>CM067167.1:251745533-251953166 GCA_034093135.1 Erigeron breviscapus
ATCAAAAGGTGGAAGTCTTGCATTTTTATCCATTTGACCTAATTTCGGGTTCTAGCTCAAGGAGAAGTTTTGGTAAGTCAAATTCATCCCATTTACACCTACTTATGTTTGTTATTGCATTTCTAGTCATCTTGAACAATTGCAAGTCTTGAATCGAGTCAAAAGACGATTTAGGTCAAACTAGGGTTTCGATTAGGGTTGGAACGATTTGTTATGATTTTGATGTTTTGGGTCGAATTTGTGGATTGGGTTATGTTTATTTATGGTCAATGGTGTTTATTTATGCTTCACATTAAGTTACAAGTTCCTACAAATCGATTTGGGTTGGTTGGGTCGAGTTTTTAAGGGTTTTGGTCTTGTTTTCTGCATATGCTGGTGCTGCTGCTCTTCTGGTCCAGTATGGGGCCACTGTGGCGCAGTGGCTTAGACTAGCCCACTGTGGCGCAGTGGCTAGGGCCTGGTCAAGTTTGGGTTAGATCACTGCGGCGCAGTGAGCTTGGCAAAGGCTCACTGCGGCGCAGTGGTTAGTTTCTGGGAAATGTTGCGCGTCGATTTTTAAACGTTAATAACTTTTGATCTGTAAGTCCAAATAAGTCGTATGACCTATCGTTGGAATCGTAAGAGAGTCTATTTTCTTGTGGTAACACTATTTTTGCATGAATCTCTTCTCATTTCTAATAAGGTCGAGTCGAATGCGTCTTGTTCCTACTCGTTTAAATTGTAAAGGCATTTAGGGTTTGTGACTCGACCTAATTGTGATAAACCAACTTGTTTCTGATTATAAAGTTGACAGTATGATATATGGCATGCTTTGATAGGTTGTGAACACGTGGGACCCAATACTCGCTATTAATCTTTCATTTACTCGACTTAAGCTTCTTTGCCGATCAAGGTGAGTTCGTAGCTCCCTACTCAATAGAGATTCGGGCTGAAAATGTACATATACATGTTGTTTGTTTGGTTGGTTGACTTGATTGTGTGTCTAGTTGATTCCCGATTAATTGTCGTTTGGTAGACGGTTTTGGATTGATCGTGTGATGGTTTACGATTTTGTTGCGTTATTGTAACTCTTTAGGATAGAAGTACATACATAGAGGTCGGCTTTACTTTCAAAGGATTTTAGATGTGGTGGGAAGGCTGCGGACGACCCTATACATAAGCATCTAGAACCTGATGAAAGTAAAACCCTCCGAAGTGAATGTACGCATTTGTTTAGAGGAATTGATGGATGTTGAGAATGTGTTGGATATTCATATACGCTTGTTATACTTGACTTGTGCGGTGCACACTCAAACATATTTTTATTGTTGCATTGGTGACGTTATTGATACGCATTTGATATACATTATGGTATTACATACGTATGATACATGATCTGACGTTAATAATTCGCGTACTCATTTGTTATACGCGTTTGCTTTACACCTTATGATCTTGTAGTGAATTGATACTGTGATTAGTAATGTTGTGCATACATGGAAGACGACGATACCTTTAATGAGTTGTAGATGTGGTGGGAAGGCTGCGGGTGACCCTATATATAAGCATCTATGATTCCTTAAAAGTAAGGTCGTATGAAATGTATGTGCAATGTAGTTATGATTGATTTTAGTAGAGGATTGCGATATATATATATATTATTATTATTGTTATTATTATTATTACTGCTAGGATAGACGTGCATACATGGAAGTCGGTTATGCCTTCGTTGGGTCTAGATGTGGTGGGAAGGCTGCGGGTGACCCTATATATAAGCATCTAGGATTCGAAGAAAGTAGAATCCTCCTAAGTGTATGTACGTATGGTTTACTTTAGTTTGATGTTTGATGATTGATGGTCTTGTGATGTATGTATGTTGTGTATCTATCCCACTGAAGAGGATATGACTTATGTTGTGTATCTATCCCACTGAAGAGGATATTAATTATTGTTGTGTATCATCCCACTGAAGAGGATATGACTTATGTTGTGTATCTATCCCACTGAAGAGGATATTAATTATTGTTGTGTATCAATCCCACTGAAGAGGATATGACTTATGTTGTGTATCTATCCCACTGAAGAGGATATGACTTATGTTGTGTATCTATCCCACTGAAGAGGATATGACTTATGTTGTGTATCTATCCCACTGAAGAGGATATTAATTATTGTTGTGTATAATCTTGTGGTGGATGGTGTTGTGTTGTTCTTAGAGGCTCACTGTAAGTCATGTTTTGCCTCTACTCGTATATTATGATTATTGTCGATGGTTCCTTATGGACCATTACTGCGAACTCACCAACCTTGTGTTGACTGTGATTAGTAATGTTGTGCATACATGGAAGACGACGATACCTTTAATGAGTTGTAGATGTGGTGGGAAGGCTGCGGGTGACCCTATATATAAGCATCTATGATTCCTTAAAAGTAAGGTCGTATGAAATGTATGTGCAATGTAGTTATGATTGATTTTAGTAGAGGATTGCGATATATATATATATATATATTATTATTATTATTATTATTATTATATATATATATATGCATATATATATTATACACTACATATATATATATATATATATATATATATATATATATATATATATATATATATATATATATATATATATATATATATATATATATATATATATATATATATATATATATATATATATATATATATATATATATATATATATATATATATATATATATATATATATATATATATATATATATATATATATATATATATATATATATATATATATATATATATATATATATATATATATATATATATATATATATATATATATATATATATATATATATATATATATATATATATATATATATATATATATATATATATATATATATATATATATATATATATATATATATATATATATATATATATATATATATATATATATATATATATATATATATATATATATATATATATATATATATATATATATATATATATATATATATATATATATATATATATATATATATATATATATATATATATATATATATATATATATATATATATATATATATATATATATATATATATATATATATATATATATATATATATATATATATATATATATATATATATATATATATATATATATATATATATATATATATATATATATATATATATATATATATATATATATATATATATATATATATATATATATATATATATATATATATATATATATATATATATATATATATATATATATATATATATATATATATATATATATATATATATATATATATATATATATATATATATATATATATATATATATATATATATATATATATATATATATATATATATATATATATATATATATATATATATATATATATATATATATATATATATACATAAATATATATAATATATATATATATATAATATATTATATATATATATATATATATATATATTAATATATGTATATATATATATATATATATATATATAAATATATATATTTATATATATATTAAAACTTTGAGTTTGATATTCAAATAATTTTTAAAAATATGTTCATCGAAGTTGTTTGTTGTGGCATGCTTAGCGATATTTGAATATTACAAAATCATAATATGTCCATTAAAGTTGTAGATTGTGACATACTTAACAATTTTTGAATATTAAAAAAAATTATAGGTCATTATCATTTTATTTGTTTTATTGTTACAAATGTGTATTACATTCTTATTTTACACTATTATAAAAAATATTATTTTTAGATGAAACATATCTTAAATATTTCAATTAAAATATAACAATGTTATATGTGTTTTTTATAAAGATTATATTTCTACATGTTTTATTTTTCTTATATGTGTCATCAAAATTGATAGAATACACTTCAAATAAAGATAATAATAATACAGTTACTTTTCAAATCTTAACTAGATTTAGACCCATGTCAAATACACGGATTGTTTATGACATATTAAAGATAAAATCCAATATGTGTAATTAAAGAAAAGTTGTGAAAGAACAAGTCAGTAAATTCAAATATAAAGAATGCAATTAAAGTTATGAAAGAACAAACCAGTAAATTCAAATATAAAGAATGTAATTAAAGTTATGAAAGAACAAACCGGTAAATTCAAATATAAAGAATTTAATTAAAGCTATGAAAGAACAAACCAGTAAATTCAAATATAAAGAATGTAATTAAAGTTATGAAAGAACAAACCGGTAAATTCAAATATAAAGAATGTAATTCAAGAAAAGCTATGAAAGAACAAACCAGTAAATTCAAATATAAAGAATGTAATTAAAGTTATGAAAGAACAAACCGGTAAATTCAAATATAAAGAATGTAATTCAAGAAAAGCTATGAAAGAACAAACCAGTAAATTCAAATATAAAGAATGTAATTAAAGTTATGAAAGAACAAACCGGTAAATTCAAATATAAAGAATTTAATGAAAGTTATGAAAGAACAAACCGGTAAATTCAAATATAAAGAGTGTAATTCAAGAAAAGCTATGAAAGAACAAACCAGTAAATTCAAATATAAAGAATGTAATTAAAGTTATGAAAGAACAAACCGGTAAATTCAAATATAAAGAATTTAATTAAAGCTATGAAAGAACAAACCAGTAAATTCAAATATAAAGAATGTAATTAAAGTTATGAAAGAACAAACCGGTAAATTCAAATATAAAGAATTTAATGAAAGTTATGAAAGAACAAACCAGTGAATTCAAATATAAAGAATGCAATTAAAGTTATGAAAGAACAAACCGGTAAATTCAAATATAAAAAATGTAATAAAAATCAAAGTAACATAATGTACTACTGGAACATTGACAAAAGCGTTTAACTTGTTCGTCTATCAATATCATGTCAAGGCTTGTTGTCTGTTTTCTTAACCATACATAGCGAATAGCAAAGGAAGACTTTTAGTTAAACACGGTTCAATGACTTAGCATCAAAATTTGACATGAAAATCAAAGTGTTTGAAAATGAGTTTTAACAATTTTGTTGACCTTAGAATGATGATATATGACTAATAAACAAGCTTTGGATTATTGAAGGTCGATCGATAACCGAACGAAAACGCTAAGGAAAAGACAACGAATGGCAGACGATGTGCGGATGGTATGGCGGATGATATGGCTCTGGCGGATCATCCGCCGATTTCTGAAGATCATCCGTAGTTGAAGAACATTCAAACGGGGTTTGACCTCAAAATCGACAACCTTAGAAGCCAAATTCGGTTACCAAACTTTAACACAACCAAATACAAGTATAACAAAGTATAAACATCCAAACTTTTCACAAACCTACTTCCAAAATCTCGAGATCTATTCCAAACCTGCTTTTGACCAAAAACACACATTTTTCACCCAAATCGACCAAAAATCGTTTAGATCTATACCAAGGAAGTAACCTACAATGTAAGAGGAACATTTTGAGCTAAGAAACACTTACTATTCGACCCGAAACTCCAAATCCGGTTTTTGAAGCTTTAAAGTGGATGAACACTTGATTAAATCCAAGAATCTTGCCCTTTTAGAGGTGATTATTATTATGGAATGATTTACTAAAAATTTTAGTTATTACACAAGCCTCAAATCCGAAAATTTGCAAGAAAATGATAAGAGGAGGTTTTGGTTCTGTTGGATTGGGTGTCTAAGCCATAACTATAATTGATAGCAGCATGGTCCTTTTGGGTTGCCCTCGAGACTCAAAATAAGTAGAACTGATAAAGGAGAAATTCGTCCCACATTGGTGGGATAGAAAAACCATGGAGGATATACAAGGCTATAAATAGGGCCTTAGGGATTCATTCTTTTTGGCTCATTCTTGGCTTGTGTATTCGCCTCCTTCTTCCTCCTCTTGGAAGAACTCTTCTATAGTTCATTCACACTTAGTTATCTTTTTACTCTTTTGAGTCGTTGGGTGTGATTCCATTAGAGGCACGTCGTTTGTGGTGCTTGCTTCCAAGAGATACAGAGGGATAATTCTAGTTGTTTACTATAACAACTAAAAGGTATGTAATCCTATTTTCTTCTTTAGTAATTTTCGATTATTTACTAGGGTATTAGGGTTCTTATTTTGTGTTCATAGTTATAGGTTCGATTGTGAAAACATAGATCATGTTTTAGGTTGCATGCTTCCTTAAAGTTTAAGTTTGTTTGTAATGCCTAAAACCCATCAGGTTCTTGGCTAGAGAGAAAAGAGAGAAGAGAAGAGTATAGAGATAAGAAAGGGTGAGTAATGAGGGGAGGAAAGAGAGGTGGGAGGCGTTTTGTTCCCCTATTAGGCTCTCGCGGCTCTTTCTGGCTTCTCCCGAGAAATGATTTATTTAGTTAAAACTTTTAACTCATGACTCGTCTAACTACTTCATTGACATATTATTATCTGTTTTGAAATTATGTTTCTAACGACTATTCATATGCCTACCTTTTCATTACAAAAGTTTACTTTATCTCAGTTTGACTCGTTTCAAATTTACTAGTCACGTGACGTTGACCGGCCCAAACGGCGGGTGTTACAAAACCATGTGGTCTTTACCTTCTAGAATGAATCCTTCAGGTTGCCGCATGTATACATCTCTTGCAAGTTTCCATTTAAGAAAGCTGTTTTGACATCCTCTGATGTAACTCAAGATCAAAGTGAGCTACGAGTGGCATAACGATCCTTAAAGAGTCCTTACCAAAGACAGAAAAAAATGTCTCTTGATAATCGATTCCTTCCTTTTGAGTATAGCCCTTCACAACCAATCTGACCTTTAGCATTCAACATTTTCTTCTGGGTCTAATTTGGTTTTGAAGACCCAATTGTTAGTTAAGCCAATTTGAAAAAATCGTGAGCTATGATTGGTAAAAGTCATTATAATAATTGTATTTTAGTATATGAAAAGACGACAAAATCACAGCAATGCATGTCTTTGATTAGAGGGTTCCAATGTTTCATGTAGGGATGATATCGCTACCAAACTCATACTAACTTCGAGTCAAAACAAAAAATGAATATTGTATCGGAATAACGGTACCAGTACCTTTTTCAGTACTAATATCGACTGGTACCGAAATCTTAACCAAAGCAACTTTTTTTGCAAACAATACTTTACTTTTGTTTTTAAGGAAAACAATGTTAATTGTTTCAACTTAGAAAAAACTTCTTAGGAAAACTTCAAGAAGCACATCAGGTGTTACATAATATGGTCTCTTTAGACCAAATAGTTTCTACATTATACAAATTTGTTGTTTACAACTATAAAAGCAAGACATAATATTATACTGTTTTATTATTGCTTACGACTAGTCGACTACAATATCAAAGCTCCAACAATCAAATAAGGTGATTAATGTGTTGGAGTGTGATCATGTTATAATAAAACGTATATCCGGAAATAATTTAAGCCTACGGGGTCACACGAAATGACACGGTAACTCTATATTATTAATTAGTATATTATGTAATATATTAATTAAAATATAATCACGAATTAATTAATTATGGATTTAATTAATTAAAAGGAGGTTAAATGTGAAATTAGGAAATTAGAGTTGGGCTCTAATTCCTAATGGGGAGGGCCGAATTTTTAAGGCTTGGTGTGAGTCCCTCGATAGCCACTGATCGCTCTCGAGATCGTCTATTGTTATGTCGTGAGTGCGGAATCCTCACGAGATAACTAGTTTGATTAGTTATCGTATATATTGCTAATTATCTCAATATAATCAGCCTTATGTGATCTATCTTCGTTTTCTATAGCTTAGAAACGAACTTAGTGACTTTGGTGTGTGTGATATCAACTGGAATCCTCAATTTAGGGTTTCCAATCGTTTATATATGTTCACGATCGATATTGGGCTTGCTGGGCTTTGTTCTTACGAACTTAGCAGCCCAGCCCATAAAACGAAGATTATCTTCGTTAGTTCCTAACGAAGATTATCTTCGTTAGTACTAAATACCATCAACATCTATGCTTAGTTATTTTCCAAGTACTTTATGTACAAGAAACCTAACATATATTATGTTTGTACTTGTATGATATACATAACAAACATCATATATAAACATATAAATAACACCAAAACATGTAATTAATCATTACTAAAACACGAAGTCCATAATCTATCAATTACATATAAATGAATAAGACATAATCAAATCTAAGTTGCTGTTGTCACATCAACATGCATCAACAAACTCCCTCTTGACAGCAGCATCTTCGATTTCTTCAGTCTTAAAAAAAACTTCATCATCCATCAAATAACAATCGTTTGCTATTTGCATGGATATTTTCATGTAAGCAGACTTGGAGAATCTTACGATATCGATCTTCTTCATTCTTCCAAAATGGTAAAAATGAGCATTCAGTATCGTATAATTTTCTCTGATCATTTCTTGAGAAGTTCACCAACTGCATTGGATCATACATCCTTCTCAACAATATCTTCTTTTTTGAGTCTGCATACATCTTGGCTTCACCAGAATTTCAATCAATCTCCCAATTATCCAGTTTATCCAAGACATCTTGTGCCCATTTCTTGGCAGGGACTTTGATCATACATTTGATATCACGTTGAATAAACTCAACACTTTTATCTGGCTTCACCACCTTCTTCTTTCGTCTTGGTTCAATATGAAACTTTGGTTTTCCAGAGTCTTTCATATTCGATCTCAACTTGAAATCTTCATGAAGATTCTTACCAATCACATCTGCAAGACCATAACTACTTGGATTGATAATCCTGTTATTTCCTAGTTCATGTAAGTCTTCTTCACACAAACTTCTGAAATGTCTCTCACGCCATGCTAGATATTGACAACCTTCTGGTCTTTTAAGAACAAACAGCTTCAGTTCTTCATCATAAAACCAACTCCAGATTATTGTCTTATATCTTGCAGCATCTTTATCTGAGATATGAGTCCAATACATGATGGGTTTCATAGTATCCCATGTGACAATATAATCATTGATTCTTTGACCAGGCACAAGTCTATCAATCTCATGTAGTGGATCATCTTCTCTGAGAGGTACAGGATAATTATTTGGATTAAAAGGTCTTGTCAAATTGATTTCCCAGTGAAAAGGAATCAATGCATCATCAATCCTAGCATATACCACGAAGTTTAAAACTTTAGCGGAGCTACTAATTGAAGTTTGAAGCATTCTTTCCTTAACTTCTTTCCTCTTTATCTCCAACTCTTTTCTTTCTTCCAAAGATGGGTCTTCAGGAGTTGAATCCCAAACATCATCAAACCCATAAGGTTTCTTGAATATATTTATATCCGGTTCAGGAACAAACTCACCCTCCTCAAGTTCATCACCATCGAAGAGTAATTCTGTATCATCTGTATCATCTATTAAGATTACACAAAATGAATACCAGAATAAAATGAATAATCATGATAATAATAATAATAATAGAAATGAAATATAATTGCATTGAAATAAGATAGATTACATTCACATGTCGTAAACTTATTACATGCAACCTAATATACACTTTATCAATCTTTATCAAAATCATAAGTTGAATCAGAATCAGAATCAGATTCCAAGGCTGTTTGCCTTTGAATCTGAAATTCTTTTCCTCTTTCAGTTTCTGCTTCTTGCTGTTTATCTAATAAGTTATCAAATACAGAATGAAAAGCATTTTCTTCGGTATTACAGTCATGTCCAAATTTTGCCTTAACTTCACGCTTTAATCGTTCAGTTTCATCTTCAACTTGATCATCACTTAAATAATCAACCGATTTCGAAGAATTACCTGAATTAAGTGCTTCAATAACTTCAGCCTCTCGAGGAGCACTTGAACCACCCGCACTAGAAGTACCAGTCTGGGTAGTATCTCTTTCTGTCTCCCCCTGAGTCTCAACCCCTTTTCCTTTGTCAGAAACTGGGCGAGAATCACTCCTATTACCAGCATTATCAGCATCATCATCTTCATTCTGACGTCTTGGCTGAACTGCTGATAATCTGCAGACTTCTTCAGGAATATCTCCCCCTTGATTCTTGACCCAGTTGATCAAAAAGGTCAAAGTACCTCGAACAGTCGTAAGATCAGACTCTAACGTATCAACACGAGTCTGAAGAACATCTATACGCCTAACTAGGGAGTAATCTGAAGGAATAGGAGGAAAAGTAGGCAATCTGGGCAATATAGATCTGGCAGGAGGCAACAATGGACGCAATGGTACACTGCCAGCAACAGTAGGAACTGGTGCTGTTGAGACAGCAGGAATATCAGCAGCAGCTGCAGATACTGAAGTATCCTCAAAAATTCTTGCACGCTTAGCTCTGCGATAAGTGAGAGTAGCATCCAGTGTCCTTTTTGGTCCAACGGTACTTGTACCTTCATGTAATGGACTTGATGCCATATCTCTATGTTCCAATTGTTCTTGATAATCAGATACAACTTCTTGTTCAGCACCAACATTCTCATTCAGATTAACTTCTTCTTGAACAGATTGATTCGTTTCAGAAAGAACCGGTGAAGAATGACATGCCTTACTCCGACGCTCTCGGCGTAAAGCACCAGATACATCTTCTCAAGAAAAGTGATATGAATTATCACTTCCTGAAGCAGCAGGTACATCATGAGCCATCTTTGTTCTATGCTCATTATCAGAATCAGCAGCGACACTATCATATTCATCTGTGTCTGCGTCAACTACATCATCATCACCATCATTCCCACTATCATAATCATCAGAATCACCAGCCGAACTATCATCTGAACTCTCTTCATTCTCATGATCAGAATTGTCTTCATCATCCACCAACATATCATTCTCAAAGCGAGATCGATAATTTGGATTAATTAAGTGACCAAACAAAGGTGGATTATTTAGACCAGCTACATTTCGAGTATTGGCATCTAAATCAGCAAATATACGTAAAGGCCAAACATGTGGTACATAGCGAGGACCTTGATCAAATACCAAGTTCGGACAAAAATGTCTAACTATCGCCACAACAAAACGAGGATATAATAGAAACCTATTCTTCGCCTTGGCATTGATTTGATCAACAAACGCATGATAGAAGTATGTTGAAAATGGATAAGGTCGATTATAGACCAAAGCCACCATCTGCGAAGAAATCTGAGCAGAAAGCTGATCAAATCCAGCCTTACGATTGCTCAGACTTACTAACAACACGTAAGCAAGGTATCTCCAACGTCCTTGAAATCCACTCTTATCAAAAGGAAGCTTTATTTGACCAACATATCCCATTCTTTGAAAACACCGACGAATAAGGTCAAAATCGTAAGCTAATTCTACTGCGTCGTCTGATTCTTCACCCAAATGTAGAATTTCACGAAGTATCGTAGCATTAAAATCAAAAGTGATTCCTTCGACAGTTGCTCTAACAAAGCTACGACCATTAACCATGACCTGATGAGCAGTCCTCCAGAAGTCATCGATATACTGCCTCACCAATCTAGGTGAATCACAGAATGCAAAAGAAAGCCTAGAATGAGCAATAAAATCAAACATTTCATGATAGCGTTCACAATTATGTTGATCTGGATCCAGATTTAAGGCCAGATTGTGCTTCTTAAAGAACTGACGTGGAGCAAGAGCCATTTCTGCAAAAACAAATCATAATTGAAAAACAATTATAGGATTAGCACAAGAAATGAATAGCAGTCTTAGATTAACTTAATTAATAATCTCATAAGTTGGAACTGTACGAAATTAGTCTTTAAGTTCGTAAGTTAAGAATGTACGAAGATAGATCTTAAGTTCGTTAGTTAGGAATGAACGAAGATAGACTTTAAATTCGTTGGATAACAATAAACGAAAATAGGTGTTAAGTTCGTTGGGTAACAATGAACGAAGATAGCTTAGAAGCATTACTAAGTTCGTTTGTCACAAAAACTCCTAAGTTCGTTAGTTGAAGGAAAAGTCTAAGTTCGTAAATTCTGTTTGAGAACTTAAGTTCGTAGAGATAAACGAAGTCTAAGTTCGTAAGTAAAAATGTACGAAGATAGACTTTAAGTTCGTTAGTTAGGAATGAACGAAGATAGCTTAGAAGCATTACTAAGTTCGTTTGTCACAAAAACTCCTAAGTTCGTTAGTTGAAGGAAAAGTCTAAGTTCGTAGCCATTCTGAACGACAGTCTGTTTCAAAATCAATTATTTGATTCTTAAAACCTTGATGAACACTTGATTTGCCCAGAATTAATTACAAAAACATTTGTAACACTTAAAAGAAACATAACCCATTTCAATTTTACAAACGAATTAAGGATTCAATGGATTAAAATTAAAAACGAAATTAAACCCTAAAAAAAATATATATCAAAACCGAATGAGTTCATGTAAAAATTGGGCAAAAACAAGAATCGAGAATTGGGGATTTATGAATGACGATGCTCAATAATATACCTGAATCACTTATTTCAACAATAATCGAGACAACAAGTAGAGAATCAAATGAAATCAAGTGATTTAATTGATGAAAATATGGGGGTTTATTCAGCTTAAGTTCGTTTATCTTTAAGAATGAAGGCAATGAGGAAGATAAAACGAACTAAGTTGATATATATATAGATGGTTAAAAGATGGGTCAAAACGGGTCGGTTAGGAATTCGGTCGATAGCACTTGTGAGTCCCTCGATAGCCACTGATCGCTCTCGAGATCGTCTATTGTTATGTCGTGAGTGCGGAATCCTCACGAGATAACTAGTTTGATTAGTTATCGTATATATTGCTAATTATCTCAATATAATCAGCCTTATGTGATCTATCTTCGTTTTCTATAGCTTAGAAACGAACTTAGTGACTTTGGTGTGTGTGATATCAACTGGAATCCTCAATTTAGGGTTTCCAATCGTTTATATATGTTCACGATCGATATTGGGCTTGCTGGGCTTTGTTCTTACGAACTTAGCAGCCCAGCCCATAAAACGAAGATTATCTTCGTTAGTACTAAATACATCAACATCTATGCTTAGTTATTTTCCAAGTACTTTATGTACAAGAAACCTAACATATATTATGTTTGTACTTGTATGATATACATAACAAACATCATATATAAACATATAAATAACACCAAAACATGTAATTAATCATTACTAAAACACGAAGTCCATAATCTATCAATTACATATAAATGAATAAGACATAATCAAATCTAAGTTGCTGTTGTCACATCAACATGCATCAACACTTGGAAAGCCTTGAAGTTGCTTGCCCATCAAGTTTAAAACCTTAAGAATTAACCCTAAAAATAGAGGGCTTAATCAAAGGGTTTTAGACATTCCTTCACACAAGAAATTAAATCCTCTTTTCTCCTTATTCTGTTCGACAAAAAACCTTTCTAAGGTTTATTCGGTTTGTGTCGTTCGAAACATTCATATGAATCACATATATAATTAATGCACTAGTATTAATTATGATTTGGTTTTATTTGATGGCATCAAATAATTTTCGGTTCAAAGGGTTTCGATATAAGGGAGATACACAACGGGTTTGTGAGTTCGTGATTGGGTACTAGCATACGGTATAGGGGTGTCTAGTGTGCGATCGTAGAGGGGTTTTACTTTAAACCCTACAATAATAATAATCTATTTATTAATAATTTTATTGGAAGCTTTGCGCAAAGGTACACGTTTCGATTCTCTCTTTGTTAATTAATTTGATTACATATACGTTTCTTTCCGCTGCGTACTCGTGAATTGTTATATGTTTATGTGCTATATTCTAACAGTGGTATCACGAGCCACATATGTGATCTATTAGTTACAAAGATCAAAACTTGAAGGGGGTTAAGGGTTGGTTTGTTTTTAATTAATTGTTAAATAATTAAAGGAGGTTTTTCTTATTTTTTTTTTATTAAAACCGATTTTAATTAAATAAATTAGGGTTTTGTTTAATTAATTTAACCTAATTCAATGGTGGATTGAGCAAGTTTTGAGTTATGTGAATTGACATGATTTATGTGATATAAATTGCATGTTGTGTATCTTATTTATTTAAAGTTGTTAAATAAAAGGTATAATCACAAGGAATTCATGCAAGATTACTTGTGATTATTACTATTATATAGAGATATAATTAGCAAAGCATGATAGTCCAATAATTAGGGTTTATTGTGTGACTATATGAATTTTTCGTGTGATTTTCCTGGTTTGCGACAGCTCACTAAAAAATTCATATCTTTTAATCTGTAATGAGTTGGAAGTTAAAATTAGGACTGTAGATAGTAGACACATAGGGCTACAACTTTGTAGTTCTGGTAGAAAGCTCAATCGGACCACAAATAGGGCTAAACTGGTCGTGAAGCTGCTGGAAATTTCCAGTCAGCATGTTTATGTGTTATTACTTGGTAATTAAGTTGTTTAATGGCTTACGCAATCAAGGTTACTTGATGTATGTGGTCCTCTTCTTCGGAAGGGGGAGCCGGGATTTAAACATATTCATGAACCATAGTGACCATGTTTAGGTGGCCTACCTTAACTTGTTACATGATTAAGTAGTTCGGTAATTAGTAAGTTTATTAATTTTTGCTTGTTTATAAGGATGTATAAAGGTGATGCAAAAATTGTTTCTTGGAAAAATATAAACTTGACTAAGAACTATCGAAATAGAGATTTCATTAAATAAATTGGAGTCTTACAACCTTGAGATACACCGGCCACCCATTTGAACAAACTCTAAGAGAGGTATAAGCCGGAGTGCTCTAGCCTTCTAAAAGGGCGGGTTTTTAATTGCGTCCATCGCAAACCTTTGCCCTTGCGCTTCTTTGTGCGTTCAAATGGAGCTACCGAGCTCTCTTGTGTTGTTAAGACTATACAAATGATTTTATTAAATATTATGTTATGAAGATTTGCATGAGTCTTCATACATAAACTTTTGATTAACATCAAATGCATTACCCATTTAAAGTTAAGTCATTGCCACCCACTTTGATTAGAACACTTGCCAGTGCTTTTCGCTCCTATGTGAGACCATAGGCGAATTGTATCTCTTCAAGGTAGATTACCACTCTGTTGTGAGACCAGCGGTGGACTATCTACATGTTCTTAATTGGGCGACTTAAAACAAGTTAAGAGGTGAGACCTTAACCCGTGGCATAAGATGGGACAAAACATGTTTACAAAACACTTAATACCCCTTTACAGTGTTGTTGTAAGTCCCATAACTCTAGGAGTTGCATGAATGCAATTATCGATCCTCGATTACCTTTTGAATACCGTCATTTCTAGCAGATCAACTGATGAAATGATTGTATGTCAATTGGATCCTAGCCTTAATGAAATTAATTGTTAAATGAATTTAACAAGGGTAAATTACATTTCTTAAGGATTAATTATCGAAAATACCGATAATTGAACTTTTGTCTGTTTTGAAGATGGCAACAACAAATCCTTCTCAAAACATACACCAATCGGCTTTCAGGTCGATGCTAGAAAGGGAAAGACTTTCTGGAACCAACTTCAATGACTAGGTTTCGTCAGCTGAGAGTTGTTCTAAGAGCTGAAAAGAAACATGATGTCATTGATAAGCAGACACCGTTGTTCCGGGAGCGAATGCTTCAACTAGAAAGTTGGTTGCATACAATGCTCGGTACGATAGACACAATGAGGTTGCTTGTTTGATGTTGGGAAGCATGAATGCCGACCTTCAAAAGCAATTTGAAAATTATTTTCCTCGTGATATGATTAACGATCTCAAGTCTTTGTACGAAAAGCAAGCCGGAATGGAATTGTTCGACCTAGTTGATCAACTTCATGACTTGCGATACAAGCAAGGAACATTGGTTAGTCCTCATGTACTCTAGTAAAAGAGGTACTTTGGGCAATTGGAAAGGTTTAATTATGCTTATCATCTGCCTATTACTATTGGAATGAACCTAAAAGGGGATTTTTTAGGAGTTCGTATGCAATTATAATATGCATAGCATGAGTAAAACCAAAGTTGAACTTCATACCATATGTTAATTGAGTATGAGAAAGAGCTTCCATGGAAATCTGCTACACCCCAAGTTCTAATGATCAAGGGGGGAAAAGTTCAGAAAGCAAAATAACCATAAGCTAAGGGTAAGAAGTTAGGTAAGAGAAAACAAGGTAGTGTTAAGTCTCAAAACCTTGAAAGACCCTTCGGCAAAAGGAGCATACGGCTAAAATATCTAGCTGAGTTGAATGCGAAGAAGAAGCAAGTTGGTTCGGCAAGTGCTTCAAGTATCTTCACAATTGAATTATATGTGTTGTTATACAAATAATAATTCAATAGCAAAAGAGTCAAGTTTAACTTGGACTCTACCTATCTTTGACATTGTCATCTTGTTTAAATTTTGTCAAGAAACGCATTTAAAGTCTTCAATGAGAAGAAATCTTACAATCAAATGATGAATCATTTGATAAATGTGTGTCTTTGACATCATTATTGGCAAGAAACGCATTTAAAGGTTTCAAGGTGAAGAAATCTTACAATCAAATGATGAATCAATTGATGAATGCGTGTATTTGACATTAGCAAGAAACACGTTGAAAGTTTTCAAGAGAAGAGATCTTACAATTAAATGATGAATCATTTGATAAATGCGTGTTTTTGGAATTGTCGTTAGCAAGAAAGCATTTAAAGACTTCAAGATGAAGGGATTTTGCAAATGATGAATCATTTGGCAAATGCATTTCTTAAGGTTTCGACAAGATGACAAGAATACCTTTTCCGCATAAAACCGGAGAGGGTTAAGAATCTACTTGGACTTATACATAGTGATGTATGTAGCCTATTTAGACATATGTCAAGGAAAGGTGCTAGCTACTTCGTCACTTTTACGGATGATCTCAGTCATTATGGTTATGTTTACTTGCTGAAACATAAACATGAAGTGTTTGAAACATTCAAGGAATTTAAAAGTGAAGTAGGAAATCAACTCGGTAAAACCATCAAGATTCTTCGTTCGGATTGAGGTGGGAAATACTTAAGCAAAAAGTTTAAGGATCATCTAAAGCTTGTGGATTTATCCAAGAGCTTACTCCTATATAAGGGTATATTTGAAAGGAGAAATCAAACCTTGTTGAACATGGTGAGAAAAACGATGAACCTTAAGACTCTCCCATTTCGTTTTGGGATTATGCTCTAGAGATTGTTGCATGCATTCTCAATATGGTTCCAACCAAGAAGGTTGACAAGACACCGCATGAATTGTGGGGTTAAGTGCATCTTTGTAGGACACCCAAAGGAAACGATGGGTTACTACTTCTACTTTCCTACCGGAAACACTGTTATGGTATCTCGATTTGCTGAGTTCCTTGAAAGGAAACTCATATCTCAAGAAGACAGTGGGAGGATTGTTGAACTTGATGAAACTCAAGAAGATGTGTCAACTTCTGAAAGCACTAGAAATCTTCAACTTGGGGGGGGGAATGTTCAAAGAGATGAATCTCTAGATGAACTTCAAGTTGAAGATGATGCGATTCCAATTCGTAGGTGTAACACCCCGAGCTAGGCTCGAAATGCACCGAAAAGCATGACACAAGATGGAATTATCGTAGAACGAGACTATATGAAAATAAGAGGGTTCCGGGAACCCAACAGTTTAGTTACAATGTCACAAAAGCATGAGGAGCATTCAACCATCAAAAGTTTACAAAATGACATTCAAAAGATGGTTCATGATCCTAAGCAAATCCCATCGACGGGTAATGAATCACGGATCCATGGTCAAGTCCAACATCTAGCAAACACATCAAGCTCTTGGGTTCTCTTGGTTACCTGAAAAGTGCACTAAACAACGTCAACACTAGGTTGGTGAGTTCGTAGGAAAGAATGAACAAGAACACGTTTCAATGTCAACCAATACATAATTAGCATTAACATGATCTAATAATTGCACACTTGTACTCAATTGCACGTAAATGTACTCGTTGTACTCAAATGCACGTAAATGTACTCATTGTACTCAATTGCACGTAAATGTACTCGTTGTACTAAATTGCACGTAAATGTACTCATTGTACTCAATTGCACGTAAATGTACTCGTTGTACCCAATTGCACGTAAATGTACTCATTGTACTCAATTGCACGTAAATGTACTCATTGTACTCAATTGCACGTAAATGTACTCATTGTACTCAATTGCACGTAAATGTACTCGTTGTACCCAATTGCACGTAAATGTACTCATTGTACTCAATTGCACGTAAATGTACTCATTGTACTCAATTGCACGTAAATGTACTCATTGTACCCAATTGCACGTAAATGTACTCATTGTACTCAATTGCACGTAAATGTACTCATTGTACCCAAATGCACGTAAATGTACTCATTGTACTCAATTGCACGTAAATGTACTCATTGTACTCAATTGCACGTAAATGTACTCGTTGTACCCAAATGCACGTAAATGTACTCGTTGTACTCAATTGCACGTAAATGTACTCATTGTACAAATGCACGTAAATGTACTCATTGTACTCAATTGCACGTAAATGTACTCATTGTACCCAAATGCACGTAAATGTACTCATTGTACTCAATTGCACGTAAATGTACTCATTGTACTCAATTGCACGTAAATGTACTCATTGTACTCAATTGCACGTAAATGTACTCATTGTACTCAATTGCACGTAAATGTACTCGTTGTACCCAATTGCACGTAAATGTACTCATTGTACCCAAATGCACGTAAATGTACTCATTGTACTCAATTGCACGTAAATGTACTCATTGTACTCAATTGCACGTAAATGTACTCGTTGTACCCAATTGCACGTAAATGTACTCATTGTACTCAATTGCACGTAAATGTACTCATTGTACTCAATTGCACGTAAATGTACTCGTTGTACTCAATTGCACGTAAATGTACTCATTGTACTCAATTGCACGTAAATGTACTCATCCATGACCATCAATGTCCACACATAACCAAACATCATATGTATATACTTTGTACGATACTACTTTTGAAAGGCCTTTGATGCTTATATATAGGGTCACCCGCAGCCTTCCCACCACATCTCCAACCTTTCAAAGGCATTATCGTCCTCCATATATACACAACTAACCTATAACAACTCAATATACAATTTACCATAACCATACAACTAATCACATAAATTTCACATCAACAAAACGTCACACAACATGTACGTCACAAAATAACATCATGCACGAAGTACACTTTTCAGCCCGACTCTTAAAAGAGTAGGGGAGGCTACGAAAACTCACCTTTGCCTTGATTTACCGAAGTTAAAGTGAGTTAGAACGTCAATTAATTGCCAAGCGATCACAACCTATCATAATGTACATGTACGTATCAATATATATACAATCATGTCCTCATTTAGCTTTTATGAACTTTAGAATTGAACCCGGGACTTGAACGCGTATTAGGACTGAGTACGATAACTTGGAAGACAAGGAAAGACCCATTTGGAAGTTCGATGTGTCCCAAGGAAAGTGAAATACGATTTAGAAATCAAAACAGGAAAATGAACATTAGAGACAGGCGTAAGCTACGGCCCATTTGGGCGTAGGTTACGCTAGGCAGGAACTCAAGGGGCGTAAGCTACGGCCCATTTGGGCGTAAGCTACGCTGGGCAAAATTCAAGGGGCGTAACCTACGCCAAGGAGGGGCGTAAGTTACGGTGCTCAAGAAACATGCGTTTTTGGTGTAAGGTGGGCGTAAGGTAGGCGTAAACAGAAGAAAATTTAAAAATTGAAATGGGGAGGGACGTAGGTTACGCCAACAGGGCAGGGCGTAAGTTACGCCCGTTCAAAACCAGCAATGCACCAGCAGGTGCTCTTGACCCAAGCACGACCCAAAACCCTAACTTCTTGATACTTAGACCATGAATTCGATTTGCACAACTTCGAGACCCATTTTTGAACATAGTTAAACATAATTGAACATAACTAAACATGTTTCAACATCCAAAACCAACCTTTAACACATTTTCTTGTTAAAATTCGATCTTGACCCATTTGAACACAAAATTGACCAAAAACCTAGTTTTTGACTTATAAATCATTTTGAGGAGTTCCTTGACCCATTTTTGAACATAACAAACTCATTTGGACATAACCCACTCAATAGTTCCATTCCAAAACATGGCTTTTGACCCAAATCGATTTTTGACCTAATTTAGGTAACTAGAAACCCTAATTTCGGATTTTGAAGCTATAAGGACCAAGAGTGCTTAGATTTAGGTGTAATACAAGTTTAATAACTAGAAATGATGAATTTGAGCTAGAAAACACTTACCAAAACTTCCACAAGCAATCAAACCCGATTTTGACCTAAATGAAGCTTTTTTTTGCACTTTGAAAACTTGGATTTTTGATATGATGCTAGAATGATAATAAGGATGATGGTTTTGTTATTAATCTAGTTGAAACTAACATAAATGAACCAAGAATTTAGAGAGAGATTGAGAGTAAGAGTATTTAGTGAGATGGGAGAGAAAATGTAAGTATTATGAATGAATGGATGAAGGAAATGAGGGAGGATAGGGTTTGTTTTACTTGGGTGGGTCATGGGTTTGGGCATAACCCATGGATAGGATCCAACCATTTACTAGTTACCATAAATATCATCTAATGAAATTCGATTAGCACCAACCAATGATATCAACTTGCACATAAGTCTCTAGTTGCACAATAAATTGACCCATATGAACCACATTGCACTCAAATGACCCTTAGATTGCACTTGAACATATATTAATTAAATCAAAACTTAGGAAGCATACCCATAGCCAAAAGTCAAAATGCACGGTTGTTACAGTAGGTCCTCAAGGACAATACGTGCTCGTAAAAGATTAAACCTTATGGTTGAATCTGAAGAACACGTATTAGGAGATTTGAATGAACCTCCTAATTTCAAAGCTGCATTATCAGATCCAGAGTCTGATAAATGGCTTGAAGCTGCGAATGTGGAAATAAAATCCATGAAATATAATCAAGTATGGAGCTTGGTTGATCTTCCACCAAATGGTAGAACCGTTAGGTGTAAATGGATCTTCAAGAAGAAGACCGACATGGATGGAAATGTACACACCTATAAAGCTTGTCTTGTGGCGAAAGGTTATACTCAACTTTATGGAGTTGATTATGAGGAGACCTTTTCTCCCGTTACGGACATTAGAGCTATTTGGATCATCTTAGCCATAGCGGCGTACTATGACTATGAGATATTGCAAATGGATGTCAGAACCGCTTTCTTGAATGGTTGTCTAGACAAGGAAGTCTATATGGTACAACCAGAAGGTTTTGTCGATCCAAAAACATTCCGACAAAGTATGCAAACTTCAAAGGTTCATTTATGGATTGAAGTAAGCATCAAGGAGTTGGAATAAAAGGTTTGATGAGAAAATCAAGAGTTTTGGTTTTGCTTAAAATCCTTATGAGCCATGTGTATATAGCAAAGCTAGTGGGAGTAATGTTACTTGGGTTGAAGTGGCATTCATTCTTGGAATCAAGATCTATAGAGATAGAAGTAAACGGTTGATTGGATTAAGTCAAAGTGCTTATATAGATAAGATCTTGAGGAGATTCAAGATGGAAAATTCTAAGCGCGGGAATTTGCCGATGCAAGAAGGACTTAATTTATCTAGCAAGAACGATGCTTCTACACCTGAAGAGGTGGAGCATATGAAAAGAATTCCTTATGCTTCGGCGGTGGGATCAATCATGTATGCAGTAAGATGCACTAGACCTGACATTGCGTTCGCTCAAAAATATTTTAGCCGATATCAGCAAATCCTGGAGAGGATCATTGGAGTGCTGTGAAAAATATTCTCAAGTACATGCGTGCTACTAAAGAATTATTCTAGGTGTATGGTTGAAATCCCGATCAAAAATTCAAAGTAAATAGAAATTATGATGTTGGATTTCAGGACTGATAAAGATGTTTCAAAATATCAGTCGGGATACGTCTTTATTTTAAATGAAGACACGGTGGAATGCTTTGAGCTAAAAGCAAACCACAGTTGCTATGTATGTGACAGAGTCTGAGTATATTGTCGTCTCAGAGAAGACGACATGAAGGTTGTCTGGATTAGAAAGTTTATTTTTGGTTTTTAACGTGATAATCCTCAAATAACACACCTATGGATCTGTACTGTGATAATTCGGGAGCAATTGTCATTGCCAATGAATCTGGGGTTCAAAAAGGTGCCAGACATTACCAAAGAAGATATCACTACGTTCGTGAGCAAATCGAATCGTGTGAAATCAAAGTACTCAAAGTTCACACAAATTGTAACTTAGCGGATCCTTTTACAAAGGCATTGTCAAAAGGAAAGCTCAATAAGTATGCCGTGGGCATAGGTTATTGCTAGTTATATCATGTAAATCTGTGATTGATATTTGGATAATGGGATGTTAAACAATTTTTATTTTTAATAAATGAATTTTTATACGCGGTATAAGAGGTTTCATTTTTATAATAATTGTGTCCTATATTTGCATGTTTAGATCCATGAATATTTGAAAATATTCTAAACGTCCATTGTCGATTAATTATATGGGAATATAATTAAAGTAAGAGAATTGTGAGAGATTGGTGAAAATATTTAAGGGAATATTTTGAAGATGGTGGATATCGTACCAAACTCACATGATATTCATAAAGGTGAATATTGGACTTACCCCACTTAACGAATTTTCATTTTATGGATCGGCGTCATTAAATGAAATTCGTGAAATGGTTACTTTATTTATCCTTAGACTTGAGATACAAGTGAGTTATGCATATGTGGATTGCATTTCTAGATATAGTTTTAACTGTCCTGAACAAGGTAGTAATAAAGGGCTATTTTCAGAAGTGTTAAGAAACGACATGGCGAGACACTTGTAGTCAATACAGGATTTGTTCCTTCAATTTGCAACTGAAGTATGATACCATTTGGCGCCCTCATTGATTAATTAAGATGTTTGTATGCGCATACCCAAATGAACTCAAGAGGTGGTCTTGACTAATTTGGTAATCTTGATTAATTGTAGAAATGAGAAACATAATCGTTAATTTATGAAATGACATTGATCCATATTCATAATTAACAAAGGTATCTGAACAAAGGGATATTAAACACTAAATCATTTTAAATGATGGCTTTAAGAAACTATTCTTAAATATTTCCGGGAGCATTGGCGTGTTGCTAGACGCTAACCAATGTTATTGCCTTTATGATAACATGCTCAAGTAGGAGCTGTTGGAGTGTGATCATGTTATAATAAAACGTATGTCCGGAAATAAATTAAGCCTACGGGGTCACACGAAATGACACGGTAACTCTATATTATTAATTAGTATATTATGTAAATATTAATTAAAATATAATCACGAATTAATTAATTATGGATTTAATTAATTAAAAGGAGGTTAAATGTGAAATTATGAAATTAGAGTTGGGCTCTAATTCCTAATGGGGAGGGCCGAATTTTTAAGGCTTGGAAAGCCTTGAAGTTGCTTGCCCATCAAGTTTAAAACCCTAAGAATTAACCCTATAAATAGAGGGCTTAATCAAAGGGTTTTAGACATTCCTTCACACAAGAAATTAAATCCTCTTTTCTCCTTATTCTGTTCGACCAAAAACCTTTCTAAGGTTTATTCGGTTTGTGTCGTTCGAAACATTCATATGAATCACATATATAATTAATGCACTAGTATTAATTATGATTTGGTTTTATTTGATGGCATCAAATAATTTTCGGTTCAAAAGGGTTTCGATATTAGGGAGATACACAACGGGTTTGTGAGTTCGTGATCGGGTACTAGCATACGGTATAGGGGTGTCTAGTGTGCGATCGTAGAGGGGTTTTACTTTAAACCCTACAATAATAATAATCTATTTATTAATAATTTATTGGAAGCTTTGCGCAAAGGTACACGTTTCGATTCTCTCTTTGTTAATTAATTTGATTACATATACGTTTCTTTCCGCTGCGTACTCGTGAATTGTTATATGTTTATGTGCTATATTCTAACATAATGTGCATAAACTAACTAAAGCGGCATTAAGAACCAATACCAATATCGTATCTCTATCACTATTGGTACCAGTTCGGTTTCGGCTTTTCGATATTTTTTCTCAGTCCTAGTTTTGTGTCATTTAATCGACGAGTTAAGCCCCTCCCAACGGTGTCAATTGAGCTCGTCTTCACCTATTTATTCCGGCAGCGTATGTTCCTTAAGGCTCGTAACAAGACTTCGTCATCCTGGAGAAGAAGTGGAGACGAGATGATGGGGCCTGCTCTTCACAATTTATATCTACAGTATTTTGAATCAAAAATGTCACAGCCACAACAATGCCTTTGTGCTATATGTATTTATGTATTTGAATCAAGGCCAACTCTCTTCTCACTGTGAGTGTATGTATATTATATGTATTTGTGTATGAATTTAATAATAAAATATTAAGAGTAAGGAAGATGTGTTATTGACAAGAGTGTGTCACGAAATATTCAAGTAAGGAAGAGATGACGTGACACTAATGTGACGATGAGGAAGAAGTGAGAAAGAGATCACTGTTAAGAGAAACCTTAAGAGTCAAGTGTTAGTAAGAAACCGAAAAAAGTATGGGACTCAAAAAAAGTTGGAAAATAATCATAAGGATATTTCAACAAAACTGAATACACTTGCATGAGTGTCGGCTCAAACTTTTTGATGGCTTTAAACGAGATCAATTTTGAGAGTCTAGCCTATTCGCATACAAAGTTAAGTAGACAAAGAAAGAAAGAGGGGGGGGGGGGGGGGGTATCTGGTGGTGCCACTACCGTTGGTGATTGATCGTGGTGCCACCACTGATTCACGAAAATAATTTACAGAAATCGGTTGACATTAAAGCTTTTCTTTTTAACTTATTAACCCTTTTCAAATGCTGACTAAGTGGTGCCGTCGTTGGTTTGCCTGGTTCACCGTTTGCTGTGGATTGTAGTCTACACCAAAACAAAAATTTTGAGCATAAGAAGTGAAAGAATATTAGTGAACGATTTTTTAATTTTTGGAGCATAAGAACATCAATGAATAACTTATCTTCAAGCATAAAAACGTTGGAGACGTTTCGATTTCATCATAATCACAAGAGTTGAGCGTTGGCATCATATTGAAAAAGAAAATGGGTGTCTTTTCAATTTTCAAGGAGGTGAGGCGTGAGTAATGAGTTTGTTGTCTTGTATTCTATTTTTTTAGACTGCCACTTATTTGTTTATTTATTTTTTATCTGAAAGTCCAAAAACTATAAAAGTTGGGGGCCTTGTATTCCTAAGGCCCAAAGCAACCGCCTTATCCCTTTTAACAATTGGGTCGATTCTCATCTGTCTTAAAAACTTATCTTCTCAAAGGGCCCAAACCAAAATTTTTTTATCTTCTATCCATTTTTATGTGAGGAAATTTACTCGTAATTGCGTTACATGTGGACAATTTATAATACAGCACAAAAAATTCATTTTTGGTATTAAACGACTGGAGAACACAATATTTAGTCCACATTTGATGAGAAAATATGTGTAGAAAGAGCTCAAAGTCTTGATAGGTTTGATGGCATGGCCGGACGGACGTCCTATCAGTATCAGTACTCGGTCATCATAATTATCAATTATTTCCGTTCATGCGCTA
The DNA here is from genome assembly GCA_034093135.1 of Erigeron breviscapus. Taxonomy (NCBI): domain Eukaryota; kingdom Viridiplantae; phylum Streptophyta; class Magnoliopsida; order Asterales; family Asteraceae; genus Erigeron; species Erigeron breviscapus. Next base: position 251,771,142 of record CM067167.1, read on the forward strand.
GCCCGCTTCACACAGTTTCAGTTTTTTTCATAAGTAGTACTCTTACTTATTTATATGAAATTGTCTGTTCTGATTTAATCCTTGAAGCATTATTTATTAAATTGTTGTGAATTAAAATTTCGTTACAAAAAAAAATATATATAGTTTTCCATTTCTTGATTCAAGTTTTTGAGTCATGGGTTGTATTTGTTCAAAAGAGTTATGGGCTTACAAACCCCCGGATCATGATCACGTGACCTCCTTTTTAGATTTGGACATAAGAGAAGATCACCAACCTTTACCTATTTGTGAAACTGTTAGTGGAATACAAGTTACTGATTCAAATACATCCCTAAAGTTGTCCAATGAGCAATGTGTCTCTTATGGCACAAAGGAGGGTGTAATGCTAAGAGCTGCTGCCCTCGAGAAACAGATATGGGTTGGGTTTGAAGAGAAGCCTCCGTCGGAACAAGATTCTTCGGTTGTTGAAGAGTTAAAGGAGACCAGATTTGTAACGGGTGCTGACGGAGACCTACATAAACCCAAACACTTGTTTGATCCTTGTGATGAACTATTAACATCAGTTTTCTCTGGTGATGTTCATAAGTTTCCCGGAGAAAGGTTCATTTCAGATGAATGGCTCAACATGTTGAGGAAAACCGGACTTCAAAACACGACGGATGCTAATGAAACCGTTTTGTTGAAAGACTGGCCCCTTGCATGGACCATGTCTCCCATCCTTACCACAGAAAGCTTGGTTCCACCGGAGTACTCTTGGGGAGCTCTTCAACTCAGTAGCCCCTCTCCTTTTACTAAAGTGTTAAAGCATTTGAAGGTACTATAATGTGTTTTCTTTCTTAAGAACAAAAAATAAATAACTACAGAGGATTTAGTATAAAAATTGGCTAATGAGAATTGCAGGTTGAGGTTTGTTGTTCCGACTCAGTCTATCTTTTTAGCGAGGAAGCTTGTTATGAAGTAATTAGTTATCTTGACACAATTTGGGATATACTATCTTCCTCGGGTAATTTCTTTACTTTTTTTCTTTTTATTTCCTCTTCATGTGGATGTGGTGTCAGAACAATTGAATTATATCTTATCTAGAAAATCATATTTCAATAATCATCACCCAAATCACATTGGACTTGAGAAAAATTACTACACCATTTAAGTGACTCTCCACACAGCGTCACTGGAATATGGACATGGATGGTTTTTCAAGAATAATCACCCGGTGCGTCCGATGAGGCTACATCTCCATGTTCTGTCGCTTTCACTCTTCTTCTCTAAATGCCAGTTTCGAGAATTTTAGAGTGTTTCATATTTTTCGGATTTATCTTATGTTCCCTTTACATCTATACTCTTTGATTTTCTATTTCTATAGTACCATTTAATCATGTTTGAAGTTACAGATCCTATCCCTAGTACCATACATTACAATCTCATCTTCTGTCGCTTTCACTCTTCTTCTCTAAATGCCAGTTTCGAGAATTTTAGAGTGTTTCATATTTTTCGGATTTATCTTATGTTCCCTTTACATCTATACTCTTTGATTTTCTATTTCTATAGTACCATTTAATCATGTTTGAAGTTACAGATCCTATCCCTAGTACCATACATTACAATCTCATCCTTTGACCTTGTCTGGCCTCTATTGTAACCACAACTGAATTAGGATATGCAATTGCTAACTCTCTCATGGGCACCCTGTGTTAGTAAAAAATTTTGGTAATCGAATTGTATTCCGTAAGAGACTAAGAGAGTATTTTACAATCTAATGTCTTATTTGTCTAATAGTTAGAAATAGTTAAAGGACAAGGCCAACTTGATCACTTGATCAAAAAGTCTGCAGATTTAACTGAATCAATGATTTTGACCTTTACAGACCAACTATGAATCATGACTATGAAGATCTGAATGTCATGGACTTATACTAATGATATACTAAGCCCGAGTATTGACATTTGCATAAAATATTGAATAATAGAATTCTTGTTACACTCTGCATTCACCTGTATTGGATTTCTCGGGATGAAAATGTAAATGAACACGTCCTTATTGTTGTGAGATAGGAAAGACTAATACTTTCTTTCTGTTTGTCAGATATATCGGAGTTGCAGGATGTATCATTTATTCCGGTGTGCAATACGACACAATTTATGAATTGTAGCTCTCTTTTTTACCATTTGAAGATAGATATTAGACCACTTGCATTTGAACTTCCTTTACGCTACCTGCCATTTGTGAGGATTCTTAAAGAACTCGGACTTTATGAAACTCTATCTATTTCTTCTGCAATGATGCTTCTTTCAATTCTTCAAAACTCTTGTCGTCATCATCGTCTTGGTCCAAATGAACTTCGGGTAGTGATAGAAATTCTACATTTTCTCTATAATGAAATAACAGACCGTCAGAATCCAGATAGATCTGATTGTAAGTCATTGTTGGTTGTTCCTGATGATAGTTGCAGACTTGCTGACCCAAATTCATGTGTATATATTGATGCCTATGGCTCTTGGTATGTGAAACATATTGATAGTTCGAAACTGAGATTTGTTCACTGTGATATTTCAGAAAGATTGTGTTTGACCTTTGGCATAAGAAAGCTTTCTGATGTTGTTGTGGAGGTACTACATCTTAACAAATGATACTCTACATATTTTCTGATGATAGTTGCAGACCCTCTCCATATTTTCCGCAGCTTCTGCTTTTACACTCCAAAAAATATTGTTTGTCAATTTTGATTTATTGTACTATTTATAAGCACTGTAATGCATACCAAGCAACCCCCTATCAGTTAATGATAAGCTCTGAAAATAATCCAATTTGAAACACTGGAATACTTTTGTGTTCTAATGTCTGCCCAAAAGTTAATATATAGAAAGAGACACGCATTTTCTGTTCCAGCTGATGTTCTTAATCAAGTTCTATCACCTTTTTGCTAGAATTAGGTTCTACGATATGGTTTCTCATACTGTCAATTTTTTTCAGGATCTCGATTATACTGCACACTTTCAGACTCTTGATGGTATTTGGTCGATTGCATTGGTTGCCATCAGACTGAAGTTGTTAAATAGGTCATTTCAGGTTGCCGTATCTAGTGTTCTCAACAGTGTCTTCAGCAGTACCAGTGGCTCTAACCCTCCCGATTTTCAGTCAGTACAAAGATCACTTGAATCTGTTGCCCAAAGATTGCAATTCGTACAGTGCATATACACACGGTTTTGGCTGCTTCCAAAGTCGCTAGATATCACATGTCCTTCCAGGAAAATACTGATTTCAGAAAGGGGAAGTAGATCCAGTCATTGTGCCCTATACTATGTTGACCGTTCAAAGTCTTGTATGCTTACTTCTGAACCACCTAGTTACGTGTCAGTTCTTGATCTTGTTGCACTTGTTGTGAGCCAGGTTTTGGGTTCTCCAGTCCCACTTCCCACTGGTTCACTATTCCTCTGTCCACAAGATTCTGAAACTGCACTTATTGATATTCTCAGACTTTCCTTCGATGAAAGAGAAGATCACCAACTTTTACCTATTTGTGAAACTGTTACTGGAATTCAAGATACTAATTCAAATGCATCCCTAAAGTTGTCCAATGAGAAATGTCTCTCTTATGGCACAAAGTTGAAAGAGAAACAAATATGGGTCACGTTTGAAGAGAAGCCTCTGTCGGAACAGGTGGAAATGTTGCAATATCTTTATGCCAACTGGCAGGATCTCCAACAAGATTCTTCGGTCGTTGAAGCGCTAAAGGATACCAAGTTTGTAACAGGTGCTGACGGAGACCTACATAAACCCAAACATTTGTTTGATCCTGCTGATGAACTGGTAACATCAGTTTTCTCTGGTGAGGTTCACAAGTTTCCTGGAGAAAATTTTGTTTCAGATGAAGGATGGCTCGACATTCTGAGGAAAACTGGGCTTCAAAACACGAGTGATGCTGATATTGTGCTTGAATGTGCCAGAAGAGTAGAGTTTCTTGGAGCTGAGAGTATGAAGCATGATGCAGGGCTTGTAGAGAGCGACAATCGAGACTTTTCTGAAACTACAACCCAAGTTTCTGCACAAGTTTGGTCCTTGGCTGAAACACTTATCAATGCGGTATTTGAAAGGTTTGACGTTCTGTATAGCCACAACTTCTGCAGCATATTTGGCAAGATTGCATGCATTCCTGCAGAATTTGGATTCCCTTTTGAAAGCGGAAAGAAAGGGGTTAAAAGAGTGCTTTGTTCATACAGTGAAGCCATTTTGTTGAAAGATTGGCCCCTTGCATGGACCATCGCTCCCATCCTTACCAGAGAAAGCTTGGTCCCACCAGAGTACTCTTGGGGAGCTCTTCAACTCACTAGCCCCCCTCCTTTTACTACAGTTTTAAAGCATCTGAAGGTACTATAATGTGTTTTCTCTATCTGTTCAGAATATCATATAGAAGGGTGCTCAATGTGTTAAGTTGGCTATTGATTATAACAGACTGAGGGCAAGCATACCAAATCAAGTTTACTCACTATTGAGGAAGCTTCTTTTGAGATACTGAAGTATCTGGACACAATTTGGGGTACACTATCTTCTTCAGGTAATTCCTTTATGTTATTTTTATCAATCGAATTAATTTATTAGTTTTTTTCTTTCTCCAAGCTTTTACGTGTGTATTCGTTTATAATATCCACCTTGTCGTCTTTTATACAATTATGAGTGTGACGTTTTTTACTAGTTCCTAACACTTAGATAGATGAAGTTTTTAGGGCACTTATAAAACTGAAAGAATTTTGTTATTTTTGCATATGCCTGATTTCCCTTCATGGTAGATATTTTTGAGTTGCAGCAAGTGGCATTCATTGCAGCTGATAATGGGAAACACTTAGTTACTTGCGGCTCTCTTTTTGTCCATCTAACAATGAATCTGTCTCCTCTTGCGTCTAAACTTCCTTCACGCTACCTGCCATTTTTGAAGATTTTGGAAAAGCTCGGGGTTGAGGACATGCTATCGATTTCTTCTGCAATGAATATTCTTTCAAGTCTTCAAAAGGCTGGTCATGATTATCGTCTTAATCCAAATGAACTCCATGCAGTGATTCAACTACTACATTTTCTTTGTAATGAAAACACAAAACAGAAGATATCAGAGATATCCAATGGGGAACTGCAGTTGGTTGTCCCTGACACTGATTGCAGACTCGTTTATCATAATACATGTGTATATGTTGACCCCTATGGCTCTCGGTATGTGAAGTTCATTGAATCATCAAAGCTGAGATTTGTTCACCATTCCGTTTCAGAGAGATTGTGTTTGGCATTTGGTATACGAAAGCTTTCTGATGTTGTTGTGGAGGTACCAGACCTATGAAACTCCTTTTTTTCAAGACTTTTTAACTCTCACTTTCAGTTAGTTTAAACACTGGAATATCATGTGACCCGATACCTTCTAAAAAGTGAAATTGTAGAAAGTTACAAACATAGGATGTTAAAAGCTCTCTTTTTCTTTTTTATACTTTGAGGTCACCATTTCTTTTATATGTTAGACAATATGGTCTCATGTCATCATTTATAATTCAGGAGCTTGATCATGCTGAACACCTTCAGACTCTTGATGTTATCGGGTACACTTCGTTGGCTGCCATCAAAAAGAAGTTGTTGAATAGGTCATTTCAGGTTGCTGTATCAAGTGTTCTCAAAAGTATCCTCAGCAGTACTAGTGGGTTTAAAACTCCTGATTTTCTGGCACTACAAAGATCACTTGAATCTGTTGCCCAAAGATTAAAGTTTGTGCGCTGCATCTACACCCGATATTGGCTTCTTCCAAAGCCTCTGGACATCACTCTTGCATCGAAGGAGTCCCTTCTCCCGGAATGGAAAACGGGGCCCAGTCAACAAGCACTATACTATGTTGACCGTTCAAAGACTTGTATGCTAATTGCTGAACCACCAAGTTACGTGTCAGTTCCTGATCTTGTTGCACTTGTTGTGAGCGAGGTTTTGGGTTCTCCAGTCCCACTTTCCATTGGTTCACTTTTCCTCTATCCACAAGGCTCTGAAACTACACTTCTTGATATTCTTAAACTTTCCTCTGATGAAAGAGTGATGGATGGTGTCGGTTATGGTTCTGGTTTTCTTGGAAGGGATATAGTTCTCGGAGATGCCAAGAAAAGGCAGATTTATCCTCAAAGTCCATACTACCAAGGAGAAATAGTGGCCTGGCAAAGCCAAAGTGGAGAGAAGTTGAAGTATGGTAGAATTTCCGAGGATGTTAAACCTTTGGCAGGGCAAGCATTGAATAGTATCAATGTTGAAACTTTCCCAGGGAAGACCGAAACTATTATGTCTTCACATGTTTTTCCCTTTCAAACTTTCTCAGTTGGCAAAGAATATCCTACTTATGTGAGGCCCGGAGATAGTATGCATGTTGAGCAGCCAGTCGAGTCTCAAAGAGTAGCATCGAAAAATCAGGTTTGTTGAGTTACTATGTGTTATACAACCTCCTTCCAAAAATAAGATTTCATTTCTTCTACTGATGATTAAAGAATAAATCTTGTTTGATGTCACATAACTATGGTAGCAACAATAGTATCTTAGGGGAGGAACAATTTGCAACATGGAACTAAAGAAAGTTGTTGTCTTTTGACAGAAACATACAATTAAAGGCCTTGAGCATGGTGGTGTACCAGCTGAAGAGTTTGTTCAAGCATTTAAAGAGATGCTCTCTGGTGCTCGAATCAATATGGACCCAAAGAGGCAATGCCTCCTCCAAACAGTGCTGTCTCTGCAAGAACAATTGAAAGAATCTCAGGCCGCACTTGTGCTTGAGCAGGTCAGCGCTTGACTTCAACTTATAACAAATATTCAGATTGCTCTGAGAGTTTTTTGTCATATATGTATGGTCTATGTGTTTATTTATGGCATTGTGAAGAGCAATCCAGTTACAAACATATATGGTCATTTTTTGATCCAGCAGGCAGAGTTTAATCATATGTGTATACCATGCATAAACAATCTATTTTTGACAGAAAGGTGAGTGCAATTAAAGGCCTTGAGCATGGTGGTGTACCAGCTGAAGAGTTTGTTCAAGCATTTAAAGAGATGCTCTCTGGTGCTCGAATCAATATGGACCCAAAGAGGCAATGCCTCCTCCAAACAGTGCTGTCTCTGCAAGAACAATTGAAAGAATCTCAGGCCGCACTTGTGCTTGAGCAGGTCAGCGCTTGACTTCAACTTATAACAAATATTCAGATTGCTCTGAGAGTTTTTTGTCATATATGTATGGTCTATGTGTTTATTTATGGCATTGTGAAGAGCAATCCAGTTACAAACATATATGGTCATTTTTTGATCCAGCAGGCAGAGTTTAATCATATGTGTATACCATGCATAAACAATCTATTTTTGACAGAAAGGTGAGTGCACTGATTTATTCATTTCGGTTGGTGTATTTTCAGGAAAAGTCAGAGTTTTCGACAAAAGAAGCTGACTCGGCTAAAGTAGCATTGCTATGTCGTATCTGTTTGACAAATGAAATCGGTATTACCATGGTTCCATGTGGTCATTTGCTATGTCATTCATGCTCATCTGCTGTCTCCTGCTGTCCAATCTGTGGAGTTCAACTTTCTTCAACAATGAAAATTTATCTGCCTTGATGATAATAAGTGCTCAAAGATGTTCAAAGAAAAGCTAATTTTTAAGTTGGTGTTTGGAGTGCTTTGTAAGCATTTGAGGATCGTAGTTTCGGTATGCTAATTTTTAATAGAAGTCATGACTTGATGTTCAAAGAAAAGCTAATTTTTAAGTTGGTGTTTGGAGTGCTTTGTAAGCATTTGAGGATCGTAGTTTCGGTATGCTAATTTTTAATAGAAGTCATGACTTGATGTTCAAAGAAAAGCTAATTTTTAAGTTGGTGTTTGGAGTGCTTTGTAAGCATTTGAGGATCGTAGTTTCGGTATGCTAATTTTTAATAGAAGTCATGACTTGATGTTCAAAGAAAAGCTAATTTTTAAGTTGGTGTTTGGAGTGCTTTGTAAGCATTTGAGGATCGTAGTTTCGGTATGCTAATTTTTAATAGAAGTCATGACTTGATGTTCAAAGAAAATACCAAGCTTTAACTGATAAGACCAGAAGCCCAATAATCAAACAAGGATACCATACTTTGATTATTCAGTACTGCTTTTAAAATCCAAACTAAGTCGAGTGATCTCAGACAAGGTAAATCTAGATATAACATGGGAGGCGATTTTGGCAAAAGTTGCATTCTATGGAGTACTCCTTAAAAATGATTAAAATTATAGGAATCAAGTCTTTAACATTTCTTAGCTAATATATATAAAGTTAGTGTAGTGTTAAAAAGTTTATGATACAAATAGTTATTAGTTGCATGGTTTTGCCATTACTGATAACTTATGTCCTACCTCAATAAACTTTTAAATTACGTGCGTGTTTGCTGTTTATTTATGTGTGATGTTTGCTTCAAAGTAGAAGGATTAATTAACGAGGATTATTAACGAACATTAGCTATAGAAGGTTACTCCACCCCACCCCACCGATTTTCCTATCCCTTTGGTTACTCGCATGCATGTGGTAAATATCATTGGGTTTGACTTTGCACATGATTGGTTCAAACTACTTATCAGATGTCTAAAATGTCGTTTAAAGATATAGAAGGTTTGCTTCCTACAAGGTTAATTAACGAGGATTATTAACGAACATTAAAGATATAGAAGGTTTGCTTCCTACAAGTTAAATGCCGTTTAAAGAACATTAGCCGCGCTATAGAAGGTTTGCTTCCTGCAAGTTGGCTGAATATGCGCAACTTTGTGAATTATATCTAACGTAGTCCTTGAGGCTGTCACCAAAAAGTTCTTAAACGTCTAAGATTTCTGTCATTTCTTGAAAGCTGTCTTTTGCCCCAAAAATTGCGGCTACACAAGATACCACAATGATAATCATGATACATATCCCCTACAAACCAAACACGTAAACAAATTAGTTAAAAGATTATGAAAATGAGGAAAACATAGTTATTTATAAAGGGAAAACAAAAGTTAATTAGATTCTGTCTTAATAAGTGAAGTATAGAATTCAGATTCTCCAAGGGTACACAACCGACTTGACTTGGTGATAGGAGGGTACCCTAGGTAACTAAAGTTTTTTGATCTGGTGTTAGAGAACCCGAGCCACAGATTGTATTAACCGGGAGAAAAGTTTATGTCTTGGGCTTGGGTCAGAGTTAAAAACTAATTTACAAACTCCCTGCATGCTATGTATGTAGGGTAAATCAGTCAGACCCCTATAATAAGATCTACATTGTCGTTTGAAGGCTCAACTAATTGAAAGTGGCAGATGGTGCAACAGGGTGAGCTAGGCTCAACAAATTCAAAGTAACAGTGTGAAGTAAGGATTCTTTGCTAAAGTATGGAATCAAATTAGGGATAACGAGTAAATACAAGGAAATGTGCTTGAAAAGAATTCACATATATATAATACCTCAACGGTACAAATGATGTTGGGTTTCATCCGTAGATAACAAGCGCACGGAATAATCAGAGCCTATAACAAAAAAGTCGCTTTAGTTTAAGCCATCTAAGAAGTAATTTTTAGAAACAAAATGCATCTAATCTTTTAACATTACGATAGCTTACCACAGTGGTCCCTAGAACGGAACCCAAAAATGACATCAAGGGACCTGTAAGAAGAATATATCACCACTGTGAGATGTATATAATCACCCCATTTTAAAATTAAACTATATTAGTATCAATCATTAGCAATTGCAATTCAAGAGTTTTTTTGAAACTAATTCACAACAGACAGCACTTACCATATATAGGGGCCACCAAGGAACAATATACAACCGTAAAAACTATAACTCCCCTGCCGGCTATGCCAAGTGATAGCTTAAAACGGTCCCCAAGATTTAGCCGAAGTGCAAGCCTGTCAATAGTCCTGGCCATCGGCAATACTCCCAAGATAAACCGTATGATTTGATGAGAGAGCTGCAAGATAAACTAGATATTAGTATGAAAAATTCAAGTTCCATTTTTGTTATATAATAACTATTCAAATATAAGTATGTAAAAATTGATTTATATACATACCACAAAAGATATGGCAAGTTTAACCGATGTAGAATCTCTATCTAGACTCAATAGGTAGATAGACTCTACATGTCCCACAAACATCAGATAAGCTAAGCTCGCGGTCATAAAATAAAACGTGGTACTTGCTCCATAGCTTCAAAATGAAAACATGAATTGAGAAATAATTTATAACACCAGCCAAATAAAATATATATATATATATGTGTAGGTATATATACATATATATATATATATATATAGGGTAGGGTTAACGTGAGAACAACATATATGGAGAGAACCGTGAGAACCACTAGTTTTCCTCCCTCTTTCTCATTTTTTGTGTGGTTTTTTATTTTTTTAATTTTAATTTTTCATTTTTTGAAACTTTTTTTTGTTTTTTATTTTATTTTAACAAAAACCCATTCCAAAAAAAATAATTTTTTTTTTTTTGTTTTTTATTTTATTTTAACAAAAACTCATTCCAAAAAAAATAATTTTTTTTTTTTTTTAAAAAATCATATGGTTACGTGTTAAGAAAACGTATGGATACGGTCAGAGCCGGCCATAAGGTGGCTCAAGTGGTGCTAGAGGGCCAGGCCCAACTCTTTTGAGGGCCCACGATATTTTATAAAAGTTATATATATAATACACTCTTATGAAATCTCTGAATTGGTAACTCGTGGGCTGTTGTATCAAATTTACAGAAATAAAAGCCCATGACATTTAACCTTACACCAATTGAGTGAATTAACAATTCCTGTCATACATAAAATATTAAAATCAATTAAACACTTTTTGGTCTTTGTCAAATTGTAGCCGACGTACGTGTCGTCGTTTCCCTTCCTTCCAGCCTTGTCCCACCTTTTTGTTTAACAGGTATCTTCATTCTAATATTTATAATTTATTATTTAGTTGTTTATCAAAAAAACTAAATTTATCTTACATGTATAGAACAACTTTCCAATATGATTCCTTTGTGACCAAGGAAGAGTAGAGCTCTAGCAAATAGGGGTGTCCTGCATAAGCATATGCGGAAAATCCGAATGTCTTGGACAATCCAGACATATGAACAAAAGATGTCGCGCCAGGTGTGTGGCCCTTCACCGAAAAAATCCATAATAGGGACATAACACCAACTACGGTCAATCCAACACCACAACCTGGATTAAAAACCAAAATAAAACAAAAAAAAAACTTTTCAAAAGATTCAATATAAGATTTTTATAAGCTTTCATATTAAAAAATAACTTAAGTATTCATTAAATTGTAAACTCACATGTCAATATCCAATCTAAGTCACTGAAATCCTTGACAAGCGCTACTATAAATGTCATTATAAGAAACATGATAACTGTCAATAAACCATAATAACTGATGCCATGTTCCCCAAAACGTATGATCACCGAATGTGAGTATGGCTCAAGTAAATCGCGTATGATTATAACAGACTCTACGCATGATGCCTGTAATCAAATATAATGAAACTTTAAAAACCAAAGAAAAATAAATACTTTGGATTACGCATACAACGGATTACACAATAAAGTATCTATAATGCACTTAAAGACCACAACAATGAGTTCAATAAACATTTTTTAAAGGTCGATCAACACAACAGAAGTAATAACTAATAAGTAGAGTGGTGCCGGTGGCAAATGGCAATCAACCTAGTTACAGTATCTTAATCAATTGTTAAAAGTTTACTAACGGGCATATTAGAAAAAAGATAAGGCCAATAACAATTACTTACGTAGGCCAATAAGAACTCCACAATCTGCCAAAAGATAGATAACATGAACAAAGTTAGAATATATATACATAATAAATCTTAAACCTAAAAATATAAGTCTTAGTTAAACTTACTATGAACATATTTCGTCCTATGTTACCATATGCGACATTGCCAAGGTCAGCATACGTAGTCACTCGTTGGTTAATCATCATACAGTATTTTTGCAACTGTGAGCTATAATAAGTGAGTATGGCAAATATAGCCAACATCACAAGACCAAACCAGCCTCCTTGTCTAAGCGCGTATGGCATCGTATATATGGGGACTCCACAGAACACGTGGATCCCTGCAACATGAGGGGAAAAAAGACAGTATAGTGTAGGCTGAGTTTTTAACCAAATATGGTGTTTAAAATAAGTGTTTACTAAATAAGAGTAACCGTAAAAGTAACGCCAATAGTGATATATTTTGTATCATCTTGACTTTCTAAGGGGGAAGAAAGTGGTAAAACCAGCACCAAAATTTATCAAATTGTCACATTATCATTACACAATAAAAATTCTTCAACTTATTTCACCTCAATTTTCTCTAAATTTTACCAAAATTGTGGCATTACTTTCACCAAACTTCATCTTTTTTATTCAATTTGTCAACTTTCACCAAACTTCTGCTAAAATTGTTATACAGTTTATAATATGGAGTATTAAGTTGACAAATATTTTACAAACACATGCAATATATGAGGTAGTTCAATTATTAAATGTAGATCAAGAAGAGAGAAAATGCATTCATGATTTAATTAGTGAAAGTTATAACTGAAAAATGTTTGTAAATCTACACTTACTCCCACGTTAAACTAAATTAGAGAGTAAATTCGTAAAATGTGCTTTTTCTATTTATGTTTTTTGTATAAATATGCTTGTTTTTAATTTGTTTTTCAAACTATTCTTCTAATTAGAAAATATATAAATAATATTAAGAAAAATTATATTTCTCTTTCTCTCGTTTTTCCTTCTTCAATTTTTCCATCTATCTCTTTGTCCTTCCCTTCCTCACTTCAATATAAAACAATATATAAATACCTTTAGAGAAGATTAACTAATATGCATGAAATTTTAAATGTTGACTTTATTTAGTAAGTTGACAATTATGATAATACTAATAAGTGTGTCATTATAAATTAGTTTTTAAAAGGCTTGTATTATAACTTTTTCAAAAACTTTAATAGTAATACTAGTGGATCTTTTTTCTTCTTTCATAAAACATATAACACTTTTTCTCATGAAAGATGTAAAAAAGTTTCATGCTGATTTTGGCACTCAAATGTCTAATGAATATGTTTCAGCTAGGTTGAATGAATGAATTAGTAATGCTTAAAAATGTTATGAGAAATAAACAATCCAAATAAGTTAGAAAAAAATAATTTAATCCAAAAACTAAACCTACAGTTTGTTATTTGGTAAAAACAAGTTTTGAAATACAAAATGAAAACAAACATATTTGTTTCCATTAAATGAAAAAGAAGTTGGGAATTTTAGAAGAAAAGATAGAAAAGAGAAATTTGTATTTCCCAATATATATTTATTTTTGAATTTTGAACTAAAGTATAATTTGAAGAACAAATCTAAAATACGAGTAAACACATATATGACCATATTCAAACTCTTTAAATATTTAATAGTTGAAATTCGCAAATTTTAATTTATGAACCCCACCCCCCACCCCTTTTTGCAAAAAAAAAAAAGTTGTGACGGCATATACTATGATTTGTAGATACTTGTTACCATTCATAACGAGCCTCCAATTGGGCAATGTAGGACCAGTATGACTCGCAAGGGGAGAAAGGCCTCTACTCTGGGCCTGGACAGGGCCCTGCTCAGGATCCTGGCTTGGTGGCACTGAAACGGCTTGACGCCCTTCATCGACTGATCGAGCCCTCACTCCTCTGTAGTCGGCAGCAACACTAGCAATGATCCATATAAAGAGAGAAAACATGTTATTATTCGTATATCAGTAAGAAGGAAACAGACATCAAAGTTTATATTGAAGTACGTACCTCCTGCGTTGGCGGAAACTACTTTCGTCCTCCATTCTTCTCAAGACCTGTACAAACACTTGTATCTATTACATTATTTTTTTAAAAATCACTAGTAAAGTAGTAAGTATAAGATATTTTTTTCGAAACTTATTACTATATTGAACTCAAATAAATACTTTAAATTAGAATTTAAAAAAAAAATAAAAAATAGAATCATTATGTGAAACAATTGCAAAACTGTAATTGTGAAGAAAAAAAAAGAGAGAGAAGATCAGGAAAGAATGCCTGTTGCTTATTGCCAGCTGCTTCTTCTGTTAATTAGTACACCATCCACAGATATATGAAGTTAAAAAATAGCAGTGCATACAGCAAAATAGGTAATGGTACAACCACAGTATGTTAATCCAGATTACATTTTCATTTTGATTTTTACAAATTCATTTTCATATACCACACTCATTGGAAGGAAACTACTGGTAAATTATTTTCTCATATTTTCTTTTCTTAGTCAAACTAGTCAACGGATCACCAACTTTTTTCATAATTTTATAGCAATTTTTGGGAATCCTGGATTTGCGTTGCATCTGTTCTAAAACTAATTTCACTATCATGTGTGTGTATGTGTGTGTACTCGAAAAAATTAGCATCAATCGATACACACATAAATGGGGGAGAAAAAGTATCTAATGATTGACTTATTGACTGAAGTAACAAGATATTAAATAAACAATCATGATCAAACATGCACCTGTATATATAGTGAAATTGTTACATTCATTTACGTTGTGTGTACTAGCTAGTATGTGTAATCGATCAGAATCAGTTATATTATACTTATGAATTTATACTTACAGAGAGAAAAAAAAAAGACCTAAAATCGAGGAAAAAAATCTGTAGTTATATGAAGATATGTATAGATATAGATATAGATATGAATGTTATACCTGTGATAGATTAAGTAGCGAGCGAGATGATTGTTGTTAATTGAGAGACTAAAATATTTTTAAGAATGTATCTATATATGTAAGAATTATGTATGTCTGAATATAAGGATGATATATGTATGCATATATATGTATTTAAAGAGAAGAGAGTAGTGAAAGAAAGAATTCAAGATGTTAGAGAGTGAAATTGGACGTTACGCAACTCACGTGATTATGTAATGACAAAAGAGTACGGACTGAAGGCGATTTGCTCCTACAAAGAGTGTGGCCCATTTTACAAACGACGCCGTTCGGACAGTTTTGGTTGTGGATATGCACATATATGTGAAATTTTTTGATTTTTGAATTTATTCCTACCTAAAATGGTAAAAGTTTGTATTTAGAATCGTATTACTTTGATTTGTGTTGGGTATTGTAAAACAAGTATTAAAGTAAAACAAGTAAGACAAGATCTTAACCCTTAGATCATGGTTAAATTGATGCACGAAGATTCACGAAATAATTGATACACAATGATTTTAATGATGCACGGTGATTTTCAGTGAAGAGAAACCTATTGTTTTATTTGTTTTACTTTAATACGTGTTTTATTTTACCTAAGATTTATTATGCATTTGATTCGATTTTACTAGTTGAGTTAATTGTTATCAAATATCAAAAGTGACTTGAAGCTAGCCTTGTAAATAAATTTTCGTCCCATTTAGCTATAACTTTAGAGTTTAAAACTTTTCTTTGATGAAATTCATACGTTGCATCAGTCTTGTTTTTTCTACATAATACAGCGCAAAAGACATGCAAAAAAGCTGGAGAGTTTATCTATGAGTGAAATGGCTCTTTACTAAATTGAATGTCATGAACTAATTACCCATTTACTAAATAAAAATTCCACAAATTTCTCTCAGTTCGTGCATATACTAAAATGTTGGATACTTTATCTATAAGTGAAATGCCCTATACCACAGGTTCAAGTCGACAACTATCGCTTACCATTTCTTTTAGACCTCTTGTATTGTTTTTCTACTTGTAGCAGCACCAACACCATCAAGAAAAACATTGGTCAACACTCGTCTTCTTACTACAGTAAATGTAATGCTAATATACTATGGTAAAACAATTAAGTTATAAAAGGAAACAAGTGATTATTATTACTTTTTCTGATGTCTATTTTAATATACTTAGAACACTCATATGACCATAGTTAAAACTTAAAAGTCTGGAAATTTATACATTATAAATTTTCTCTTGTGATACGCGTAGGTTGCACGGACTATCTTACTTCTAGTCGATCACTTGCAAAAGATCTACAACGGATTGATCTAACGGAAAAATAACTCATGATTGCCCAGATCAACCTGGCTTTAAAGAACCTTTTAAGGGTTTTCAGTACATATGTAATGTACATAAACATTAAGCATAATATCAATATCCAGTTAAACAAAAATTTAACTAAAAAAACTTATCTAATCCAAACTCCAACAACATAAAAACATGAAGACAACAAACATAAACCTGTAAATTTATCTATTTTACCCGAAATTTTTATCCAACTCATATTATTGATGCTTCTTATTTTTGGAACCGACTCTATAAACGTTGTTTGAGTTGCATATTTGTCAAACTTATGCTAACCTGAATGTTGATTTGTCAAGACTATAAAGACAACAAACATAAACCTGTAAATTTATCTATTTTACCCGAAATTTTTATCCAACTCATATTATTGATGCTTCTTATTTTTGGAACCGACTCTATAAACGTTGTTTGAGTTGCATATTTGTCAAACTTATGCTAACCTGAATGTTGATTTGTCAAGACTATAAAGACAACAAACATAAACCTGTAATGTGAGACTTTGGTGATACTCACTTGATTTACGATAAATCAAGTGAGTATCACCAAAGTCTCACATTACAGGTTTATGTTTGTTGTCTTTATAGTCTTGACAAATCAACATTCAGGTTAGCATAAGTTTGACAAATATGCAACTCAAACAACGTTTATAGAGTCGGTTCCAAAAATAAGAAGCATCAATAATATGAGTTGGATAAAAATTTCGGGTAAAATAGATAAATTTACAGGTTTATGTTTGTTGTCTTCATGTTTTTATGTTGTTGGAGTTTGGATTAGATAAGTTTTTTTAGTTAAATTTTTGTTTAACTGGATATTGATATTATGCTTAATGTTTATGTACATTACATATGTACTGAAAACCCTTAAAAGGTTCTTTAAAGCCAGGTTGATCTGGGCAATCATGAGTTATTTTTCCGTTAGATCAATCCGTTGTAGATCTTTTGCAAGTGATCGACTAGAAGTAAGATAGTCCGTGCAACCTACGCGTATCACAAGAGAAAATTTATAATGTATAAATTTCCAGACTTTTAAGTTTTAACTATGGTCATATGAGTGTTCTAAGTATATTAAAATAGACATCAGAAAAAGTAATAATAATCACTTGTTTCCTTTTATAACTTAATTGTTTTACCATAGTATATTAGCATTACATTTACTGTAGTAAGAAGACGAGTGTTGACCAATGTTTTTCTTGATGGTGTTGGTGCTGCTACAAGTAGAAAAACAATACAAGAGGTCTAAAAGAAATGGTAAGCGATAGTTGTCGACTTGAACCTGTGGTATAGGGCATTTCACTTATAGATAAAGTATCCAACATTTTAGTATATGCACGAACTGAGAGAAATTTGTGGAATTTTTATTTAGTAAATGGGTAATTAGTTCATGACATTCAATTTAGTAAAGAGCCATTTCACTCATAGATAAACTCTCCAGCTTTTTTGCATGTCTTTTGCGCTGTATTATGTATAACTTTAGAGTTTAAAACTTTTCTTTGATGAAATTCATACGTTGCATCAGTCTTGTTTTTTCTACATAATACAGCGCAAAAGACATGCAAAAAAGCTGGAGAGTTTATCTATGAGTGAAATGGCTCTTTACTAAATTGAATGTCATGAACTAATTACCCATTTACTAAATAAAAATTCCACAAATTTCTCTCAGTTCGTGCATATACTAAAATGTTGGATACTTTATCTATAAGTGAAATGCCCTATACCACAGGTTCAAGTCGACAACTATCGCTTACCATTTCTTTTAGACCTCTTGTATTGTTTTTCTACTTGTAGCAGCACCAACACCATCAAGAAAAACATTGGTCAACACTCGTCTTCTTACTACAGTAAATGTAATGCTAATATACTATGGTAAAACAATTAAGTTATAAAAGGAAACAAGTGATTATTATTACTTTTTCTGATGTCTATTTTAATATACTTAGAACACTCATATGACCATAGTTAAAACTTAAAAGTCTGGAAATTTATACATTATAAATTTTCTCTTGTGATACGCGTAGGTTGCACGGACTATCTTACTTCTAGTCGATCACTTGCAAAAGATCTACAACGGATTGATCTAACGGAAAAATAACTCATGATTGCCCAGATCAACCTGGCTTTAAAGAACCTTTTAAGGGTTTTCAGTACATATGTAATGTACATAAACATTAAGCATAATATCAATATCCAGTTAAACAAAAATTTAACTAAAAAAACTTATCTAATCCAAACTCCAACAACATAAAAACATGAAGACAACAAACATAAACCTGTAAATTTATCTATTTTACCCGAAATTTTTATCCAACTCATATTATTGATGCTTCTTATTTTTGGAACCGACTCTATAAACGTTGTTTGAGTTGCATATTTGTCAAACTTATGCTAACCTGAATGTTGATTTGTCAAGACTATAAAGACAACAAACATAAACCTGTAATGTGAGACTTTGGTGATACTCACTTGATTTACCAAAGATAAATAAATATCGCAATAGCTTATTTTTTGTGGACAACATAGGTATATTTGTGCCACCTTAGCTAGTTTTAAGACCTTTTAAGGGTTTTCAGTACATATGTAATGTACATAAACATTAAGCATAATATCAATATCCAGTTAAACAAAAATTTAACTAAAAAAACTTATCTAATCCAAACTCCAACAACATAAAAACATGAAGACAACAAACATAAACCTGTAAATTTATCTATTTTACCCGAAATTTTTATCCAACTCATATTATTGATGCTTCTTATTTTTGGAACCGACTCTATAAACGTTGTTTGAGTTGCATATTTGTCAAACTTATGCTAACCTGAATGTTGATTTGTCAAGACTATAAAGACAACAAACATAAACCTGTAATGTGAGACTTTGGTGATACTCACTTGATTTACCAAAGATAAATAAATATCGCAATAGCTTATTTTTTGTGGACAACATAGGTATATTTGTGCCACCTTAGCTAGTTTTAAGACCTGCCGGTTAAACAGTTAGTTGTAAACAATTTCGAATCATGACTTTATATAAAGGTTTTTATCATCTAACGTAATACATATAAAAATGGTAAAATGGGTGGGAATTGTTATAAGTATTTTGTTTTCCGTTTTTGGCAAAAAAAAACCAAAAAGGCTGCAGGCCTTAAACGCACATTTTTGCATTTCAGTTCTGATCTGACCAAGGCACGAGAGGAAAAAGAAAATGTAGCGTATGTGCAGCGTACCATTGTAGCATTAGTCAAGCATTTAACCATATATGTAGTGGATCGAGATTACCATGTTCGTGTAACATGAGAAAAACTATTATTTAATATCAAAAAAGCGTAAGAACACAGGGAGGGAAAAGAGAAGATAATGAAGGCTGAAAGAAGAAATTGAAGCTTAAATTACTATTCCACCGGCGGCGATGGCGATTCTCACTCTCCCACCCCAGATCTATTAACCTCTCAATCATAACTTCAATAATAATAACTAGTATCTTCTCAATCAAATATATAATAATAAGTGTTACGGCTATGAGCAGATCAACCTACCAAACCGCAACAAGCTCAACTTCCGTAGCATCTAGATAAAAAATGGCAGGTACGTCCCCCATAGCCTGTCTTTATTTTATCTGTCAATTCTTCACCATTTCAGCTTAATTTTAGATGTATTTCTTTCTATTTTCAATACCAAACATCTATCGGTTTACTTTTTGGTGATTCACTGATTATCAATTATTCATAGTAAACCCTAATTTTAAGAAATTTGGGGGAAATTGTTTGAAAGTGGTTCGGTGTACTTGTGATTATGTTAAAGAAGAGAAGAACTTCAAACCGAAAAGTAGTTGTGCCAAATAAGTTTAAGGACTCTGTACATGAGATGAACAAGGAAAAAAAGAAGAAGAAAAAATGGCCTGAATGCCGGATTAAATAGTAATAACAAGAAGGGTGATGAAAATTCTTTGGAAAGTGATGAGGAAACTCTGATTGATTCAGAGGGAATTAAGGCACAGGAGGTAGAGATGGGCAGTAAGGATAACACTAATGAGACTGCTAAAAGTCACGATGGTGATGCATCTGATCCTATTGTTGCTACTACTGAAGGGTTAGGTAACCCTAATACCAGTGATCCTTCTCACATTAATGGGGAAGGTGACCATGTGGAACCAATTTCTGAAACATCTCACTCTTTGGGTAAAGATGATGCTCCTATCCATGCAACGGCTGATGGGGCTACTGATGGGGCTACTGATGGGAATGTTAAGCAGCCAATCTCTTATGCTGCAGCTGTTTCCTCCCCAAAGCAGGCGCGTAAAGTGAATTTTAGACAGTTGCAAAGTGATGAGTCCATGGAGGGGGTGGATGTTGTTATCCCCCTTGCTGCGATCAAAGAGGTAAACGACAGGTTCTCTAATACTCTATATGGATATTTTCTTGGTAAGAGGCTTGCTTTCCCTGTCGTTGAATCTTATGTCAAAAATGCATGGTCGAAATTTGGTATAAAAAAGGTGATGATGAACTCATTGGGATTTTTCTTTTTCCAATTCACTACAAAAGAAGGTTTGGAGAAAGTTATGGAAAAGGGACCATGGTTAATACGCTCTACAGTGATAATTCTTGATAAATGGAACCCCCACATCACCCTGAAAAAGGAGGATGTTAAATCAGTGCCTGTTTGGGTCAAGCTGCATAACGTCCCAATGGTTGCTTATACTGAAGACGGATTGAGCATGCTCGCTACTAAACTGGGTAAGCCATTAATGTTAGATGCATACACTAGTAATATGTGCTTGGATTCTTGGGGAAGAAATAGCTATGCACGTGCACTAATTGAGGTGTCTGCGGATTCTGAACTAAAGAAGGAACTAATTGTTGCTGTACCTAATCCCATGGGAACCGAACATACAAAGTTCAACATAAGGGTAGAATACGAATGGGAACCTCCTAGGTGCGCTACCTGTTGCACCTTTGGTCATGATACTGCAAAATGCCCTAAGGCTATTATTACTAAAAAGGTTGCTCAAGTGGACGAGGAGGGATTCCAAGTTGTTAAAGGAAAAGGTAAACTGGTACAAAAACAAGGAATAAACTTGAAAAAGCAAAAGCCTACTTTCATGTATAGGCCAAAGCCGGTTCAGAAGCCTAATACTAGTGGCGATGGGGCTAGCTCTTCCATTCCACCTCCAAATTTCAGTACACAAGCTAAGGTACAATCTCCTAAACATTCTGATCCTGTTAAGTTGAGTAACTCTTTTGGCGCACTTGATGTCGAGAATGATCAGAACCGGACTGATGGAGAAGTTATTAAAGGGATTAATAATGATTCCTGCGTGAAGATAGATTCTGATGGTGATGAAGTAATTGAGGTATTTAACGAAACCTCTGAATTCATGGTCGAGGGTACTCGTCCAGTAATAAATAAAACGGGGGCAAGCACTCCTGCTGGTGATGGTTCTAATGGGTAGTCTAGCTTCTTGGAATGTAAGGGGTTTGAACCGACCCCTGAAACAACAAGAGGTTCGATACATGGTAAAAGAAAATCATCTCAATTTATGTGCTATCTTAGAATCTCATATGGATGTGTCAAAAGTTCATAATGTTTGCAAGAAAGTGTGTAAGTCTTGGGATTGGATATCTAATGGGAATGCTTGTGACAAAGGAACGAGGATTATTGTTGGCTGGAACAGAGATGAGGTTGATGTTATGCTCCTCTCTCAAACTGACCAAGTTGTTCATGTGCATGTTATGTTCAAAGCTGATAAAAAATCATTTTTCTGCTCTTTTGTTTATGCTGCCAACTATTATAAGACACGTAGACAGCTATGGCGAGACCTTGAAATGCATCATCAATTTGTTAATGATAGGCCGTGGGCTCTACTAGGTGACTTTAACTCGTCTTTGTTTTTGGAGGATAATATCTTTGGGTCTTCGACCATCAACATTGGTATGCGGGAATTTAAAGAATGCCTTGAGAAAATCGACGTCTTTGATGTTAACAGTAGTGGACTTCATTACACCTGGACCCAAAAACCAAAAAAAGGCGTGGGATTACTTAAAAAGATTGATAGAGTGTTGTGTAATGTGGGTTTTACTTCCTGTTTTCCGGCCTCCCATGCTATCTTTTTGCCATACAGGATCTCCGATCATTCACCCTGCCTTTTGAAACTTCCATCGGTCTCTAGAGATCGACCCAAGCCGTTCAAATTTGTAAATTTCTTAGCTGAAAAAGAGGGTTTCAAGGAAACTGTCGCCACTTTTTGGAGCCAACCGGTTGCTGGTCATAACATGTTTCAGGTTGTAAAAAAACTTAAGTTTTTGAAGTCTCCTTTGCGTAAGCTCTTGTATTCTAAGGGTAACATTCACTCTCGGGTCATCAAATGTCGTCGTAATCTGGATGAAGTTCAAAGTGCTATCGATATTGACCCTACTAATGAGGAACTACGAGCTAAAGAAATAATATTGTTAAAGGAGTTTAATGAAGCTGCTTATGATGAAGAATCCTTGTTAAAGCAAAAAGCAAAGATTGAATGGCTGCAATGTGGTGATGCTAATACCAAATACTTCCATAATACGGTTAAATGCAAAAATCACCGTTCCCGGATTGATAGTATTATGGATTTTAATGGAGTTCTGCATGAGGGTGTTGCTGCTACATCAGTATTGGTATCTCACTATGAAAAGTTTTTAGGCAGCAAAGGTGTTACAAGTTTATTTATCCATGATGATCTGTTCACTAGAACTCTTGATCCACAAAAGGCTGCTGATATGATACGGCCGGTTTCCCATGAAGAGATTCGTGATGCAATGTTTGATATTGGGGACAATAAAGCCCCTGGTCCAGATGGTTACTCTTCAGTCTTTTTCAAGAAAGCTTGGGACGTTGTTGGTAAGGATGTTTGCCTTGCAATAGGAGATTTCTTCCAAAATGGTCAGCTGCTCCAACAGACCAATCATACCATCATCGCATTGGTGCCTAAGGTGTCTACTCCTAATGGTATTAATGACTATTGCCCTATCTCTTGTTGCAATGTCCTTTTTAAATGTATCAGTAAGATTATTACTAACAGGATGAAAACCGGGCTTGATGACATTGTTAGTACTAATCAATCTGCCTTTATACCTGGTAGACGGATCTCGGATAACATTTTGTTGACTCAGGAGCTAATGCATAATTATCATAGAGACATTGGCCCCCCTCGTTGTGCGTTTAAAATTGACATTCAAAAAGCATATGATACTGTTGACTGGGATTTTTTGGAGGCCACTTTATATGGATTCGGTTTTCATGCTAATATGGTAAATTGGATCATGTCTTGCATTACTAGTACCTCCTTCTCTGTTGCTATTAATGGTAACCTCCATGGCTACTTCAAAGGTAAACGTGGGTTAAGACAAGGTGATCCGATGTCTCCTTATTTATTTACGCTTGTAATGGAAGTGCTTACTCTTCGTCTCCAACAATTGATCCGCAGTTCTCTTGGATTCAGATTTCACAACAAATGCGAGAAACAACAACTTATGAACCTTTGCTTTGCTGATGATTTATTCCTCTTTTCGAGAGGGGATACTACATCTGTTCAGTTGATTATGGATGCGCTTAATTATTTCAAAAATGTCTCTGGTTTGGTCCCAAGTCTTGCTAAAAGTACTGTCTTCTTCTGTAATGTCTCTACTTATGTCAAAACAGCTATCTTGGGCATCATGCCATTTGATGAAGGTCACTTGCCGGTTCGTTACTTAGGGGTTCCCCTAATCTCAACCCGGATTATATATAGGGACTGTCATGTTCTAGTTGAAAGGTTGGAGAAACGCATTGATGATTGGAAAAACAAATCTCTTTCTTTGGCAGGGCGCATACAATTAGTCAGGTCTGTTCTTTCTTCTCTTCATATATATTGGGCTTCTGTTTTCATCTTGCCCGCTCGCATTATTAATGATTTGGAAAAGAAAATGCGTAAGTTTCTTTGTAATCATAGTTTGGAGGGAAAAACAAAAGCGAAAGTTGCTTGGAAATATGTCTGTCAACCTAAATATGAGGGTGGTCTTGGAATTAGAAAGATTAATGACATTAATATTTCGCTTATGGCTAATCACATCTGGTGTATCTTGAATAAGCGAAATACCCTTTGGGTGGACTGGATA
The DNA here is from genome assembly GCA_034093135.1 of Erigeron breviscapus. Lineage (NCBI taxonomy): Eukaryota > Viridiplantae > Streptophyta > Magnoliopsida > Asterales > Asteraceae > Erigeron > Erigeron breviscapus. Next base: position 251,795,367 of record CM067167.1, read on the forward strand.
TACTCCTATAAGTTAAAAGAGCGCAATTTTTGGGATGTCCTACCACAAGCTAATATGAGCTGGGGATGGAGGAAATTGTTACAAATCAGAAGTATTATTCGTCCCCATATAAGGTCACGTCTTGGCAATGGGAATAATACTTCCATGTGGTTTGATAACTGGCATACTTCTTGTCCATTGAGTCAATACATCTCGCCTAGAGCTATTAATGGATGTGGTTTCAGAATGCACTCTACGGTTAGTGATATGATTAACAATGGTATTTGGAAATGGCCAATTGCTTGGTATGACCTTTTTCCTGTCCTAATCAATATCCAGCCCCCATCACTGACTCGTGACAAAAAGGATGAATTGATTTGGGTAGATTCAAATGGGAAGGAAAGGAAGTTCTCTACTACTGTGGTTTGGGATACGATCCGTGTTCGTGGTATAGAGATTGACTGGGTTAATCTGGTTTGGTTTCCTCAAGCCATTCCTAAACATGCACTCACCATGTGGCTCATTATGAAGGAAAAACTCAAAACCCAGGATCGTCTCAAGCCTTGGGAAGTTGGTGGCGCAACCAACCTGAATCTTTTGTGTTGCTTGTTATGCAAGCATGGACCAGACTCTCATAACCACTTATTCTTTGAATGTTCTTTCTCTAGGCAAGTTTGGGATCTCGTTAAACCTTTAGCAGGCATGCAGCGGGTTTCACATCAATGGAAAGATATAGTTGATTGGCTTATTTCTATCTCGAAGTCGGCCTCAATCAAAAGCGTGATTGGAAGGTTATTAGTGGCTGCTACAACTTATGTCATTTGGCAAGAAAGAAACACTCGTCTGTTCTCCAACAAAGAAAGAAATGCAGCTCAAATTAAAGAAATCATTGTCAACACAGTTCGTATGAAGCTGGCAACCATTACATTCAAGTGCACCGCTAAGGATACTTCTCTTCTTTCAGATTGGCATATTCCAGATGTTTCCAAGACTTAGCATTAGTGTTGTTTTTTTCTTATGCTATGATCAGTCACTTATAGTGTAAGATATGGATTTTCTTGTTGGTCGTGCTAGATAGCTTGTTTATTGTAACCTCACATGCAGCATGTTGCATGGTAACTAGTGTGGTATATCAGCCACATTACTTGTACTTTATTGTTTGGGTGTTGTTATAAAATTCACAGGTATAACCATTTCCCAAAAAAAAGAGAAAAACTATTATTTTATTTTTATCTTTTTAGTGAGTGGATCATAAAATTTTATTTGTACTATGGATCACATAATCAGCTATAATAACCTGTTTGACCGTTAGGGGGAGGGAATGGTACCCAAAATTTTATTTCTACCCAAATCATCCTGCAATCAAAATCTTCCAACTCACAATTACCCAAATTTACCCAATTCTTACCGGCATTACATACCCAATTCATTAAACTTACCCAATTTCTTTTTTTTTCATTTAAATTTAATACATATAATTAAAACCATATAAATATAAAACATAACAAAACATAATTCCATTAAAATTAATAAAAACACAATACATAAATAATAGTATTTCACTTTTCACTTGTTAACAAAACTAATTGCAAGGACTAAAAATGTTCAGATTGAAAGTTTATAGATTTTACATATATATTACAAAACATTGAAATTAAAGGGACCAAACTTGGTCATTTATAAACTCTTTGTCTTCTCAAAATTAGAGTTAATTACAGAAATCGTCCCTGTCGTGGACCTCCACTTGCAGCTTTCGTCCTTAAGTTTAATAAATTACAGTTTTAGTCCAAAAAACTTTGCCCCGTCAACACTTTTGGTCCTGACCATAAACGTCCGTTAAAAAAGAGGTCAAATGCCGGGCACGTGATGGGTAATCTCATAATCTGGCTTAGAGTTAATTACAGAAATCGTCCCTATCGTGAACCACCACTTTCAGTTTTGGTCCCTAACTTTTATTAATTAACTTAAGCCAAATTTTATTAAACACATCTACAAACCACATCTATGTTTTCCATCTGGGCATCATCATCATCATCATCATCATAAAACAGATCTACAAACCAACCACCCTCTTCCATTATCTATATCTATATCATCTTATCGATATGTATATCCTATATATCCATCAGATCTTTATATATCTATTTATCTATATATTTTATATATCAAAAGTTCAAAACACCATCAGATCTATATTTTTATCCATCAGATCTATATCTATATCCATTAATCTAAATTTATATCTTTCGAAATCCCATGAGTGGTGGTTGAGTTCAATGGTTATGGTGGTCTGATGACGGCAAGAGGAAAAGGGATGTGCTTTGATATGGTGGTGGTGTGGCCAACAGGAAAAAGAAAGAGAGGCCGCCGGACTGGTGGCTTTGATTGGTGTTAACTTTAAACAAGAAAAGGGGTGTGGTCTCATGTGGTGGTGGTGTGGCTGTTGTAAGAAGAGAGAAAGGTAGGAAGAGAATCGAGTTCAAGCCAGGCTGTTTTAGATCTAGTCCAGATTCATGGGAAACATGCATCCATCACGTCAGGCTTGTTTCAAGACACTTTCTCTCTACAGCGGGGAGAAATAAAAGAGCTTCCCCAGGTTGTAATCGGCACTGCTGATGCAATTATGGACATGTTTACGAAGAAGTATTTGGATAATCCACCATTAAAAATAATTGTCTTCAATGATTTAGACCAAATATTGAGACGGAAAAAGGTATATATGATTTTAAGCATTTTGTATTTCTTTAAATACTTCATGAAGGAATTCTTATGTCTTCCATATTTCTTTAATATAGAATGCAGATGGTAAATATATTGGGGAAGGGTTTGGAAGACCAAGGTACATCATGGAGCTTGTGAGGACAGAATGTCAGGTAATAAAGAAGAAAAAAGACGGACGATTGATGTGGATTGTGGAGTGGTTGGGGTATTAAAGAAGAAAAAAGAAGATATCTGACGAAAATACCCATCACGTGTTTGGCACGTGATGGGTTATTAAACGGAGTTAAGCACCAAGGACTAAAAGTGTTGACGGGGCAAACTATTTTGGACTAAAAGTGTAATTTATTAAACTCAAGGACGAAAGCTGCAAGTGTCGACGACAAGGACGATTTCTGTAATTAACTCTCAAAATTATTACCTGCAAGTTATTATACTTACATACATAGATATATATATATACAGTATAAACAAAGAAAGGAAGAAAAGAAAAATAAAAAAGAGGACCGTGGGGGGTCATATATTCTACCCAAAGCTCGGCTTCACCAATCGAAATGCTACCCGATTTTCAATACCCGAGTCCTACACGAAGAATTGCAGTGGTGTACCCGGTCGTGGTCGGGGTACCCGAGCCCCTACCCGATGGGTACTCCCTCCCCCTTACATGTAATGCATAGACTCTTTTTTTTGAACATATAGACATTTTATTACATATCATATCATAAATAATACGGAGTACAGTAAAATATAGGCAGCCAATGGGGTTGGTGGCCCATTGGTAAGGCATTTGACCTTGGGAGGATCCACCTGGGTTCGAGTCCCACTTCCCACATTTGTGGGGGTGGATTAATAGGGGGTTTTTCGAGAGTCCTGGTTTCCAGGCATACGTGTAATTTAGGAGTAGGAGTTGGATAGAATGCCGTTCAAAAAAAAATAAAAAAATATAGGCAATCAAAATTCAAAAACTTATGGGTGAGGGTACTATCTTCTATTCATGGAGAGCATTGTTTTTTAAATCTTACTTCAAGATCCTTTGGGGTGTGGTCTAGAATCGCAAAAATGGCTCGGGTCATGACACAAAATTTTGGACGGATGAATGATTTGGTGATATCAAGCTTGCTGATTTTTTCCCTAGACTTTGAGGTAAATGAAAATAAGTGATCGTCGTATAAATAATAGTTGGGGTTGGAATTGGGGGAGACCAATACTTGCAAGATATGGTGAACGTTCTATCGATGGATCTTCAGTCGGAGAAGTATGACAGGTGGACGTGGAACCTTGATGGCAATACGGAGTTTTCAGTTGCTCAAATTCGACAAAAGATTAACCACTAGCGGGTACGTGATATCAATATCTTGAAAACAATTTGGAACCAGTTTGTCCCAAAGAAAGTCACTATATGTCTTTTAACTAGCACTAATCTTTTCTCTCATGGAATTGATGTTAATAGTTTCCGTTGCTTATATTTGCATTATCATATTTTTTGTCAATGTATACTTGTGGTTGAAACCAGAAAGCTGTTGTATTATTAGCATGGTTTTGAAAACCGGTCTGGTTCATTGGTATACAATTACTCAAAAATGCATGTAGCAGGTGAGAAACGAACTCAAGCCGACCGAAGGAATCGCGCATGCCAAATTGACTAAGCGTTCAGTAGTGATTTGTTATATACTCGATCTAATAAATTACAAACACAATTTGTACAAACTCATGTGTCACCACTAAAATAGGAGGAGAGAAACATGAAAAAAAGAAAGATTTTATTTTGATTGGTCCATCCCATTTGATAAGTCAGTTTGTAAACTTTTGTTTGTAAATTGTTTGTATCCTTAGTATTTCTCTAAATATATAGGTTTATTAATATAATTAAATTTCTTAAAATAGGGTCAACTCTCTCGTTGAAGTGGAAATCAAAATAGGTAAGTAAAAATTATGTACATTTGTTTACTAGTTTTTTTTTAGTAATTAATGAAAATGATGATAAGTTTAAATTTTATATGAGATATATATTTCTATTTTTTGAAAATTTTAAAGGAGGATTGTTTTTCCACAAGTATTTTTAGAAAATTTATGATATGTCAACTTTTATTTTAATTATTATGATGTTATAACTTTTATTTACTTATCTAGTCCAAATTCCAACGACATAAAAGCATGAAGACGACAAACATAAACATGTAAATCTATCTATTTTACCCGAAATTTTTATCCAACTCATATTATTGATGCTTCTTATTTTTGGTACTAACTCTATAAACTAGGGATGGTTTTCGGTACGGAACCGTACCGAAACCGAATAAAACCGAAACTGAAAACCACCTAAAGTGAGAACCGAATACCGTACCGAATACATGGGTACGGTACCGAACGAACCGGTACCGGTCCCGGGATTTCGGTTTTGTCCTTGTTTAGTACCGATAATTTACTGTTTGTTTACATCTCAATTTGTCAATTTTGATTTTTTTGTCACGTGTGTTTGTGTGTTCCATGGGTGTTTGTATACAATGATGTTTAGTAATTTCATAGACCGTTAACTTGGAAATTTTTTATAGTGTGTTTTCATTTTGATGATCTTATTGCTTGTATGATTGAACATTTCATGTGTAAAGCTTTATTTGGTTTTAATACTATATGCAGCAAGTAAGTCTACGCATCAGTAAGTTTATATATGCATCAAACATCAATAATTTGTGTTATATTGACAATGTCCATATAATTTGTATTATATGGAGTTATGGACATCCGAAGAAAGTTAATGTGTTAATGATTGATTGATTCTTCTATATGAACACAATGAGAAGCAAAAGACTTTAATACAACATTGCATCAAAGTATTAGTATTATATATCGACATGGAAGTTAAAAAATCATAACAGGGAAAGTGGATAACGTACAGTTGAAGCAAGGCAGCAAACATCTCCCAAAAACATAAAAAGAAATAGATGTAAAACTAATACTATAATATAATAATATAAATAAGAATATTCAAAAGTAATAGAGAAGAATCACTATAGCCTCCTACTACATGTCTACATCCTACTATTTTATGTTTTTCACATGAACGGTTACGGTACTCATATTCGCTTTTTCCGTACCGAACTGATACCGAAACCGATTCCGTCCCAAAAGGAGAAATGATACTGAAACTGAATCCCCATCGGTACCGATTTTCGGTTCCGGTACCGGTACGGTACCGGTTCGGTTTCGGTTTTTCGACTTTTTTGCTCATCCCTACTATAAACGTTGTTTGAATTGCATATTTGTCAAACTTGAATGTTGATTTGTCAAGACTATAAAGACAACAAACATAAACCTGTCATGTGAGACTTTGGTGATACTCACTTGATTTACCAAAGATAAATAAATATCGCAATAGCTTATTTTTTGTGGACAACATAGGTATATTTGTGCCACCTTAGCTAGTTTTAAGACCTGCCGGTTAAACAGTTAGTTGTAAACAATTTCGAATCATGACTTTATATAAAGGTTTTTATCATCTAACGTAATACATATAAAAAATGGTAAATGGGTGGGAATTGCACAATAATTGAAAATCGATCGGAACTTAATTAAAGGAATTATATAAGAAGAAAAATAAAAAACTGTGAAGAAATCAAGAAATAATAGATTAATTTGAGAAGATGAGAATTGTGATTGAAATTGAAATGAATGTAAAATAATGGATCAAAATTTTTTGCTCTGGTACCATGAAAAAACAGAGAATTTGGAGAATGGTGAATTTTCATTATCCTTCAAAATGAGCCATTACTTAAATACAAGGGACAAACAGCTAACTACATTATTGACCTCTAACTATTAACTAAGTACAAAATAAACCTTTAACAAATATTTACTAATACATATCTCTACACATAAAACTACGGAATACATATATATATACATATATATATGTATATATATATATATATATATATATATATATATATATATATATATATATATATATTCAAAAATTAATCTGCAATTAATTATGGGTTAAGATGGTGGGTTAGGAGTTTAATTAGATATATATATATATATATATATATATATATATTCAAAAATTAATCTGCAATTAATTATGGGTTAAGATGGTGGGTTAGGAGTTTAATTAGATATATATAAGTTGTTTCAACGGGGGATGTGTACACGCGTCACGCCGATTGTTTTTTTATATTGTAGCTTTTTGAATCACTTTGGTATATAAATTAATAACTAGTCTTTAGTCTCGTCCGATGGACGGATAATTTTAAAATATATATCAAAGGTAAATATCAAAATAATAAATAACAAAACAGGTTAAAAATAACAAAACATGAACAAAACAAATTTAAAAGAATAAACCCTTTTTGTAATAGAAGAAAAAGTCATGATCAAATTACAATTGACAACAAACAAAATTAAAAGAGATGAAAATAACAATAACATAACAATTCAATATCAAATAATAAACAAACACGAACAAAATACCAAAAATAAAATTAAAGTGATATAAAATAAACTGTATGTTTTGTTTGTTGAGAAATTTACTGAACTTACTTTGTTTATTAAAGATAGGAAGAAAAGAATAATATGAATGAGAATGATTAATAAATATTTAGGTTGTATGTATAATAATTTATTTATTGGGAGAGTTTTAAAATATTATATATTTTAAATTTAAAAAGATTTGTTTTGATAGAAAAAGATTTATGATATAGCTTTAAATATAATTATCTATTTAACAAGCAAATAAATAAAAAAAATAAAAAAGAAGAAAGCTCTAGAGTAATTAGAAGAAAATTTTAGGACTAAAAAGAGCTTTAAGGGGTGTCAAGTGTACCCCAACTTACTCTTTTAGTTATAATATATATTAAAGACCAAAGAAATATGTATAGATGCGTATATTTACGTAAAGAATTTGGGCCAACATGTTTCCAAATGTCAGTTTATTATTGGTCAGAATCAATTCTTACTAATAAGTTATATAAATAAGAAATATTTGACTCTTTGTAGACAATATTTTGACGGGTGTATATCTAGATATCACTATCATATTTGACATATTAAGGTAATTATCTCTATATATTGTTGTATATAGTTTAAATTTGTCTGTGGAATCCTTTTTTGTATACAGTGATTTATTTATGTGCTATATTAAATTGTATTCCAAATGGATGTCAAAAAAAAAAAAAGGGTGAGATGAAATACAATTCCGTTTTTGGCAAAAAACCAAAAAGGCTGCAGGCCTTAAACGCACATTTTTGCATTTCAGTTCTGATCTGACCAAGGCACGAGAGGAAAAAGAAAATGTAGCGTATGTGCAGCGTACCATTGTAGCATTAGTCAAGCATTTAACCATATATGTAGTGGATCGAGATTACCATGTTCGTGTAACATGAGAAAAACTATTATTTTATTTTTATCTTTTTAGTCAGTGGATCATAAAATTTTATTTGTACTATGGATCACATAATCAGCTATAATAACTTGTTTGACCGTTACATGTAATGCATAGACTTTTTTTTTTTTGAACATATAGACATTTTATTACATATCATATCATAAATAATAATAAAAATATAGGCAATCAAAATTCAAAAACTTATGGGTGAGGGTACTATCTTCTATTCATGGAGAGCATTGTTTTTTAAATCTTACTTCAAGATCCTTTGGGGTGTGGTCTAGAATCGCAAAAATGGCTCGGGTCATGACACAAAATTTTGGACGGATGAATGATTTGGTGATATCAAGCTTGCTGATTTTTTCCCTAGACTTTTATGTAACACCCCAAGCAAGGCTCGAAATATTACGGAAATCATATAGCACAAGGTGAGATTAATGTAGAACATGAACTAAATGCAAATAAAGGATTCAGTGAATCCATACAATAAGATAAACAAGTATCAAAATACATAAAGAGTACATACCCATCAAAGTTAACAAAAGAACATCAAAAGATGGCCAACGGTCCTAAGTACAATGCAAAAGTAGGCGATGAATCCTTGATTCATATAAGTCCAATGCCTGGGGTTCACAAGCAAGCGAATCAATCATACTTCATGCCTTGGAATAACCTGGTTACCTGAAAAGTGTACTAAGCATAGTCAACACAAGGTTGGTGAGTTCGTAGTAATGGTCCATAAGGTATCATCTTCTTCCATGTATGCACAACTAACCTAATCGTAATAGCAAATCATTACAAGATCATAAGGGCAAAGTAAATGCGTATAATAAACGAGCACGCGAAATATTAGCATCAAATCATGTATCATACGTATGTAAGGCCACAACGTATATCAAATGATGTGTCAATAACGTCATCAATGCAACAATAAAAGTATGCTTGAGTGTGTACCGTACAAGTCAAGTATAACAAGGCGTATATGTCCATTCCAAACACATTCCCAACATCTATCAATTCCTCTAAACAATACGTACATACACTTCGGAGGATTTTACTTTCATCAAGTTCTAGATGCTTATGTATAGGGTCATCCGCAGCCTTCCCACCACATCTACAATTCATTAAAGGTATCATCTTCTTCCATGTATGCACAACTAACCTAATCGTAATAGCAAATCATTACAAGATCATAAGGGCAAAGTAAATGCGTATAATAAACGAGCACGCGAAATATTAGCATCAAATCATGTATCATACGTATGTAAGGCCACAACGTATATCAAATGATGTGTCAATAACGTCATCAATGCAACAATAAAAGTATGCTTGAGTGTGTACCGTACAAGTCAAGTATAACAAGGCGTATATGTCCATTCCAAACACATTCCCAACATCTATCAATTCCTCTAAACAATACGTACATACACTTCGGAGGATTTTACTTTCATCAAGTTCTAGATGCTTATGTATAGGGTCATCCGCAGCCTTCCCACCACATCTACAATTCATTAAAGGTATCATCTTCTTCCATGTATGCACAACTAACCTAATCGTAATAGCAAATCATTACAAGATCATAAGGGCAAAGTAAATGCGTATAATAAACGAGCACGCGAAATATTAGCATCAAATCATGTATCATACGTATGTAAGGCCACAACGTATATCAAATGATGTGTCAATAACGTCATCAATGCAACAATAAAAGTATGCTTGAGTGTGTACCGTACAAGTCAAGTATAACAAGGCGTATATGTCCATTCCAAACACATTCCCAACATCTATCAATTCCTCTAAACAATACGTACATACACTTCGGAGGATTTTACTTTCATCAAGTTCTAGATGCTTATGTATAGGGTCATCCGCAGCCTTCCCACCACATCTACAATTCATTAAAGGTATCATCTTCTTCCATGTATGCACAACTAACCTAATCGTAATAGCAAATCATTACAAGATCATAAGGGCAAAGTAAATGCGTATAATAAACGAGCACGCGAAATATTAGCATCAAATCATGTATCATACGTATGTAAGGCCACAACGTATATCAAATGATGTGTCAATAACGTCATCAATGCAACAATAAAAGTATGCTTGAGTGTGTACCGTACAAGTCAAGTATAACAAGGCGTATATGTCCATTCCAAACACATTCCCAACATCTATCAATTCCTCTAAACAATACGTACATACACTTCGGAGGATTTTACTTTCATCAAGTTCTAGATGCTTATGTATAGGGTCATCCGCAGCCTTCCCACCACATCTAAAACCTTTTGAAAGTAAAACCGACCCCTATGTATACACTACTATCCTAAGCTTACTAATCATATCACAATCACCTACGAGTCAATCAAGCGAGTCCTTATATCTATTAATTTGTTAACAAACAAATCAAACCATAAGACGGAAGGTAAATCAAGCAAATCAACCAATCACTCAAACAATAAAGCACTTATGTTTACACTTTTCAGCCCGAATCTCAAATGAGTAGGGAGCTACGGAACTCACCTGATCGGCAAAGAAGTTAAGTTTGATACAAAGTTGAGTTACAGTCGCTCGATGTTCGCTTCGCGTCCAAACCTAAATATCGATCATGTACATTCACATCAACATACATAAACGCATATACGTAGTTTTCAAATACTCGGCAAAACCCTAATTAGGTTCCCAAAGTGGTTCTCGACATTAGGTGACTTCTAGGACTCTTAATCATTGTTAAATAAGTTAAGAAGTGATTTAGATTGAAGCTCGATGCGTTACAAGGGTTCTGGAAGTCGAATTAGGTCAAACAAGAAATCAAAATCTAGACAACTAGCGTAAGCTACGCCCCTATGGGCCGTAACTTACGCCCATACAAAGTTATAGTGCAAGGGGGCGTAAACAGAAGCAATTTGGCGTAATGAAAATGGAGAGCACCGTAAGGTACGCCCACATTTGGCGTAAGGTACGCCCAAAGAAAAGTTAACTGGCGTAACTTACGCCCCTCAGGGCCGTAGGTTACGCCCCTTACTGGGCAGACCCACGAACAGCAGCCAAGAGTGCAGGAAGTTCAACCCAAAACCCTATTTCCTCTTGAACCAAAATCCTAAATCGATCTACAATGCTATAGGACCCATTTTGGGGTTACATTTGACCTTCTAACACCTAAATACACTTACCCAAACCCATATTTCATTCCATAACATCATCAAACCTTCCAAATCGATCAACCCTAACCAAAACCCTACTTTTGGCCCGAAATCCATTTTGAGTCGTTTTAGGACTTGTAAATACTCGAAATGACTAGAAATGCATAAACAAACATAAATAGATGAAAATGGGATGAATTAGACTTACCAAAACTTCCTTCACGAGCTAGAACCCGATTTATGGCAAAATGGGTAAAACCTTGCACTAAGACTTTTGATCCTTCGATATGGTGACAAGGAGATGAAGACGATGATGATTCTCGAGTTAAACTAGTTCCTAAACGCCAAATGATGCTAGAGAAATGAAAGAAACGAGGAAGATGGAGTTCTTGCTAGAGAGAAAAGAGAAGAGATAGAGATTGTGTGGTAAATGGAGAGATAAGGGGGGGAGGTTCACTAGTAGGCTCATGGGTCATGGGTTTAGCCCATGGGTCGACCCGTCTCCATTTACAAGCCATTTCACATATCGTTTCACATTTAATCACCGATTAAGTTATACTATCGACCCGACGAACATACCACATAGTCATATAATCACAAAACGACCTAATTATTTCATTAACTTAAATTGTTAGTCAAATTACACGTAAAGTCAAATGGTCAAAACTCACGGATGTTACATTATTCCCCCGTCAAAAGAATTTCGTCCCGAAATTCAACAAATCACTAATCGTTAAACAAATGTGGGTACTTAGGCCTCAACTCTAACGGTCTCCACCACACATCGACCCACTTCCTTCGTAGCATGCGAGCTAGTTGGGCCATTCTCTTAGCTTGAGAAGTTGTTCTTGTCATTCCAATTACTATTCCAGGCCCGCTGCATTGGCTTTCTTTGATTCTTGGCTCATCCAGTGGAGAATAACACCTCTACTACCTAATGCTTCGGTTAGTGGCATTCGAATACTCGCGTAACAATCGTCATTGCACAAGATTTCCGCCATGGTCATAAGCACATTTTCTTCACATGTGATCAGGTCTCAAGTCGGTTTGAGTACCCGTTTCTCATTGGATGCCTCCCTGATTTGGAGTTAAGCGACTTTCTTTATCTGAAATGATAGAAATCGAATCTTCGTGCACCTAACCCATTTCTTCTACGTACTAATGTGCCAAGTTGTCAAATTTTTACCGGTTTCGTCGTATCGTGATCACTTCTTGTCGTTGGCGACTTCATGGCGAAGTCCATTACAATTTGTTTTCCTTCAAATCTCTCTCCCGGTCTTTCACTACACGCTTATTCACATCTCAGAAGTCTATAAGGGTTTTTACTACGCGCGCGATGTTAGGAAGTTAGGCATATACGAAATTCAGTTATTGAGATGGGACAAGCCCGGTAAGTCACCCGGAAAAGCCTCGGGAGACTCAAGATTAGCAGAGACGACGTTAGTTTTCAGATTCTTGCGACGGTAGCTCTAAGGACCTTTGAGTTGGAAGATGTACATGGGACCCTAAGAACCCTACCGTTAGATATTTTTACACTAGCAAACCCTACTACACAAATAAGAACCGTATTAACCGTTGGTATTCAGATTGTACTCACTTTATCGTCAAGAACCTTAATATCATAGAGCACAAAGTACGTGAAGAGTTTAGTCGTTTTCTAGAGTCAAGATAGATACACGGGGTATTTGACCAAATTTAGTTATGGAGTCGCTAAACATCCAAAAATTTTAAACATATAATTCCAAAACACACGAACGAACGTAATTCAAAGGAGTAACGTTTGGTTAAACGAGATCATAGTCTGTTCCAATATCGAGTAGTGCCATAATATAACGACCGTTAAGAGGAATGTACCTTAACCGACGTTTGGATCATTTTGGCCCCCATTGCCATTTCCTGCAAAAGCTCGGCCTCGAGGTTGAACTTGTTGACCTTGTTGGCCACGGTTTTGGTTCGGCCCGGTAATTTGGAGCTGATTCGGATGGACCGCCACTTCAACTTGTTGTCCAACCCATTGCGGACAATTGTTACGGTAGTGAGTATGACTACCACATCCAAAACACTCACCTCTTTGTTGATTACCTTGAGGAGGGACGGCCCGAACAGGTGCTACATTCAATGGTGCCGCTTTCGGTGCTCTACAATTTTTAGCCTCGTGCCCGGGTCAATTACATTTAAAGCAAGTCCCACATTGGATAGCGGGGGAGTGATGACGATTACACTTTGCACAAAAGGGGTGAGGTCCTAAGTAAGTTTTCCTCGTTGGCTCCACCGCCGCCATAACCCTGCCCCGATCAGCACCATTTGGGTCAAACCTTCCCATTTTCTTTACCCCACTTGACTCTCCCACTTCTTTCCTCTTGTTGGTTGCGGATTTGCTCAAGACACCGCTCCTCAACAAGTCTTCAGTCACACTGACGGCTCGGTTGACAACATCGGCCAAAGAAGTAGGCATGTTAGAGTTTACATAAGATCGGACTTGAGGATTCAAGCCCAATACAAACTTCTGGATGGCCTGAGACTCGGAACCCACCAAGTGAGGAATGAGGGTAGACAACTCTTGAAATCGTCTAACATAGCTCTTGTAATCGGCTCCTTCCATATTGAGATTAGCAAACTCAATGGTCAAGTTTTGTAGTTCATAGGGAGGACAAAACTTGACCTTCACTTTGTCCTTGAAATCGACCCATTCCAAGTTATAAGTCCGCCCCAAAGTTATCTCTTGGTTCCACCAACTCAAGGCGTCATTTTTAAACATGCCGGATGCATAAGAAATCCGGTCGTCATATGTGCAATGACTTCTTTCAATCACTGCCTCGATCTCCTCAAACCACCTTATACATTCAGTGGGTCCACCTCTTCCATTAAACTCCGGTGCTCCACAGCTTTTGAAGTCCTTAAATATACACCCCTGCCGGTATCCTCCATGTTGATTATACATGGGCATGCGGTTATCAACTCCCACTGGTTCCTCTTCTTCGTTTTCCACGGCCTGAGGTTGAGCATTTTCATTATTCACATTTTCTGGGGCTTCATTGTTTTGAGGCCCATTGTTTTGCCCAAGACTTGCCGTGACTTGAGCAATAATGGTTGGCATGATATTGGCAATCGTTTGAGCGATCACCTCAGCCATGTTTGGCTCAGGAACTTCACCACGACCCCTTCCTTGGCCTCTACCACGACCTCTACCACGGCCCCTACCTCTACCTCCTTGTATCTCTGGTTGAGCTTCCGGTTGAGGTTCTTCCGGGTTCAGCCCTATAGTTCGTTCCAGCTCTCCTTGGCCTCACCATTTCTATAAAACAAGTGACGCGTTGACCCGAGAGTTAGTCTCAAATGCTCACATGTTAGTCACACAAGTAGTCAACGCTCCCATACCGATATAACGTACTCATTTCATGTCATTAAGCTAAGGTAATAGTGCTAGAATCCTATGGGATTGTTACTTATCGTATTATCATGTCAAGTTCACTACAATTGTTTATCGTTAATTCAAGTAATCATGTCAATACATCATAAAATCAAACAATTAACACAAATGGGTTAAGTATAATCTGGATTCGATATGCTCTCTAGTCATTGACCAGGTATGTATACAGGGTGTACCAACGGCTAACCCTCCACCCAATCAACTTCCATTAAGCATATCGGTTCCTTATTATACTTTTAAGCCATGTATGCGCAATCCATGATGTTATTAACTTGTTATAATATTGGGTGACCATAAAAGAGTTGATCGGGTTCTTTTAGGGTTGCCACAATATTATACTAAGTTAATAACATAACTTCATTTTGCTCTAAATCATCCAACTAGCACCAATCAATAGTAACAATCCATATCAACGACAATCACTTCAATCAATGCACACATTAACCATATTGTACTCAATCCACATTCATCACATTAAACTCAAGTCATCACATAAGTGGTTTTAACTACGAACTCACAATATACACTTTCTAGGGTTCACAAAATTCACATTGCACACAATTTCCTGACCATGCATGCTATATGAAGAGTTTTAACTTAAGCCGTAGTCTAGGTCAAACCGCCTAATTCTCTACGACCACGCATGGGCCACCATTCTGTAACACCCCAAGCCAAGGCTCGAAATATTACTGATGTGCTAAATCGAGTTTAAAAATTTATAAACTAGAAATACCTCAAAACTCACTACTACACACTATCGGGCAGTGGACCCGATCGTATGCAATATAGTTATAAAGTAAGTCCAGGTTCGTTCACGGGGATTGGTTTGAATCAATGTTTAGTAAAATGGTTTGGAAAAAGGGTGTTGCTTTGATTCTCTCTTCGACAATAACTTTTAAAGACAAAACGCATAAAGTAAAGGTAAACTCAAACAATAATGGTAAAGATCATCCACCTTGACTTCACTAGACTTCAAACATGATTGCTTTCAATTAAGACCAAATTCATTAAGAGTTGACAAGATAATCGTGAAAGGATAAAATGCTCGCGTGGTACCACCAACCGCTCACAAATCACCCAAACACCTAAGTTGCTAGTTTAATTACCCAAGCCGGTACCACCAATGCCTAGACAACCTTACCAACAATTAGCTTGCTTGACTATCAAATTACCAATTGCGCCTATGTGAAAATAACGTGGTACCACCAACCGTTACAAAACACGTTGACAAAATTATTCCTTTTATTAAAATGACATTCACTATCGTACCATGAACTAGTGATAATTGCTCATAGACAAGCAACCGTTGAAAATCACATATGCATTCGACTAGTACCACTAACGAAGAACACACATGCCACCAATATCAAATTAATACAAATAAAGGAATTAAATCATTAAGATCTCGACACAACGATAATTGAAATCAACTCTTTGAATTAAAATATAAAGCAATCACATCATTTGTCTAGTTTCATCAAGGTGGACGATTGAAAGATTAGCCACACATGATTAAATTGAAATTACAATCAAAATCAAGGAAGAACATGATGTACCAATTGTTTGAGAAATGGAAATTGCAAGACAAATAAGGTAGATACGATCTAGATGGGTGCACGTGAATCTTCAACGAATCGGAAGAGGATGAAATCTTGAATTGATCCTTCAATTGATCCTTGAAGTATTTCTTTGAAGTGCAGCTCCTAGAAAGAGTATTTGATATCTTGGTAATTAGGTTGTGAAAACTATTTATACCCCATTAAAACTGATGCAAAAACTGGCCAGAAACCCTTCAGTCCCGTACTCTCACTGCGGCGCAGTGGGCGAGTAATGCCCCCACTGCGTCGCAGTGCATATACACTGGTCCAATTGCTCTTTTGTCACAGCTGACTGCGGCGCAGTGGGCACATGCACATCCCACTGCGTCGCAGTGATATCTTACTGGTTGAATCCTCCTCTTTTCCACTAGCCGACTGCGGCGCAGTGGTCCAGTTCACCACCACTGCGTCGCAGTCAAAACTTTCTGGTCTCGATGGCCGCTTTCCACATAGATGACTGCGGCGCAGTGAAGGCAAACTTGCCCACTGCGTCGCAGTGTAGATGTACTGATCCAAAGCCACACAACAACTTATGAAGATTTGTAAATTCACTATCTCTTTTCACCTCTCGAACTCTCCAATCAACTTCATGGCCACGAAATTACTCGAAATTGCACCAAATGGACACGTCACCTGTTTAGAACCTGAAACCACTAACAAAACCCATAAACGTGCCAAATGCCAGCAAAATCGACTAAAAACATATAATATAAAGGCCAATAACGATGTGGGCGATGGGTATAAATTGGTCACATCAAATCCCCCCACACTTGAGCATTGCTTGTCCTCAAGCAAATCCAACATTTAAAGAAAAAGTAATCCTTGGCAAAGAAGCTAAATAACAATTACGAGTATCAAAAAGAAGCAACACCAAGTATGTCAATGACAAAGAAGTTGGGTGAAGCAGTTTTAATCTTAAATGAAAACCCGAAATGTTTGACAATATCTGAACAATCCACAAGCCTCAATAACACGACTATGCACAAGTGAAACAAATGAACCAATCAATATCATTGAACTCCAACGAACTTACTTTTGGGGTTGAATATATCAAGAATCACTCATAGCGCAGTCGTGATGCATATCTTACCATAGGCTTGAACAAGGATCATAGCTCCACCGACATGGCGTAAGCACCAAGTACATCATCAAAATATGGCATATAAGTTGGTTGTATAGTTAGGCTAAGGTATATGTAAATGATATTTACAATGAGTAAAGGAGTGTAGGTTAGAATTGAAAGAATCACCGATTAAGTTATACTATCGACCCGACGAACATACCACATAGTCATATAATCACAAAACGACCTAATTATTTCATTAACTTAAATTGTTAGTCAAATTACACGTAAAGTCAAACGGTCAAAACTCACGGATGTTACATTTTGCATTAGAGGCGAATAAAAAATGCACAATAAGTGATCGTCGTATAAATAATAGTTGGGGTTGGAATTGACGGAGACCAATACAACCTAGTCGTGAGCTCTCGTCTTTGCAAGATATAGTGAACGTTCTATCGATGGATCTTCCAAGTAGAACTAATCTTTTCTCTCATGGAATTGATGTTAATAGTTTCCGTTGCTTATATTGGCATATCATATTTTTTGTCAATGTATACTTGTGGTTGAAACCAGAAAGCTGTTGTATTATTAGCATGGTTTTGAAAACCGGTCCGGTTCATTTTTTATACAATTACTCAAAAGTGCATGTCGCAGCTGAGAATCGAACTCAAGCCGACCAAAGTAATCGCGCATGCCAAATTGACTAAGCGTTCAGTTGCGAATTGTTATATACTCCATCTAAATTAAATATATACGTTTATCAATACGAGAGAAAGTACTCACGCGTTGCGGCGGTGAGATGGTGAGGGTGATAGGTCATAGAATGTGATAGGTCATAGGAGGTGATAGGTCATAGAGTGTGATAGCCAAATGCCTTAGCCGTACGGGCTCCGCCCTCGGATTTAAAAATTCGTCGAAATTATATCGAATGACATCTCTAATGAAAGAGCATGAAATTTTAAGAACACCTATATAATTTTTATAATTTATCGATGTACGGTTTTTGAGATAAAAGATTTTGAATGAATTAGAGGAATAAAATGATTTATGGGGGAGAGAAAAATGAGTGGTTGAGATTTGAGAAGAGAGAGAAAAATGAGTGGTTGAGATTTCTTCTAAGAATATTTTGAGGCATATAGATGTATGGTACATCATGCATTATTATGTGTACATTGTTGAAACTGAAAGTTGAAAGTTAAAACCTTATTTGCTTTATAATATAGTAAGAAAAAATACCCGCGCGTTGCGGTGGTAAGATGGTGGGGGTGATAGGTCATAGAGTGTGATAGGTCATAGGAGGTGGTATGTCTTAGAGTGTGATAGCCAAATGTCTTAGCCGTACGGGCCCGCCCGGATTTAAAAATTTGTCAAAAGTATATCGAATGACATCTCTAATGAAAGAGCATGAAATTTTAAGAACACCCATATAATTTTCATAATTTATCGATGTACGGTTTTTGAGATAAATGATTTTGAATGAATTAGAGGAATAAAATGATTTATGGAGGAGAGAGAAAAATGAGTGGTTGAGATTTGAGAAGAGAGAGAAAAATGAATGGTTGAGATTTCTTCTAAGAATTTTGGGTATATAGATGTATTGTACATTATGCATTAGTAAGTGTACATTGTTGAAAAGTTGAAAAGTTGAAAAATTTGAGGGAACAAATGCTTTATAATGTAGTAGAGATAGATATATATATATAGATATAGATAGCATAGATATAGATATAGATATAGATATAGATATATAATTAAATTTCTTAAAATAGGGTCAACTCTCTCGTTGAAGTGGAAATCAAAATAGGAAAGTAAAAATTATGTACATTTGTTTACTAGTTTGTTTTTTTTTTTAATTAAATAATGAAAATGATGATAAGTTTAAATTTTATATGAGATATATATTTCTATTTTTCGAAAATTTTAAAGGAGGATTGTTTTTCCACAAGTATCTTTGAAAAATTTATGATATGTCAACTTTTATTATAATTATGATGTCATAATTTTTAGATTTTTTTAAGAGTAAATAAACTCCTAAATGCTTAATAAAAGTTCTAATCATTTATTAGAATGAAATGTCTTTTTTTTATAATGCAATAGTCAATCTTATCATATAAATTATTACGTTATTGTATCAATAACAAACGTTACATACATTTTTAATATTTTTTGTTTTAAAATTTTAATTAAAATGTCCGGGTTGAACCCGGGTTGATTAGCTAGTATATTATAAAAAGTCGTTTTCTCCATTTGAACTTTGAATCTCTCGTCAAGCCGGATCAACGTCCAGTCCGGTTCTGAAAACATTGATTATTAGCAGTAAATTAACGGGAAATCTGTGCCTAACTTTGTTATAAATACGACTTGGTTATTTCCTCTAATTACGGAGTTACGGTTATTCATTCAGATATTTTCCAACTTGCAAAACAACCTTTACATCCCATGCACCCTTTTCAATCATCTATGATAATTGATAAGTAACCTATCAACCATAAATAATACGTGGAACATATGGAAGAGAATTGAATGGAGGGAACGCGGGATAGAGTAAGGAGCGACGTTCACACTTCACACAGTGTCTATCTGATGAGATTAATAGGCGGGCAGGATGACAACGGGATACCCTAGTCCATTCTGAGACGTGTCATATTCGTTAAGAAGTTTGTGTCTATACGCGGAGGTATATTTCGAGCGACTCATTTATCTATGTTTATCTATGTTTCTGTTCTATATTTCCAATTTTCCGGTTCATTACTACTGTTACTGGAAGTAAAATCCGTGTAATAAACTCACACGTGAGATGACGAATTGGTATTTTTGGGGTCTTAATTAAACTATTAAACAATATAGTTCTTAGTAAAATCGAAACCTATGTATGATTGATAGTAATGTTGGATAACTCGTGACTTGGGATCAAATGGGCGAGGGAGAGTCGGGAATTTTTGAAAACTCGGATCGAAATCGGGGATAACTCGGATTGACTTTTATATATAGACTAATAAATTTTGAAATCATATGTAATAAACTTCAAACTTATATATAATTGTTTTGGAAATATTAACATAATACTTTAAAGTTCAAATTTAATTGTTCATAAACTTAAATCAATTTAGGATTTTATTAACAGGTTTTTGTAAAGACAAAAGTAGAATTAACTAAAATTGACCGAATTTTGACCCGAGTTGGAGTCTTGACCAAGTCGGACGAGTTTTGACCGAATCAGCCCTGTTTGACCAAAGTTGTCCCAAGTCTTGACTGTTGATCGAGTTTTAGTCCTATTCCGTCGGACCCGACTTGTGGAGTAGCGCGCCGATTCCGAGTCTGAGTTCTCGACCGAGTCGGAGTTTTACATAGTCATGTGCCAATAATATTAAACCGAGTATTCATGTACGTTATCTGGAAATAAATACATTAACAGAAATCCTGAGCATGTGCTGATTGAAGTAGACGGTCTCTTCCTTAGTATAAGATTTCAAACACTTACTTTATTAACACAAAAAATGTATGTGAATAAAAAACTGTTTGTTTTTTGCGTCACAAAAAACGGATAATATATATCCAATAAACCAAATTGTACAACAAAGTTGCAATTAGGTAGGGTGGTTGGAGCTTTTGAAGAGCTTCCATTTCGTTAACCATTTCAAAATCACATTCAGACCATCAAAATGGGTCAATTACCTAACTTACCCAAGTTGCCAAATACTATTTTCCATCATGTGACCATATAGGTCCATAAATGAAAGCTACAAGTCACATGTTCGAATCTTGCAAAAGACAAATGGGAAAACTATATCTTGTAACCCATGTGTGAGAATGGTGAGTCACCAAGCATGAATTCTATACGATATGCGCTTTGGGCACCAAGACGGTACATGAGACCAAAAAGTTTCCCCTATTTACCTTTTTTTTAGTATTATACTTAAGTATTACTATGTTACGAGTATAATAGTTATAATATGTGTGCCTAGCTTGCATTCAAAAGTTTAATTAACAAAAACTTAACTAGCTTTTACTTTAATATTTTAGTTGAAATAATATTTGAGTTATATAATGTCAAATTATTTAATTAATAAAGTGTTTCATATTATTTTAAATAGTTTATAACTTATCTTTTTTATCCATAGTTATTCGTTGATTAATATAATCACGTTGTAATACATTAAATCAATAACAATATAATCTAAATTGTTAAAATACATTTGAATATGAACAATTTGTTAAATTTCACGAAATATGATTTTATATGTTTTTGAAATTAAAGTTATACTGAAGTATTGTTAAACTAGATACTTAATGACTAAGTATTATTATTTAGTATAGTTTAGGGTACTAAAGTGTAATTACGTTTTCTATATATTCCATCATTGTAATCATCTTATTATTAAAAAAAATATAATACAATACAACCTTAATTAAGGTTTAATATGGTATCAAGAGCCAGGTTAAATCCTTAATCCCTAACCCTAAAACTGCCGCCTCCTACAACCCTAATTCCCTTCAGCCGTCACTGCCAAAAATCCCACCACCACCCTACAAATTCTCAGTTCCTAACAAATGGCTGTTGTAACCATGTTTACTAATCAAGAGAAAACAATCCACAACTCTCATAAATTCGCTTTTACCCTCAAACCTACAAACTATGGTTATTGGCGCTCAATGATCGAATCTTTTCTCACTTCTCATAACCTGTTCGGTTATATTGATGAAACAGTCCCAAAACCAGAACAAAAAGTCACCAATGGAAACACCACATCTGATAACCCGAGTTTCTTACCATGGATCTCGAACGACGCCCACATCAAAATGCTTATTATCTCAACAGTTTCTGAAGACTCATATCAGCATATCCAAGGTAAAACGTCCCGTGAGGTATGGTTATCACTTGAAAGAGCCTATGCTCCTGTTACTTCATCCCATGAATTTACCCTTAAAAATCAACTTCTTCGAATTACTATGAAAAGCGATGAAAAACCGGCTGAATATCTCAGTAGGGCGCAAGAATACGCAACTGCCCTCGCCAATATTGGCGAACCTATGAAAGATAAAGACCTTGTAATGTTAACACTTGCAGGACTTCGCGAAGAATATAACGGTCTTAAAACGAACCTTTTAACCCGGTCTCCTCCAGTTACTTATCATGAGTTACATGGCTTGTTATGTGATCATGATTATATGATCACACGGTTTTTAAACAGCACACCGCAGGCCTTCTTGGCCACTGCTACTGCCACGGCTGTTCCAGCCCCCACTGCAGCTTTTCAGGCCACTGTTAGCCTTGAGCAAACCCAACAACAACTCCAAAACTTGCAACTAATGGCCTCTCAACTAGGCTATACTTTAAAACCATCAGTCTCACAAAAACCGCAGGCCAATTATGGCTCTCGGTCTCACAGTAACAGCCGTGGGGGCCGCGGGTTTCATGGCCCCCCACGTGGAAATTCTCGTGGAGCTTCGAACTCTCGTAATCGTGATAACAACAACCGCGGGAGTCAATTCTCGTGGGCCTCCACTCAGAACATGGTTTATGGGCACTGCAACCGTTGTGGGATAGGTCATCTACCTTCCCAATGTCCAAATCAGCAAAATCAGTCTCGGCCTCCATCCCAAGCAAATTTTGCAAGTTATTTCGAGGCTGAAACATCTTTTGGACAGAATTGGAAGCCAGATACCGGGTGCAATGAACATGCTACTCCAGACCTATCCAGAATGGACAACTCCGAGGCTTACTACGGTAACGATTCTTTACTTGTTGGTGACGGTAATCCTTTACCCATTTTTCATATCGGATCCTCTAAAATTTATTCACCAAATAAAACCTTTAACCTATCAAACATTCTTCATGTACCTAAACTAAAACAAAACCTTTTATCCGTTCAAAAATTTTGTGTAGACAATAATGTTTTCTTTGAATTTCACGCTTCTTATTTTGTTGTGAAGGACGAGTCTACACAAACTACCCTCCTAACGGGCCCCAGTGAACAGGGATTGTACACCATCCGTCTTCCTCAACTCAAGTCTTTACCAAAGGTCGCTTTTTCCGCTGTCAAAACCTCCTCCGAAGTCTGGCACCACCGATTAGGACATCCTCATGCTCAAGTTTTAAAGTCTATTGTTTCTTATTGTTCTTTACCTATTTCGAATAAATTATCAAACGAATTATGTTCTTCTTGTCAATTAGGAAAATCTTCAAAGTTGTCTTTACCTAATTCTACGTTTCGCAGTAATAATATTTTAGATCTTGTTTATTGTGATGTTTGGGGTCCCTCTCACACCCCGTCTATTAATGGTCATTGTTATTTTTTATTATGTGTGGATCATCATTCTCGTTATATGTGGTTTTACCCTCTTTTTCATAAATCTGATGTTATTTTAAATCTCACAAACTTTATTAAGATGACGGAACGACAGTTCAACACTAAACTAAAATGTATTCAATCTGACTGGGGAGGTGAGTTTCGTTCTCTCACCAACCTTTGTCATAATCTTGGTATCGTTCACAGACGTTCATGTCCTCACACGAGTGAACAAAACGGAATCGTTGAACGTCGTCACCGTCATGTCGTTGAAACCGGTCTCACACTTTTAGCTCATTCTGGTCTTCCATCTCGGTTTTGGCAGCTTGCCTTCGAAACAGCCGTCTACTTAATAAATCGCCTTCCTTCTCGCATCTCCTCAAATAAATCACCCTTCGAGTTTGTCTTCAATCGCAAACCGGACTACTCCTTCTTAAGAGTGTTTGGATGCGAATGTTTTCCTTATCTCCGTCCCTATAATCACCACAAAATTGAATTCCGGTCTACTCCCTGTGTCTTCCTTGGTTACAGCCCTGTTCACCACGGCTACCGTTGCTTTGACCCAACCACCGAACGCCTCTACATCGCCCGACATGTTCGCTTTAATGAACACGTCCTACCCTACAAACCTCCACCACCCAAACCAACCAACTCACCATCCCCTCCTTATATCTCCATCTTCCCTAACCCCCCTCCTGGTTTTCCACCCGAGCCAACCCACCTACCCATACCCAACCAACCCACGGACCCTCACCCATCCCCACCACCCGACTCAATCCCACATACAAACACTACATCACCATCACCCGACCATGACTCCGCTACTTCTACCCACTCCCCACCTCCACCCACGACTACCACCCCTCGTCCTAGGCCTTCTAACCTTCGTCAAAATCCCAAACAAACCAACCGCTATAATCCCGCTGCCTATACCACTACCACCTCCGCAAACCTACCACCCGAACCAACCAATTTTAACGTTGCCAACAAGTTCCCAGAATGGCGCCAAGCCATGGCTGATGAGTTGTCCGCTCTTCATAGGAATGGTACGTGGACACTCATTCCCCCTGTTCCTAACTCTAATGTTGTTGATTGTAAGTGGGTTTACAGGTTAAAAACAGATGAAAAAGGTCAAATCAGCAGATACAAAGCCAGACTCGTTGCCAAAGGGTTTCATCAACAACATGGTGTGGATTATCATGAGACATTCAGTCCTGTTATTAAACCAGCAACCATTCGGACTGTGCTATCTCTAGCGGTTGTCAACAAATGGCCACTTCGGCAACTAGACATTCAAACAGCTTTTCTACACGGTGATCTTGAGGAAACTGTTTACATGCGTCAACCACCTGGTTTTATTGATCCTGCAAAACCAGATCATGTGTGTCTCCTAAAGAAATCCCTCTATGGTTTAAAACAGGCTCCCCGGGCATGGTTCACTAAGCTATCAACAGCTCTTCATCAATTGGGTTTTTATGGTTCTAAGACGGATCCGTCTCTATTCATCCTTAACTCCTCGGGATCCTTGGTCTATCTCCTTGTGTATGTGGACGACATTATTATTACTGGTAATGATTCCAGTGCGATTACCATGCTTATTACACGGCTTAACTCCCTTTTTGCACTTAAGGATTTGGGGCAACTTCATTATTTTCTAGGAGTTGAAGTCGTGCATCACGGTTCGGATTTGGTCCTCTCTCAGCGCAAATACGTCTCTGACATCTTACACCGGGCAGGTCTTGCTGATTGCAAGCCAGTTTCAACCCCTATGAGCACCACTCAGGTTTTATTACCCGATGACAGCCCTCCCCTTGATGATCCTTCTCGGTATCGTCAGACAGTTGGTGCCCTTCAGTACGCTACTCTTTCTCGACCTGACATCTCCTTTGCGGTTAATAAGGTGTGTCAGTTTATGCATGCCCCCACTGAAAATCATTGGTCAGCTGTCAAACGGATCTTACGCTATCTTCAGGGTACTCTTAGCCTCGGGTTATGGATTCGTCACAACACAGGGTATCAACTACATGCCTTTGCTGATTCTTTTTGGACATCTAACCTTCGAGCCTTCTCTGACTCTGACTGGGCTGGTTGCCCTATCGATCGTCGATCCACGGGAGGATACGCTATCTACTTAGGCTCAAATCTCATTGCCTGGTCAGCCAGAAAACAGAAAACTGTATCTCGATCTTCAACAGAGTCCGAGTACAAAGCCATTGCCGATACAGTTGCAGAACTTATTTGGTTGAAATCACTACTTCGTGAGCTCGGCTTAGATAGCAAGGCTCCAACACTTTGGTGTGATAATCTTGGTGCAACATATCTCTCAGCTAATCCGATCTTTCATGCCCGAACGAAACACGTGGAAGTTGATTATCATTTTGTTAGAGAACAAGTCACTCAAGGGAACTTAAATGTCAAATTCATTTCTACAGATGATCAGATAGCCGACGTTTTCACAAAGCCTTTGTCTTCTAAAAGATTTGAGTTTCTACGATCCAAGTTACAGGTCGCTATCCGCCCTACACTTGCGGGGGAGTGTTAAACTAGATACTTAATGACTAAGTATTATTATTTAGTATAGTTTAGGGTACTAAAGTGTAATTACGTTTTCTATATATTCCATCATTGTAATCATCTTATTATTAAAAAAAATATAATACAATACAACCTTAATTAAGGTTTAATAAGTATTAATAAACCTTTTTTAAAAGTTTAATGTGCTTCAAACTCAACTTCACATCTTATTTGGGTTACCCAAAACCTGACCAAAACAATGCGAACCCAAATAACCTAAACTTAAATAACCCGAATCTTATTCGGTTTGGGTTATGAGGTTACTTATTATTTTCCAAAATTTGAATAACCCGAAACCCAAATAACCCGACCAATGAACACCCTTAATATTATCGACCAGGCTTCAAATTTGTATAGCCGGACAAATACTATACTTTAGTTTTTTAGCACTCTAAATTGGCTCTTAACTATGAAAAAGAGTACTCATAATAATTTATAAGAAATATATGTATTTAAAATCAAATGTGGGAACTTAGAACTTCTGGGAATACTTCGAAATAGCTAAATGATGACTTAAATTTTAATCACTTTGTTGTAGACTATATTCCGAATTTAGTGGATTGCTTGAGGGGTTGACAACATTTAAACAACGATTAAAATATGGAATCTTGTTTTACTCAAATGCCGAAAATTATGATTTGATTCCCGATATTGTTTATTTTATACATGTATGCAATATATTTTTCTTTTTTGAATTATTAATATTTTATAGATTTTACTTGATATGTGTTTTATATGATTATAGGTTGATAAAATGAGTACTTCCCCTTATAGCTCAATGGTTGAGCACCAGCTTTTCGTGCTGGAGGTCTCGAGTTCGAGACATGGGAAGGACATTCCAAGGTATTTCACAATAAAGTCCTCCAGTGAAGCAGGTTTGAGTCCTTCAGAGGGGGCAGGGTTTTATCCCAATTAAATGTGGCGCTTTCGGGCGGTTTAGTTGGGGGTTTCTCTTCCTACTAGGTATTGAGGGTGAGAGGGCTCTCTAGCGCGGACCCGGTTTAAGACAACGTAAGTTAGATCCCCTGTTGCGAGCAAATGATCCACACCTTTCAAAAAAAAGGTTGATAAAATGAAATGTGACAAGAATAGCTGAAAGACGTAAAATGTGACACATGTTAATTTATGTGTTCCATAGATATTAATAAGAGACTTGGACAAATAAACATTATTGGGCACGGCTAGTCACGGATCAAGGAACAAACTAAAAAGACCGAAAGATTAAATGATATTCACTATTATTAGTTTGTACAAAAGTCAACAAGAAAGAAGCAGCTCACAATTTTACATATTGACTTTTGGAGTTTATTTGCAAAAGAAAGAATGGTAGAAGGAGAGCAGCTCATTTTGGGCTTTGGTTAATGAAATAAAAAGAGAGGTGGTCACATGGGCTTGAGGCCGAAATTAACAAAGAAGAGAAAGAGAGAGAGAGTCGGTGTGAGAAGACTTAACCATCAAGTAAATGCTACTCTCTCCGTCCCACTAAATCTGTTCATTTTTAAATTTTCAAAGTCAAATTTTACGAACTTTAACCATAAATATTTTTATGTGTGTTATCACAATTATTGGGACGTGAGGTATTGATTCGACCAGGAGGGTAGAAGGTGGGGGCGTGAGGTAGGAAGAAAATCCTCACTTTGTGAGGGTTGTTGTTCGTGAAGTTGGAACCACAAAAGATGAAAGCCACAGGTTATTCAGGAGTTGAGTCGAATAAGCAGTAGAACATAAAGGTATTTGCTTGTTTTGTTTCTCTCTACAACACAGCAAGTCAGCAACACATACCTTAGTCATTACTTTTTTTCTCTCTATTATTTAATTGCAAACATTGTGTTCATGTCTATTAGTTTTGTTATGAGAAGGTAATTTGTTTATCATTTACTTAAATGAAGTAAGTGATACTTTTGACAATGATTGCATATTTTTAATTTAAGTTTACTTTATTAACGTTGTATCGAGATCTTAATGAATTACTTCCTTGTTACTTGTTATTATGTTTGTTGGTGATATATGTGTGTTTTGTCGATGGTGTCAGAATTATATGTGTATGATCTCAATTGCTTGTCTATGAGTAATTGATGCTACTTCATGGTGTGATAGTAAAAAACATAGTAATAATAGAAATTAATCTGTTAATTGGGATTAGCGGTTGATGGTGTCACGTTAGTTTCATGTAGGCATAATTGTTAATAGATAATTAAACCAAATAAATTGATTAGGGAAATTATATTAAACGTTGGTGGTGCCAGCTTTTAATTATAGAACTGAGTAGTTAATCAACTTGAATAGAGTATAAGTTTGACGTGCACCAAGTTAATGCTTAGTTCAAATCTAGGTTCCCACGGGGGATCCTGGGTTTGAGTCTTGTCAAAGGCAAACTTGAGATAATCAGAAGATTATTAAATGGTTGAGATTCACCTGGACACAAGTCTGAATGGGGATTAGTGGGTACCAAATGGTACGTGAGATCAGAAGGTTCCCATCCAAGTACCCTTTTTTCTAGGTTTTATTGTTAACAAACTTGAATTTGGTCTTTCTTTAAATACAACCGGAGTTTGTAGTGTTATGGAGTCGAAGTAGATGATCTTTTAAGTCATTTGTTTACAAAAATCTTTTCAATAAAAATTTTAGTTTAATTTAGTCTTTAGTTTAAAAATCAAAGTGAAATTGGGACATAAAACCAACCCTTAGAATTACATTAAACTTGCTTAGTTCTTAGGCAACAGTCCCTGTGATCGATCTTGGACTTACTAATAGCTTTACTATACACGATGAGGTACACTGCCTCTGTGTAGAATTCTAACTATTAGTATTTTCTTGTTTATAAATTTAAGACTAGATTTTACACATCAATTCCTTTGAACTATTTAAGCATTCATGCAATATTCTTTTATTGTTAGCTTCCCAACTTCTAAAATTACTTGATTCGATTCTCTAGGAGCTAAAATCTTATTTTAAATTAATAAATTATGAAACCGTGACTTGAGAAAAACCTTATTAAATTATGCTTTGGGAACTTCAATAGCTCATTTGTGTGTCATTGATATTTTGATTAATTTGATTTAGGATCCAGATATGCATTATGAAAGTTATACTATTGGAGCAAGGTTGGTTTTTATGAAATAGTAAAACCCGTTAGTTGTAGACGACAATTAGGTAGAGAGTCCACTACATGTGGAAATACCACAAACATGTCATTGTGGGGATCAATAGAATTACATCACAGGTGGCGGTGTGATCAGTCCACAACGTCTCCACCTATGTTAAGTGTTATATGATTATCTTCGTAAGAAAACCCGTTGTGATTATTTGGGGAGGCGTATGGATACATTGTAGGTCATGATATGATATGTTTATTTTGCGGTCGTGTGATGTATTGCCATACACCGGGTTGGTAGATTTAATGCAAATACAATAACATAATGAAACTTATTAACACGATAATTGAGGACATGCAGCTTAGGGCCTAAGACCCTACAAGTTATTATTATTATTATTATTGTTATTATTATACTATTTAGTTTTGTGTGTATGTATGCTATTTTACATTTGTACCATGTTTTTTACATGAGATGAAAAAGCCATTCATTTTAAGGAGGAAAAAAACCAACCGGCTACAAGCATGATAAAAACATCAAAAAGGAAAAAGAAATGGCATTGTAAAATTCGAAAAGATAAGTTAGTTGTGGAGAGATTCAATGAAAATACTCTTATGTGGTATGCACCTGAGGATGTTAACAGAACCATTGTAACATCCCAAAATTTATAAGATAATAAAAAAATAATAATAATAATAATAATATCTTTAGCTATAATACGTTGTACTACTAATTGCTATATGTTAGCAAATTAAATTAAATGTGCCTAAAATATTAATCAAATAAAGGCTAGTCAAACTTTAGATAGCATTTAAACATAAAAGGAATTATAGGGTCAAAATGGTACTATGAGATTGCTTCAAGGTAAGGAAAGACAATTAGAAGTTAATTATAAATACAATAGACAAACAATCTAGACTTTCCATAACTTCATTTTAAAAGAAGAAAACAAAGTAAATTAAGTGTGTCTTTGGAGCGGCTGTAAAGAAGATCAAAAATGGAGATTTATAAGGATTAAGTTAAGTGAAAGCAAGTTCTATGGTATAGAAATTTTAGCAAAATAAATACTCGTATGAACCAAAAGAAATTAATGGTTAGGGATGAGATGTACATTCGATGGTATATTAAGCTTGAACAAGGTATGATCTATGCTTCTGTTCTTTTAAAGTCTACCGTTTATAGTACATAAAAAGTGGGTTTAGTAATTGATAATAGAGTCAATGAAAGATGATAAAATTACCTTTAGTCCACTTGTTTAATCAAGTTGTCATTTATAGATATATTGCTAAAGAGCTAGTTTAAAACGTACCACGTATAGATTATTTTGAGGTATTAAGTAAAAGGGAGTTTTATCATGTTTTTGCCAAATATGGATGATTTACAAACTGAAATATTGAGCTAGTCAATAACATAAAGAAAGTGAAATTATATGGATTAATTAATTAGTACACATAATAATTATATAATGAATGGCAAGAAGTAAAAGTATACATCATATATATAAATGTACGCTTATGCATTTTATGTTATATATTTGTTAAGTACTATGGATATCATTGTTTTAGTGGACATGCTATCATTTGGGGATCAAGTCGAGTAATATAGGGATTAATCAAGTGAGGTGTCATATAGTCATAAGATAGTTATGTTACATGTGTTGTGACTAACCGTAATAGTTGTTGCATCATAGGGATATTCTAGCTTTATCGCTAGATTTCAGTTGTTATGTGCTAAGTTATTATGTGTTACATATGCACGGATCCGTTGCAGATAAGAGTTGTTAAATCCCTATGCTACCGTTGATAAGATGTTGATATGTCCTTTGTTTAATTGTCTATATTGCTCACTAAGCTCTGTGCTTACTCTTTTAGTTGTTAAATTTTATAGGTGCATGTGGTCATGTCAAGAGTGAGCTTAAGATTATGAAGGAAGTAATGAAGGGCTAACTGCGGATTGTACATGTGGTGGGGTATATAAGCGGATTCCTTTAGCTTATCGCTCGTTATGTAACTTGTTATAATACGCCCAAGTTTTTATTGTAAAGATTTTATGGGTTGTTTGGTTAAGAAGTGTTTCCAAGGTTGTGGTAAAAATATAGGTTTTTGATAGTTGATAACAAGCTTTAGTTTATATGTTTTATGACAAGGTAATGCCAAAATTTATACTTTTTGTCAAAAAAAAAGAAGTTAAATGGGTCGTCAAATTAAATTGTGTCGCATCGAAGCTTTGTAAACGTTGGTTTATGGTCATTTAATCACGTATAAGTGCGGGACCTATTATGTACATATGTATTCGTATGGATATATATGTATATAAAGTTCAAATAGTATTATTATATATATATATAAAATATATGGGTGTAACAACCATACCAAACGTCTATTAGGGCTGGGGACTACCGGACTAATGTTCGAAAAGTCTAACATCTCTGAATATAACTAATAGATGATATATTAGGGCTAATGTGGCTATTTTGTTTTGTTGTCAAACCAGCTTTTCGCTTATGTGTCATTTTATGGTATTTTTTGTATTTTTTTAAATATAATGACAATTAAATCTATACCTTTTAGTGCTCATGTGACACTTCATTCGTCACATCATCATTAATGCTTTTATCAATTTTAAATAGCAAATTAAAAAGACAAATACAAGATTAGAACCATGACCTCTAACTTATAACATTATTCACAAACCACTTGATCTAACTTAATATTTGTTTATTTTTTGCAAATTACGGTAGATATTCAATGAATATTAAAACTAATTAAAAGACATTGATAATATATTTATCGATTTTTGTAACTCATCTCTTTGTATTTATATTTTTATTTAATCATCATTGTACAATGGAACATAATTTACTTTAAAAATAATATAAACTAATAGATGATAATTAGGGCTAATGTGACTATTTTGTTTGGTTGTCAAGTCAACTTTTCGCTTATGTGTCATTTTATGGTATTTTTTGTATTTTTTTAAATATAATGACAATTAAATCTATACCTTTTAGTGCTCATGTGGCACTTCATTCGCCACGTCATCATTAATGCTTTTATCAATTTTAAATAGCAAATTAAAAAAATAATACAGATTAGAACCATGACCTCAAACTTATAACATTATTCACAAACCACTTGATCTAACTTAATATTTGTTTATTTTTTACAAATTACGGTAGATATTCAATGAATATTAAAAAAAAAAGACATTGATAATATATTTATCGATTTTTGTAACTCATCTCTTTGTATTTATATTTTTATTTAATCATCATTGTACAATGGAACATAATTTACTTTAAAAATAATATAAACTAGATTATATTTATAATTATTTATAATATTTTACTTAACGGTTTATATTTTTTCTTATTTTAATCTACTTTTGTAAAATATCAATGTTAAATTAGATATTTTACTTTATCAATTTCACACACATATTTTGATACTTGCTTTTATATTCGATTTAATTTTTCTCTGTTCACATTTATACCTACTTAAGCTTCTTTTGCTTTTTTCTCTATAATCTCTTTTATGTTCTCCTTGAGATTTTACATACACAATACACAATATAAGTATATATGATTAGGAACCCTTTTAGTCTTACTGTAAACTTTATTGATAAATAATACAATCAATTTTTTTTAAGTGTTAAATCCCGATATCTTTTATTACGTATGTATTTATTTGGTCTTACATACGATTTGATTTGTCATTTGATAAAATAACACAAATAAGTAATTAGTAATTACTTTATATTCATGGTAACTCAAAAAATAATTTAATTGATAATGATAATTACAAAACATAGTTTTATTAGGACTTAAATAAGTATATTTTAAAAATATTTTATTATAATTAAATTTGGTAAAGATTATTACAAATCTAAAACTCAAAAAATAATTTAATTGATAATGATAATTACAAAACATAGTTTTATTAGGACTTAAATAAGTATATTTTAAAAATATTTTATTATAATTAAATTTGGTAAAGATTATTACAAATCTAAAACTCAAAAAATAATTTAATTGATAATGATAATTACAAAACATAGTTTTATTAGGACTTAAATAAGTATATTTTAAAAATATTTTATTATAATTAAATTTGGTAAAGATTATTACAAATCTAAAACTCAAAAAATAATTTAATTGATAATGATAATTACAAAACATAGTTTTATTAGGACTTAAATAAGTATATTTTAAAAATATTTTATTATAATTAAATTTGGTAAAGATTATTACAAATCTAAAACTCAAAAAATAATTTAATTGATAATGATAATTACAAAACATAGTTTTATTAGGACTTAAATAAGTATATTTTAAAAATATTTTATTATAATTAAATTTGGTAAAGATTATTACAAATCTAAAACTCAAAAAATAATTTAATTGATAATGATAATTACAAAACATAGTTTTATTAGGACTTAAATAAGTATATTTTAAAAATATTTTATTATAATTAAATTTGGTAAAGATTATTACAAATCTAAAACTCAAAAAATAATTTAATTGATAATGATAATTACAAAACATAGTTTTATTAGGACTTAAATAAGTATATTTTAAAAATATTTTATTATAATTAAATTTGGTAAAGATTATTACAAATCTAAAACTCAAAAAATAATTTAATTGATAATGATAATTACAAAACATAGTTTTATTAGGACTTAAATAAGTATATTTTAAAAATATTTTATTATAATTAAATTTGGTAAAGATTATTACAAATCTAAAACTCAAAAAATAATTTAATTGATAATGATAATTACAAAACATAGTTTTATTAGGACTTAAATAAGTATATTTTAAAAATATTTTATTATAATTAAATTTGGTAAAGATTATTACAAATCTAAAACTCAAAAAATAATTTAATTGATAATGATAATTACAAAACATAGTTTTATTAGGACTTAAATAAGTATATTTTAAAAATATTTTATTATAATTAAATTTGGTAAAGATTATTACAAATCTAAAACTCAAAAAATAATTTAATTGATAATGATAATTACAAAACATAGTTTTATTAGGACTTAAATAAGTATATTTTAAAAATATTTTATTATAATTAAATTTGGTAAAGATTATTACAAATCTAAAACTCAAAAAATAATTTAATTGATAATGATAATTACAAAACATAGTTTTATTAGGACTTAAATAAGTATATTTTAAAAATATTTTATTATAATTAAATTTGGTAAAGATTATTACAAATCTAAAACTCAAAACATATTTTAGTTAAATAAATAAAAACGTCAATGAAGGATTACGCCATGTGTCACTTGAACCATCTCAATCCTGTTTTAGTGTATTGGTATAGATATATTTGAAACTTGGGAGTCACGTACTCTATATATATATATAAATAAAATCTACCACTGCACGAATAGCATATGTTGCGGAACGGCATCCCTCATTTTGTACCTCCGAAGCCACAAATACCGTCACAGAACCAAGAAACCACCTGATCACGGACATCAATCTAAACAGACTATAAAATAATAAGGAAGACGCAATAAATGAGGTTTTCCTTGGTCTTCACTGGAAACTTGAGTAAGGAGTAGATCTTTTTGGAGTTTTCTAGAATTTGAAAGGGAGAACTCCTTTCTTTTTCTTTTTTTCTTTATTTGACTTACTTGAGCCGGATGAGAGTAAACTTTCACGTCCGATTTTGAGGGGTGGGAGATCATATCCCAATTTTTATTTTGCGAGGCTATATGTATACACACATACATACATATATGACCTATCTAGTTTCCACTTTCACTGAATGACTTGAATCCAACTTAAAAGCGCGCGTATTCAATCTTCAAATATTGTTATTTATGTATTCCGTTTCTACTGTCTACTTGGTGACATCTTATAGAAGCTTTTTTGAAAGTTGGATATGTACGATAATAGGCTTTTTTTAATTTTAATTATATTAAAGTTGAAATTTGATACATTTTTAAGCACTTATAATGCAACACATGCCTGCGAGATGTTGTTAGAATGTAAGAGTATATATATGATAATAAATATTACTTACAAATTGTTTTCTAGTTTCTTGTATTGTATTTATCACACATTGGGAAGACGCAAATATGTATATAATGATTGCTTTGATATTTATATATATGTATGTATACGTAATAGCCTATTTATTATTCATTAGAAATTGTAGAATCAGAAAATGTCTTAGTTAATGAAGACAATAGAAGGATTGGTTTCTATTTTGCCGTTCAAAAAAAAAAAAGTCTTAATTCTTACTTTTTAATATATGCATTTATTAATTAACCAGGAGAATCAACCAGACTTGTCCAAATGTCCTTGAGATAGTTGAATTCTGCACCTTATCAGAATTTCCGAGGGTTGGATTGCGGATCCATTTTGCTACTCCTTTATCTCCATTTGCGTTCATATGCAAACACGAGGTCTATTACTATTATTATTATTTTTTTATTATTATTATTATTATTATTATTATTACTATTACTATTATTATTATTTTTTTTAATTTTTCTTCATATTTTGCGTCTTATATTAGAATAACATAATAGTAGTAATAGTTATTAATTATGTTTTCTTTTGCAGCTCTCAAGTACTTCTGGGAAACCATACATGCTTTACACATTGAGTGTTTCCGGAGTTGCATATCTTATTAGACTGACTGATATTGATAACTATGGATCATGTTCTGTTTTCCCACCGGATGAGGTGGTTGAGTTGAATATTCAGAGTTATTGTGATTATGGAGGTATTACTGCTATAGCAGCTACTGCAGGGTGTCTTGTGATAGGGGGAAGGGATGGATCCGTTGCTTGTTTTCGACTTGGCATGCTTGACTCTAGTGCTCCAGGTATGTATTTCAAGAAGGGAGAGAAAATGGGATCTTTGTTGTCTTTTGTTTCAATCATTTTAAGAGAAAGAATGTAAGCAGCAGAGATAGCTACTTTAATAAGAACTGATCATTTGCTCTTTGTTAAATGATATCTGTACCCGATATTAGTCTTGAACTATTTTGGAAGGCTTCTTGACTAATGAACATGTACATTTACCTGAATGCCATTACATAGTGGTTAGATGGTGGGTTGGGTAATAGGTCAAAATGAATTCGGGTTGAAAAGTTTTTTCTGATATCAGTTGAACCAGACTGGGGCAGTCATTTTTTTTCTTATTTATTTTTTAAAAGTCTTTGATATCTATTAATGGGTTAATTTCGATTAGAGAAACAATACTATTGGAATTAAAGCAAACATTTAAAGCAAGTTTATTCGTAGTTACAGATAAAACGTGACCCAAATCGACCCATTCGTAATCAAAAGGATCAAACTGTCACCTCTAATCTTTCTCGTGACTTTGATTATTAGCTGCCATTGAGTTTTTGTAATCCAGAGGATGATCTGATGCTTCAACAAAAGCTAAAAATCTTAGGTTTTCTACATGTACTACGAGATGCTTCAAATTTTGATCGCTCGCGGAGTTTGATGTTCGGGTAATCACTTTACTTCTGTCAGGTTATTTATTATTGATAATAAGTTTGGGACTGTTCTATGCAACCTTGTACTATTTAAAAATGCTTTATAACTTAGTGGTATCAGGAGGATGCATCTGACATTGGGAGTTGTGCTGTTTTTTCATTTAGAAGCTTTAATATGTATCTAAATTAAAGCATATGTTGATATAATATTAAAATCGTAATGTCATCTGGCTGGAACTAGCTACCATCTTTTCCCTTTCATGCCTGATTGAAGCAGAAAAAAACTTAATGACCTCCACCAATCTCTACAATATGTGTGTAATAACTTTTGTCTGGTTAAGTTTTTTTCCCATGGGGTAATAATTACTGCCGACTTTTGAAATGTTTTTGTTACAACCAAAATTCAAGCTACAAACTTGGTGCCGTAATGCCTTTATCCTTCGTAGGTGTATTCTATGATTTCTTTTTTTTAAGGAAGAGGAACTTCTTCATAAACTTTATTAAGCTTTTTAGATTTTTGTTTCAGAATGACCCTATGTACCGTGATGGATATGGTATGTTTAAACATTCAAGGGAGAAAAGCTCTTTGTGTAATGCATTTGGATGGAGTAATAAGAGTATGGGATCTTTTGAGTTTAGAAAGACTTCTGATTTATGGTATGAATGTTCCAAACTTGAAAGGCAAGTCCTGTGACTCTTTACCCTTACCATACATCTTGAACATTAGTTTTTGTCAATGCAATGCTTTAACTTATGAATCTGTAGCTCAAACGAGGTCTTTTACATACAACATTTTCATATGTACAACTCAACCTCTTGACCAAAGTGCCTCTCTAATCCTAAACATTTTGGGGTATTGCCATATGCATTTCAAAATGATGCCTTTGTAAGTACATATGTAGCAATCCAGGAACATGCATTTTTGTTTAATGAAGAGTTTATGAAGCAAAATGGTAATTTACACCTTGTGCATCTGTATTTCATATTGTCTGAGTTGTCTTTTCTGAATTATAGTTAAAATCAGTTGGTTTTCAAAGAGACTTTTTTTAGCTATTTACCGTAGCATATAAAAATCAATTGGAGAGACAAAAACCAAATTTCAGTTGAACCCAATATCTCTATCTGTAAATTAATAATCAAATTGTTTTAGTTACCATTAAAATTGGAAAACAAACTACTCGTATATTTTAAAGGGGAATACAAAATCCACCGGGATTGGAGAGCAGCCATAATAGTTTATGAGTCTAAGTTGGCAAATATAGAGAGGTTTTCCTTTTCCAAGAAGGAAGCTTAACAGATGTAATATTGTTTTACCAAACTTTTGGAGATGCGAATCCGACCATAGGTATATACGAGTTAATCCCAGATTATATCACCACAAAATTACGTCTATTTCCTCAACTTCTCTGTTCCCACTAGGACCTAATTTTTTTGAAGTCTTTTAGTGTGCAAATGGACACATGATCACATATTAATGTATTTTTGACTTTGCAACAGTGACATTATGATTTCACCGTTAATTTCTGTTTTGAATATTTTAGATGCTACATTCATGAGGTTATGGGCAGGAGAATCTACCAATGATATAAGCATACTACCTTTGGCCGTTCTGCATAAGTCTAAATTGGTACCTCCAGCAATTTCGAACTTGAAATGTGTTGCTATTGATTTCAATGTTAAAGCTTTTAGTTTTACTGTCAATGTAAGATTGCAATTAGTTATCTTATTTTTATACTTCCAATGTTTGCAAATATGAACATCTCTATATCAGATGCTGCTCCATTCAGGGGAATATTCATCTGAACATTTTATTTAGCAACCTCACTGTATTAATGTAGAACTTTTTTGGTATAACACTATAACTTATCAATTGTTTTGATATATTGAGTTTCTTGGTAAATTATAGTCTGGTTAGAAAGTATTGTTCAACTTATTTGAAACATAATGTGCCTCAAATTGAAGTCGGCTTCGATGTTATGAAACATAATCTTGCATACTTTGCTAGCTTTTATCTGATAGGAATACCATACATACAAAACGTTCATAAAAATTGAAGCAGACTAGGAACCAGGCAGTGAAGATATATATGGCAATTTACTAGAAGCTCATGAAACTATAATTCTTGAGAATCAAATTTTATGTATAGAATGACAAGGAGCTTAAGATTGCTGTTTCCATGTACACAGTTATATTATCTATGACAGTAATCGTTAAAATTTCAAAGAGAAATAAGGGTCTCTTTCCATAGTGGTGAATAACTATAACTGGCATTAGTTTGGCCAAAACCCTTCGTAAAATTATGTTAAAGGATTTTTTTTATTCAGTTATGAATCCTGTGTACAGTTGGCACATTTTTCTGAGTGTAAAGAATGTGTATAACACATACATTGTTTCAGTTTGTGGTTCCATTTGATTCTAGCTAGTTTATGTCCAACGGTAAATGATAAGTTGCTTTTGGATATAATATTAGGAACTACCTTTACTATTTATAAGTGTGCTTTACCCACATACCTGTTAATATTTTAGGTTGTCGATAGGGAGATGATCTCGTTATACAGCTTGAAAACTGGCTTTATTATCGAACCTTCAGCAATTCACATACCCATGCTGGCGGTGAGTCAGATTAGTCTTATGTTTCTTGTTCAAAAGTGGAAATTATAATTTTAAAATGTCAACTTTTACTATTGGCATTTTTAGGGGCAACTCCTTGATGTCAAACTTTCCATAAATAAAATCTGGATGCTCCAAGAAAACACATTGCTACTGCGCCACTTGTCAGATTCAAGTGAGAGCAGGTAAAGGATGTTATTAGTTTTGTTGGTTCAATTCGTATATCAATTGCATTATATTTTACATGTTTAGCAAATTGCACAATTGTGAATGTGGTTTCTTCTTATTCTTTTAGTACGCATTTTTGTTTCCCTTTGATTCCTCTCGAGAAACAGAAGTGCTGATACCAGATGACGAAATTTGGAGGCCGCCTTTTTACCTATAAACGGGGTGATAAATATGTTTTTTTATTTTATTTGAAGGAGTCAAATAGGTTAACCTAAAATATTTACCGAAGCATACAAGTCTAATGGGTTGAAATGAAAGTATTCTGAAATGTATTCAAATTGGTAGTATATTCTGAAATTTGGATTTTTTTATTTATTTATTTATAAATTAAATAGCTTCTGTTATTATTTGAAACTAAAAGAATGAACAAAAAATCTGTTTTTGGGTTGCTCTTCTATTTGACCGACCTGTTCTCACCAGCACAAAATCTACTAGTTTGTCCTAATTACTCTTTAGCCTGTTCCCCAACACACTTACACACCTGACATGCTTACCAGGTCTAGCCCGTTGTTTATTATCTACCTTTTGTTCCCACACATGTAGAAGTCCTCTGGCATAAGTACTGGTTATTTTTTTACTACTACTCTTAATATCTATGAATTAGGAATTGAATTCCTTGATTATTCCTCTAGCAATTTGCTCACATGTCTAATAATATATGTTTCCATAGACACATTTCCTCAACTTTTAATTTTGTAGTCTTATATTGATTAATTTAGCAACTTATCTTTAGGAATTTCGAGGACATCTACGATTTACAGAATACAGTTGTTGCTGATCACCTATTTCAGACCCCTGAGCATGCTGCAGATGATCTTCTTTTGCTTGCTTATGCACTATATCCATCTGCAAAGGCACAGTGAACTTTATACTATTTCATACGCTTTTTATTCCCACTCTCCATGTCTCCTAAATTTTTCTGTTCATAACCATTATAAAGTTCAAAATATAGTTGTGTCATCTTCTTGTTGCGTTTAACATATAGTTATGCCATTCACTGTTTCTTCTTTATCTCTAAAAATTGCAGGAGCAAATTTCCTCTTGTGTATCGTCCATCTTTTCACGTATGTTATTTCTTCCTGGCATCTACCATAGTTCTGTTATCCGCGCAACACTTCAAGATCATAACAAACACTTCACGGATTCCGAGTTTAATTCCTTAACTGCTGATGGTTTGAAAAAGGAGATCATTTCTGTCATTGAGCATGAGGTTTGAACTTTGAATACCACTTTAGCAATAATTTGTTATTATTGATTAGGTGCATATTACAGGTAGGGGTGAGCAAAAACCGAACCGGAAAACCAAAAACCGAAAAAACCCGACAAAACCGAACCAAAAAAACCGAAAACCGAACGAAACCCATTGGACTGGTTTTCGTTTTCTAAAAACCGAACGGATCGGTTCGGGTTTTGGTTTCGGTTTCATATGCCAATAAACCGATCAAAAACCGAACCGAACCAAATATATTTTAATTTTTTTATATTTATATCATATTAAATTTATATTTATTACTTATAATTTGTAAATATGTTAATATATTTAAACTTTTTGTCTTTTTAGTGTACAAATCTATATAAATTGTATGTTTTAGATGAAAACGTACAATAAAATCAATTCGTTTTATAAAAGTTATACTAATTTTAACACCTAAAAAATATAATTAGTTAATAAAAAGCATCTCTATATTTTAGTTTCTATATCATTTTTTTTTCTTAACAATTGAAAGTTAAATTTATAACATAATAAACAAAAAACGTAAAAAAAAAATTTATAAAAAAAACCCAAACAGAAACCGAAACCGATCCAAACCGAACCGGAAAACCGATAAACCGAACCGAACAAAAACCGAATCCAATGGTTTTGGTTTTCTAAAAACCGAATGGATCGGTTCGGGTTTCGGTTTTAGGCAAAAACCGACCCATACTCACCCCTAATTACAGGTGGTAAGTTGGGCTGGGCATGTGGGTCAGGTGAAAATGAGTGATGTTTGGTATTGGTTAAAACATTCTGGGTGCGTCAAATATGATGTTAAAGTTTATGTTATTTCAGTTATATTCTATTCTTTTCTGTAAGATGGTTTAGAAGGTTTTTTTTAATTAAAAAGGAAAATGTAATTTGCATAACTTTTGATTTGTTTGACCAATTCAACGCATATGATTAGTATTCTGTTTAGCCCATTATTTCATATTATTGGTTTGTGTGGTTAGAGATGTTGGCAATACAAACTGGTTGCCGGGCCATTCATACATAAACGCCTGGAATTAACATCTCTATCCGAATATGTTATCTTGTTTACTCTTTTTTTCCATGATGTGCTGTTAATGTTGAACTGATGATGCATGGTATCGATTATAGGGTGCCTCCAGGGGTTTGCTTTCCCTTTTTTATTGCTGGAAAAACTTCTGTTCGCGCTACTATGACAATTGGTGTCGTAAGAATGCAGCCTGTGCATTACTTTCTGATTCAGCTACTGGTGCTATTGGTTTAGTTAGAATATCTTCAGTTTCTCTACTGCGGAATTTGGGGGATATGGAGCTTCTTGCATATGGTATGTTTACATAACTAAGTTAAGGTTGTGGGCTCGTGGCATATATGAACCATTTACTTATGAACTTCATTAGCTGAGTTGTTATGTTTATTTATACTAGATTAAATATGTTCTCTATTTTTAACGAATTAGTGCGCGTTTGGGATTGGGATTGTAATATAGATTTTGCGTTTTAAAAGTGCGTTTTGAAAAAGCATGTCCCAACCTGCTTTTCAAAAACTGCGTTTGTCTATGTGAAAACGTAGATAATCAACTTTTTTGCCAAACGCTTTTTTCTATTATTTGTATTATTCAAATGCAATAACCAGATAATCAACTCAAGACGCA
Source organism: Erigeron breviscapus (assembly GCA_034093135.1). NCBI lineage: Eukaryota > Viridiplantae > Streptophyta > Magnoliopsida > Asterales > Asteraceae > Erigeron > Erigeron breviscapus. Next base: position 251,837,832 of record CM067167.1, read on the forward strand.
TTCCAAAACATCCTGTTAGACGGGTAAAATAGAATTTGCATAAAAAGATGTCAAAGCGCAAGCTGTTCAAACAATGCGAAACAACAATGAATTTTTAATGTATAAATCCTCCTAGTTTGTTTATACAAATAAATAGCTTTCTCACTGATATAATCTAACCTTTGAAACCATAGTTGACACTATTTATCAACATGTACCAAAACTTTTAAGGCAAAAGTGTTTCAAGTCAACACAACCTAATAGTTATATTCATTTTGACTCGCTACTGTTTAATTTGATCCACTCATTTTGCCACCTTTAGTTTATTTAATATGTTGTAGGAACATGCCTTTGAAAACAAAAACTGGATCAATTGCAAAAGTGAGCCGTGAAACAGTGTACAAATTTTTGTTGCCTTTTGGTTTTTAGTTTTGGTAGAAACCAATATAGAGGTCCGAGTTCAGTTTTACCCAAAGTAGTGCTGTTAAAATATAACTGGGTACATGTATATAATGTATTTTCGGAAATTGTTCCCAACTTATTTTAGGAATATTTTTGTTTCACTTTGATTACAAGCTATTCTCTACAACTACTGAAAGTTTGTAGAATTCTTGATTGGGATTGATGCTTGATGAGTTGAAGAGAAAGCCCAAACATTTAATTTGAAGTTTTGAACTTATAAAGAATGGGTAAAATTCTTGATATACTGTTTGGTCATTAACTGCATTAACAGTGGTAAAAATGGCGGACTGGGTAATGGGCAGAAATGGGTAACCTTTCAGTTTGGCCGACCTGTTGAGACTTTATTGTTTTTGTTGTATAGCTATAAACAGGTCTTTTATAAGATTGTTAAAGTAATAATTTAATGGCATTATTATAACAATTCTAGGAGGTTTTAAGCTCTTAAGAACATTTTGTTGATTTTTGAGCCGTTTGACCCAGGCAACCCATTTATAACTGGTTTGGGATAAACCTAATTTAAATTGAACAAATTCAATTCTCATGGAAGTCTTACTACCAACTTGATCCGGTTCATGTCCTGAAGCCATATTGTATTTGACGTTCTTAATAGGGTGGCTTGATGGACTGGGAGAAACTGCAAGGTCTAGAATCGACATATCAGGTGATGTCGAACGCGGAGTACTTTCTGAGGTGCTTCACTGCTCCAATTATCTAAGTCATCATCTGGGGAGAGGTGCCCGTGCTTTATTTTGTGAATCTTTTTTCAGTGGACCATCTGTATCTCCTGAAGATGTTGTGGGACGTTTATTGAGGGTTCTAGAAACTAGCTATTCTTCTTCAATAGTTGCTCTTCATACATCAGAGCTAGGTATTGATACTGCTTGGGAGAAGGGAGTCGGTGACCACAAACGTCTCAGAAGACTCTCCATGGATATGTTTTTATTGCTTGATGGGTTGCACCGACAAGCTGGAACGTGGAACAATGTTCTCGATGTTATATCTAAATACTTGAAATTTTTAGTTCCTCGAAAGAATGAAAACAAGCCGACTTCTGATGCGGTTTTCGATGTTAGGACATGCATAACAGTGCAAGTGTCTTCACAGGTTGCCAGCTTGATGTTTGACTCTTTACTGTACATACTATTACTGCTGAGCTATATGGTGAAGTTAGGTGGCCAGGTCAGTATTTTGTTTTTCATCTAGAACAAATAGTATGTACACACACACACACACACACACACCCATATAAGTATATACTTGTCAGTACATGAGAGTTGCTAACGGAAGATGGAAAAGCTAATTTTTTTTTCTTTTGCTTAAACAGATAGATATGTTACCAGATGATGTTTCCAGGGTGCGCCTTGAGTTATATCCGCTGATCCAAGAAATCATTACTGAGTGGCATTTAATATATTTTTTTTGGACGACACCTTGTGAATCACCTACTTTGCAAGATTTTAGTCTTCGACTTTCTTTATTACAATTCGGTAGGCCTATATTATATTTTAAGTTTAGAACTCCTCACCTGATCATCTTTCTAGTGTTAGCATTAATAGCAATGTATACAATTCTGATTGTAGCCATGCTCTTTGTTTGATGTCAAGTAGAGTGGCAAGATGGGTGGGTGGGCAACAGGTTAAAGTAGGCTTATGGGTATTTTTTTAGTAACTGGCTTAAATGGTGCTAGTCGGCCCACACAGACTTTCCATACATTCAGTTACATCTTACTATTTGATCAATGTGTTAATTATTTATCATTACAAGAAGTTATTATTACAGAAATATTTAAGTCTTGAGATACACTGCAGTACTGCACAAGAGGATGTATGCAGTAAAAATAGACTTTTGGCGACTTTCAACCATTTCGACTCGTTTGGTTAATTTTTAGTTGACCCAATAGACCATATTTTTAAGTTAATGGGTTGAGACTGAAACAATATCGAGTTTCTTAGATATTATTGGCATCAGTTTGATTTATATCATCTATAGTTTACACATTCTTCGTGTGTTAAAAAAATTTCACACATTTTTGATTTATATACGAATATGATCAGATAGCAGCGCTAACAGAAGATCATGGAATGCCAAGCCTGGGAAATGTGACTTCACTTTGGCATTTCTTCTGATACTTGATCATCAAAGATCTTTTGAAGACCAGGGTGTTGATCTAAAACATCTTCCGAATCCTGGCTCCTTCATTGCTCCTGTACAGAACTTCATAAGTTGGATATACTGGGGCAGGAGTGAAGATGGGTCACCTTCTTTCTCTACTCGCTCAAGTATGCTTGCTTTGATCTTGCTTAAGCATGGTCAGTTTGATGCTGTTGAGGTTAATCACCTTTACTCTGATACTTCTCTATTACAGTTAGACATCAACTCAACCCATTTATGTGAAAATCGGTGGATCATGTTGATAATGGTTCAAACAGTCAAATGACTGGTCAATGGATTGAGAGGCACCTAAAATGTGTCCAAATGCATTAACCTGTTATATTCTTCTATTTAAAATGACTTTCTTTATATTAATATATATTATTTCTGCCGTTAAAAAAAAAATGACTTTCTTTATAAATGTGTTTAATACATTAACTGTTGAAAAGTTTCAAAAAATAATAACTGGACAGAAAGTTTGTTGGGTCTAACCAACCCAATTTAACCCACACTAAGATTACTCATTATGATATAGTGACCCAACCAACACGTTTTGCCGTCTTCTTTCATTTCTATCATCGATCTACAGTTTATGATATCAAGAAGCTTACTGAAAGTATATACCTTTGATTTTAAGCATCTTCTTACTCTGGTGAAACAAAATCTACTCAAGGAGAAAGTATCTGCAAGTATTCAGGGAGTGAACAGTGAATGGTGCATACTCCTTCACCTCCTTGGTTGTTGTCTTCTTGCACAAGCTCACCGTCAAGCACCACATGCCGAGAAGAAATGTAATGAAGCTATTTCCTGCTTTTTCAGGTATGTATGAATGTATGATGTCACAACGTCCCCCAGTTATTTATTTAGGACATCTGGAATCTATTCAGCCTTATTAAGCACAGTTGTACTTAAAAGCTTATTAAAACTGTTTTTTAGATGGAATTAATTTTAAAAAGTAGCACATGGATGTTCAATTAGGTTCATCAAGTCTTGGAAAATATGGATCAAAGGTGACAATATGGACCTATTTACCTATGAATGATTTTGTCCAGGTTGTGTTTTATATGTAAATGTAACCCTTGAACTGGTAGAATATAAAATTAATTGGCTCTGCAGTTTAGTGTTTCAAATGGCCAAACTGGTTAAAGGCTGTGAAGAATGTAATTTATAACGGTTACATCATATCATATATGACACCTAATCATCTGGAAAACTGTTCCTGGTTAACCAACCTTACCTGTTTAAAAAAGTTACTCATTTTGTTGTGTTACACAAAATGCCTAACCCACTCCTCCTTCATTTCGAGAGTGGATATATTTGAGAACATGTTTTACTTTATTAAACTATTAATCTGTTAACAATAACATTATGCATATTAAATGTTTTTTTAGAGCGGCATCTTTGCATGGGGCTCCAAATTTGTTGCAGAATTTGCCATATGAATTTGGATTGCCGCACCTTGGTTTCCGTAAGTCCTATCTTGCTGGCTATAAATAATCAAGTTTTCATGTTAAATACTATTCTTATGGTTCACTTTTCTGCAGCTTATCATGTCTCCCCTGGTGCTAGGAAGCTTCATTATTATCAATGGGCAATGCAGATTTTTGATCAATATAATATGAGTGCAGGGGCCTGCCAATTTGCACTTGCTGCTCTTGAACAAGTTGATGAAGTATTCAGCCTTAAAGACACTTTTTCTGGGGAAGATTTTCTCGATGAATCGCCAATTACTGCCAAAGGACGAATTTGGGCAAATGTTTTCAAATTTAAACTTGATTTGAATTGTTACCATGGTGCATATACTGCAATTATCTCAAATCCAGATGAAGAAAGCAAATACATGTGCTTGAGGCGTTTTATCATTGTTCTTTATGAGCGTGGTGCCTTTAAGGTTACTTCTTCAAACTACCAAATAGTCATTATAATTGATCAACTTAAATACATACGGATTTAACATATTTAGCGAAAACATACTTGAATTTGGATCTTCCTTGTAGATTCTTTGTGGTGGCCAATTACCTTTTATTGGTTTAGTCGAGAATGTTGAGCAGGAGCTTGCTTGGAAGGTGTGTAGCAGTTTATAAGAAAGTAATTTAGAGGTTGAGTAATGTTGACATATTTACTTATGAGTGGGTTGATTGGGGCTATGCTTTATATTAATAAGCAAAACTGGCTAGTCCAAGTTAAAGTTTTATATAAATTGTAAATGGATCAAATGGGTTTCACGGTTAAACTTTTATTGAGGTTATGTAATTTTTGTAACCATATCTGGCACACTTTTTGTATATAAAAAACAAAATTTTGTCAACCCAACCCAACCAAAACTTTGCCTATTTTGGCGTGTCACCCAAACCCCTAGCCACACCCAGTTTGCCAACTTTAGATGCTGTTTTACTAACTCAATCCATGGATTTTTAACAGTCTAATAACTTTGTGTAGGCAGAGCGTTCAGATATTTCAGTGAAACCAAACCCTTATGAACTATTATATGCATTCGAAATCTATCGACATAATTGGCACAAGGCTGCAAGTTATATGTACCTGCGTTCATCACAACTTAAAAGTGAAGCGGCTTTGAAAGATAACCAGGTCCGATCGCTGGCGCTGCAAGAAAGATTAAACTGCCTCTCTGCCTCCATAAATGCATTGCATCTTGTTCATCCAACATGTGCATGGATCAACAACCCCTTGCTTCAAGAGAAGTCCATTCTTAAAGAGGCGTATTCTGGTAATACGGCTAGAATCAAAATTCTAGAGGAGGGTAATGTTTCCCAAGACTTGTACTCTTGTTTAGTTTTTACTACCCCACTTACTTATTCATGTGGTGATTAAGTTATGTTTACCTTTAATGTGTCAAACATGTATATTAAGATGTGTCAATTGAGTTGGAAGGTGCTTAGCATGTCGTTTTAGTGAATTTTTTTTTTCCGTAATCTAAATTTTCATAATAGTGTACCAACTTCATACTCATATATGGCAGATTAGATGTTTGTATTGAGGGTCAACCTGACCCTTGCCAAAAAGTACAGGATTTAAGTGTTGCACGTTTTGACTCATTTTTCAGCCTAATTCACTGGTCCATTTTGCCACCTTTATTACCTACGTTTTCTATTTGGCAAATAATTATATGCAAGTCTGCTATTTGTCTTTTGCAGAAGCTAATGATCGTCTCCCAAGTCAGAAATTGGATTCCTGCTTGGATGTTGAGAAACTAGAAAACGAGTTTGTATTAACATCAGCAGAATATATGCTTTCTCTAGCAAATATTAAATGGACATTTACTGGTACTAACATAAAAATGGTTCCTTCCCTACTTTACTGTCCTTTAGAATTCATACTTTATTTAGAGATTCTTAATTAAATGATTAGAAGGTTCTACATACTCTCGTATTGCGTTAGGATGAATCTGAAGTTACAATAAATTTAATAACTCCATCGGTGGGACTTTACAAGTTTTGAGGCTAACCCAAAAATTTAATTAGAACTTGTTAAACTTAAAAAATATAGGAGTTAATGAAAGCAGGTAATATGTCTTCAGGAGCTTTTGCCTCTACTCCAACATTCTTCGGCAAATATGTTTCATTCAGATTATCTATAATCTAGATTACTCTTTTTTTGCAAGTGATTGACCCTGTTATATGTTATTGAGGGATACTTTGAAAGGTGGGTTGGAGGGTCAAGTTGGGTAACATCGTTTAGTGGTTAAGAAGGGGCGTTATCTGCAAAAGATGATGTCGTGTATTGTTAAGAAGAGGCGTTGTGCTATTTGTCTTTTCTTTAAATACGTGTCAGGGTAATTGATATACCACTTATGTACTCTTTCAGGGATTGAGAAGCCCCACCAAAACTTGGTTGAGTTGCTGCTTCAGTCCAATTTATATGATATGGTATTCACTGTAATTCTAAAATTCTTCAAGGGTTCAGCGTTGAAGAGGTATACTACATGATGGTCTTCCTTAGAGAATTATCTGAATAGTTATGATGCTTTTGTAGCTACATTTTTAGGATGCTGAAGAAATCATGCTTTTGTGTTCAGGGAATTGGAAAGAGTTTTTATTGCCATGACACGGAAATGCTGTCCAAGCAGGTACTACACTTCATTTGTTTAAATAATTTTGGGTTTGCTTTTTCTTTCTTTTGTTTTATCAAGAAGTGGCAAGAAGGTCAAATCATGCAGTTTTGGTGATGGGTCAAATATAGCTTTGATTGAATTTTTTTTTGTACTGTTCAAAACCGAATGGTTCGGCATGAGCTGCAATTGCTTTAATCTAAATGAACTTCATAAATTCTAATGCAATAAATATGATCATTAAAGCTCTGTTACTATGATAACAATCTGGTTTAACCCTAAATATAAAGAACGATTCAGGAGGTTTGAAGCATTATAAAGACACATTTGAGTGAATTTCAACCTGTATGACTCATTTGATATGTTTTCAGTTTTTACTTATTCATACTTACTTAAAAGCCACTTTTAGTTTTATCCACTTGTCTTCAGATGCATGTGAGATTTATTGAGCCTGAAGTAATATTTATTTATGTTCCTTAAAAACCACTTTTAGTTGTATACCAGCTATTTACTTTCAGGTGCATGTGAGATTTGTTGAGCCTGATGTAATAATTATTTACTTTGCTTGATAAGCAGTCTGATGTAATAATTAATTTATATTCCTTTCAGGGATGAGGATGAGGGTGCCCATGATTCTGTTGACATTGTTGCTGCAGCTCATCACTCTAAGGGGAATAAGCAGTGGGATGCACTTGAGCAATACATTGTTTGTATTTTTCCTTAAGCATATCCATATTGAAATTGCTTGATGGAAGTTTTCTTGAATTATCATGTCCTTCTGCTCATCATAGAAGTCTCTGACTGAATTTGATGTCGTCATTGTTAAGTTACCCCATCCGTCCCAAAATAAGTGTCCACTTAGAAACTACACTCAGTTTTAGAAATATGTAATCAACTAATCATTACACCATCCACCAATAAACTATAATATACACCACCAAAATCTCTTTTGATTGGTTAAAAATGAAAGTGGACAATTGTATTAAGGTATCTCAAAATAGAAACACGGACATCTTTATCGGGACCGGATGGATTATTTGATAAGGCCCCGTTCTGGTATTTACTCATATATAAACTAGTGAATAACATGGTTTGTATACTAATTACTTCATTTTCATCATTTATTGTGTGATTTGACAAGCATAGCAGTTCAAATAATTGAGAAAATTCTGTGATATAGCAGGTGGACGTTAGGATTCAACCTATATATGACAAAACTCAATTTTATTTATTTATATATTTATTTATTTTTGAACGGCGGCAAAACTCAACTTAGTTTATACTTTTCATTCTTTTTGAGAGTAGGTTATTCGCTGTGTTCAAATAATTTGTAACTCGTTTGTTAGCATAACTTATTATAATTGTTATATAGTTGGATTACTTGCCTCCAAGCTTATTAGAAGGACACACATATATATATAGATATCTACATCATCATGCTAAAGTAATGATCTATTAAAAGAAGAGATAGCTCTACCATTCTTATTTGTGAAGCTATGACTTGTATTTCTGAAGTTATACACATTTCTATGTGCTACACTAATCTTTTGTGTTCAACCCGTTCACCTAGATTGCCTTATTATTTTTCTACAATAACGTTCTAGCTAGCAATTTTCTAGTGTGGGTTCAATTATCTCATGTTTACCAGTAGCCTAGCGGTTAATGCTAACTTATTCAACTCCTCTTAGTGCTCATGGATTGCATTTTCTAGTGTGGATTCAATTATCTAATGTTTACCAGTAGGCAACTTTGAAAGAGCATATTATCTTATGAGAGCAAATTTGACCTAAATGCAGGAAAAATACCAGTGCTTTCATCCAAGATTACCAGTGATTGTTGCAGAAACACTTCTCTGTGCTGATCAACTGATTGAACTTCCTCTTTGGCTAGTCCAAATGTTCAAGGTATAGTAGCTAAAATTCTGCATTTTATTTCAAAATGGGTCAAAAAGAGTAGTTATATGGTTGAAGTTGGTGGGTTGGGTTGACCAGCAAAGTTTTAGTCCAAAAAGTTCAAGATTTTTATACACATCTACTTTGTGGAATATGATCTCAAAAGCCATGGTGTTTGGATATTAATATTATGCGCTAAATTTATAGCTAATTATCTTTGATTTTATCTATTTCACTTAAAGACAATGTCAGCCTAAAAATGCCACCTCTACTGTTATTAACTGAGACTGCATGGCATTCATTGAGCGTTTTACTTTATTCGTTCTACATTTTGTAATAGAGTAAGTTACAGTTATTGATCTTGTGGTTTGTTTAAAATTTTATGTTTAATCCGATAAGATCAAAAGTTGCAATAAGGATGGTCCTTTATTTTGGAATTTTTTGACTGGTTGGTCTATTAGCCTACAGATGTTTAAATAAACCCAAGCACTTGCTTTGCATGTGATTTTACGTTTGATCCGATAAGATCAAAAATGGCAATAAGGATGGTCCTTTATTTTGGAACTTTTTGACTGGTTGGTCTATTAGCCTACAGATGGTTTAAATAAACCCAAGTGCTTGCTTTGCATGTGAGGATTACATTTTCTTTGCATTTGAGTTTCATCTCTCTCTGCTCTCTCCTTATCTCTCCTTTTTCTTCATTATCCTCTTCAGTCGCTACCAAAACCCCAGTTATTAACACAAAAAACAAAAATTCATTTTCATCAAGCTTCAAGCAAATTGACATAAAATAAAAACACACACACAAATGACACACATAGGCTCATGTTAATAGTCAACTTGAAATTCCAATCTGAATCCTCTAAATATTTTGATTCCACAAACTAGAAATTAAACTAAACTGCCTCTTTCTTACGTATCAAATCAGCGGCTCATACTCACTCATTTTAGTTGTTTCATTCACAGCAGATAAATGCAAATCTTAATTTCTCCCCTCAAAACCCAAGTACCTGCAGCAGCCTTCATCAGTCATCACCTCAATCCAAGCACAAAAGTCATTTTATTGAGGAACAAAAAAAAAACCCTAAAATCTCATCAAGTAGAAAGAAACTTGCTACAAAATCCATGAAAAGTACTTGCAAATCACCAGTACCGTTAGTGTAATATATTTGTTATCCACATGCACTGCATTGAGCGTGATTTGTATTAACAAATCAATTTGAACACCTAATTACGTAGATTTGGCAGTAGAGTATATGAAACGTTGTGCATTTTATAGAAAGTTCACATTCGTTACAGCTTAGTATTCAAAGTTCTATATCCCCACCACCAACGGTAAAAAGGTACATTTTCTAAGAAACATCCATTAGATATCATTGGTACTGTATAGAAAACATAAACTTTTTCCATTAACCTAGGAGTGCATCAACACATAAAGAATAACTTTAAACAAGTCGTCATTTATTTGAAAAAGAAAAGTTACAATTTCTTTGTTACAAGCATAATTTAAGTATTAATGGGAATTATAATGTTTCATCTGCTTATACTGTTTATGGCAGAGCACACTGAAAGGACGTTGGGGTATGGCTGGCTCCGAATCAAGCCCTGCTTCATTGTTTCAACTATATGTTGATTATCGGCGATATGCAGAGGCTACTAATTTGCTGCTTCAGTATATTGAATCTGTTGCATTGTTGGTATGTTTCACTCTCCGTTTTGTCGTATTTTGGTTTTTTTTTTTTAAAGAGCAAAATGGTTATTTTATATGCAGGGTTAAGTGTTGGTCTATACTATTAAAACTGAATATGTACTAATTCTAATTGTCCTATAGACTAATCAATAGTTCGTGTATGACTTGTTTTTTTCTCTAATTCAATCTTGTATAAATTTTATTAGTGATGCTATATGAACATACAGATCATACTTGCATTTTGAGGATCACTGTTTGCATTTTTGGCATGGATATCTACAGTGTGCTTTATTAATGACGGGTTCTCTAATGATAGTAGCTCAAATAGATCAAGCCTCTTTAAATATTTTACTCTAAACATTAACTTTTATTGAAGTAGTAATATTGTTTTCTTTAACCATATTAGTGTTTTGCCTGAACCCAGCATGAACGTATATATTTTGGCATGTACTAAAAATGTCAGGCTACCCACCTGCCCAGTTTTGTCTTGGTGTATAAATTTCTTTGAAAATAAACTTCAGATGTCACTTTTATTTTTTGATTGCATTTCATGACATTCATCGAATATGTGCAGAGACCAGCTGATGTTATTCGTAGGAAGAAGACATCTGCAGTCTGGTTTCCATACACAGCCATTGAAAGGTTGTGGTGTAAGCTTGGTGAGTTGATTGGTTCGGGCCATATGGTTGGTCAATGTGAAAAGCTAAGAAGCTTGCTAGAAAGGGCCCTGTCCAAACATTTCCAACAGGTAATATTCTCAGGTCTTGGCTGCTCATAATCCTCCTCAAAGTGACTTTTTTTTTTTTTACGAATGGGTCAGTTTTTGTTGTTTCATTCGGTCATTCCTAATTGGTTAAATGGGTTGAGAGTCATCTTGACTGCATTTAAGTGCATGGTAAAACCTTTGTAAGCAGGTTATATATTTTTTTTCTTTTTTAAATGCATAAGTGGGTCGTGTATTTATACGTAACCCATTTATAAAAAGTTAATAACAATGATAAAAACATATCGAACCCATTACCCACTCATCAATTTTGCCACCCCTTTTTATTCTGTATTCTAAAGGACTTACTAGTTTTATTATATATTTATTTTGCATCCAGTTAAATGTAGATTCTGACGATGTGATAGCTTCAAGAATCTCATAGAGTTGCACTTGAGCATCATTTGATGATTGATTTCATGGCGCACTCACCATCTTGTAAAGTAACTTTGATGTCTGTAAATACCTTACCTGAGGCAGTTGGTTTTTGTTTTTGTCGAGTTTAAGGCGTAATCTAGTATCAAAGTTGTTGCAAGGCAACCTTGAAAGACCAGGGTGTTTGGACAGTGCTGATCTATGATTTTTGTTTGAGATCTGAATACAACGCAACTGCATCTTGCTTACTAATAGAAACCAAATGAGTTGTTGCCTTGATGTTTATCATTGTTGTGAGGGAGTGGAGAGTGTATCCCCTCCCAACAACAACAACAACAACAACAAGGTACTCAATCCCGACATAAGTCGGGCTATGAGGGAGGTATGATGTAGACAGACCTTACCCCTACACAAAGGTAGGGAGGCTGCTTCCAGATCCACCGAGGTGGAAGGGACCTCCGGCCCTCACCACCTTTTCACTTTTTCTCTCGTCTCTTCCCTTCTCTCATACAAGGAAGGCCTCTCTCCTCCCCTCACCACCCCTCCCCTCACCGCCTTTTCACTTTTTCTCTCGTCTCTTCCCTTCTCTCATACAAGGAAGGCCTCTCTCCTCCCCTAACCACCCTTTTTTTTTAATTTTTTTTAAATTTTTTTAAATTAATAGATATAACTTTTTTTCTTTTTTGATTATTTAACACTTTAAATCAATCATTAATTTATTTCTTTTGATGTAGTTTTTGGGTAATGAATAATGTTATAACAACCGAATCAAACATTGAATTAGTCTTTTAATATTTTACAAGTCGGATCGATTGGACCGTGGTCAGTTTGGATATATATATACATGTATACTTAATATTCAAACGCTCGAAGTTAGACGAACTTTAATTTTAATATTTAAACATACTCATACTTTTCATAAAACTTAGATTTCTATAATATTGAAAATAATACAATATACTAGAGTAAATATATTTAAACTTTTTATTAGATAAAATTAAAAACTTATACAAGCTCAAACATAAAATAATCAACCTTATAAAACTCGTATCTTTCAATTTCTTAAAAGTTATAACCCATTTGTACATCTTATGATATTTTAAGGGTTTAAAGTGAAAATATAAATCAATAAATACAAAAGGACAAAATGAAAGTTAGATCTCTTTCTTCTTCCTTTATTTTGATGTAGGTAACAATGTTTTTTGTTCAAAGGTAACAATTCTTCTTCTTTTTTTTTTTTCTATTCTTTTGGAAGGTCACAAACGGTCAAATGGGTGGGGAGGAGATACGAGACCACTGTCCCCAGTTTGCTCACCACTTTTGCGATACCGGCTGGACGGGGCGATATTCACCACCGGTACCGGCGATACCGGCCTTGCTCCCGCTGCACTCCCCACTCCCTGAGAGTCAAATCAAGCAAACACAAGTATACTTGATTTTACAAAATCAAGATGTAGGGGTAACCGATGTTTTGATTGCATAGAAAATAGTTTTGATCATGTCTGATCGTATCAAGCTAATCACGACTTTTTATACGATGAGTTGATATGGTAATTAAAAAATTGAAATTGCTTTAAGAAAGACCGATGCAGCCACACGTGGAAATTAAATTATCTTTGTATATATATCGATCAATCACATCTGTCGAAAAAATCTTTAAATTGACTTTGGCTTTTAATTTTGGGCTTTTGTTATTACAATTATAAAATATAGGGCCATATAAACTAAAAATATGTTAAGACTATCTCCAATGCTAAGGACGCCTTTAGGCGTTTTTGAGCTGTCACATCATATCCTTACAAATCCTTCAAATCTTATAATTTTATCTCCAATCATACAAACATCTTTACATATCATTACATATCCTTTAACTCACTAAAAACAAAAATATATTAAGTAAGAACAAGCCTTAGGTAAGAGCGTCCTTCAAAAAATCTTTAGTTTTGGATAAGTTTCAACGACAAAAGATATCTAAAGACACCTAAAGTCAGCCAAAGACACCCCATTGGAGATAACCTAATCATAAACGAGATAAATTGTTCACGTGGTTTGTGGTTATACTCAAAAGTCAGGTATCATCTTTATCTACTCAAGATACTTTGATGGTCCTTTGTGGTTAGATAAGGAACGCATTCAATCCATTTTTTTTTAACTATCGTCATGTGGATTGTGGAAAGCATTTTTATGTCTTTTCTCACCTTTAAAGTATCCCTAGTGATTATTAATCTGATTTTTCCTTTTGCCTGCAGATCTATACACATTTATATATTTGTATGTCATAATCTAAATTTATACTACATTATAAACTATTTACTCTCTTTAAATTTCTCAAAAACAATTTAATGAGTCTAAAGTTTAAACTATCTCTCTCTTTTATACATTATATTTAAAAAATTTCTATTACACTTAATAAAATTAGGCCAAAATACTTTTTTCGTCCTTGTGGTTTTTCGAATAAGCACTTTTCATCCTCGCCGTTAACTTTAGGCTAAAATCATCCCTGTGGTTTGCATTTCGTCCTTGGATCCGTTAACCCCCTCACGTGCAGGGGCATTTATGTCTTTTCACCCATCTTCATGGTTTGTCCCTATGGTTAAGTGCAAAATTCGTCCTTATGGTTTGTCGTTTTTGCATTTTTCATCCTTGTATTTAACAAAAATTTAATCAAAAACCAAAACAAACTCAAATCAAAAACCTATATATACCTACATATGAGGATCTAATTTAATACCGGCCGGTACGGCTAATTTAATTTTTTTTTTTTTAAATGTTATAAAACTTACTATAATTTAACGAAAATAGTCAAAATATAATTACAATTCACTTAAAAATAATACCAAATATGTACTTTATAACAAAATATAAGAAAGTTCACAAATTACAAAAAAATAACATTAAAGTATTATAAAATAATTTTAAAAAAAATTCAAAAAATAAAAAGTGAGAATACCGGAACGGTAATACCGAAAATACTGGAAATAGTTGTACCGGAGTACCCTCCGATACCGGTATTACGGGTAATACTACCGGTATTTAAAACATTGTATGTACGTGTTTGCATTTGAAAGTGATTGACCTGATCCTCAAATGTAGGTATATAGGTTTTTGTTTTGTTTGAATTACATTGTTACCGGTAATTTTTGTTTGTTTTGTTTTGTTTGAAAAATTCTTCTGGATTTATTAACGGCGAGGATGAAAAATGCAAAAACGACAAACCACGAGGACAATTTTTGCACTTAACTCTATAAAAAGATGAAAATGCCCCTCACGTGACTTGCATGTGAGGGGGTTAACGGCAAAGTTATAACGGCAGGGACGAAATGCAAACCACGAGGATGATTTTAGCCAAAAGTTAACGGCGAGGATGAAAAATGCTTATTCGAAAAACCACAGGGACGAAAAAGTACTTTGGCCATAAAATTATTTACAACATACTCTATATTTTTACTACCTTAAAGTAAATACACTAACTTTTACATGAATTATTTTTACATTGATAACCACGTCACGACTATCGCCGCTACCACCGCTCGTCGTCATCGCCGTCGCTTCGTGCGAACACATGTATAATAAATAAAGTTATTTTCACAGATCGTCCATGTGGTTTACTAAAAAAATCACGTTTCGTCTTTATGGCTTTAGGATCGACAAAGGTAATCCTTTATAGGAGGATAAAATTCTAACTCAATCCTTTATTTTAACGGCCGTAAAATGACTTTTATTTTCTCTCTCACGTGCTTACAACGTGAGTGTATTTGACTCTTTTCAACCCTCAAAGGACAAAACTTGGTATTTATTTATTTTTTTATCATCAATATTAACCATTTTTAACTTTCAAGAATATAATCTTGTCACTTTTTAAGATGTGTATTCAGATCTTTTTTCATTTAAAATAGAGTAAACGACCTAAATCGTCCTTGTGGTTTACCCTAATAATCAAGTTTCGTCCTTAACTATCTGAAATGACACTGGTAGTCCTTTTGGGGAGGATAAGGAGCATATCCAGTCCTTTATGCAAACAGACGTTTTCTCTTCTCCGTGATCTCCCTCACGTGTCGTGCATGTGAGGGTACTATGGTCATTTCAAACCTATAAAGGACCATTAGTGAAATTTTTTGGATGAGGATTACCTAAAGTTGGGGAACTTGACTAGTCAAGTTAAGAGAATCATGACCCTTGGATTAAAATTAAGGGCCAAAATTCAAATATCTTATTTGAATCTTCGCCTTTGATTTTAATCAAAGGGCCATGATTCTCCTAACTTTACCCTCAAGTTGTTTTCAACTTTAGGGGATCTCCATCCCAAATTTTTTCTCACTTTTTTGTTCTTTCTTTCCATTTTTTTTCTTTTTTCAATAATTCAACCACCACCAAAATCTCTAACCACCAAAATCTCCAACCACCATCAAACAATTTACAAACAAAAGTTTAGAAACAAATTTTCCACTTGTTTCACAATCTTAATCCACGTTCAAATATAAAATCAAAACAACTCCTTTGTCTCAAAAGTCAAAACCCACCATGATCTCCGATCAATAATCATCAATATTTATATATCTTCAGTAAAATACATTATAAAAAGAAAATCAAAATCGAAACCCCCTTTATATAGATGCACAAGTTTTGGGAACGAAAATATGGGAAGATCCTCACTTGTTTTGAACTAATGAGCGAAAGATGTACAAGTTGAAATGATACAAGATCGGAAATCAAATGAGTCTACACAACCGACCCAAACCACCACCATCGGAGCTTAGTAAACCACCACCACCACAAGCTGTTAAAAAAGACATGGCCGGAGTGACCTCGTATTCCAGCCAGCCTAAATCCGCCGCAGCCTCACCATCTCCGCCTCTCTCTTTATATACACACATATAAAAAGAGGCTTAGATCTGTTAACAATTAAAACAAAGAGGATAAATCTGCCTTTGTTGTAGAAGATGAAGCGATGGTGCTGCCATCGTCACATTAAATATCAATACTAGCTATTTAGTCTTTTGTTTGCACTATGTTTCAACAATCTTCAAGATATTTGTTTTTAATTCAAAACATGGAGGATTTTTGTTTTGATCTATGGTGGTTGCGATGGGAAGGAAACTTCTACGAATCGTTATATATCATAAATATTGATGATATTGATTGGTGTACGTGTAGAATTGGATGTTCAAAATGGGTGTAAAATATATATTTGGATTTATTTGTGTAGTTATTATAATTTGGGTGTGATTATTTTCAGAGGAATTTAAATTGAACTGGGTATTCAAAAATCAAAAACTTTATATATTTTTTTTGAAAGGTGAATTTCGCTGGAAACTTCGTGTCGCGATTCGACAGCGGGAGGTCTAGCATACGTTGTCTTAACCGGCGCTAGAGAGCTCCCTCGAAGTAGAAATGTCTATTTCAAATACCCGATGGGGGAAAACCTCCTACTAATCCGCCCGAAGGCACGACGATTAATAGGGGTAAACCCTGTCTCCTCAGACTTGAACCTGGGTATACCCAAGTCAAGCCCTCATAAAGGGACTTAATTCCTATGTCCTTTCCAAAGGCTTGAACTCAGGACCTCATACAAGGGGGGATGGTCATACAACCATTGAACTAAAGCTCAAGGACAAAAAACTTTATATATGTAAGGTATAATTTTAGGGCTGTGTGTGGGCGTTTGGTGGTGGTTGGAGATTTTAGTGGTGGTTAGAGATTTTGGTGGTGGTTAAATTATGGAAAGAAGAAAAAGAATGGAAAGATGGAAAGAAGAGAACAAAAAAGTGAGAAAAAAATTGTCACTAATGGTCCTTTATAGGTTTGAAATGACCATTGTACCCTCACATGCACGACACGTGAGGGAGATCACGGAGAAGAGAAAACGTCCGTTTGCATAAAGAACTGGATATGATCCTCATCCTCCCCAAAAGGACTATCAGTGTCATTTCAGATAGTTAAAGAAGAAACTTGATTATTAGAGTAAACCATATAGATGATTTATGCCGTTTACTCTTTAAAATAGAAAATTTTAATCACATCTCTATCATATCTCTACGTACAATCATCATCTTCATCCTATCTCTTTTTCAATTTCAACATGATATATTACAAAAAAAAAAAAAAACAAGATTTCACAATACCCACAAAACAAACAACACCCGATCGAAATGCTATTTCTATGGGAGAAAAACCGTTTAGGGTTTAGGGTAGAGTGTTGTGGCGTTTTGATTGTTCACGGATCTGAGCCTCTTTCAAGTTTTTTCGACATGTGTTTTATCATCACCAATGATTTTAAATATTTTAAGGACAGAGGAGATTTGGTAGTATGCCAAAATGGTGATGAATCGATCGAACAACAAAACATGTTCTTCCTTTTTCTTGAACTTTATTATATAAGTGGGTGTTTGATTTTTAGATGGTGAAATGCATGGTGAATGATCATCTTTTACGCTCACTAAAAACATTACACATGCTTTTGGATTCTGTTTACACAGGTGAAGATGTGAGGAGTTTATAAAGTACTAATTAAAAGCTATGTGTGTGTGTTGTAATATTATTTTATTCCATACTATTTTATGGCTATCATCGACTTCACAACCTCCCCTTATCATTGTGACCATAGGTAAAATTTGAGATTGGGAGCTAATTTTTACACTTAAAATTCTTATTCATTCAAGAAAAAATAAACAGAAAGGCAAATTTGCCCTCCATCTTTTTATTCAATTCAGCACACCTATTTTCCCATTGGGATAAGTATCCTGAAATTTAACAAACTTTAGAGGAATGTCTGTAGTAGGAAATAACTAAAGTCGTGTGTATTGTATGTAAACAACTCGAAATTATGTTTATTGTATGTAAGAAAATGTATCCGACCAATCAAAATCTAACAAGTGGCAGCTATATATGGTTGCCACGTATGTTTTCTTACATACAATAAACATAATTTCGAGTTGTTTACATACAATACACACGACTTTAGTTATTTCCTACTATATACATTCGTCCAAAGTTTGTTTACATACAATACACACGACTTTAGTTATTTCCTACTATATACATTCGTCCAAAGTTTGTTACATTCCAGGATACTTATCCCTTTTCCATTACCCAAAATTCACACATTAAACATCTTAGAAAACAGAGGACCACGATCCTCTTCTTAGAAATCTTCGTCATGATAACATTGCAGCAACTATACTTCTCGATTATAGTTAGTAACAATGTCATTCTATCTTCATCAACAATCCGATGTGGGTTTACTATCCTACGAAAACATAAATGGGGGCAGATTCTTACCCATCGGTGTTCCTAACTGTAGGATCAAGATGGAGACGAGTTAGAATTTATCAGTCTTGAATTTTTCGAGGGCCGATGGGATGCAAAGATGTTTAAATTCAAAGATTATAATGATGATGATATTATTTTTTTTCTTTCTTTGCCTTAATTTAGTTAAAATTAATATAGGATGGTGAGAGGAAAAAATTATTAGGCCCCTCCTTATACTAACCTATTTCTTTTCCACTTCTTCCACTATTCATCAGTTTTTCTCTCTCCTAGAACACCCCAAGAACACCCACCTCCTTATACATACCCACTTCTTTCCCACTTCTTCCACTATTCATTCATTATTTTATTATTCCATCCGTCCTACTAGAAGTGTCATGTTTTGAATTTTCAAAGTCTAACTTTTGCAACTTTGACCATATACAATTTTCTTTGTGTTAGATAATACTTGATGAATTAATTGTGTTTTAGATGTATTTTCAATGATATAATTTTCATTAAGTTTTGATACGTCCCACGGTGTATCAATATACCAAAGTATATTATACACAGGATAGTTGTAGAGGGGGGTGAATACAACTTTTCTCGAACTTTACAAACTTTTTAAGCAACGTTTTAAGACTCAAAATACTTAATGCATGTAAAGAACAGGAATCATTAAAACAGTAAAGCAGTAAAGAATAAACGCATTCTTGAACACAGATTGTGGTTTTCAAATGTAACTCTTTATTAAGAAATAATCTATACAAAGAATTACAGGGTTGTTGCGGAATAAAGATAGCCTACAAATATCTAAACAACCCTATGAAATGACAAACAACAATCAATAAGTTTCAGCTCAAGAGAATCAGCCCAAGCTGATCTCGTACAGACTAAGCTGTGTGTAAGAGCAGAGAAACTTTGTGTGAAGAATGATTCTCAGGAAATGCCACACATATGCATACAAGAAGTGCTGCTTTTATAGGCGAAAGCACCTCGTCACTTGATGTCCAAATCAACCACGTAGTCTTCTTGTATTGGACGATCAAAAGAATAAACAATCGTGCCTTCATCGTACTTGTGGTCCCCCACGTACAGCTGCACATTCTTCATCGTCCAATAAGAGTGTGGACACGCATATGTAAACAACCACCAACCTGGATACTAGGAATATTCCTAGTCACGTCATAGTCCTTATCTTCAATCCAGGTTGTTATCTTCACTTTGATTGTTGACACAGATTGGGCGGTTTGTCACGGCACCAATCTGCCTAAGTGTTTCCAAGCTGACTGCTAGTTCCAATCTGTCTTCCACTAACAGTTTGGTCCTCTATCTTCAATCCTCCTCTTCGACTTGGATTGAATGCTTTAATGTTGTTGATGCAGCTTGAATAACACTAGCTTCCATATAGTATTACAATTACGAACATGAAGCGTGATCTGGGTCAGTTACATATCGCAAGCTGTGTCAGCTTAGTCTGACCCAGATCAGATTACAAGAACCAAAAGATTACTAAGTGTTTATAGGTCAGATTTGTCATCATTAAATTTACAACAAACATTGGGACTCAACAATCTCCCCCTATTTGATGATGACAAAACCTAACTACACTTTTAACATACAGCTTACAAAGAATCAAAAAAAAATGTGACTAACAGTTTGTGACCCTTTGAATCTTTTGGGTTCTTTTCAATCTGATACAAAATTGTAACAAGACAACTGAATTTGTACACTACTTGTATATTAGAGAAATACAAAGTGTTACAATAAGACTCTATTCCCCAATTAACTCTACAGTTTCTTGTTTAACTTCAAAAGATGGAGCAATCGTCACATCTACCTTCCTATCTAGTCCTTCATTAATAAGGAACTGCTCATACCCATTACCTTGTTCACTGAAAGCAACACAAAATCTGTACAAGGTAAAAAGGTGCATAGTTGGTACCTCTTTTAGCTCAGCAGTCCTTTGGAATACAAGTTTCCCTTTTGTATCCACAAAATACATGCCATGTTCAGGTTCAGTAATATGCATTCCACTTCTTGCATTTTCCACACCAGCAGGTAGAGACAGATTAAGATGACTTAGAAGTTTGTCTATAGCATCAGTAGATAATAACCCAAGAAACTCTGAAGGGTTCAAATTTCTGAGGAAGTCTGTGTGATCACCTTCAGGTCCTTGGAGATTAACATTTCTTTTTCTCTTCTTCTTGAGTGGCTCTTCTGACTCATCTTCATCATCCAAATCATATGCTCTTGGTCTTGGAAGGCCAGTGATATCAATTTTGTATTTCACAATTGCAGCCAACTTCTTCTCAATGGCTTCCAAGACAGCCTCTTTGTGGATTCCAGGCATACCAGTGATGTGGTCATGCAATTCAACCCATTCTGTATAACCTAGATCAAGCAGCTTGTCAAGATCATAGGTTTCCCAGTTAGATTCAAAACCTTTCCTTGTAAGCCTTATGCTTGGAATGCTTTTTCCTTTTCGTCTTTTCAACATAACCTGATGGATTGGTTCTGGATGCCTTCTATAATGGATATTTTCAGTTACCTGTCTTTTCTCCAAGGCATTAAACCACCTATGGGCTTTCACACTCTGCCCCACTTCTCTAACTTTCTGTGATGGTTTTGAGTGAACCACCATTTTCCTCTTTTCTTTTCCTTTTCAAGTCCAACATCCTTCCTTATATCTTTTTCAACCACAACTTCCTTCCTTATTTACTTTTTCAACTCACAACTTCCTTCCTTATATCTTTTTCAACCACAACTTCCTTCCTTATAGCTTTTTCAACTCCAACTTCCTTCCTTATATCTTTTTCAACCACAACTTCCTTCCTTATTCTTTTTCAACACCATCAGTGGTCTCCCCCTCAATTTTATCACTCTCCTTTTCAACTTCTTCATTCACATCCTTTGTACCACCAGACTCAGATTCTGGTATCTTTATCTCCTCTTCCTTACCAACCACATTAGAACCATACACAATTATCCTCCTATCAGCCTGGTTATTTCTTTGTCTTACCCTTTCAAAATAAGCTTCAATGTCCTTGTCCACCTCAGCTCTTTGCCTTTCAATTTTTCAACTCCAACATCCTTCCTTATATCTTTTTCAACCACAACTTCCTTCCTTATTCCTCCATCTTTTTCAACTCCAACATCCTTCCTTATATCTTTTTCAACCACAACTTCCTTCCTTATTCCTCCAATTTCTTTTTCAACACCATCAGTGGTCTCCCCCTCAATTTTATCACTCTCCTTTTCAACTTCTTCATTCACATCCTTTGTACCACCAGACTCAGATTCTGGTATCTTTATCTCCTCTTCCTTACCAACCACATTAGAACCATACACAATTATCCTCCTATCAGCCTGGTTATTTCTTTGTCTTACCCTTTCAAAATAAGCTTCAATGTCCTTGTCCACCTCAGCTCTTTGCCTTTCAATTTTTGCTTCATTCATTTCACTTCTCTTTTTCTTAGAAGTGGAGCCCTTCTCCCCCTTGGTATGATCCTTCTCCCCCTTTTTGTCATCATCACCAGGAAAAGAACTCACAGGAGTGGCAAAGAAGTCTGGAATTCGATTGTTAAGGACATCAATCTTTACATTTGTAAGACAGCAGGCTCTTCTCAATTCAGCAAAATCATCATGGAGGAGTGCAACCTTGTTCTTGAAACTAGTTGAGGCTTCAATCAAATCCTTCTTGAAATCTGCCTGTGACTTATTAGCAGCTTGAAGCTCAACAGTTACTTTCCTTGTGAATCTGGTTGCAGCATTTTCGATCTGACCCAGAGTCCCTTTGTTCCTTTCCATTTCTTCATTGATTTTCTTAGTTAGACTTTCAAGGGACTCTGTCAGCTTTTCTTGGTTCTTTTGCATAAGGTCAACTGCTTTCACAACACTCTCTTTAAGTGCAGTCTGTTCCTTAGACATTTTATCCACCTTCTTATCCGTCAATTCTTGATCCTTTTGGATCTTTTCCAAGCATTTAGTCAGCTTTGAGTTCTCAACCTTGTGAGTTGATATGAACTCAGTGAGCTGACCCACCATATCTGAAAATGAGATTGTGGCAGCTTGGGAAGGACTTGCAGTTGGCTTAAAAGCCACTGACTCTGGAAAGAGCAGCCTGCAATCCTTAATTTGGTCAATTGGGGAATATAGAAGGGGGTGGAGGTGTAAGGAGTCTTGGAACATTTGCTCATGAGAGTGAGTCTCATGAGTGGATCTGTCAGAATTGATAATGAGTTGATCAGCCTGAGAAAGATTGACGTTTGATTCAGGCTGATGGCTAATGGGAATTGGTTGATCTTGATGATGATCAACCCCTCCACTAGCAACTTCCATCAGATCATCCCTTGAGGATGGATGGGCAAACTCATCATCGAATGAAGAGTCACTTCCGGAGATAGTGACTATGTTCTCATTGACATCGTGAGGACCATCAATGGTTCCCTTTGCTGCACAAGGGGCTGACATGACTGCCTTAAAGACAGCCAAGTAACCTACAGAGTCCCTCTGTCCAAGGACAGATGCAGACACAGACTTTGCAGGTGTAATGTTAAGGGTAGAGGATTGCCCTTCAACAATGGTGTGTTGTTGCACCAAAGTATCATGAGGGAGAATTGTGGCCTGTACCTCTTCTTGTGACATAGAAGAGGCATTGGCAGCCAGTGCAGACTCAGAGTGTATTAAGGGAGTCTGATCATCTTTGGGAAGAGCAGCAGTGTCACCTTGGCGTTCGATACTACTCTCCTTTGTCTGACCATCCTCAGATTGTACGTGCACAGACTCTGACTCTTGGATCTGGGCTAGATCCATTGTTATCCCTTTAATGATATCATCAACCTTTTGGGAGGCTGATGATGGCGATTTCGGCACAGACTCAGTATGACCTTGGGAGAGGTCTTTGTTTCAATACCTTCACCCTGTTTGGAGGGTTGGGTAGATACGGTTGTCCCTTTTATCTCGTCTACACCCTTTTGGGAGAGTGTAGATGGGCGTGGTGAATTCGGTATGTCAGCTTGGGTATCAGGGACAGCTTCCCTTAATGCTTCTTGTTCCTCCTCTCTTCTCCTGCAAAAATCAAGGTAAATCTGCATTGCTCGGGTTAGACCCTGCACAGATACCTTAGGACTGTTGAAAATGTTAGAATTAATGGACTTGCACTCTACAGTCTGACCAGTTGCCAGGCTGTAATCATTATCAAGGATAGCTTCAATGATGAGTGCAAGAATCCTGCCATAGGGTATGGTAAGACTCTTTTTATTTACACGCTCAACAAGGTCCTTAAAGATTAAAGCAGCAAAATCTATTCTGGTCATAGTGACCATTGCATGAAAAATCTGCAACTCTAGGACATTAGGCTGATCAAAGCTGCCTGCCTTTACTTGTAAAGTTTTTGAAATTGTGCTCAATAAGTAATTCCAAATACCAGTTAAATGTTTCATTTTAACAACTGAAGCCAGTGGACCAGTATATCCAACTTTTTGTAAAACATTTTTGGCTTCAGTATGAGACACAACAGGATCATATTCATCATCAGGCATATATGACAGCTCAAATGCAGACTTAAGCCTTTCGTAAGAAATATATACCTTTTTCTTACCGTTTAGGACTGAGCCATAGATTGCAGCATCTCCCTTCTTGTTTTGTTTCACAACACAGCTTGCCCAAAATTCACACAGGAGATCTTGAAACACCCAATCTGGTTTCTCAATCATTACTTTCCCAAAAGGATGATACCACATGAAAGTAACAATCTCATCATATCCTTTTGCCCATGAGGGAGGATGAAGATTAGCATAAACCAGACTTCCAATCTTGATTTTACCAGTATCAAGATCGGAGGGAACAACAACTACCTTATCTCCAACCACATAAGGAGATAACTTATTTGCGCTGATTGGAGTTGGAAAATGATTTTCAGATTCAGAGAAGATTGAGAATTATTTGATGATGATGCCATTTCGGCACAGACTCAGTATGACCTTAGGAGGAGGTCTTTGTTTCAATACCTTCACCCTGTTTGGAGGGTTGGGTAGATACGGTTGTCCCTTTTATCTCGTCTACACCCTTTTGGGAGAGTGTAGATGGGCGTGGTGAATTCGGTATGTCAGCTTGGGTATCAGGGACAGCTTCGGAACGTTCCTCAGCTTCCACTGAACCAGGTGGGACTTCTAATGGTTTGGGGGTTGGGTAGATACGTTGTCCCTTTTATCTCGTCTACACCCTTTTGGGAGAGTGTAGATGGGCGTGGTGAATTCGGTATGTCAGCTTGGGTATCAGGGACAGCTTCGGAACGTTCCTCAGCTTCCACTGAACCAGGTGGGACTTCTAATGGTTTTGGAGTTGAAATTTTACCCACCAAAGCTGACACAGATTTCCTTGTGGATCTTTTCTTTTTCACAATGCGAGGCACTAAGTCCTCAACACTGGGTTGTTTTGAAGCTGATATTGCATCCAAAGGATTTGAGAGCAACAGCTTCCAGCAGCAACATACTCAGCTTCTGCAGTTGAAATGGAAACTGAATGTTGTTTCTTACTGGACCAGCTTACAAGTCTATTACCTAGCATTTGACAAGCTCCTGAAGTACTTTTTCTATCAATCTTACAGCCTGCAAAGTCATAATCTGAATAGCCAATTAGATCAAACCCTGAGTCT
This sequence comes from Erigeron breviscapus, assembly GCA_034093135.1. Lineage (NCBI taxonomy): Eukaryota > Viridiplantae > Streptophyta > Magnoliopsida > Asterales > Asteraceae > Erigeron > Erigeron breviscapus. The sequence goes on from CM067167.1 coordinate 251,863,116, forward strand.
TTGGGATACCAAAGACCCAGATTGGGACTACCTTTAAGGTATCTAAAGATTCTCTTTACAGCCTTAAGATGAGATTCCTTAGGACTAGCCTGATATCTTGCACAAAGACATGTAGCAAACATAATATCTGGTCTACTAGCAGTTAAATAAAGTAATGATCTTATCATACCCCTATAAGCTGTGATGTCAACAGATTTTCCATTTTTATCTTCATCCAACTTTTCACCAGTTCCCATAGGAGTTTTCATAGGTGAGCAATCACTAAAACCAAATTTGTTTAAGAGATCTTTAACATACTTTCCTTGGTTTATAAAAATTCCATTTTTAGTCTGTTTAACTTGTAAACCCAGAAAATAGTTTAGTTCTCCCATCATGCTCATTTCATACTTTTTAGACATTAATTCTGAAAACTTTTTGCAAAGTCTTTCACTGCTAGAACCAAATATTATATCATCTACATATATTTGTACCAGCAGAATATCACCATTATACTTTCTCACAAACAAAGTCTTGTCAACATTACCTCTTTTGAATTTATTAGCTAATAAGAATTTAGACAAAGTATCATACCATGCCCTTGGAGCTTGCTTTAACCCATAGAGAGCCTTGTCAAGCTTGAATACATGGTCAGGAAACTTTGAATTTTCAAAACCTGGAGGCTGTTCAACATAGACTTCTTCTTCCAACTTTCCATTAAGAAAAGCACTCTTCAACATCTTCTTTCATCACATGATCCCTAATGAAATGATATCTTATATCAATGTGCTTGGTCCTTGAATGAAGTACAGGATTGTTTGAGATTGCTATGGCACTGGTACTGTCACAAAAGATTGGAGTTTTTGTTGCAGTGACACCATAGTCTTGAAGCTGATATTGCATCCAAAGGATTTGAGAGCAACAGCTTCCAGCAGCAACATACTCAGCTTCTGCAGTTGAAATGGAAACTGAATGTTGTTTCTTACTGGACCAGCTTACAAGTCTATTACCTAGCATTTGACAAGCTCCTGAAGTACTTTTTCTATCAATCTTACAGCCTGCAAAGTCATAATCTGAATAGCCAATTAGATCAAACCCTGAGTCTTTGGGATACCAAAGACCCAGATTGGGACTACCTTTAAGGTATCTAAAGATTCTCTTTACAGCCTTAAGATGAGATTCCTTAGGACTAGCCTGATATCTTGCACAAAGACATGTAGCAAACATAATATCTGGTCTACTAGCAGTTAAATAAAGTAATGATCTTATCATACCCCTATAAGCTGTGATGTCAACAGATTTTCCATTTTTATCTTCATCCAACTTTTCACCAGTTCCCATAGGAGTTTTCATAGGTGAGCAATCACTAAAACCAAATTTGTTTAAGAGATCTTTAACATACTTTCCTTGGTTTATAAAAATTCCATTTTTAGTCTGTTTAACTTGTAAACCCAGAAAATAGTTTAGTTCTCCCATCATGCTCATTTCATACTTTTTAGACATTAATTCTGAAAACTTTTTGCAAAGTCTTTCACTGCTAGAACCAAATATTATATCATCTACATATATTTGTACCAGCAGAATATCACCATTATACTTTCTCACAAACAAAGTCTTGTCAACATTACCTCTTTTGAATTTATTAGCTAATAAGAATTTAGACAAAGTATCATACCATGCCCTTGGAGCTTGCTTTAACCCATAGAGAGCCTTGTCAAGCTTGAATACATGGTCAGGAAACTTTGAATTTTCAAAACCTGGAGGCTGTTCAACATAGACTTCTTCTTCTTCTAAAAATTGCTCCCCCTGAGTTTGAGCATTATTAGCTCCAACTGGAGGATTTGTTGGAGGCTCATTCTCAGGTACAGCCAGTTCTTCAAAGTTGAAGTCTTCATCTTCAGGAGGAGAGCAAACTGGCTTAGAACAACCTTCATCAATGCTTACATTTACAGAGTTCTCAATTGTTTTAGTTCTCTTGTTGTACACTCTGTAGGCTTTCATCATTGTTGCATATCCAAGAAGGATACCTTCATCTGACTTCTCATCGAACTTACCAAGGTGGTCTTTCTGGTTTAGAATATAGCAAGGACTTCCAAACATTCTTAGGAAACCGATCTCAGGTTTTCTCCCCCTAAGAAGTTCATATGCAGTTTTCTGGTGTCTTTTCACAATGAGGGATCTGTTCTGGGTAAAGCAAGCTGTGTGAATTGCTTCAGCCCAGAAATGAGACTTCACATTGTTTTGAGCCATCATGGATCTGGCAGCTTCAATAAGAGTTCTGTTTCTTCTTTCTGCAACACCATTTTGTTGAGGAGTTCTAGCAGCTGAGTAGACTTGTGAAATTCCCTTTTCTCTGCAAAAAGAGTTAAGAGTGATATTCTTGAATTCAGTTCCATTATCACTCCTTAACTGCCTAACAGGCCTTTTGTAAAGAATTTCAGCTTGCTTGATGAAATCAATGATTGTGTCAGCAGCATCACTCTTGTGTTTAAGAAAGAAAAACCCAGGTGTATCTTGAATACTCATCAACAATGACCAAGGAGTACCTCATTCCAGTGAATGATGGAGTACTAATTGGTCCAAACAAGTCCATATGAAGCAGATCCAAACAATTATCAATGGTTGAGCAGGTTTTAGACTTAAAGGTAGCTTTATGTTGCTTGCCTTTCTCACAAGCACCACACAGCTTGTCCTTCTCATACTTGATCACTGGAAGACCAGACACCAACTCTTTCTTACACAGCTTGTTGATGTCTTTGAAATTCATATGAGACAACCTTTTATGCCACAACCAATTCAGCTCATCTTGAGACTTTGACATGAAGCATACATCTCTTGTGACAGTTGGATTTCTCATGTCAAAAGAATACAAAGACTCATCCCTCTTTGCAATCAGAACCACATTGCCTTCTAAATCAAGAACAATCCCCTTATCAGACCTGAATCTCACCTCATAACCAGCATCACACAACTGACTCACACTAATCAGATTGTGCTTCAAACCATTAACATAAGAGACTCTTCTGAAAGTAAGAGGACCATTCGAAAGAACACCAACACCTTCCGTCTTTCCTTGAGAATCATCTCCAAAAGTAACATTAGGACCAGCGCGAATCCTAAAGTTACATAGCAGGGACTTACATCCGGTCATATGCTTGGAACAACCACTGTCCAAGTGCCAGGTGTTATCATCATGACTGCCCTGCATTTGCAATAAGAGATTAGTTCATTCTGGGAACCCATCTGGAGATGGGTTCACCAGAGCTGACCAAGGGGTCTGACTCAGATTGGGTCATAGAACTTTGACTCTTATCACATTTGGATACCCATTGTTGCTTGATCTGTCCCTTACCAGATTTGAAATTCTTTTTAGCAACAACTAAAGTTTCCTTTTGAACACAACCTTTGCCTATTCCAGATTTCTGACATTCAGTTCTTAATTTTCTTTGATCAACATTTTTGGGATCAGAAACATCTTTAAGAAAATTTGCATCAATTGAAACCTCACCAATTCTGGACTCAACATATTTGGAAATCATTTTGTCAGAGTCAGATTTAGTGTTATTTGAAATAGACTCAGATTTGGTTTGTGACACACTTCCTTGAGAACCAGACTTCTCATTCTTTAACAACTTAACCTTTTGTTTTGGAACACTGTGGTCTCTAACTTTCCTTTTCATTCTCCTAGAGTTCTTGTTTGTTTTAATATTGGAATCTGACACAGACTGGGTAATGGTCAGTTTGGACAAGTCAAGACTTTCTTCAGGTTTTAACTCAACAACCTTATCAGTCTCAGACACAGCTTCAACAATGGTTTGGCCAACAATTTCAGGATCACTAAACCCAATACCAGATTTCTGAACCAACTTAATTGGTTTAGAGTTCGTACCTTTGGTTTGGACTTTGGGTGGTGAAGGAGGCTGATAACAAGGCTCCATAGCACATACTTCAGCTATGGCTATGGCCCTGTCATAATCACCATCAAAAATAGCTTGGATCTGATGAGGTATTTGGACATTGACACACTTTGCAACTCTTTTTGAACCAATACACCATGATTCAGTAATTTGTTTAACTTTCAAAAACTTTTCTTCTGCAGTCTTAGCTTCTTTTACTAAAATAGAGTTCAATTGCTTTTGTGCTTTGACTTCAGACTCAAGTTTTTCAATGGTGTGATTTTTGGCACTGACATCAAGTTTCAACATATGAATTTCCTTCTTAAGTTCTTGATTAAAGTGTTTTTGCAAAAGGACCTCATCACCAAGTTTGTTCAGTCTGGACAGTTTATCATAATCAGACAGATTAGAGAAAGAAGTTACCTCAGGTGAAGCAGTCTGACTGGTGGATGCCTGGTGAGCTGACTCTGACTGCTGTTGCATACTGGCCAGATCTTCAGCAAATCGTCGAGTAGCTTCTTTAGCCATGAAACATTTGGCATCTTTGTACAACTCATCATCAGATGATGTAGCACTTTCAGCCCAGTCTTTGGCTACCAGACTTTTCTCATTTTTATTCACCTTCTCAGTCAGCTCAGCTATTTGTGCTTTCAAGGCTTTGTACTTAGTCTTGAGCTTTGAGTATTTTTCACCTCTTCCACCTTTGGCTGGCACAGCTTGAGCAGTTTCTTTGGATCTACAATCACCAGCCATATGTCCAGTTTTGCCACACTTGTAACAAGTGACTTTGGACATATCAAAAGGCTTCTTGGCTCTATCAGCTTGGCCACTTCTTCCCTTTCCTTTAAACTTGTTAAAGGATCTCCTTCTGATCCTTTCAGCCAACATAGCTACCTCATTAGCCAGTTCATCACCATCAGATTTCTCATATTCAGATTCAGCACAAACAGAATTATGGTTAGACATCACAGGAATATCATCATTTACATATGGAATGATCTCATTGCTAACAGAATTAGGGTGTTCAGTCATGGAAGCAACAAATGCAGCAGCAGGCTGACTATAAGAATCACCCATAGCTATTAATTTTTCTGCCTCTGAACACTCTTGGTTATGAAGCAAACCAAAGAGTCCAGGGAGATCAAGATCATTGTAAACAGCACTTAATTTAACAGATGAAATATAATTGTTCCATTTAGGAGGTAAAGAATCAAGAAATTTGCTCTTTAAAACACTATTACTCTTATTAATTCCAACAGCAGCTAAATCATTAACCAAAGCGTTAAAGCGGGTATGAGTGTCAGTTAAGGATTCATTTCTCAAAGAGAAGAATCTCTCATACTTCCTTGTTAAGGTAGTTATGGTGGACTCCATGGAAGTAGAACAACCCTCAAACATGACAGTCAATGTACCCCACATTTTCTTTGCTGTAGAGCACATTTTTATTGAATGATAAAGGTCTTTGGGTACAGCCTGGACAATGAAATTTCTGGCCTTCACGTCCAAGTTAGCCATTCTCCTATCCTCATCCCCCCAATCTGCCCTATCCTTTACTATGGATTTAACTATGGCAGGAATGGTTGGATGACCTTCCCTAACCACAGCTTCAACCACTACAGTCTGTGTAGGAACATAAGGACCATCCTGAAGGATGTCAGGCATATTGTTATCGATGGATTCAAGGAACAAAGACATTCGACCTTTCCACCCACTGAAATCATCTTTGTCAAACATGGGTGGTCTGGTTGAAGAACCATTATCAATAAAAGATGACATAATGCTTTACTATAATGAAAATATGCAAGGATCAAGTCAAGTTAATTCTCAACCACCTCTCTGATACCAATTGATACGTCCCACGGTGTATCAATATACCAAAGTATATTATACACAGGATAGTTGTAGAGGGGGGTGAATACAACTTTTCTCGAACTTTACAAACTTTTTAAGCAACGTTTTAAGACTCAAAATACTTAATGCATGTAAAGAACAGGAATCATTAAAACAGTAAAGCAGTAAAGAATAAACGCATTCTTGAACACAGATTGTGGTTTTCAAATGTAACTCTTTATTAAGAAATAATCTATACAAAGAATTACAGGGTTGTTGCGGAATAAAGATAGCCTACAAATATCTAAACAACCCTATGAAATGACAAACAACAATCAATAAGTTTCAGCTCAAGAGAATCAGCCCAAGCTGATCTCGTACAGACTAAGCTGTGTGTAAGAGCAGAGAAACTTTGTGTGAAGAATGATTCTCAGGAAATGCCACACATATGCATACAAGGAGTGCTGCTTTTATAGGCGAAAGCACCTCGTCACTTGATGTCCAAATCAACCACGTAGTCTTCTTGTATTGGACGATCAAAAGAATAAACGCATTCTTGAACACAGATTGTGGTTTTCAAATGTAACTCTTTATTAAGAAATAATCTATACAAAGAATTACAGGGTTGTTGCGGAATAAAGATAGCCTACAAATATCTAAACAACCCTATGAAATGACAAACAACAATCAATAAGTTTCAGCTCAAGAGAATCAGCCCAAGCTGATCTCGTACAGACTAAGCTGTGTGTAAGAGCAGAGAAACTTTGTGTGAAGAATGATTCTCAGGAAATGCCACACATATGCATACAAGGAGTGCTGCTTTTATAGGCGAAAGCACCTCGTCACTTGATGTCCAAATCAACCACGTAGTCTTCTTGTATTGGACGATCAAAAGAATAAACAATCGTGCCTTCATCGTACTTGTGGTCCCCCACGTACAGCTGCACATTCTTCATCGTCCAATAAGAGTGTGGACACGCATATGTAAACAACCACCAACCTGGATACTAGGAATATTCCTAGTCACGTCATAGTCCTTATCTTCAATCCTCCTCTTCGACTTGGATTGAATGCTTTAATGTTGTTGATGCAGCTTGAATAACACTAGCTTCCATATAGTATTACAATTACGAACATGAAGCGTGATCTGGGTCAGTTACATATCGCAAGCTGTGTCAGCTTAGTCTGACCCAGATCAGATTACAAGAACCAAAAGATTACTAAGTGTTTATAGGTCAGATTTGTCATCATTAAATTTACAACAAACATTGGGACTCAACAAGTTTTATATACCACAAAAAATTATATTTAAGAAAAGATAAGACTTTGAATATTCAAATTAAGACACTTATAATAAGACAGAGGGAGTATTTCATTTTTCTTTTTCACAAAATTAAACAAACACATTTTATTATAATTAAAACACATTACATTACATAACAATAAAAGACAACACATAATTAAAAAGGATAGTACTTGATAAAAAAGACAGTGCTTCGAGACCTTGCGGCCTGGTGCTTGTATTGCCTCAACCTGTTGTTCGCATCGTCGTCTTTTCTCCCGTAGGTAACCCATGACCCCAGAGAGTTCAGTTTGATGGAGGGTGTCCTCTTTGATATCAGCCATGATTCGTGTTTTCATCTCTTCTTCGGTCAAGCGAGGTCGGTGAACATTCTTTTTTGATGATGAGGGCGCCATTTGGTTAGAAAGAGTGAGTGAGTTTGTAGAAGAATGAAAATTGGAATGGTGACGAAACCGAATTGTGCTCTGGGTTCGTATTTATAGCCGTTCAGGGACTGGAAGTGTAAATGTTTTTGAATTTTGGCCGTTTGAGATACTGAAAGTGTAAATAATTAAATTCGAACGTTTGAGGGACTGGAAGTGTGAATTTTTTAAATTCGAACGTTTGAGGGACTGAAAGTGTAAATATTTTAACTTTGAACGTTTGAGGGACTGGAAGTGTGAATTTTTTAAATTCGAACGTTTGAGGGACTGGAAGTGTAAATGTTTTTGAACTTTTGGCCGTTTGAGGGACTGAAAGTGTAAATATTTTGAATTCGAACGTTTGAGGGACTGAAAGTGTAAATATTTTAACTTTTGAACGTTGGAGGAGCATCTTGTAGTTTACCTATAAATACTGGCTCCTTATCAAATATTTGTGATCAAAACACAAACTTTTATGCATCTGAAATGGCTTCTTCATCAAATGTCAGTTACTCAAAACCACCAATGACTGTCGATCAAGTGCAGGAAAGTATCATGGCTGATATCCTCGACCACCAATTGTTTAAAGAGGAACTTGTTGAAGTTATGCAAAAACTAAATGCGAAGTGTTAGGACCAGTTCACCTGGAACTGGCCAGTCACCAGTTCACACTGACCAGTCACCAGTTCACACTGACCAATCACCAGTTCACACTGCCAGTCACCAGTTCACCTGGTGACCAGTCACCAGTTCACTCTGACCAGTCACCAGTTCACTCTGACCAGTTACCAGTTCAACTGCCTTTAGGACCAGTTCACCTGGAACTGGCCAGTCACCAGTTCACTCTGACCAGTCACCAGTTCACTCTGACCAGTTCACCAGTTACTGTTAGGACCAGTTCACCTAGAACTGGCCAGTCACCAGTTCACACTGACCAGTCACCAGTTCACACTGACCAGTCACCAGTTGCATCTGGTGACCCAGTAAAACTGGTGACCAAGAAGATTTGTTCAGAAATATATTGAAGTCCAGTTGCACCGTACAGTTAACGCAACTGAAGACTTCCTCCAGTTGAGAACTGACCAAGTTGAAGAAACATTCCAGTTGAAGTCGAAGACAACAAATGGAAGATAGAGAATGGCAATGGCAGCGAAGCCCAGTTGACATTCTAGTCAGTTACAAACTGGAGACCATCAGTGGAAAGATCTTACAAATCTTTACACTGATTACGAGGAATTGACTTGTATACTTTATATACCTTTACCCGGATAATAAGCCTTGTCTTATTATTTAAATATAAAAGGTACATAAAGGTGGTTAAGTAAAGTTGCTTTCACGTACAACTTTACACTGCATTTTAAGGAATTAAATGCTATTCCTTAAATGCTCTCAACCACATTTGTACGGCCAAAGTTAACATCCCAATGTTAACTTTGCCTATAAATACAAGTCATTGCACAACCAAGAATTCAAGTTGAATACTTCATACTTTGCATACCTGCAATATTCTTGGTGAACTTGTGCAATATTCTCTCAATCGCTAAAAGGAACATTTCACTACTTTAAGTGTTTCGATTGTTGAAGAGAAATTCCGAGTATAGATCAATTGTATTTCATAGGTTGTTAGGATATTTACATTCGTGTATTATCTTGGTTCCGCATCAACCTTGTAATTTGTTTAATATCAATAAATAAATTACACATTGAAAACTACATATTGTCTCATCAAGATTGTTTACAAGTTATTTGTATTATTGCATTGTTCTTTACTTATTGTCTTTATATAAGTAATCTATCTAGAACTTGGTATATACCTCTGCAACTGGTCGTCTCCAGTTCAGCGAGTATATTGCAAAGTAACTCCACCATCGACATAGAGGTGTCTTCAGTAGTACCATCTTAACAAGTTGGGACTTACAAGTGGTATCAGAGCAGAAGGCTAATAAACTTGCCTAGATCTGCTTAGATGTCTACTGCTGAAGGTGGAGATGGTTCTGGTTCAGGTGAAAACCCATTGAATAATAATGCCCAACCTTTTCAAAATGTTAACACCAACCCTCCTCCTCCTACTGCCCCAAACCATGTCCATGTACACTACTCTAACACTCCTGTTCCAAAATTTGATGGAAACAGTGAGACATTTGGTACATGGAAGGCTAGAATGCTGTTGCATTTTGGTGGGATTGAAAGGTATATGTTGAAAATCCTTAAGGATGGACCATATATACCTATGTCAATTGGGGTCAGTCCTCTTCTTGATCCAACTGGAAGAAGAGGTTCTAGGGAAAAGCCAGAAGACCATTGGTCTGATGAGGATCGCAGACTGGTGGACTTGGACACCAGACTGAAAAACATGATCCTTGGGGCTGTCCCTGAAGACCTAATTCCAACACTTGTGTTGTTTCCCAGTGCCAAGTCTATGTGGGATGAATTAGTGATTCAATTTAAAGGAGGTGATGACACTATTGTCACCAGAAAAGTTGCCTTGAACAAGAAGTATGAATCCTTCTTTGCCTTGCCCAATGAAAGTTTAACTGGTACATATACCAGATTTTCTAGCCTCATCAATCAGTTGAGAGGTTTGGGTGTAGAGAAGGATAAGGATATTCTTCTTGAGAAGTTTTGTGATATTCTTCCTTCCAAATGGGAAAACATGGTTCTTGTCTTAAGACAAGGTAAAACCTTGCACACTTACACTCTTGCATCGCTCTATGGAGCCTTCAGATTCACTGAAGATAATAATGCTGCAAGATTGGTGGCTGAGCAAGATGCCATAAACCATGCCCAGAGTCCCAAGGTTGCTAGTGTAACTGAGCGACCTTGTGCTGCTTTAATGTCTACTGAGAGTGTCCAGGCACACTCGATGAAGGAGATGTTAGACAGTTTCTTAAACTCTGGGCTGACCACTGAAAACAGTGTTGGTTATAATGAAACTGACGATGATGATCTGGTCGCCATGATTGCTAAAACCTTTAATAGGTTTAAGCATAAATCCAAAAGATTTAATGGCCCCAACAATGCTTTCAGCTCCAACTCTCTGGATAAGACCAATCTTACATGCTATAAGTGTGGCAAGAAAGGTCATTTCATGAAGGAATGCAGATCTAGTCAGTTGAATAACCAAACTGGCCCCTCTGTCCCAAATTTCAATCGGCCTGATGATAGCTACAAAGCTAAGTACAAGAAGCTTAAGGCCCAGATTGCCCTCCTGTCCATGCAAAAGGAAAAGGATCAGTGCTTAATGGCACAAACTGAGGGAATATGGGAGTACTCTGATGACTCATCTGATGATGAAGAAGAGGAAAGGGACATGTGTTTCATGACCTTGGAAGATCAACAACAGCAGCATGTGGTGAAAGAAGATGTCATCTCTGGAAGATGGGTGGACATCATACTGAAAAAGGTATGTGATTATGATCACCAGGTTGACCCTGAATTAAAACTGGACCTGGCTGAATCATTAAGTGGTGATTTGGCATTTATGGAAACTGTAAGAGCTGATAGTGAAAGATATCTTGACACTATCCTAATTGAACTGAACAATGTCAAACCACAACTAAATGATTTGCAAAGTGTCCAGTTGGCTCTCAAGGAGTCAGTTTTAAAGATTGAGGCTTTAGAACTTGATAATCAAAAACTATCTTTTGATTTTGAAAAAGCACAAAAGATTATCAAGTCATGGGTAAAAGCATCTGGCAAAAACTATGATGCATTTTCAAGAACTATTGATGCCCAGAAAAATGCATGGAAATCTGAAGATCTGGAGATGGCAGCTCTTATACCAGATCTTCATGCATTGCCTCCATCTCTCCAGGTTGAAACACCTTATGATCAACCTGAAGCTGTTGAAACTGAAACCAATGAGACCACCCCCATTGAGGTTAAAACTGGAGCCAAACAGGCTAAAGCTCCAGTCAAAAAGGCCACTGGTAACAAGCCTTTACCTCATAAGTCTAAGGAGCCCAAGACCCAACAGACTAAATCTCCAGTTGAACCAAGGTCCAAGGTTCAACTGCCTGACCAAAATGATATTTTGGTTAATCTGGAAAGGCAACTCCAACTTTTGTCTCGGCAGGTTCAGAGTTGCACTGCCCGGATTAACAACCTTGAAGGAGGTTTATCACCTCCAGTTTTCAAACAAAATATCAAACCACTCCCTTCTATACCTAAAAAGAAAAATGTTCCATCTGGAACAAAACCTGGTAAAGAAAGGAGTAAGTATCAAATACCAATCGTTTTTACTTCTGCACCTGGAGCTGGTGATAAAGCTCCAGATGTAGCCTCCAGTTCAACACCTCAACAATCAACTGTGGCTTCTGAGGAGAAGTCCAGTGGACCCATCAAGAAAAGATGGGTTCACAAAAAGAACTAATGATTTTTGTGTGTGTGTAGGGCGATCGAAAGAAGAATATCTGGTATCTGGACAGCGCTGCTGGCCGGACTATGACCGGATGTAAGCCCCTACTGGAAGAGTTCACTGTCCAAGATGGACCGACAGTGACGTTTGGTAACGATCAATCTGGAAAGACTGAAGGATATGGTGTGCTCAATAATGGACAAGTCGAATTCAAAAGAGTTGCATTTGTGAATGGTTTGAAATACAACCTGATCAGCGTCAGTCAACTTTGCGATGATGGCTTCAGAGTGTTGTTCGATATTGCTCAAGGCACCATATTTAACAAGGATTGGAAAGTGGTGATGATTGCACCAAGAAAAGGGAATGTGTACATCATGGATATGGAACCAGCTCCAAAAGAGCAATGTTTCTATACCAAAGCTGATGAGGACACCAACTGGCTATGGCATAAAAGGTTATCCCACCTTAATTTCAAAAATATCAACAAGTTATCTCGCAAGCAACTGGTTGATGGGATACCTCAGATTTCCTTCAATAAGGAAAAGCCATGTCCAGGTTGTGAGATGGGCAAGCAGAAAAGAGCCAGTTTCAAGACTAGGCAAAATTTTAGCATCACTGAACCTCTTCACATGCTACATATGGATCTCTTTGGTCCAGTGAATGTTCAAACTAGAGCTGGAAAGAAGTACACTCTAGTTGTGGTTGATGAATTCACCAGATACTGCTGGGTGGTATTCATCAGATCCAAAAGTGATGCACCTGCTGAAATCATCTTCCTTATCAAACGAATTGAGCTCAAGTACACTCGAAAAGTTTGTCAGTTGCGAAGTGATAATGGTACTGAATTCCAAAATAAGGTACTTGAAACATTTTGCAATGACACTGGCATTTCTCAAAACTTCTCATCAGTTCACTCTCCAGAGCAAAATGGAGTTGTTGAAAGAATGAATCGTACACTGATAGAAGCGGCCAGAAGCATGCTATCTGAATCTGGTCTTCCCACCAGTTTTTGGGCTGAGGCAGTTGCAACTGCTTGTCACACCCAAAACCGGTCAGTCTACATCAAGAGACATAAGAAGACTGCCTATGAAGTGCTCAGGAATCGTATACCAAATATTGGATATTTCCATGTATTTGGTTGTCCAGTTTATATACTGAACGATTCCAGTCAGCTTGGAAAGTTTGATGCAAAAGCTGATGAAGGAGTATTTTTAGGCTATTCAGATATTCGAAAGGCCTTTAGAGTTTATAATTATAGACTCCAAAAGGTTCATGAGACAATTCATGTCACATTCGATGAATCAACTGAAGCAATCAACAAGAGACCAAGCCTTGATATCTCTCCAGTCATTCCAATCAACTTTGGTGAAACTGACCAAGTTCATCGGTCAGTTGTTTCACCAGAAGATGCTTCCAGTTCCAACAAACTGGAACCAGTTAAGAAGAAGAAAAGCACCAGTGACACGTCATTCTATCCCTCCATCAATTTCAACTTGCCACAAGAATTGGTGATTGGATCAGATGTACGTGCCATTCCAATATCAGCACCAGTTCAAGCACCTACCTCTCCAGTTGTTCATGAAATACCTTCAAATGAGGAATTTCATGATGCTAATCGAGACCTCATTGACTCTGATGAGGATGTAGAAGTTGTTTGGACTGATCCTTCTCCAGATGCTATTGCAACTGAAGAAGATCGCCAGGTGACTTGCACTGATATTGTCGTTCACCAGCCTAGTCAATACACTAGATGGACTCGAGCCCACCCAATTGAACAAATTGTGGAAGATCCAACTAGTGGGGTTCAGACTAGAAGAGCCACCAGTGAGCAATGCTTAAACGTCACCTTCTTATCTTTAATTGAACCAAAGAAGATTGACGAGGCTATGGCAGACCCAAGTTGGGTGGAAGCTATGCAAGAAGAGCTCATCCAGTTCGAAAGGAACAATGTTTGGGAGCTTGTTCCTTGTCCACCAGGGTTAAAGAAAGAACCTATTGGTACCAGGTGGGTCTACCGAAATAAAATGGATGAAGATGGCCATGTTGTAAGAAACAAGGCCAGACTAGTAGCCCAGGGTTATTGTCAAGCAGAGGGCGTTGACTTTGATGAGACTTTTGCTCCAGTTGCAAGACTTGAAGCCATACGAATATTTTTGGCTTATGCAGCCCATCTGCAGTTCAAGGTCTTTCAGATGGATGTCAAAAGTGCGTTCCTTAATGGAACATTGGAAGAAGAAGTTTATGTTAAGCAGACTCCAGGTTTCATCGATGAAAAGCATCCACATTGGGTCTATAGACTGAACAAAGCTTTGTATGGTCTAAGACAAGCCCCAAGAGCCTGGTATGATACTTTAACTAAACATCTTCTTAAAAATGGCTTTCAAAGAGGTGCAATAGATAATACCTTGTTTATCTTGAAAGAAAGAGGTAATATCTTATTGGTACAAATTTATGTTGATGACATTATTTTTGGTTCAACTGATGATGCAATGTGTAACAAATTTTCTAAAATCATGTCATCTGAATATGAGATGAGCTTAATGGGTGAATTAACATTTTTCTTAGGTCTTCAGATTAAGCAAACTGAAAATGGAATTTTCATAAACCAAGGAAAATATGTCAGAGATTTGTTAAGAAAATACAAATATGATTCAATCCCATCGAAAAACACACCTATTGCAGCACCATTGAATTTGGACTCTGACCCAACTGGCAAACAAGTTAACATAACTGACTATAGAGGTATGGTTGGTTCACTAATGTACTTGACTGCCAGTCGACCAGATATAATGTTTGCAACATGTTTATGTGCCAGGTTTCAGGCTAACCCTAAAGAATCACATTTACACGCTGTAAAGCGTATCTTTAGATACCTGAAAGGGTGTCCTAATCTTGGCCTTTGGTACCCCAAAGGCTCAGGATTAGATCTAATGGGTTATTCAGATTCTGATCATGCAGGTTGTAAGATTGATAAAATCCACAACTGGTGGTTGTCATTTCCTTTCATTTACTCTCTTTTCATTTCCCTTATTTACTCTCTTCATTTACTTCTTATTTACTCCTTCATTTACTCTCTTCATTTACTCTCTTCATTTACTCTCTTCATTTACTCTCTTCATTTACTCTCTTCATTTACTTTCTTCTTTCCTCTTCATTTACTCTCTTCATTTACTTCATAACACATTTACTTCTTTTTCTTCATTTACTCTCTTCATTTACTCTCTTCATTTACTTCTTCATCTTGAATCCCCTTATAAATACCCTTATTTACTTCATAACACATTTACTTTTCTTTTCTTCATTTACCTCTTCATTTACTCTCTTCATTTACTTCCAATTCATTTACTCTCTTCATTTCTCTCTTCATTACTCCTTCATTTACTCCAAAACTCATTTACTTTCTTTTTCATTCTATTCATTTACTCTCTTCATTTACTTCTCAATTCCTATAAATACCCTTATTTACTCCAAAACTCATTTACTTTCTTTTTCATTCTATTCATTTACTCTCTTCATTTACTTCTCATTACTTGCTTCATTCCTTATAAATACCCTTATTTACTCCAAAACTCATTTACTTTCTTTTTCATTCTATTCATTTACTCTCTTCATTTACTTCTCATTACCTCTTATTTACTCCAAAACTCATTTACTTTCTTTTTCATTCTATTCATTTACTCTCTTCATTTACTCTCTCATTTACTCTCTCATTTACTCTCTTTTTCATTCTCTTTATTTACTCTCTTCATTTACTTCCAATCATAAACATTGCCTCATTCTTCTCTTTGCTTCACAAATTCATTAAACTTTTACATTGGGATCTTGAATCCCCTTATAAATACCCTTATTTACTCCAAAACTCATTTACTTTCTTTTTCATTCTCTTCATTTACTCTCTTCATTTACTTCTCATTACATTGCTTCATTCTTCTCTTTACCCTTATTTACTCCAAAACTCATTTACTTCTTTTCTCTTCATTTACTCTCTTCATTTACTTCTTCATACTCTCTTATTTACTCTCTTCATTTACTCTCTTCATTTACCTCTTCATTTACTCTCTTCATTACTCTCTTCATTTACTTCTTATTTACTCCTTCATTTACTCTCTTCATTTACTCTCTTCATTTACTCTCTTCATTTACTCTCTTCATTTACTCTCTTCATTTACTCTCTTCATTTACTTTCATAACTCATTTACTCTCTTTTCATTTCTCTTCATTTACTCTCTTCATTTATCTTGAATCCTTATAAATACCCTTATTTACTCCAAAACTCATTTACTTTCTTTTTCATTCTCTTCATTTACTCTCTTCATTTACTTCCAATCTCTTATAAATACCCTTATTTACTCTCTCATTTACTTCTTCATTCTCTTCATTTACTCTCTCATTTACTTCTCATCTTCTTCATTTACTCTCTTCATTTACCTCTTATAAATACCCTTATTTACTCTCACATTTACTTTCTTTTTCTCTCTTCATTTACTCTCTTCATTTACTCTCTTCATTTACTTCTTATACTCTTCATTACTCTCTTCATTTACTTCTTCATACTCTCTTATTTACTCTCTTATTTACTTCATAACTCATTTACTCTCTTTTCATTCTCTTCATTTACTCTCTTCATTTATTTCCAATCATAAACATTCTTATTACTCCTTCATTTACTCTCTTCATTTACTCTTATTTACCTCTTCATTTACTCTCTTCATTTACTCTCTTCATTTACCTCTTCATTACCTCTTCATTTACTCTCTTCATTTACTCTCTTCATTTACTCTCTTCATTTACTCTCTTCATTTACTCCAAAACTCATTTACCTCTTTTCATTTACTCTCTTCATTTACTCTCTTCATATTTCATTTCTTCTTCATTTACTCTCTTCATTTACTCCAAAACTCATTTACTTCTTTTTCATTCTCTTCATTTACTCTCTTCATTTACTTCCAATTATACCTTATTACCCTTCATTTACTCTCTTCATTTACTCTCTTCATTTACTCTCTTCATTTACTCTCTTCATTTACTTCTTCATTCCTCTTCATTTACTCTCTTCATTTACTCTCTTTTCATCCTCTTCATTTACTCTCTTCATTTACTTCTTATCCTTATAAATACCCTTATTTACTCCAAAACTCATTTACTTTCTTTTTCATTCTATTCATTTACTCTCTTCATTTACTCTCTTTTTCATTCTCTTCATTTACTCTCTTCATTTACTTCCAATCATAAACATTGCCTCATTCTTCTCTTTGCTTCACAAATCAAAACCCTAAATTCCAAATTTCATTGGGATCTTGAATTCCCTTATAAATACCCTTATTTACTTCATAACACATTTACTTTCTTTTTCATTCTCTTCATTTACTCTCTTCATTTACTTCCAATTTACTCTCTTCATTTACTCTCTTCATTTATTCTTCGTTTACTCGTATGATTTAACGCCGTTAGGCAAAATTTTTGGAAATCCATATTTTTACGAAACGGGTGTTACATTTCCTTGGAGGAAAACTGGTGAGTTGGACCAGCAAGAAGCAGACTTCAGTCTCTATGTCCACTGCTGAGGCAGAGTACATTTCTGCGGCCAGTTGTTGTGCCCAGATTCTCTGGATCAAAAACCAGTTACTAGATTATGGTCAAAAGTTTACAAGGACCCCAATCTTTTGTGACAACACCAGTGCAATTGCTATTTCTCACAACCCAGTGATGCACTCCAAAACAAAGCATATTGACATCAGGTATCATTTCATTCGAGATCATGTTATGAAAGGTGATATTGAAATTCATTTCATCCCCACTGACAAACAGTTAGCTGATGTTTTTACTAAACCTCTCGATGAGAAAACTTTTAAACATCTCATCAGCGAACTGGGAATGCTAAACCCTTAACTGGAGCTTTCTTTGTTATTGAACGCGTCAGTGACACTGATGAAGTCCTCCAGTTGAGGAGGTCCAGATCATCTTTGCTAGCCAGGCTATCGAACGCCTTTGTGATACTATCTTGGCACTAATTGATATATGGATCATCATTTTAGGGGGAAAGACTCAAAATAATTTTCTGACTAAAATTCGTTTTTGTTTGAAATGCAACTGGAGAACTCTCCAGTGACCAGGTTCAGTCTTTGTCTAATTTTTCATAACGTTAGAGATACATGGTCAATATTTATGCCACGTAATGGTACTCAAGTGTTTTAAACCACTTGATACGGTCATGTGACGTATTTTGGTAAATGAAAATTGTTTTTATTGGGAAAATAAAAGAAAGTGGGAAAGTGGGTAAATCAAGCCGTCGTAGCATTTAATGCTAACACGGGTAATTATGTTTTTATTTCAAAATATCTTCAAAATTGATTTGATTGAATAAAATATAATTTTTGGGTTTACATTGGGATCTTGAATCCCCTTATAAATACCCTTATTTACTCCAAAACTCATTTACTCTCTTTTCATTCTCTTCATTTACTCTCTTCATTTACTCTCCAATCATCAACATTGCTTCATTCTTCTCTTTGCTTCACAAATCAAAAACCCTAAATCCCAAATTTCATTTTCATTCTATGGCTCCTAGATCATCCCGTTCAAGAGATGTAAATCTCTTGACTATTCCATACAATCCCTCACCAGATGTCACTCAGGCACCTGGTGCTCCGAGTAGTGCTGCCCTTAAACTAAACCCTAATAATCCTTTGGCAAGCTTACAAGGTTCTCAAGGGTCCAATACCCTTATTGGTAGAATCCGAAGTTTTTTGAAGGATTCTCCAATAGGACCCTTATTCTCTAGAAACCCACGCAAGATGTATCATAACTACTTGTGTGAGTTCTGGTACACTGCCACTATTTCTTCTGATTGTTCCTCCATCAGTTTCACTTTAAAGGATGGAACAATCAAGTGTACCTTGACTGTTGAAGTATTGAGGGATGCTCTACACCTCAATTACTGGAGAGAGGGTGAATCTCCAGTTGTCTTGCCCCCTAATATCAATTTTCGTCAAGTACTCCTTGAGATGGGTCATAAGGAGTGTTTGGACAACGGGGTGTTGAAGACTAAGGGTGCTATGACCATGAAGGGTCTTACACCTTCATGGAGGTATTTCTTCATACACCTGGTGGAAAGTCTAGGTGGGAGTTCTGGTGGTCTTGACCAAATCAACTCCTCACAAGCAGAGATGGCTTACTGCTTATGGAACGGGTTGAGGGTGGATTTTGCTGACATTTTGTATAGGAGTCTCGTACAAAAGCTGAAGGGCTCCAGGGGTGTGTGTATCCCCTTTTCAAGATTCCTTTCACTATGTTTTAAACAAATTCTGGGCGATGAAGAGTATAGAAATACAGATTCTCAGTTCACAAGGCCAGATTTGATGAGGAATCTAGACTCTCTTGTTTCTGAAGCTGGAGAGGTCGAAATTCCAGAGCAAATGCGACTGGCATTTGCTAAAACTGATGCACCTTTGGAAAGTGAATCAGAAAGACAACTGGGCGGGCCTCAAAATAATGAGGGACCCTCCAGTTCGTCTCAAGTTGTGGTTGAGGATAGAACAACCATAACTGAAGCCACTCCTATCACGTCTATCCCTGGTGAAGATGCTTCGGCATCTGATCCTCCAACTGATGAAACCATCCAGGTAACTGGAACTGGTCATCAGGAGCCTGAACTTGATGTTCAACCATCCCTATCATTTATGAATCTAGGCATAAATGAGGATGAGTTCCATCTTGAATCTTCGGATTCGGAAGGAACACAAGATGATCAAGAAATGGTTGATGCATCTGTACATGATCAACTCCCTTCTTTCTCTGATCAACCCCTAGAACCACAAGTTTCAGTTTCCCATACAGATACGCTCACAAATACTTCCCCACAAAGAACTCCATCACTAATGTCAACCCTTTTTGTGCCTAGAAATAGGCAAACCTCCCTACCGCCGCCGTTGGTCACACCTGAGCATTCTCAGCCTGACCAACACATTGAAATTCCTCAGCGTTCTTTTTCATTACCAATCTTTCCTTCTTCTGCCACTGGAACAACTGAAGAGGCTTCCTTTGTTTTACCTTCTCCAGTTGATCTAGTGCAACCTGCTACTGGTCCAGTGACAACTTCTCCTTTGTCACTGGAAACTCAATTTGTCTCATTCTCAACCGACATCCAAAACCTGATCAAACGGGTGGAGGGTGTTCATAAGATAATTGAGCAAAATGCCAAGTCCCTTTCCAAATTCAACAAAGACACGATCACAAATACAAAAGTTGTTGATTTGGGAATAAACAAATCTGCTGCTAATGAGGACTTGGTATTTAAGAAGCTAAATGAGTTAGTCACCAGCTGTAACAATCTGTCCACATCTTTGAAAGAAGCTTTTGACTTAACTCATTCCAATATCAATACATCTATCTCCAACCTATTGAGTAACACTGTTCGATCATCAGAGGTTGATCTGAAGGAGATAGAGAGGCAGGTCAAGGAGTTGTTTGAAAGACCTTGCCTTAATGTAGTTGAAATTGGACAGCAGGTAGCCAGTTCAGTTGGCCAGATGATTGATGAAAAACTGGCTCATCGAGAAGATGAACTGGTTAAGAAGGTAATTGCTGAAGTTGCCAAGCTTCCCCCTCCTCAGATTAATCTGGAGCCTCTGGCACTTGAAGTTAGGCAGTTAAGGGGAGCAGTTAATGCTATAAACACTCAGTTTGCTTCCCACACTTCTTCAATTAATAAACTGGTAACTGAAGTTGATAACTTGAAAAAGAAAGATGCTGAAGTGAAGGAACAAGTGGTTAAGGGTTTAGATGAAGACTCAAAACTGTTGAAAGACTTGAAAACTGGTCAGGACCAAACTGCAGCAAATGTCTTGACCCAGTCTCAAGAAATTAACCACTTGTGGAGATCCTTTCGAATGATTTGCACTGTTTTTAGAGAGTGCAAGGATATGCAATCGTGGCAGCCTCTAGCCCGTTTGCCCTCCAGTAATGAAGATTGGGCAGCTATTCGTGCAGGTCTAGATGCTGCCAAGGGGGAAAGGGAAAGAAGGAATATCCTTGCACCTGCACCAAGACTGCCAGGTCCAGTAAGTGCAAGGCAGTTGGTTGAAAGAACTGTTGTTGGGTCAGATGAAAGTGATGACCAGCAGCATGTTATTGAACAGTTTGATGATGTTGTTGATAGGGGGAATAAGAATAAAGGAAAGGAAGTGATGCTGGCCACTGATGAACAAGCAAAAACAACTGGTACTGAGGCCAGTGTGTTAGAAACTGGCAACATTGATCAGCTTCCTCCAGTGTCAGATGATGTTAGCAGGAAACTGGCAAGACTTGGGGACGCAATCAAGGAGAGAAAGAAACAGATGAGGGTCAATCAAGCCAATGATAGAAAAACCTTGGCCCCAACTCTACTTGATATAAGTGATGCGCGTCTCCTGGGCATGACACTTGCAGAATATGCCAAAGTCAAGGCTGACCCCAGAATTATTAATGCCTTAAAATTGTTTTTTTTTTTTTTTTTTTTTTTTTTTTTTTTTTTTTTTTTTTTTGTTTTTTTTTTTTTTTTTTTTTTTTTTTTTTTTTTTTTTTTTTTTTTTTTTTTTTTTTTTTTTTTTTTTTTTTTTTTTTTTTTTTTTTTTTTTTTTTTTTTTTTTTTTTTTTTTTTTTTTTTTTTTTTTTTTTTTTTTTTTTTTTTTTTTTTTTTTTTTTTTTTTTTTTTTTTTTTTTTTTTTTTTTTTTTTTTTTTTTTTTTTTTTTTTTTTTTTTTTTTTTTTTTTTTTTTTTTTTTTTTTTTTTTTTTTTTTTTTTTTTTTTTTTTTTTTTTTTTTTTTTTTTTTTTTTTTTTTTTTTTTTTTTTTTTTTTTTTTTTTTTTTTTTTTTTTTTTTTTTTTTTTTTTTTTTTTTTTTTTTTTTTTTTTTTTTTTTTTTTTTTTTTTTTTTTTTTTTTTTTTTTTTTTTTTTTTTTTTTTTTTTTTTTTTTTTTTTTTTTTTTTTTTTTTTTTTTTTTTTTTTTTTTTTTTTTTTTTTTTTTTTTTTTTTTTTTTTTTTTTTTTTTTTTTTTTTTTTTTTTTTTTTTTTTTTTTTTTTTTTTTTTTTTTTTTTTTTTTTTTTTTTTTTTTTTTTTTTTTTTTTTTTTTTTTTTTTTTTTTTTTTTTTTTTTTTTTTTTTTTTTTTTTTTTTTTTTTTTTTTTTTTTTTTTTTTTTTTTTTTTTTTTTTTTTTTTTTTTTTTTTTTTTTTTTTTTTTTTTTTTTTTTTTTTTTTTTTTTTTTTTTTTTTTTTTTTTTTTTTTTTTTTTTTTTTTTTTTTTTTTTTTTTTTTTTTTTTTTTTTTTTTTTTTTTTTTTTTTTTTTTTTTTTTTTTTTTTTTTTTTTTTTTTTTTTTTTTTTTTTTTTTTTTTTTTTTTTTTTTTTTTTTTTTTTTTTTTTTTTTTTTTTTTTTTTTTTTTTTTTTTTTTTTTTTTTTTTTTTTTTTTTTTTTTTTTTTTTTTTTTTTTTTTTTTTTTTTTTTTTTTTTTTTTTTTTTTTTTTTTTTTTTTTTTTTTTTTTTTTTTTTTTTTTTTTTTTTTTTTTTTTTTTTTTTTTTTTTTTTTTTTTTTTTTTTTTTTTTTTTTTTTTTTTTTTTTTTTTTTTTTTTTTTTTTTTTTTTTTTTTTTTTTTTTTTTTTTTTTTTTTTTTTTTTTTTTTTTTTTTTTTTTTTTTTTTTTTTTTTTTTTTTTTTTTTTTTTTTTTTTTTTTTTTTTTTTTTTTTTTTTTTTTTTTTTTTTTTTTTTTTTTTTTTTTTTTTTTTTTTTTTTTTTTTTTTTTTTTTTTTTTTTTTTTTTTTTTTTTTTTTTTTTTTTTTTTTTTTTTTTTTTTTTTTTTTTTTTTTTTTTTTTTTTTTTTTTTTTTTTTTTTTTTTTTTTTTTTTTTTTTTTTTTTTTTTTTTTTTTTTTTTTTTTTTTTTTTTTTTTTTTTTTTTTTTTTTTTTTTTTTTTTTTTTTTTTTTTTTTTTTTTTTTTTTTTTTTTTTTTTTTTTTTTTTTTTTTTTTTTTTTTTTTTTTTTTTTTTTTTTTTTTTTTTTTTTTTTTTTTTTTTTTTTTTTTTTTTTTTTTTTTTTTTTTTTTTTTTTTTTTTTTTTTTTTTTTTTTTTTTTTTTTTTTTTTTTTTTTTTTTTTTTTTTTTTTTTTTTTTTTTTTTTTTTTTTTTTTTTTTTTTTTTTTTTTTTTTTTTTTTTTTTTTTTTTTTTTTTTTTTTTTTTTTTTTTTTTTTTTTTTTTTTTTTTTTTTTTTTTTTTTTTTTTTTTTTTTTTTTTTTTTTTTTTTTTTTTTTTTTTTTTTTTTTTTTTTTTTTTTTTTTTTTTTTTTTTTTTTTTTTTTTTTTTTTTTTTTTTTTTTTTTTTTTTTTTTTTTTTTTTTTTTTTTTTTTTTTTTTTTTTTTTTTTTTTTTTTTTTTTTTTTTTTTTTTTTTTTTTTTTTTTTTTTTTTTTTTTTTTTTTTTTTTTTTTTTTTTTTTTTTTTTTTTTTTATTTGTTGGGACCAGTTCACCTGGAACTGGCCAGTCACCAGTTCACACTGACCAGTCACCAGTTGCATCTGGTGACCCAGTAAAACTGGTGACCAAGAAGATTTGTTCAGAAATATATTGAAGTCCAGTTGCATCTGGTGACCCAGTAAAACTGGTGACCAAGAAGATTTGTTCAGAAATATATTGAAGTCCAGTTGCACCGTACAGTTAACGCAACTGAAGACTTCCTCCAGTTGAGAACTGACCAAGTTGAAGAAACATTCCAGTTGAAGTCGAAGACAACAAATGGAAGATAGAGAATGGCAATGGCAGCGAAGCCCAGTTGACATTCTAGTCAGTTATAAACTGGAGACCATCAGTGGAAAGATCTTACAAATCTTTACACTGATTACGAGGAATTGACTTGTATACTTTATATACCTTTACCCGGATAATAAGCCTTGTCTTATTATTTAAATATAAAAGGTACATAAAGGTGGTTAAGTAAAGTTGCTTTCACGTACAACTTTACACTGCATTTTAAGGAATTAAATGCTATTCCTTAAATGCTCTCAACCACATTTGTACGGCCAAAGTTAACATCCCAATGTTAACTTTGCCTATAAATACAAGTCATTGCACAACCAAGAATTCAAGTTGAATACTTCATACTTTGCATACCTGCAATATTCTTGGTGAACTTGTGCAATATTCTCTCAATCGCTAAAAGGAACATTTCACTACTTTAAGTGTTTCGATTGTTGAAGAGAAATTCCGAGTATAGATCAATTGTATTTCATAGGTTGTTAGGATATTTACATTCGTGTATTATCTTGGTTCCGCATCAACCTTGTAATTTGTTTAATATCAATAAATAAATTACACATTGAAAACTACATATTGTCTCATCAAGATTGTTTACAAGTTATTTGTATTATTGCATTGTTCTTTACTTATTGTCTTTATATAAGTAATCTATCTAGAACTTGGTATATACCTCTGCAACTGGTCGTCTCCAGTTCAGCGAGTATATTGCAAAGTAACTCCACCATCGACATAGAGGTGTCTTCAGTAGTACCATCTTAACAAGTTGGGACTTACACGAAGAAGCAATGGTGTCGAGAATAAATCGATTATATACAAACCGGGTATTGTACTGATCTTGAGTGTCAATACTTTACTTATTTGCAGGGGAAGATCGACAAGATCCAAGTTGCTCTAGAACAACTTGATTGTGCGGTTTACAACTTGAACCATTTGATCATATAGGCCAAAACAGTTTATGAGATGAATGAATAAGTTTGTCTTTTAATAAGTTTGTAATGTGTTTACGAACTATTATATTGTATGTTTCTCTTTAATAAGTTTGTAATGTTTTTAAATTATGAATAAAATTCTGTTGTTATTAAATTACCAGGTAGACATCTTTTATTAAAATACTAAAAGACATTACAATACTAAAAGACAATACATAATTCAAAATACTAAAACACACTTAATTAAAATACTAAAACACACTTCATAATTCAAAACAATTAAAAAGGAACCATGATAAGCTCCCTGAAGCAGTGCTCGTATCTGAAGCCCCTCCCATGCTTCTCCTGGTAAAGCTGATGCGTCGTTGCATAAAGCAACTCATTAGAGATGGGCCTCTCCTGTGCATTCAAATACGAGCAAATTGCCTCAAACTGCTTACATTCCTTCCGAATTCTGGTGAAGTGACCTACTAGTTGATCTTTGCTCCGTGGACCTTTAGTCGTGTCCCTGTTGAACATTTCCGTAATGTCGTTCCAAGCGTTTTCGCTTGGGTTATTCATTTCACATCTACCAGTCACAGGGTCAGGTCGCCTCAACATCCAACACCTCAACAAAAAAAGATCTTCTGCTTCAGTCCACCTTGACATTTTAAATGGAATGGTTTGAGGAAGATAAAAATGAGTTGAAAGAAGTTGTTGTGATTTGAAATGGTAGTGTTAAGTTGAGAATAAATAGGGGTTTGAAAAAAAAAACAAAAATAAGCTACTAGCCGTTTGTTTTTGAATTTGGAATAAAAAATCATTTTTTTAAATTTGGCAACTGAAAATAATGAACCGGACCCCACTTTTCAAGCCTTTCCTGCGTCCAAACTTGGAACAAACCATTCGGACGCCACCCTCGACGTCGCCGCTGCTAATAGCGTCTTTACCCCTGCCGGCGTCGGACGCGGGATGAACGTTGCTATAAGGACCGGCCTTATGAAACTGAAAATGAATGTTTAAGATAAGGCTCATGGGAATTTGTTGAACAAATCAAGATAGGATTGAATGCAATGTCATCCATGGTTCTTTATTAAGAAACAGTCAAGTAATATTATTATTATTGTTGTTATTATTTAATGGTAAAATATTAAAATGTCATATTATGACTGTAGAGTTGTAAACCACCCAAATTGGTGAGATCCAAGGACTCAATCTCAACCATTAGATCTACAATCATCAATGGTTAAGATTAAAAGCAAACTTACACAAGGAACCTCCGATCATCTTCATCGTCGGATGTAACGGCGGTCATCTTCATCTCCGGCGATGGCGACGGCATAATCTCCGGCGACATCTCCGACGATAATCAGTTCTGTTTTTCGGTGGATACGGTACGGGCGTTGCCCTCATCCGTTCTAAAGGGGTTGTCACCGGACGCATATGGGAATGGTATGGATTTGATGGGCGGCGATCCAAGAGATGGTGGTGGTTGGATACGGTACGGGCTCCGCCTTTGTCGTTGTCGGCGCCGGCGCCGTGGTCGGAGATGAGGACGGTGGTGCTGGTCGGAGAATATGCTAGCGACGGTGATTGTCTCGCGAAGAAGATGGTGGAGGTGGTGGTGGTCGTTAGAGATAACGGTGGTGGTGGTGGCTGTTAAGTCGCCGGTGAAACTGTTGCCGGCCGGAGAAAGAGGGAGAGGAGAGAGAAAGAAGATAGAGAAAGTGAATGTTGGTGTGTGTTACGGGAGGGGTGGGGGACTTTTATGGGAAGTGATCTCAACCATTGATGAGGAAGAAATGAAGGGTTATGATTTGGTCCTTGGATCTCAAGGAAAATTATGGATTCAAATGAACAAAGCTCTATGACTGTATGTGTACATGTCAAGTGTGTTCCCATAACTATAAACTGTAACGAGTGTTTAAATATTTGACACTAGACTCTAGAGTGATGAAGGGGGTAAAAACTAAAAAGTCGTTTAAAATAATGTTTTGAAAAAAGAAATAAACACGTTTAAAATGTGACGCGTGTCACATATACTCGACACACAACATTTCCTTCATATTATCATTTTGAAACTCACAAAAAAGCAAGGAGTAACAAGCAAAACAAAGTTGATTTCAAATTAAATTAAAGCTTGGATTGTGTTCCTATGATGTTATTGAACATATAAGAATCATTAATTTAGATTCTTGAAAAGATTTTTATAAAAAGTTATATTCACTAGTAAGGTGATTATGTCAATAATCAAGATAGATGGAAAGGTGTTAACCCATACTTATCATGGGTTAAATAGGTTCAGTTAGATGTGTTGAAATATGATTAAAGCTTGGTTAACCAATAAATCCATTAATCTAGATTTTGGTGTTAGCTAGTAGCCAATTTTGTGAAGTTTGACTTTGGTCAAGTTGAGTTTAAATTGAAAGTCTATTGTTAGCACCTTGTGACTTATTGTTATAATGTGTATTTAGGTGCTAAGAGTTTCAAGGTGATTAATAGTGGAATTCCAACATTAAACGATAAAGGTGAGTATATGGAATTTTGAATGCATTAAAGAGCTTTGTAAATATAGATTTCATTTGTGGAAGGATTCTATATGTTGGTATTATAGAGTTGTATTCATGAGAAACCACCCAAATTTGTGAGATCCAAGGGCTCAATCTCAACCATCGGATCAAATCTAATGAACATTCAAGATTAAAAGGAAGCTTACACATGGAATTGAAATCTACATCTCCGGTCGTTTTCCGTCGTCATCTCCGGCGATCTCTTCATCTCCGGCGAAATTCCGGCGAATTATTCCGGTCACCACCGCCGTCTAAAAACTTCGGCGATCTACTCCGGTGAACCAGTATCTAATCAAATTTGATTGGTAATCATCACCGACGTCGAAAAACTCCGGTGAATTACTCCGGCGTCTTTTTCGGGTGGATACGGTACGGGCGTTGCCCTCATCCGTTCTAAACTGTTTGTCACCGGACGCATATGGGAATCGTATGGATTTGATGGGCGGCGATCCAAGAGATGGTGACGGTTTGGTACGGTACGGGCTCCGCCCTTTATGCCGGCGCCGGCGCCGTGGATAGAAGAGACAGAGAGAGAGAGATCGACTGTGTTTGTTATTGTGTGTTGCTGATGTGTCGGAGATGATGGCTGTGATCCTGGTCGGAGATGATGGTGGTGGCGGTGGTTGTCTCGCCAGAGAAGAAGGAGGAGGTGGCGGTGGTTGTCTCGCCGGAGAAGAAATGGTGTGGTGGTGGTTAGAAATACTGGTGGTGGTGGTGGTGGTGGAGGTTAGGTCGCCGGAGAAAGAGAGGTCGCCGGAGAGAGAGGGGGAGGAGAGAGAAAGAGAGCTCCGGTGTGTGTTTGTGTTACGGGGTGGGAGGGGAGGCTTTTATTATTAATGGAAGGGAGTGTGATCTTATCCATTGAATGGGGTAAAATGGATGGTTAGGATTTAGTCTTTGGGTTTCAAAGATAATTAAGGTTTTAAATGATTAAAACTCTGGTATTATAATAGTAGTTATGTATTATTGTGATTATGTGTTATTGTGTTTATTGATTATTTGTAATGTCGTTGAATACATCATGGCATATTGATATATTTCGGTAAGCCGTTGAGTACTTGAGTATAAGATAGACACCATGGCATTGTGGTGTGTAGTGTTGCGAATAGTGAACATCATGGCACTTTGATGTATCACTCTACCCTTTAGGTGCATCATGGCTTGTGATCTACATACGATGATTGTTTAATATTTGTACCTATATATTCACTAGGTGTCTAGGTGTTGGCTTACCCTTTTGTGATTTTGTTTTATAGATCCAAGTGGGATAAGAGTAAAATTGGAGCCGAGAAAGGGCGAGGGAGTACTGAAAGACTGAAGTGGATCACGCTTGTGGTTTGTATGCATGCATTCTCTTTAACTTGCCATTATATAAATTAACTTGTTGTAAATTGCCCAAATGGTAAACCAACTTAATATGGTCTTTTGGGTCAAACTAGATGGGGTCGTGTAAGAACTGAACTTTTGGTAAACAATGGTCATTATGGGTTTCTGCAAGTTTTGTATCTATATAGATGACTGTCGTTTGAAATTATATCTCGAGGATTATATTGCTCAGTCATTATATAGGTTGTTTGATCATTGAGTCCGTTATTTGCTTCCTTGAGATAAGCAGGTTGTTTTAAATTGAAAAATAACAGGTTTTGGTTGTTGATTTTACGACGAGGTCGTGCTGAAATTTCTAATTTTGATGTCTTGTTGTTTTGTAATAATTTGGTATACAGTCAGTCAGACACGTATGTATTCATAGAATGCATATTTGTTTATAATAAGTCAAAGGAAAACTGGGCGTAACAGAAAATTAGAACATTAGTTCCCATCCCATTGGCAATTTCATTCTGTGTGGGATGCCTTTGCATGCATTCCTCTTCTGCATGTAAAAGAAACTAGTCAATGAGAGTATGAGACTATCCTGGAAGCAGACAAAGCAGATGGAGGCAATATCAAGGGATATTTGGAGGCGTGGGGTTGCTTAGATCTCAAACAAATTGGTAGATTTTTGAGCGTTTGTGCTCTGGCTAAAGGCCACCTCCTCATCGTGAGCATTGAATGCTTATGCCCTCATAAAGTAAGTATGAGTAGGTATGTCTCTTTCTATGGTCCATGTAGATGGGCTGTTGGAAGCACTGTATGGTTTTGCCACAATCTGTCTGCACAGGTCGCGTCCTTTTTCACGATGTCCGCCGTTTCATCGAATATCAGTCATTTTAATTAAAGAGGCATAGCCAAGTTTGACTTTTACGGTCTTGTGAAGTCTGTCATAGCTGGGTAAGGGGTAGTGATTCTTGTTGAATGTCTATGTCACCGTGATTTGTTCATCTCCTGCCTTCAGAACTGCAAAGTCCAATTGAGTTATATAACCAACAAAAAAGTTGTTGGGGATATACAGTATAACGAACAAAACAGGATATATAATTCAATCTCTAAAGGCGTGTAACACTATCAGATTGAATCAATTCGGTGGTTCACCCCAAAATATTCAATCGGATACAATCAGAGATTAGAGAATTTTCTGTATGTTTTGTGTTTGAGTATGTGAAAGAACCAGAGAGAATTCTCAAAAGAATTCGTCAGGAAAAATCATACAGGATTAGGGCCTTTAACTGCCTTTAAAGCAGTTAAAATCAAACTTTGCGAGATTGGCAAAATCAGTCCCTCAAGTTCCGAAAATTAATTTTCTGAGACGTTTTTGCCATAGCAATTTTAATGGAAATTAAGATTGGCAAAATCGACCCCAGCCAGGGGCTCTGCCCCTTGGACCCCGCCAGGGGCTTCGCCCCTAAGGTCATAATAAATTCATATAAGCGTGCACTCCGCACCACCAAACTTATATGATGTATTATTATGACTAAAATGACAAATTAATCCAATTACACTAAAATATCCAACAAAAGTTAAAATCTTTATGCACCCACACAACTTTAAATATTGTTGCCGTGTACAAATAACGTCAAGACTCAAGAGTCATGGTCAATTCTTTGTATTTTATGGTAGTAGTATCGATAAGAGTCTCTTTCAGGGCGGAGGTGGTCACACATAGCTTGTTTCTAGTTATCATATATAACATCTTAATTTAACCATGTTCAAAGGAGTAGTTAGCCAATATTAACTTATGGGACCCTGAAGAGTTTCCAGAGGCACGATACATCGTAGCGTTTGGGTTTGTAAACATTGGGTCAATTCGAGGAGTTAATAAATCATGGTAGGCTCCCCTCATTTTCTAATGACATAAAGTTGTTTGGCAAGCTTTTGTGTGGTTCAGGAAACACATGCGATAGTTTTTGGGTCAAAAATGAGAAATGTCCTGATATATATGCAGAAGTAAACTGTAAAAGTAATATCTTTTGGGGAAGGGATTCCCTCAAGTTACCCAACTTGACTAGTCAAGTTGGGTAAATCTTGGATATCGATTAGAAGTAAACTGTGGACATTTCAACTGACAGATAGAATTCCAATACTGGACGCATTAGTACTTCAGTAGTGAGTTCATGGTTGCTGTCTTGTTAATTTCTATCTTCCGGTCTTGCTATTTTCTGTTAACACATTTCAACTACTGCTACTGTTTTGTGTTTCTTTTCAGTCCAGAAGAAGATGCAGCCTGCTAAATGTTGGTTCAAAGTGCTGCAATTCTACTTCTGCTCTATTAAATTTATGATGCAGAGGATCTTGTTCAAGTGTAATCGTTGGTTTCATATCCATAGAGTCATATGGTCTTTATAACCTTTGAATAGATTTTGGTTTGTGTACTGCACATATGTGCTTTGCAAGACTTGTATTTTGCTTAGATTTTGAGTGAGGTATCCTTATTTTTCGTGCTTAGTCTTTGTAATTGTAGCTGTACATTGATGGTATTGAAATTGTATGCTTTTTCCAAAACATGTTAATATATTAAATTAAGTCTCAAGCGTTCCTTTTGTATATTATATACTCACATGGTACATTCACACATATATTATTGCTGCGCGAGTGCGTGATCTTGTTTGAGATTATTTATAAAATTACTCGCAACAAACAGATTTATGAAGTTGTTACAGGTTTTTCAACTTATAATTACACCTTTTAAATACTGTATCTATTATCACTTCTTATATTATTTGCCTTTTGATATAATCCTAAACATGTTTTATTTAAGAATAAAATTTTTATTTTACATTAAATTGTAGTACAAGTTAAAAAAGCAGACATCACAACTCTAAATTACCATGAATACCAAGGTTATGGTGTACAGTATCTTTAACATATCTATACTACCTATACTATATTATAAAAGAAATAAAATCGCCGCATTGCGCGGGTACCGTGCTAGTATAATGTAGATGTATATCTTTGTGTAATAGTATTGTGTTGGTTTTATAAAGATTCATACTAATTAAGTCACGAAACTTGAACTCACTATATCCTTAAACTTGAGCTTGCCGTTGACTTCCAAACAACTTCCCTTTGAACGAATCAAACATCATCTGACTCATACAAAAGACTCGTCTTGACAACAAAAGAAGGGCAAAGACTGAAAAAGAAATTTAAAACCCTGATGAATGACAGAAGGGGTCAGACCAGATATGCAGGAGAGAGAGAGAGAAACTGGTAACGATAAATGAACATCTTATACGAAGGTGGGTAAACGATGATGAAGAAGTGAAGGGATGTCGGTTGACTTAGCCCGGAGATGAATAGTCGCGAGCAGTTCTTTAACAGAATCAATCTGGAAATGGTGAATACAAATCAATATGCTGAAGTTAACTGTGATTTTCAATCCCAGTGAGACATTTCATCAAAAAATTTGCCCGGCATAAAAAAACTTCATGTATGGATATAGAGAAATGGAGAGAAAGGTAGAATATGATCTCCCGTGTCCCTGAGAGCCGGCTTTGTTTGAAGTTCAAGTTTTAAGTTTGAAGTTCAAACTCAATGGCTCAATTTTAATCGTCTAAATGAACAAGTTTGTAAGTAACCATCAAAACATTATGTTTTGGGCCGGCAATAAACAAAATTTTCACATGCTTATAACTTGCAACATATGAGTAGAACTAGTTTTCAAAAGTATTTTGCGCAAATACCTAAGTGATTTGAGGATTTCAAAAGTAAAATCTAGTGTCAAAAGGTTTCTTGATAGTACAGAACCATAAATTCTGGAATGGGAAAGATTACAAATAACAAAATATAATCCTGACCTAGAAAATGCTACTATGGTCTATGAATACTAAAACTTTCTTCATAGATAGTTGGTCATCACTTCCCATAACTTAAGCTTGTATTCTGGACACAAATCTAAACTCCCCTGCAGGATTGCCGACCCTCTGTAAAACTATTAACGCAACTGAGGTATAGTCCGGATGTATATGAACAGCAATGCAACAACACCTACTATTATAGTAAACCGGTAAAAATTTCTCTGCAAAAGAGGTAATCAAGAGTTAGGATAAATGAAACCACAAAATAGTTTTCACCTAAAGCTTTTTATTATTACTGATGATACCTGTGCACTTGTCAGGTTATTCCGCCTAATTCTTAAGGATAGCTCACTTGGGATAATCAGAGACTGTATCACAAAATTGTTATCATAGCATTAGAATCCTGAAAATTTGTTGATTAATTAACATTGTGAAAAACAACTTACCATAAGAACTCCAATAAAAGAACCTGAGAGTGACAGAAGGGTACCTGAAAAACCAAAAAAAGAAAAAAAAAATGAAATGTAAAACTTTATGTTGGTTAAAACAAATTTAAGCATAAGATATTTATATTCTTCAAAGAATCAGTGTAGATATGTGAATGATATATAGGATACTAGCCGGAACAACTTACTATACGTATCATTTCAGTGTGAGTTGATAAATGTGTACTTATATAGAGAAGACTAATTAGTCAGTTGCCATGAATGAATTAAATAATTAATGATGTTGTTAAACTATTGTAAGAAGTGTACCATAAACTTTTTTCCAACTACGGTAACATATAATGTCAGATCACCATCTCTGCTTTATTTACATGCCCGCTCGATTTGTGCTTTTACTTTTGTTAAGCAACTTATCGATCTAATTAATCTCGTTATAGTTTTAACAAAACGAAGTTAATTAACCTAATTGAATGTAACTATGAGAGAGGATAAAACAAACCATAGGTCGGAGCTACAAGGGTAGCAAACATGCTCATTATCACCAGCCAAAATCTGACGAATAATCGGGACCTGACATATAGTATATATTCTGGAAATATTCCATCTACGGTAATCGCCACAGGTGTCAAATTCAAAGCATAGCGAATCATTTGATTAAGAACCTAAAACAGACCAAGAAATTAGTGGATTCAACAACTGAACCCTAAGCTCTATGTAAACCAATGGCACACGAAATTTGAAAAATATATACCACGCTATAAATTGCGATTAGCCTGGCCATTGAACTGGAGGTCAGGTTCAATGTAATAATCGCATTTACTTCTTCTCCAAACATACGATACCCTGTCCATCCCATAGCAAAATACATTGCTGTGGTTATACGTATCTGCAATATTTAATCCAGGAAATTCACAAATAAACATAAAATCAATTTAACAATTAATTAACTAGCCCACATATTAAAGTAATTTCATTAAATGACATACATAATTGACAGAAGCATCCAGTAGCGCTTAATGTTTCTCATAGTTGCAAAAATGTGAGGCATGTATGAATGCCCACAAAAGCAAAAGGAGAAAAATCCGATCGCGAAATGCATCCTTGGATAGTTGAATGGCACTGTGTTACCATCCAACCCAACACCATTTAGAGCGAGAACTGCAAGGCACACCCATACTATGATTGTGAGTACAATCCCGATCCCTGTTAGAATTATGTGTAAAAAAAATAAAATTAGAACTTGGTAACCTTATAAGTAGTTATAACAAATTCATGCTTGAATGTAAGTTTAAATACTTACATGGCAATACTGGATTGTATTCGTCCAATGTAAAATTGTGCACTATCATCACCAGCCATGAAAGAAAACAAATCGTAGGCCAAAATGCTGATTGCGGATATAAAAAACTTAAGTTGTCTCGTAATATCATCAAGGAGTCAATACATGTGGCCTACAATGTTACAGCATAAAAATGGTCATATATAATACTGTATCTTATAGTAAAAGCTCAGAAGAATATAACTAGTGAATAAAACACTTACACAAGAAAAAATAAGGCACATAAGAGATATGGCTAAGAGCCCGCCTCTTCCAAAAGCAGCATATCCCAAATCAGGGTAAGTGGCATGATTATTATCACCGATGACACAATATGGCAGACTTGCTGCTGTCAAGAAAGTAAGGAGGGAAAAGAAAAAGAAGAAAACCGAGCCATACCACCCTCCTTCGTGGAATGCATACGTACGGCATAGACCACAAAGGTGTTGAACAGAAGACGAAAACTCCTATGGCTATAATCGACAAATCTTGTCCTGGCGTATTCTGCTCAAGATCGGAAATTTGAGGAGCAGGGTGATCTTCAGGTTGCACGCCATGTAGCTCACTTTGAGTACTGTGCGATGACGAGGCTTGATCTTCATGTTGCACGCCATGTTCAGGTTGCACGCCATGTTCAGCAGGGATTTCAGCAGGGAATGCTATTGGTTGCACAGCATGCGCTTCACCTTGATTAGGGATCTCTGGTTCATTAAACATTGGATGATTAAAAAAAGGATTATGTCGGATAATAGGTAAACTCTGTCTGGACAGTCCCCTATTATTGATAGCAAGCAAACACGATTGTTGGCCAAGGTTAACCGGCTGAAAGTTATCTGGCCGGCGAACCTGTACCCTGGCTGCTTGCTGGTTCGTGGAAGCTGATCGGGTGACGAAGGGAAGCCGGAACCAGGCTGCATTCTGGTTCGTAGAAGCTGACTGGCTTCCCGGGTGAAGCCAGTTTGGTAAACTTCCTTGAGAAACATTAGCTTCATCCGCTGATAAAGGTGGAGATTCATCTTCTGAATGAGATGCCACATTTTTCCTAAAACTGAATCATGATTATGTAAAGGAAAAACACAGCAACATTGTTAAAATCCATCAATAAAATCCATAAAGTTAAAGTGTAAGTACTAACTATTTTCATTATAATAGTTCAATTTAGTTCAAGAATTACCCTCGTCGAGAAGGACCAGATCCCGGGTCTGCCATTTTAAGGACAAGAAGTGATGCCTATAAACAACATAAAACTGATCTATAGTCAAATAAAAAAAAAAGAACCATTAAACTACAATTCATTGAACAAGTATAAACACATTAATCTTCATTGATGTATTATCTTTTCATGAATTCTTATTCATAATCCTCTTGATTCACGAATTCTTATTCTTAATCCTCTTATATCAGCCAATCGTCCAACATCTTAAACTAATATGACGGGTACTAAAGAGATGCATGTTATTAAGTAGTTCAGCTTGGACTAAGGTAATACGTAGGTACACAACTACAAAGACCACTACTCAATGAGCTACACAGTCTCTAAATCAGTGAGTCGAAAACAAGTTGAGCAAAGATGAAAGAAAGTTGTAAGCAAACTTCATTCACGACATAACAAAAGTGATTCGAGATCCTTGTGGAATAAACAACCCTGCCTTTCAAACATCAACTCTCCAAACACTATCATATATGCACAAGTTTATTAATTAGGCTAGTTTTCCACTAGAGATATAGACATCAGAAAAAAAATGGAGTAAACAGTAATTATTAATACTAAACCAAACAAGAACAAAACCATCAGTTCTTGTTTTCACCCTGAGCTAATTAACCAGTATTATGAATCACATAATAATGTAACATTTGGAGAAGTATCACAATATCAACAAAATAGAGAAGCTAAGGGCGCGTTTAGTTGGAGAAAACACCCCTTGTTTTCCATTTCTGTTTTTCAAGAAAACATGGAAAACAGAAAATGTGATGATCAAACCATAGTTTTCCAAAATTGTTTTGCAAGAAAACAGAAAACACTATTTTCCACTTTTGCATGAGAAACTACATTTTCCATTTTCTAAATTTTAAAAACCTCAAATTATATCAACTCTCCCCCTACGCCTCCTTCTCTGCCCCCGTCACCCCTTGCTCCCACCCCCGTCGCCCACCGCACCCAACCTCCCACTTAACCAATATATTATAATATGTTTTTTAAATGTATATATGTATATATGTATATATGTATATATGTATATATGTATATATGTATATATGTATATATGTATATATGTATATATGTATATATGTATATATGTATATATGTATATATGTATATATGTATATATGTATATATGTATATATGTATATATGTATATATGTATATATGTATATATGTATATATGTATATATGTATATATGTATATATGTATATATGTATATATGTATATATGTATATATGTATATATGTATATATGTATATATGTATATATGTATATATGTATATATGTATATATGTATATATGTATATATGTATATATGTATATATGTATATATGTATATATGTATATATGTATATATGTATATATGTATATATGTATATATGTATATATGTATATATGTATATATGTATATATGTATATATGTATATATGTATATATGTATATATGTATATATGTATATATGTATATATGTATATATGTATATATGTATATATGTATATATGTATATATGTATATATGTATATATGTATATATGTATATATGTATATATGTATATATGTATATATGTATATATGTATATATGTATATATGTATATATGTATATATGTATATATGTATATATGTATATATGTATATATGTATATATGTATATATGTATATATGTATATATGTATATATGTATATATGTATATATGTATATATGTATATATGTATATATGTATATATGTATATATGTATATATGTATATATGTATATATGTATATATGTATATATGTATATATGTATATATGTATATATGTATATATGTATATATGTATATATGTATATATGTATATATGTATATATGTATATATGTATATATGTATATATGTATATATGTATATATGTATATATGTATATATGTATATATGTATATATGTATATATGTATATATGTATATATGTATATATGTATATATGTATATATGTATATATGTATATATGTATATATGTATATATGTATATATGTATATATGTATATATGTATATATGTATATATGTATATATGTATATATGTATATATGTATATATGTATATATGTATATATGTATATATGTATATATGTATATATGTATATATGTATATATGTATATATGTATATATGTATATATGTATATATGTATATATGTATATATGTATATATGTATATATGTATATATGTATATATGTATATATGTATATATGTATATATGTATATATGTATATATGTATATATGTATATATGTATATATGTATATATGTATATATGTATATATGTATATATGTATATATGTATATATGTATATATGTATATATGTATATATGTATATATGTATATATGTATATATGTATATATGTATATATGTATATATGTATATATGTATATATGTATATATGTATATATGTATATATGTATATATGTATATATGTATATATGTATATATGTATATATGTATATATGTATATATGTATATATGTATATATGTATATATGTATATATGTATATATGTATATATGTATATATGTATATATGTATATATGTATATATGTATATATGTATATATGTATATATGTATATATGTATATATGTATATATGTATATATGTATATATGTATATATGTATATATGTATATATGTATATATGTATATATGTATATATGTATATATGTATATATGTATATATGTATATATGTATATATGTATATATGTATATATGTATATATGTATATATGTATATATGTATATATGTATATATGTATATATGTATATATGTATATATGTATATATGTATATATTATATATGTATATATGTATATATGTATATATGTATATATGTATATATGTATATATGTATATATGTATATATGTATATATGTATATATGTATATATGTATATATGTATATATGTATATATGTATATATGTATATATGTATATATGTATATATGTATATATGTATATATGTATATATGTATATATGTATATATGTATATATGTATATATGTATATATGTATATATGTATATATGTATATTTTACTAATATGAATAATTTTTACTTGATTATATATGCTTAGAATATATATATCAATAACTTAAGTGTTAGATATATATTATGTGTATGTATATGTATATATTGTGGAATGGAATGTTTTAGGAGGATTTGATCTTTTGAAAGAAAGCATGCCGTTCTCACGTGGTTCTTGTACGAACAGCAACTAACATGGAATGAAAATGGAAGTTTTTTTTTTTTTTGTAAGAAATTATTAAGTCGTTCATTTGTCTTAATTCTAATGATGTGCTACTTTAATTACTCAGATATTTGGTTTTCTTAACAACTAATTTAATTAAAACTTGACTAAACTTTGACTAGCGTCAACTTAACTAGTATCATATAGTTGGGCTAAAAAGAGAAATGGTTATATGTTAAGATGTGTAGAATAGAAAGTAGGATACAATTTTTCTATTTAGGGGAGTGTACGATGTATTCAGACACTGAAAATAGGTGCTAGCAAAATGCCAAAAGAGTCTAGAGATGTATTGTACCATTTTTCATACACCCTGTATACCATAACTACATCTGGGAAAACGAAAATAGATAGAGCCTGCAAAAAAGCATTTTTATAAAACCAAAAATAAAAGATGGCAGCAGCAAAAGATGCCAAAAGATGGCAGCTGCAACACAAAACCATGAAGGTACTACCAGTTTTTTTTGAACGGCAGAATATATTATATAATAAAAGTAGGCCCTAGCAAGATGCTAGAAACCAAAGTATAAAGTTACAAATCTAGAAATAAAAGTAAAATGCTACACAATCTAGATCCTATCCATTTAGGAGAATTGTTCATAAAGTTCGCCTCAACACGTCCTATTTATGAACAAGAGAGGATTTTCTAACCATTCCTCCCATGAAAGCCTTTGATTCTTGCATCTGTTAGAAAACCACAAGTAAGAAAAATTGATAATTGAATCAGCAAGTACCTTGTCCCGTTTCTTGGAAGGGTTAAAAATGGCATCATTTCGAAATCTCCATAATTCCCACCAAGTTACATAAACGATGGTAATTATAATCTGCTTCGAGTGCTTATGTTTGTAGTTTTTATCCACAAAATCCAGAATTTCCAGGAAGTCAAGATGTAAGGGGATAGAAATGTCAAGCCATTCTTTTAGAGCTTTCCAAGTGTTCCTAGCAACTCGGCAGTCAGCTAAAGTATGATATAAAGTCTCGAGACCATTGTTACATGAAGGACATATGATAGAAGTATCTTGAATACCTTTCATCCACAGATTAGATCGAGTCGGAAGGCGATCATGAGTAACCCTCCATGCATGAATATTGATCTTCTTAGGGACGATTCTGTTCCATTTGGTAGAGGAATGGTAAGTCGGTAGAGAAATATGATCAATATGTTTGCGAACCCCACTAACCGAAAAATCTACCATTGATGCGCATGTCCACCTCCAGCCATCTGGAATGTCAACAATTGTAACTTGAGAAACGTTATTACGAAGTTGAATCAATTGATCTTCTTCTCTTCCACCACGGATTTCACGTCGCCAAGACCAACAAAAAGTAGCTCCATTCCATCTGTCAGCAACTGAAACATGTTTGCAAGTTTCCAAAGAAAAAAGTCTTGGGTACTGGATAGCAAGAGGAGCATTGTGAAGCCAAGTATCTGACCAGAATGATGTGTTCCTACCATCACCAATCTTTTTATGAATTGCAGCAATGGGTATCTTACCTTCTTTATCAAGCTTATGAATGATGGAAAGGATTTTATGCCATGGCCCGGGTTTCTTCAAAGTACCATCAGTCATAAAATTCTGGTTACCATGTAATTGGTTTATGACATTCACCCACATCGAATTGGAATGCTTGACATATCTCCATCTCCACTTGTACAAAAGCGCCAAGTTAAATGCATTTAAACTTCCAAATCCAAGGCCCCCTTTTTCCTTGCTGGCTATAACCAGATCCCATTTGATCCAGTGTATCTTTGATTCATTATTCTCGGCGCCCCAAAAGAAATTTGCACGGATGGACTCCAATTTATTCTTAACCTTCACAGGCATAGCAAACATGGATAAATAATATGTAGGGAGTGCACCCAAGACCGAGGTAACAAGAGTCGACCGCCCCCCTATGGACAAAAGTTTTAATTTCCACTTAGAGAGACGTTTAGAAAACTTGTCTATGATAGGTTGCCATGAGCTGATCCTGTTCATGTTAGCGCCTATAGGAATTCCGAGGTACACAAAAGGAAAACAATCTCCTTTACATCCGGCAGCTGCCGCCATATTCTCCACATCTGTAACTTTGATCCCAATCCCATATAACTTTGATTTCATGATATTGATTTGAAGCCCAGACGCAAGATAGAAGCAATGAAAAATATTCAGCAAATTTACAAAATTCGATCTGGACCATTCTCCTAAGATAACAACATCATCTGCATATATCAAATGAGAAAGAGATATGTTGCCAATTCTGATACCTGTGAATTGCTTAGCATTAATTGCATCCTCCATAGCCACATGAAACCCCTCCATAGCAAGAATGAAAAGAAATGGAGCTAAAGGATCTCCTTGGCGAAGGCCCCTTCCAATCGAGAATTCAGAAGTCGGGGAGCCATTGATAAGAATAGAAGATCGAACCGACCCAATACAAGCTCTGATCCACTTACAAAATTTGTTCCCGAATCCCATGAAACCCATGATAGAGAATAAATAGTCCCAGCTTAGTGTATCATAGGCTTTGGCGATATCCACCTTAAATATCATTGCTTGTCTTTTCTGTCTTTTGAACGAATGGACAATCTCGTTCAAAATCATTGGTCCATCAAGAATTTGTCTATTCTGAATGAAGGCCGTTTGAACCGGGTGAACAATAGAATCAATAACTTGCACAAGCCGGTTAGCCAAAACTTTTGCAATAATTTTGTACACAGCTCCAATGAGACTTATAGGTCGAAAGTCATTAACAACTAAAGGGCAGTCATTTTTTGGGATTAAAGTGATGAATGATGCATTGCATCCGGTTGGGAACTCACCTTTAACAAAAAAGTCGGTAACTGCCCCATAAATATCATTCTGCATTAAGTTCCAATATCTCTTTATGAATCCAAAAGTGAAACCATCGGGTCCCGGTGCTTTATCAGACCCGCAGTTCCATCTAGAGTGACCTGTGCATCGAGCATCTCTATTTGATTAGCATCAAGCTGATTAAATTCAGCACTTCTGTTGATAAGAGGGATAGACGGGACACCGGAAATTTTTTAGAAAAATGGTTAAAGAAAATTTTCTTGACCGAATTTGCATCTTCATGCCATATGCCATTGTCTTTTATGCCCCTCACCGACATTTGCCTTTGCCGTTTGTTTAGAATACAGTGAAAAAACTTTGAATTTTCATCTCCTTCAATGCTCCATTTTATCCTTGCTTTTTGAATGACATCGGCATTCTGACTATTTTCTGCATTTTGAAGCTTGGAGTGTACCAGGTTGCGTTCACTGCGCTCCTCATCAGTGGCTGTGTTGCTATCAATCTTTCGGTCCAAGTTGATTAATTGAGCTTGTAACTGGTTAACACCATCCTTGCTATAATCATTATTTTTCTTCCATCTTTTTATTCTCCTGATTCAGTTGGTCCTCTTGTTTGTCATTATCACTTGCATCGTAATGGAAATTATCTAGCGGGTCTTCTGAAACATCATCGTCAAAAGAGTTTGATTGTGAGTATTCTGACTCACTATCATCTGTGCCTGAGTCAGAGTCAAAATCTGGAACCCAATAAGCAAATTCGTTTACAGTGACATCAAAAACATCATCTTTGATCAATACACATATTTCTTCTTGTATCTTATTGATATCTTTGGTGATGATGCAAACTTTTCCACGAGCCATTGGTTCATTTCTATCAATTTCAACAAAAACTGTTTCTCCCCATAGAGAAGCAATCTTTTTAAAAGCATTTTCTGTCCACGCCATAAGTGGTAAGCCTACTATGTTAATCCAAATAACACGATCATCCGGTTTGAAAGATGATGTAATTGATTTGAACTCAGTGAAAACTTTGTTCATCTCAGCCGACATCTTAAAAGAGGCCAAAGATTGCGATGTTTCAAGGACAATCCAAACCCAACATCCACCAATTGACCATTGGCAATAAAATCATTAAAAGAGGACGCGTTAGAAGGAGAAAAAACAGTCCCAAATCTTTCATTTTTGTTGCGGACAGAGTTGAAATCACCAAAAATGATGAAGTGACCAGGGTGTGATGCCATAAATTCCAGAATAAAGTTCCACAAATTCTTCTTCTCTTCTTCATTTTGTGGCGCATATACATTCACCATGAACACATTAGATCGAGTATTGTTCCATCTTCCTTCAACAATCAAAACATTAGTAGAAGAAAAAATGGCAGATTTGATAAACAGAGAAGGATTCCAGATTGAAAGAATACCACCAGAATGACCTGTGGCTGGTGACATAGCAAACTGAAATTGTGAGTTCCCCCACAAACCCCTAATTCGATGTAGGTCAGTGTTAGACATAAAAGTCTCCTGAAAACCCGCGAAGTTGACACTAAATTTGTTCACAACAGCACTCACTTTCGATCTCTTTTTGGAGTCTCTTCCCCCAATCCCGCGAATATTTAAAGAGAGGATATTCATTGATGCACCTTAGACTCACTGATCCTTTTCAACAATGACTCTAAGTCATTAGTTGTTCCATGCATATCCAAACCCGTAATGTTTCCAAATTCAATAACGCGAGATAAATCCAAAGCTATTTTTTCAACTTCAGATTTGAATCGTTTTGTACATGAAGACTTTGTAGAACTCCCCCCACTTCTGCTCTTCTTTTCACTTAATAACCCTTTATTTCTTCTCACATTAGCAGCATAAACTTTATACCCCGGTGGCAACGTAGAAGTCGAGCCTGATCCTGTTCCTGTTACCCCAATTTTATGATTTTCTATTGGTTCCGTTTCATTTTCTTTGTTCGTTACTGGTCGTGTATCATTAGCATCTTCGTTACCAGCTTGATCCAAACCAGCAGATGAATCTTGTTTTTTAGCTAAACCACATTGTTCTTCAATTACTTCTTTCAACTTAGACGGATCTGCATCCATTTCTAAATCAACTTTTTGTACCCCTGTTACTTCATTATTTGTTGTCTCCTGATTCAGTTGGTCCTCTTGTTTGTCATTATCACTTGCATCGTAATGGAAATTATCTAGCGGGTCTTCTGAAACATCATCGTCAAAAGAGTTTGATTGTGAGTATTCTGACTCACTATCATCTGTGCCTGAGTCAGAGTCAAAATCTGGAACCCAATAAGCAAATTCGTTTACAGTGACATCAAAAACATCATCTTTGATCAATACACATATTTCTTCTTGTATCTTATTGATATCTTTGGTGATGATGCAAACTTTTCCACGAGCCATTGGTTCATTTCTATCAATTTCAACAAAAACTGTTTCTCCCCATAGAGAAGCAATCTTTTTAAAAGCATTTTCTGTCCACGCCATAAGTGGTAAGCCTACTATGTTAATCCAAATAACACGATCATCCGGTTTGAAAGATGATGTAATTGATTTGAACTCAGTGAAAACTTTGTTCATCTCAGCCGACATCTTAAAAGAGGCCAAAGATTGCGATGTTTCAAGGACAATCCAAACCCAACATCCACCAATATATCTTATAGCACAATCGTTAAAACCATTAAGTTTTAAAAGATATGGTAGCTTATGGATTACCTGTAAATTAATGGCTTTAGCAAGGAATGATGAATGAGTGTCTTGTAAATCAAGCAGATCACTCTCAGGTATGGACACTGATTTTTTCACCACAACTTTTAATTGCTTCGCTTTTGTGTCAGTCGCATGTCTACCATTCATAGTAGAATCAATTTTCTTTTTTGCTTGATTTTGAGGTTGCTGGGAAGATGAACCTTTCCCTTTGATTACCATCTCTGCATATGAATATGAGTTTTTGTTCCTAATAGTTTTGTTAGTTGTCTGCTGCGGCATTCGATTCTCCCGACTTTGATTTCGAGCAATATCTGCATAAATATGAAACTTGCCCATCCAAATAGTACGGAGATTTTTCATTAAATCAACTACATCACGAACCCTTATGAATCGGACAAAATCGAATCTTGCTCCAACTTTTGAAATTTTCGAGGGGATGAAAACATCAACTACCGTTCCCCAGTGATTACAGGCATCCCACACATCCTTCGTTGTTGCTTTCCAAGGGATGTTAGTAATGTAAACTGAAGTTGAGATTTTCTCTACCAAATGGTTGTAATTACCTTTTG
Source organism: Erigeron breviscapus (assembly GCA_034093135.1). Taxonomy (NCBI): domain Eukaryota; kingdom Viridiplantae; phylum Streptophyta; class Magnoliopsida; order Asterales; family Asteraceae; genus Erigeron; species Erigeron breviscapus. Next base: position 251,907,620 of record CM067167.1, read on the forward strand.
AAGGAGACTTGCGAGAAGTAGTAAATGATTCATTGTGCCTCCCACATTGAAAGTAAGATCTCTTTCTTTTGTCTCGATTAACCTTGATCCAGCCTCCATCATCTTCATTTTGTTGATTTCCCACAGTAGATTGCCGATCTCCCGCTGTGTTGCCGCCGCCCCCTGTAGCCCAAACCCTAGACATTATTTTTAGAAGGTCAAGGTACTACCAGTTTTTCATTGCATTAACATTTTTTTTTTTTTTTTTTTTTTTTTTTTTTTTTTTTTTTTTTTTTTTTTTTTTTTTTTTTTTTTTTTTTTTTTTTTTTTTTTTTTTTTTTTTTTTTTTTTTTTTTTTTTTTTTTTTTTTTTTTTTTTTTTTTTTTTTTTTTTTTTTTTTTTTTTTTTTTTTTTTTTTTTTTTTTTTTTTTTTTTTTTTTTTTTTTTTTTTTTTTTTTTTTTTTTTTTTTTTTTTTTTTTTTTTTTTTTTTTTTTTTTTTTTTTTTTTTTTTTTTTTTTTTTTTTTTTTTTTTTTTTTTTTTTTTTTTTTTTTTTTTTTTTTTTTTTTTTTTTTTTTTTTTTTTTTTTTTTTTTTTTTTTTTTTTTTTTTTTTTTTTTTTTTTTTTTTTTTTTTTTTTTTTTTTTTTTTTTTTTTTTTTTTTTTTTTTTTTTTTTTTTTTTTTTTTTTTTTTTTTTTTTTTTTTTTTTTTTTTTTTTTTTTTTTTTTTTTTTTTTTTTTTTTTTTTTTTTTTTTTTTTTTTTTTTTTTTTTTTTTTTTTTTTTTTTTTTTTTTTTTTTTTTTTTTTTTTTTTTTTTTTTTTTTTTTTTTTTTTTTTTTTTTTTTTTTTTTTTTTTTTTTTTTTTTTTTTTTTTTTTTTTTTTTTTTTTTTTTTTTTTTTTTTTTTTTTTTTTTTTTTTTTTTTTTTTTTTTTTTTTTTTTTTTTTTTTTTTTTTTTTTTTTTTTTTTTTTTTTTTTTTTTTTTTTTTTTTTTTTTTTTTTTTTTTTTTTTTTTTTTTTTTTTTTTTTTTTTTTTTTTTTTTTTTTTTTTTTTTTTTTTTTTTTTTTTTTTTTTTTTTTTTTTTTTTTTTTTTTTTTTTTTTTTTTTTTTTTTTTTTTTTTTTTTTTTTTTTTTTTTTTTTTTTTTTTTTTTTTTTTTTTTTTTTTTTTTTTTTTTTTTTTTTTTTTTTTTTTTTTTTTTTTTTTTTTTTTTTTTTTTTTTTTTTTTTTTTTTTTTTTTTTTTTTTTTTTTTTTTTTTTTTTTTTTTTTTTTTTTTTTTTTTTTTTTTTTTTTTTTTTTTTTTTTTTTTTTTTTTTTTTTTTTTTTTTTTTTTTTTTTTTTTTTTTTTTTTTTTTTTTTTTTTTTTTTTTTTTTTTTTTTTTTTTTTTTTTTTTTTTTTTTTTTTTTTTTTTTTTTTTTTTTTTTTTTTTTTTTTTTTTTTTTTTTTTTTTTTTTTTTTTTTTTTTTTTTTTTTTTTTTTTTTTTTTTTTTTTTTTTTTTTTTTTTTTTTTTTTTTTTTTTTTTTTTTTTTTTTTTTTTTTTTTTTTTTTTTTTTTTTTTTTTTTTTTTTTTTTTTTTTTTTTTTTTTTTTTTTTTTTTTTTTTTTTTTTTTTTTTTTTTTTTTTTTTTTTTTTTTTTTTTTTTTTTTTTTTTTTTTTTTTTTTTTTTTTTTTTTTTTTTTTTTTTTTTTTTTTTTTTTTTTTTTTTTTTTTTTTTTTTTTTTTTTTTTTTTTTTTTTTTTTTTTTTTTTTTTTTTTTTTTTTTTTTTTTTTTTTTTTTTTTTTTTTTTTTTTTTTTTTTTTTTTTTTTTTTTTTTTTTTTTTTTTTTTTTTTTTTTTTTTTTTTTTTTTTTTTTTTTTTTTTTTTTTTTTTTTTTTTTTTTTTTTTTTTTTTTTTTTTTTTTTTTTTTTTTTTTTTTTTTTTTTTTTTTTTTTTTTTTTTTTTTTTTTTTTTTTTTTTTTTTTTTTTTTTTTTTTTTTTTTTTTTTTTTTTTTTTTTTTTTTTTTTTTTTTTTTTTTTTTTTTTTTTTTTTTTTTTTTTTTTTTTTTTTTTTTTTTTTTTTTTTTTTTTTTTTTTTTTTTTTTTTTTTTTTTTTTTTTTTTTTTTTTCAAGTTGAAACAATAGTATTAATTGAATGCATATTTTCTAACACGTATACCAATAATTAACCGTTAAAAACTAATAGTATATATTAATAGAACTAATTAGCATAAACACAAGTAGCATGGTTTGGATAACAGAGGTCATGAGTTTGATCCTCATCTCATGCAAAGGTTGAAGGGCATTTTCTACCATTTAGGTAGAATATGGAAACAGCCTCACTACTTAGGTAGAGGTAAGATGAGAAACCAAGTTGTTTTATAATCTGCAAAATGTTACAAAATATGGAATAAGAAGAAGAAATAAAGTTGAAATCTTTTTGAAATGTATATGACTGCTACTGTGTGACAGCATGCAAGTGTTGATATAATGCATTGTGCAATAAAAGGGGACGAAAAATGTGAGGATTTTGTTAGAATGTTTTAATCTTCTTTTACTTACAACATACAGTAATTTTTAAGACAATGTATGTATATAATATAGCTAAATACGATTATATATTTTAATCTAATCTTTTTTATATATGGTGTGTATGATAATACTTTTCTAGCAATAATTTTAAGCTTGCTTGAGTTTTACAATGAATTTTTATGGATAAGTATTTTTTCAAATAAGTAGCAATTATAATTTATAATTAATGAAATTCCTTTTGTGTATGACCATCAATTGTACAGTAGTACACAGAAAAAGCAAAATGACATATGTGTCTGAGGATGTATTGTATCATTTTCATACCCCTTGTATACCATCCCACAATATACACAAATAACGTACATCTTGGGAAACGAAATAGGAACCTGCATAAAAGCATTGTTGCAAAATAGAAAATAAAAAATAATAATTTTTGAAAAGGTAGATAGAAACCATTATCCTATTATTTAGATTTTTTTTTTAAAACAATTAGTCGTTATTCGATATCAGGGGATATCAATGATGTAGTCCTGCAAATATTCTCGACTACGAGATGTAGACTACAAGTTGTTACATGTAATTTAAAAGAAAAACTATCCATTCTAAAAAGTTGATCGACCTATATATGGCCAGGTAAAACCGAACTTAGGTTTATATTCTAGTTTTAGTGAACGAACTTAGCTTTTAAACCACACTATAAATTAGTTAATCAGCCTTTCAGTTTTTGCATAACAATGATCATCTCATATTTAAGTAAATTACATTTTTATTGTTTTATTATACTTGTTGTGGTCAAGAAATCAGTGGTTACATCCATCGCTTTTATAAATTACATATTTTGTCCAGTTTTTTTTACTCATCAACATAATTTTTGTCCAAATTATTAACGGGCGTTAAAATCAGTACACCTGTGACTTGCACATGTAAATACGTTTATACATAACTCTTAAGTTAAACCTCAATATATATTTTTACCAATGTTCATGTACCAATACAACACGAGCTGGGTCAATTTTGGGAAAACATTTACGTCAAATGTTAATAATAATAATAATAAGCATGTTATATCTTTAATATTTCAGATTGTGTAAAACATTATAATTTAACCGATATAAGAAAAAATTTCAATATGTATAGAATTAATTTAATTTTAATTATAAAAATAACCACCATTAGCAAGAAATTAAAATGAATCCGTCTAAAATATCTATATCTATATCTATACTCATATATAAAAGAAGAACCCCTTCTCAAATCTCAAATTATAACTCTAAACTACCAAAAGTATCTCTCTCATTTATTCATTAATTTAAACATTATCACCTAATATACTTATAAAACCTTAATAAAATAATTTACAACATAAACCCTAATCCTTAAAATAACTACACTACCTCCTTTAACATCAATTACTTTTACATATACCACCATCGCCGCCCCCAACACCGTGCGGACTAGGGGTGTTGATCGGTCGGGTTATTCGGGTTTTGAAGAATAATAAGTTCACCCGTAACCCAAACCGAATAAGATTCGGGTTCTTTGGGTTTGGGTTATTCGGGTTTGGGTTGTTTGGGTCGGGTTTTGGGTAACCCAAATGAAAAATTATGTGGACTTTGAAGCGTACTAAACTTAAAAGAAAAGTTGGTTAATTATACTTCAATATAATTTTAATTTCAAAAACATAGAAAATCATACTTCGTAAAAGTGTAAATTAACTAATTCTTTATATTCAAAGGTATTTCAACAACTTTGATTATCTAGTTCTTGATTTGGTGCATTACAACATGGTTGTATTAATCGATAAATAGTCATACATATGTAAAATTGATAAATTATAAACTATTCAAAATAATATAAAACACTTAATTAATTAAACAATCTTGACAATATATAACGCAAACTATTGAAGTAAAATTTAATTAAGCTATTGTTATATAATAGTTATATAGTATAACTATTAATTATACTCGTAATATAGTAATACTTTTGTATAATACTAACAAAAGGCAAAACGGTATGTTTGATTTTTGTCTACCATAATACTTACAATACAAAAATAACCGAGCAGGAATCATATTTGGTAATTTATGGATAAAAGCATAAAGATTGAGTCAACTATATAATACTCCTATAAATATTACATAGATAAAAAAAATAAATTATATGGGTTATTCGGGTTAACCCAAATAAAAAAAATATCACCCATAACCCAAACCAATTAAATTTATATGGGTTTGGTTAACCAAATAACGAACCCGAAACCCAAATAACCCAACCCATATAACCCAAACTCATTTGGGTTGGGTCGGGTTAATTGGGTATGGTTTTTTTCAACACCCCTAGTGCGGACATATGACTCGTAATATATAAAGCATCAACCCCTCCCCCTTTTCTCAAATTACAACTTTGAACTACCCAAAATACCTCTCTTATATACACTAATTTAATCATCTCTATCTAATATACCTCTAATACCTTTAAAGAAATAATTTACAACATAAACCTCTCAACCCTTAAAATAACTACACTACCACCTTTAACATCAATTACTTTAATATTCACCATCATTAGCGCTCCCACCATCGACCCCACCACCTGTCACCGTCACCGCTTCCGCCACTTCCGCCGCCGCCACTACCGCCACCGTCGCCACCACTACCGCCGTCATTATCACCATCGCAGCCGCATTGTGCGGACATACATCTCGTGAATATAGATATATGACGACGTCCTTATATATGATATACTTTCAAACGTGGAAATTTTTTAATAGACATATACGAATGATAAACATAACCATAAGAAAAAATAACCTCTGTACATTTCTAATTTAATTAATTCTCATATTAAAGTTAAAACATTATTTTCTTATTTTCAGTTCATGTTTAATTTAGTTGCGACTTCCCTAGTTTTATGTTATTGAACACTTAAACTTTTACAACGTAAAATAACCTTTTTTCTCTAAAATAAGAGAGGTGATCTTACGCAAAACTATTTTGTTATACATAATAGTATATGCATTATATGGTTTAACTGTACAGTATATAATGCATACAGTTTTTTGTATGGTTAAAATATTTTGTGTAATAATCATTACCCATCAAATAAAGACTAGTGTAAAACAAATAAGACATATTGTCCGGAAAGCATGTGTCCTTTGATTCGTTGAGTGTATTTTTAATAATTCATTTAAGAACAAGAACACATTAGATTATTTATGCGCATTGAGGGGTTTCATTTATTGTGATTAGATTTTGTTATTATGATGTGTCACTATATATGTTAGCTAAAATTTTGGCATATAAAATACATATTTGTCCAAAGTCAATACCACAAACACTTGAAAGTTTATAGTGGTGAATACATATATTTTATATGTGGAAAAAAACAATAATCAAAAATGAAAATTTGAATGAAAGTTTTTAATATATTAGTTAAAAACTTTAAAGAAAAAAAGTGTGATAAAAACTAAATAGTTGTACATAATGATATGTAGTATATAATGGTATGATGTATAATAACGAAAAAGTTACAATATATTGCTTGGAACCAAAAGAATAGGAATTTTGCAAAGAACCATATTTGAAAAGAAATTCTCCACTCCACTTTACACAACATATAACCGTCCCCAAGATACTTGGTTTCGCCTGGCATCTCCTCCTTTTCCAACTTGAATGTACTCATGGCGAGTCACATTACCGCCCTTTAATGTACACTTAAACCCAGAGAAAATGTGTTCATTTGAATTAATCTATCTTGAAGCTTTACTAATTCCATCACGGATTAAGACCCAAAACTGATCAAGGACAGCAGTATGGGTAGAAAAACTTGTAGCAACCATATTTGCGAAAACATCAATAATTTCAGCTGAGTCACTTTGAATTCCCAAAGTAACTATTGGAACACCTGTAATACGACGGTTTGCTCCTCGTGCCAAAGTAACAGTTGAAAAAGGGAATGATACAGCCAACATAGTCACAGAAATCGCATAACTATTACCTATCTTCAATGCATAAACAAATTTTCCCTTTTATTTACATAACAATAACACAAGACCCTGTCAATGCAAGTTCAGGATTATCACTCCACAATTGGTCTACAATAACTAAAAAGGACTCTTCCATTTTGTTTAACCCACAAGACAACACTTCCAGAACCTCAACAATTTTCGAAAGCTGGTTTCTTTCACTTTGCTCATCAACATCACCTTGCTCTCATACCAGTTGATAGGAGAGAAATTGTATTGAGAGAAGAAGATAGTTTTATCAAATCAAGTCTAACCTTCTCATTAACTGCCTCAATTATCTTTATACACACTAACAACTTCTACAGACTCTACTAACCAAGTTACATTTTATTCCCTTCAACTATTAACTACTAGCTAATTTGACACTAAACTATACAATGCTCATTTACCATGTAACACAACTGTTTTGTGTGCTGGAAGAGCATGATGTACATGTCGGAGAATATAGGTCAAAGCCAGATTTTGGTCAAGATCACATCGATAGGGAACATGTGTTGGTAACCATATAATCATCAATATTCAAAATAATGATCCTAGTAAATATGTTGTTTCCTAACAAGGGGATAATAGTTTCTATTATGGCACAATCAATAGCCCAAATTACTTGGTAGGCTGATTTCATGTGCTTGGTCATTAATGTGCTACATCCGTTATACATTAAAAGTTTCCTAACAATAGATAATCATATCATCCTGTAGCACATATATACGACGGTTCTAGACTTCTAGTACTAAGCAGCACTTGGTATGAGTGGGGTAACGGTTGCCACATTGAAAACCTATATTTTTATTCCGTGGTTGGCTGGGTGGGGAGATTTTGGTTATACTTGTGAGTATATATATTTCCCGAACTACCACAAATTAAGAAGTGCTGTTAAAACCCAATAGTTGGTGGCTTTAGTAAACTTAGCCAACTGGCTCAGCACAAAACAATACTCCATGTATAAAACTGGTTTTGTTATTATCAATACCAGATATAAACACATGAACCATATATATGTGACAAATAAACTTTCAGCGCTTCATGAACAGAATTATAGTGATAATAAAATACGATTTTCCATTCAAAATACCTTTTCAAGCAGAACTGAAAAAGTAGTAACAAATTGACTAATATATTGGTTAAACGAACCTTTCATCAGATATTTTGTAAAAGTCAAAAGGGGGACTTATCTTGATGCAAACTGAAGTATATAAATTAGTAACATGTAGACCTGCTCAACCAGAAGTGCAGCCGGGGATTCCTTTAACTGTTCTCGCAGGGATTAAGTTGATTGGCGGAGGTCGTGAATCTCTGTGTTTCTGATTCCAGCACCAGACAGCATCTCTTCAACTGAATAATCTAAGCATGGTTACTTTTGAATAGCATCCTTGTTTGATTATTGGGCTTCTTGTCTTATCAGCCAAGGCTTGGTATCTAACTTCAGCGGAAGAACAAAAAACATTTTGTCTCTTTGATTGCCTTGAGAGAAGACAAGCACCCAAAAGTATGCTAGGCATTGATGGACCATATCGGAAGAGCATAGCTTTTCTTTGAACATCAAATCACAATTTTTATTAATATATTAGCATACCGAGCGCGCAACTATACTACAATCCTCACATGCTTACAAAGCACTCCAAACACCAACTTAAATCTCTATGGCTGCTGTGTAATAATCCCTATTCTGATTGTCTCCAAAAACTAAATCAACTCAAATAATAGAAAGAGAAGAAATAGGTAAATCTAATCATTTGGTAGATAAACATATATTTTGGTTTGCAACAAGACCACCTTAGACTGGAAGTCCGGAAACAATAGGGTAAGAAACATCTTTGAACATTTATTGTCATCAGGGTCGATAAATTTTCATTACTGTAGAAAGTTGAACTCCACAGATTGGACAGCAGGAGACAGCAGATGAGCATGAATGACATAGCAAATGACCACATGGAACCATGGTAATACCGATTTCATTTGTCAAACAGATACGGCATAGCAATGCTACTTTAGCCAAGTCAGCTTCTTTTGTCGCAAACTTAGACTTTTCCTGGAAATATACCAAACGAAATGAATAAATCAGTGGCCTCCCCTTTCTATCAAAATAATAATGGTTTATGCACTGTATTCAACTATGTTTAAACCCCGCCCGGTAGCTATTTATATCAGTAATACTTTAGAGCCTGCTGGGTCAACAAAATGATCATACATAAAACTGGATTTGCTCTTGACAATACCATGAATAAATACATAGATTATACATATATGACAAGAAACTTTCAGAGCAATCTAAATATTTATTATAAGCTGAAGTCAAGTGCCGACCTGCTCGAGCACAAGTGTGGCCTGAGATTCTTTCAATTGTTCTTGCAGAGACAGAATTGTTTGGAGGCGGCATTGCCTCTTTGGGTCCATATTGATTCGAGCACCAGAGAGCATCTCTTTAAATGCTTGAACAAACTCCTCAGTTGGTACACCACCATGCTCAAGGCCTTTAATTGTATGTTTCTGTCAAAAGACAACAACTTTCTTTAGTTCCATGTTGCAAATTGTTCCTCCTAAGATACTATTGTTGCAACCACATTTATGTGACTTTAAAATGCTTTAGGTTGCAGCAATTACCAATTCAGATGAACACAGCTAGGCCTGGCAATGTAACACCCCAAGCCGAGGCTCGGAATATTACGGAAATCATACAGCACCAGGTGGAATTACAATAGAACAACTAAATGCAAAAAGAGGATTCAGTGAATCCATACAAACGATAAACAAGTAACGAAATACAACAGGAGCAAGTAAACATCAAGATTACAAACGACAACAAAAGAAGGCTACCAATCCTAAATACAATGCAACATAAGGCAAATGGATCCTTGATCCATATAAGTCCAGTCCGGGTTCAACAGCAAGCAAACAATCAAACTTCACGTCCTGGATAGCCTGGTTACCTGAAAAGTGTACTAAGCATAGTCAACACAAGGTTGGTGAGTTCGTAGTAATGGTCCACAAGAAAACCATCCTCCAAATCATAATACACTAATAGAGGCAAAACATGACTTACAGTGAGCCTCTAAGTAACACAATAACGTCCAACAACAAGATCACACAAAACAAGTAAGCGTGAAATAAGAGTACACAAATGATGTAAATATCAATACAACGCCAAAAGCATAAACAATCATAATGCAATATCATATCGTAAATCGAACTCATAACAATCATGCCACAAATGCACCAAATAGGGTGTGCCTGCGTGTAAACCGCTTAAACAGAATATACATGCGTGTGAACCGCGTATATAAATAGGCCATACTTGCGTGTGAACCGCGTGCGTGTGAACCGCGTAAAATAAATATATGCTTGCGTGTGAACCGCGTATAAACATATAATAAGCTTGCGTGTGAACCGCGTATATAAACACCAACCACAATTCAACAATCGTCAACCATCAATAATTAACGCAAAAATAAACTACACGCACATACACTTAGGAGGATTCTGCTTTCATCAAGTTCTAGATGCTTATATATAGGGTCACCCGCAGCCTTCCCACCACATCTAGAACTCTTTGAAGGCGTAACCGACTTCCATGTATGCACGTCCATCCTAAATAATAATAATAATCATAATAATATATATATCTCAATCCTTTACTAAAATCAACCATAATTACATTGCACATACATTTCATACGACTTTACTTTTAAGGAATCATAGATGCTTATATATAGGGTCACCCGCAGCCTTCCCACCACATCTACAATTCATTAAAGGTATTATCACCTTCCGTGTATGTACCACTATCCTAATCACAATATCAAATCATTACCAGTTCATAAGGGTAAGCAATTTCGTATAATAACTGAGTACGCGAATTATTAACGTCAGATCATGTGTCATACGTATGTAAGACCATAATGCATATCAAATGCGAATCAATAACGTCATCAACGCAACAATAACAGTATGTTTAAGTGTGCACCGCACAAGTCAAGTATAACAAAACGTATATGAACATCCCAACACATTCCCCAATGTCCATCAATTACTCTAAACAACGCGTACATACACTTCAGAGGATTTTACTTTCATCGAGTTCTAGATGCTTATGTATAGGGTCATCCGCAGCCTTCCCACCACATCTAAAACCTTTTGAAAGTAAAATCGACCTCTATGTATACACTACTATCCTAATTTATTTAACAATATCACAATCTCATACAAACCCATCAAGCATTAAGGTAAAACTATCCATCATCCATCCAATGTCACCAACTAGACATTTAGGTACGTGAGTAAAATCAAACAACACCAACTAATCATTTACAAACACAATTAAACAAGTAATCACATAAGTTTACACTTTTCAGCCCGAATCTCAAGCGAGTAGGGAACTACGGAACTCACCTTGATTTCCAAGCAAAACGACAAGTTAATATCGAGTTATAAATGTCCAACGGCCGCCACGAGCCCACAACCTATCAATAATATATCATATTGTCACTTTATAATCATAAACAAGTTGGTTTAGCAAGTTTAAGTCGAGTCGCCAACCCACAAACGCTTCTACAACCTTACCGGTTAAGAACGAGACACTTTGACTAGACATTTTTAGAAATGCACTGAGATTCGTACAAAATGAAGGTTACCACGTGAAACTAGACTCTCTTACGATTCCAACGATAGGTCATACGACTTATTTGGACTTACGGATCAAAAGTTATTGACGTTTGAAAATGTTCGACAAAACTAGTCCCTAACGGGCGTCATAAAAGTGACGGCCGTTAACTCCATCACCACCCAAGTTACTGTAACGGCCATGTAACGGCCGTTACACTATGTAACGGGCGTTACAAGGTGTAACGGCCGTTACATGAAGAAGGACAGCAGCAGCAGCAGATTCTCAACAGAAGCCGCCCGATTTCCCTCGCACCCCCACACCTCCACCACCCACAAGCCACCCCACCCCCCCCATCCGACCCCAACACCGATGCAGGGCCGTGTCCTCCCCCACCTCCGCGGCATGACCTAGACCTCATAACCCAACTACCACCATCCACCCCTGACAACACCACCCCAAGCATTAACCATAAATACACATAACCTAAACCCCAAATCCGTTCATAACATCACCGAATCTTCCAAAATGCTCAAACCCTACTTAGACCCTAATTTGACCTAAATTCCATTACAAGCCGATTTAGGACATGTCAATACTCAAAACGACCAGAAATGCATTACTAAACATAAATAGAAGTAAATGGAATGAATTTGACTTACCAAAACTTCTCTTTGAGCTCAAACCCGAAATTAGGTCAAATGGGTAAAAATGCTAGAACTTCCACCTTTGATTCTTCGATATGGTGACAAAGAGATGAAGACGATGATGATTCTCGAGTTAAACTAGTTCCAAAACGCCAAATGATGCTAGAGAAATGAAGAGAGGAGATGGTTTGGTCTTTCTTTTTACTTAGAGAGAAAAGAGAAAGAAAGAAAGAAAGAAAGAAAGAAGAAAATGAGAGGGGAAGGAAAGGAAAAGGGGGAGGATGGGTCATTGGTGGCTGGTGGGTCATGGACTACCCACGGGCCGACCCGCTTCTCTTCTCCCGCCAAAATACAATCGTTACACATTTAAACACCCATCAAAACGTGTTATCGACTCGAATCATACAATGTCATTTAATTCACGAAACGACCCAAATAACTTCCACATTGCCATTTAATCACCAAAACGATCCGAATACTTTATTAATCTATATTGTTAGTCATATTACATGTAAAGTCAACGAGTCAAAATTCGGATATTACAGGCAAAATGGGCGGGTCGGGCGGGTTTGGGTAACGGGTCAAAGCGGGTGCGGGTTGAAACGGGTGCGGGTCCAAGCGGGTCATTTTAGGAATGCGGGTCAAACGGGTGCGGGTCAGGTGCGGGTCAACCCGCATTTTTTCAAACCCAAAGCCAAAAGTATAATATTTTCTATAAAATATAATAATATCCTAACAAAATTTAAATTAGTTGTTTAAGGAAATAAATTAAATAATAAAAACTATTGTGTAGTAATATTTTTGGAATAAAAAAATTATAAATTGGTGATTAGAAAAAAAATAAAAATAAAACTAAAAACTATAGTGTAGTAATATTTTTGGAATAAAAAAATTATAAATTGGTGATTAGAAAAAAAAAAAAAAAAAAAAAAAAAAAAAAAAAAAAAACTAGAAAATAAAAAAATTAATTATTTTTGAATTGTTAAAATTAAAAATAATAATACAAGTTTGAATAATGTTAAATTCGTTAAGTTCAACTCATAAATAAAGCATTAAAGGGAGAATTGTTAGCAGTATATAATCCTAATGATTTTCATCCTATTTTTACTCTTTAATTCATATTATATAATAATGAAAAAATAATGAAAAAGAACAAGAGATAAAAACAAATGTCTGACACAAGTAAGACCATGTGCTTCCCCCTTAATGACCTTTATCTTCCTCAACCATTTGTTAGAAAAGGCACCGTCTTCGACTTCTTTTTTATCATCGGCGTATATTCCCATCCCAAATTTATTCACATCACTATTTCACCCGCTCAAACCCGCACAAACCCGCTCGACCCGCTGATATAGGCTTAGAATTCATATCCTTACCCAATATGACCCGTCTCTCAAAGTCAACCACTGCCCAACAAAACCCGTGAAGATAAAATTTTACCCAAACAAACCCAATATTTCCCATGCGGGTTCAAATTGCCAGGCGTAACACAGTCCAAAGTTAGAGTCAAAATTCAGTAACTATTCATCAAGTTCTACGATCTACGGCTCAAAAAATATAATGACAAAGAACTAGATCCATTTAGTGGTAGAAGACTGCCACTACATGTTTTATGTAAAATGTACAATGCAGACTTTATTATCAGCGGTACGATGCTAAGAAGCAATAGGCAATAGCAGGAAACAGTGTCACAACAAAAACAACCAACGATATTAAATACTAACCAAAACAATTTCATGCAGAACACAAAACAAGATTTATTCATACGAAAATTATATACTCTTACTTATCCCATCAAACTCCAAACAGTTCAGGGGTGTACAAGTGTTACGATCATCAAGTAAGACTAATTACTTATCCCATTAATCAGCTTGCTTGTCATATATCACATAACAAGATTTATTCTTTAATCATCGGTATAGGGAATGAAATATTATTTTGGAAGGAGGTTGTATAAAACATAGAAACTCAACAAACCTGATTTTCAAACGCTACTCCTTGAGACTCGTCTGGCTGCAAAACATGCATACTATCTCCGGGCCTCACATAAGTAGGATACTCTCTGCCAACTGGGAAATCTTGAAAGGGGAAAACATGTGAAGATATAAAAGTTTCGGTCTTCCCTGGAAAAGTTTCAACATTGAGACTATACAATGTTTCCCCTACAAAAGGTCTTACATCCTCAGGAATTCTACCATACTTCAACTTCTCTCCACTTTGGCTTTGCCAGGCCACTATTTCTCCTTGATAGTATGCTCTTAAAGGATCAATCTGCCTTTTCTTGGCATCTCCGAGAACTATATCCCTGCCAAGAAAACCAATACCATAACCAACACCATCTATCACGCTTTCATAAGAGGAAAGTTTAAGAATATCAAGAAGTGCAGATTCGGAGTCTTGTGAACAGAGGAATAGTGAACCAATGGGAAGTGGGACTGGAGAACCCAAAACCTGGCTCACAAGTAGTGCAACAAGATCAGGAACTGACACGTAACTTGGTGGTTTAGCAATTAACATACAAGTCTTTGAACGGTCAACATAGTAGAGTACTTGTTGACTGGGCCCCGTTTTTAATTCCGAGGTTATGGACTCCTTCGATGCAAGAGTGATGTCCAGACGCTTTGGAAGGAGCCAAAATCGGGTGTAGATGCAGCGCACAAACTTTAATTTTTGGGCAACAGATTCAAGTGATCTTTGTAGTGCCAGAAAATCGGGAGTTTTAGAACCACTAGTACTGCTGAGGACACTGTAGAGAACACTTGATACAGCAACCTGAAATGACCTATTTAACAACTTCCTTTGGATGGCAGCCAATGAAGTGGACCCGATACCATCAAGAGTCTGAAGGTGTCCAGCATGATCAAGCTCCTAGAAAATAAATGATGCCATGAGACCATATTATCTAAACCTATCTGTTGCGAAATGGTGACCTCAAAATATAGAAAAGAAAAAGAAAGCTTTTCGCATGCTACGTTTGTAACTTTCGACATTTTCACATTGAGTAGCTATTGGATCACATCATATTCCAGTGTTTAAACTAACTGAAAGTAAGAGTTAAAAGGTCTTGAAAAAAAGAAGTTTCATAGGTCTGGTACCTCCACAACAACATCAGAAAGCTTTCGTATACCAAATGCCAGACACAATCTCTCTGAAACGAAATGGTGAACAAACCTCAGTTTTGATATTTCAATAAACTTCACATACCGAGATCCATGGGTATCAACATATACACATGTATTATGATAAACGAGTCTGCAATCAGTGTCAGGGACAACCAACTGCAGTTCCCCATTGGATATCTCTGATATCTTCTGTTTTGTGTTTTCATTACAAAGAAAATGTAGAAGTTCAATCACTGCATGGAGTTCATTTGGATTAAGACGAAAATCACGACCAGACTTTTGAAGACTTGAAAGAATGTTCATTGCAGAAGTAATAGATAGCATGTCCTCAACCCCAAGCTTTTTCAAAATCTTCAAAAATGGCAGGTAGCGTGAAGGAAGTTTGGACGCAAGTGGGGACAGGTTTACCGTTAGATGGACAAAAAGAGAGCCACAAGTAACTAAGTGTGTCCCATTATCAGCTGCAATGAATGTCACTTGCTGCAACTCAAAGATATCTGACATGAAGAAAAAAAAAAGTGAAATCTTCACGCATATGCAAAAAAAATTAACAAAGCTCTTTCACTTTTATTAAGTGCCCTAAAATACTTCAACTATCCAAGTGTTAGAAACTACTAAAAAACTTCACACTAATGATTGTGTAAAAAACGATAAAGTGGATATTATAAAAGAATACACACTTAAAAGCAAGGAGATTGGAAAAAGAAAAAAACTAATAATTTAATTCATTTACACACCCATTTTCATAAAAATAACATAAGGAGAAAAAACTGAAATTAATTACCTGAAGAAGATAGTGTACCCCAAATGGTGTCCAGATACTGAAGTATCTCAAAAGAAGCTTCCTCAATACTGAGTAAACTTGATTTGGTATGCTTGCCCTCAGCCTGTTATAATCAATAGCCAACTTAACATATTGAGCACCTTTGATAAGATATTCTGAACAGATAGAGAAAACATATATAGCTCATAACCTTCAAATGCTTTAAAACTTTAGTAAAAGGAGGGGGACTCGTGAGTTGAAGAGCTCCCCAAGAGTACTCCGGTGGAACCAAGCTTTCTCTGGTAAGGATGGGAGCGGTGGTCCATGCAAGTGCCCAATCTTTCAACAAAACGGCTTCACTGTATGAACAAAGCACTCTTTTAACGCCTTTCTTTCCACTTTCAAAAGGGAATCCGAATTCTGCAGGGATGCATGCAATCTTGCCAAATATACTGCAGAAGTTGTGGCTATACAAAAATGCAAACCTTTCAAATACCACATTGATAAGAGTTTCAGCCAAGGACCAAACTTGTTCAGAAACTTCATTTGTAGTTTCTGAAAAGTCTTGACTGTCGTTATCTACAACCCCTACTGCATGCTTCATACTTTCAGCTCCAAGAAACTCTACTCTTCTGGCACATTCAAGCACAATATCAGCATCACTAGTGTTTTGAAGGCCAGTTTTCCTCAAAATGTTGAGCCATCCATCTGAAATGAACCTTTCTCCAGGAAACTTATGAACCTCACCAGAGAAAATTGATGTTAATAGTTCATCACAAGGATCAAATAAGTGTTTGGGTTTATGTAGGTGTCCGTCAGCACCCGTTACAAATCTGGTCTCCTTTAATGCTTCAACGACCGAAGAATCTTGTTGGAGATCCTGCCAGTTCGCAAAAAGATATTGCAATATTTCCTCCTGTTCCGACAGAGAGTTCTCTTCAAACCTGGCCCATATCTGTTTCTCAGACACTCCAAGAGCAGCTCTTAGCATTACACCCTCCTTTGTGCCATAAGAGACACATTGCTTAAAACTCTCACAGCGCCCCAGACTCATCCTTCAAAGATTTGTCCCTGTCAGGACCACATTAGACAAAGATTAACCAATGACTAATCAATCCCCTAAAACAACCCCAATGCTATGACTAGTCTAGGACCCACCATTTTACCATTTAAATATTCAAACACACACGCATAGATTAAAATTAAAAAATCTCATATTCACTCTTACCTGGAACTCTAGAAAGACAATTCACCAAGGACGAACCAAAGACATATCAAGCCTAATGGTGTTCACTTGTGCATCTTTGAAGGACAAGCCAAGGACAAGTGGAGACGGAGGCACTGTGAGTGCTCCTAGAATTATGAACTCATGAACTCGTATTTATATCTATAGACTTACATATATTTTTGTCCTTGTTATGTTTTTATGTTGTTAATTTATTCAAATGGGTACTAGATGTTATGTTTTTTCGGTATTTATCTAACGTGTACTAGGTTGTATGTTTTGCTATTCTAACCGATTTCTTAATGTAGCCAGGTAAGGTTACTTACCTCTTGCACTCTTCAATTTCTTTGTTTGGTCGGAGTTCCTTATGGAAGCAACCTCCCCATACCTCAATTTTGCGATTGGGTACTGTTGTTGTTGTAAACTTACATATATTTTAAGAAATATATAGTGTTCATTAAATACTAGTACCCTAACACACATGTTAGCAAAATCCTCCTATCCATTTAACTTGTGTAATTCTCAATATATGTGAATAAACCTAAAACTTACATTTAAGATGTCAAATTTCAATAAATCTTGAGATTATAATTTGATAAAACTCATTTTATAGATAAAACAGAGGCAGAAAGTCTTTCAAATGAATTTTTTTATATAGAAAATATAATTACAATACCTTCTTCATCATTCTTTCACAGCGGCTTGTACTTAGGGCCTTGAGATATTTGGAGTTTGAGAAATTGTATTCGGCAAAAGCACTATGCACAGCCAAATTAAGAAGCTGACAAAAGTTTGGGGATTTCTAGTCACCTCAAATTAGGATCGCTCCGCCTGGGGATCGTGGCATTGGATCCTAAAATTCAGTATGATTTATTCCAATCGCTTTCGATTCAAATTTTATTAATTTATATTTTTGGTCTTCAGTTTTTATGAAAATACACGACAAATTCAGAGAAATAAAATGAATAAAGAAATGAAATGCATGGAAATGAAATGGCTGAGAAATTTTTTAATTTCCTTTGTTTGGTAAAGAATTAGGCTGAGAAATCAAAAATTTTAAATTCAATCTTTCCTATAACAAAAACTAATTATATGAAAATGAATATATTTACCATCATTATTTTACGTATCTATTTATCTATATCTGTGAACATGTATCCCAATATCTATCTTTATATCTATTATTTTATATAGATAATTTATTTATATTTGTATTTATCATGTATCTCTATCTCGATATCTAAGCTTATGGACACACTTCCTGTGCGCCTCCATCAACCACATCTATTCCATATTGTTGTTGATTAATGATAATCATTCATAATATATATATAATCTGTATCTACCTAGCAATACATAATATATAACCCCTAATTTACCATCAGATGGATTACGATTCGCAAAACCATCGCCGTCGTCAGATCTCACCAACTCCGTCGTATAGAAGGATCCCGCCACCACCACAATCAGACCCCCCCACCACCACCGTTGCAACAGTGAAGGAAACCCCCTTCTCCAACGACGCACCACTGCCGCAAGATACCGAATACTCCACTTTTTGATGGTTGCTAAACAGATATTTAATAGAGGAGAACACCACAATTAGAAGACAAATAGGAAAAAAGAAAGAAAAAAGGTGAAGTAGCTATACAAATTTGATTTCTCTGTATTTCCATCCCAAAGTTGAAGAAATGAGAGAATTGGTTTTAGATGTAAAATGATTTCTCAGAGAATTTGATTTCTCCGTGTTTTTTATTTCTTTGCCTAACCAAACATGGGAAATCAATTCATTTCCATTTCCCTGAGCACTCACCTTTTATGAAAGGGTTTTGTTTCTTTCTTTTTCTAATTTTCCCCCCCTTTTTTTATCAAATAAAACTCAAGAAGATAATGTTAGAGCATATAACTAAAACATATAGTTATTCTTTTTTTGAAAGGTATATAGATTACACTTATTATACTACTTGCTAATATATTTGGTGTTGTTGCTAAAATAAATAATGGTATATGAATCATCTCTAGATATATTTAAAAATCTAAAACTTTTATATTGTCATTGGTAAGTTTTTAAAATATAAAATTTGTTTATTTGAATTTTTAAATATTAAAAATGTCATTATTAAGCTTGAAATACATAAAAAAGAATGCCTAAATGAAATTTAATCAAAATAAAACAATAAAAATTTTTAAAACTATATATACTTTTTATAATTTAAAATCATATTTTTTTAATAACCAATTTTTTTCGAAAATCCAGTCGGATATGACATCTAGGTAGGAATGACAACGGGTCGAGTTTGTGACGGGTAGTGCCAAATCCGAACAAGATAAGGAATATGCTACCCGAACTCGTCCCGATACCCATCGGGTACCTTATCGGGGACCCCATCAGTGATAAAATTATGTCTAAAACCCGAACTTTGACCTGATAGGGATAACTATTTTTTCGAGAATATTTACCAAAACTTGAATGATTTGAGTAAGGATACTAACTTCTATTAATATACTTTGAAAAATAGATGTACAAGTTGTGAAATACAGATACAAAATTAGTTGACATTAGTGTGAAACATTGTATTTGCATATTCTTTGTTCCTCTTCCTCAATGAGTCTTTCATTGGAGGGTAACAATGCCTTGTTTTAAGACCGAAGGGACTAGAACAATATAGCTTGAAATAAACATTTAAAATTAATCACTTATAAGCATATAAATATAGAATATAGATATCGGGTTGGGTTTCTTTGTCATCCCTACATTAGGAAAACCTCACCATATAATGGTGAATCCTTGCACGAACGCTAGACAACAAGATCTTGGCCATGAGTCGTTACAAGTATTTGGAAGTGTGAACTAGAAAACCACGAAGTTAAAGTGTCTCTACATCATCTTTACTTCTTTACTACTATATAAAAATTATTCACCCTTTCATTTTTAAAATATAGTTATACTTTTTATAATTTAAAATCATATTTTTTTAATAACCAATTTTTTTCGAAAATCCAGTCGGATATGACATCTAGGTAGGAATGACAACGGGTCGAGTTTGTGACGGGTAGTGCCAAATCCGAACAAGATAAGGAATATGCTACCCGAACTCGTCCCGATACCCATCGGGTACCTTATCGGGGACCCCATCAGTGATAAAATTATGTCTAAAACCCGAACTTTGACCCGATAGGGATAACTATTTTTTCGAGAATATTTACCAAAACTTGAATGATTTGAGTAAGGATACTAACTTCTATTAATATACTTTGAAAAATAGATGTACAAGTTGTGAAATACAGATACAAAATTAGTTGACATTAGTGTGAAACATTGTATTTGCATATTCTTTGTTCCTCTTCCTCAATGAGTCTTTCATTGGAGGGTAACAATGCCTTGTTTTAAGACCGAAGGGACTAGAACAATATAGCTTGAAATAAACATTTAAAATTAATCACTTATAAGCATATAAATATAGAATATAGATATCGGGTTGGGTTTCTTTGTCATCCCTACATTAGGAAAACCTCACCATATAATGGTGAATCCTTGCACGAACGCTAGACAACAAGATCTTGGCCATGAGTCGTTACAAGTATTTGGAAGTGTGAACTAGAAAACCACGAAGTTAAAGTGTCTCTACATCATCTTTACTTCTTTACTACTATATAAAAATTATTCACCCTTTCATTTTTAAAAATAGTTATACAAAAGTTAGTTTGGAAGTAATCCAATTACCGTTTTACATCAATAACACAACATTTACATCATAATTGATGATAAACTAGACATATACCCGCACGATGCAACGACGGCAATGGTGGTAACGACAATGTGATGTTGGCGGTGACTGGTGTCGGCAGGGAGAAGCGTAGGTTATTGATGTAAAAGGGTAGTGTAGTTATTTTAAAAATTAAGTGGTAAATATTGTAAATTAGTTACATTAAAGGTATATTGGGTATCTAGTAGGGGAAGTGATATTCGTACCACAGAATTTGAGAAGTTTACCACTTTTGTGCATTGCATACTTGTACAGTATGCTATGTTACATGTACACTGTGGTAAATGAATCAAAATATGTAGTACGATTATCACTTCCCATCTTGTAGACTTATAGATTATGTTATTTATATTATTAAAGACTAGCATGGTGCCCGTGCAAATGCGGCGGCAACTGATGGTGGTGACAACGAGCAATGTAAGCTATTGATGTAAATGTAATTAGTTAATATAATGGTTAGTGTGGTTATTTTAAAAGTTGAGAAACTGGTGGTGTAATTTAATTCATTAAGGGTATTTTAGGTTTATTAGTGAAAATAATAAAATTAGTGAAAAAAAAGATGATTTAATAAAAGGTATTTTAGTCATATTGCATAGAGTAACTTTCAACATTTCCATAAATAAAATAGGCTATTTGTTTTATATGTAAGTAATAGAGTATAGATACTATTAGGGGTGTAAACGAGCCGAGCCGAGCCGAGCTCGAGATCGTTTAAGGAGCTCAGGCTCGAGCTCGAGCTCGTTCGAGCCTTAGTTTTTAAACTCGAGCTCGGCTCGTGATTTATTAAGAAAGCTCGAGCTCGACTCGAGATCGGCTCGTTTGTCAAAAAAACTAAAGAAGTTCGAGCTTGGCTCGAGCTCGGTAAGTGATCAAAACTAAGCTCGATTATTTGAGGCTCGTGAAAAAAACTCGTTTAAGCGCTCGATTAGTATATGAAAGCTGATTAATATAATATTATATATATGAAAGCTCGTTTAGGCTCGCGAGCTTAATCGAGTTATGGATTCGAAGTTCGAGCTCGAGCTCGTTTAGTAAACGAGTCAATAGTTAAGCTCGAATTCGACTCGAGCTCGTTTAAGCTCGGCTCGAAACGAGCTTTTTACGAATCGAGTTCGAATATTTCGTGAGCATGCTTGACTCGTTTACACCCCTAGATACTATGATTATTTTAAAAGTAGAAAAATTGAAAAGAATAGTCAGACTTGCTTTATATAGTAATTAAAAGAAAAAAATTAACCATCGTACCGACATCAACGAAAACATTATGATAGCGCGTCAATTACACTCCAAAAATGCATCTAACGAGTTACACTACCAGAAATTATGTGTAGGAAGAGCTCAAAGTCTTGTCGTTTTGGTGGCTTGGCCGGACGGACGTCCTATCACTCGCTCATCGTCATCATCATCAATTGTTTCCATATATGATTCAGTGCCCCTTCACACACGTTTCATATATATTTTTTTTATATAACTGTTAATTATTATAATTATTATTATTAATATTTATAAGATTTGTCTGTTCTGAATTAATTATTGAAGCATTATTTATTAATGTGATTTAAAAGTTAATTGCACACATTCAAGCACCTTCTTTTTGTTGTGTATTAAAAGTTGTTTAATGTTTTCCTATCCTAATAAGAAATGTAAACAAAAAAATTAGTTAAATCTTTAAATTTCCAATTATTGATTGAACTTTTTGAGTCATGGGTTGTATTTGTTCAAAAGAGTTTTGGGCTAATTACAAACCCTTGGATCATGATCACGTAAGATCCAAGCTTGTTGATGCAAACGATGCCGGCGAATCGACCTCCTTTTTAGATTTGGACACAAGAGAAGATCACCAACTTTTACCTATTTGTGAAACTGTTAGTCGAATACAGGATACTAATTTAAATGCATCCCAAAAGTTGTCCAATGAGCAATGTGTCTTATCTTATGGCACAAAGGATGGTGTAATGCTAAGTGCTGCCCTTGCAGTGTCCGAGAAACAGATATGGGTTGGGTTTGAAGAGAAGCCTCGGTCGGAACAAGAGGAAATATTGCAATATCTTTATACGAACTGGCAGGATCTCCAACAAGATTCTTCGGTCGTTGAAGCGTTAAAGGAGACCAAGTTTGTAACGGGTGCTGACGGAGACCTACATAAACCCAAACACTTGTTTGATCCTTGTGATGAATTATTAACATTAATTTTCTCTGGTGAGGTTCATAAGTTTCCTGGCAAAAGGGACGTCTCAGATGGAGGATGGCTCAACATTTTGAGGAAAACTGGACTTCAAAACACGATGGATGCTAATGTTGTGCTTGAATGCGCCATAAGAGTAGAGTTTCTTGGAGCCGAATGTATGAAGCATGCAGGGCCTTTAGATAACGACAGTCGAGACTTTTCAAAGACTACAAACGAGGTTTCTGCAGAAATTTGGTCCTTGGCTGAAACTCTTATCAACACGGTATTAGAAAGGTTTGCTATTTTGTATAGCCACAACTTCTGCAGTATATTTGGCAAGATTGCATGCATCCCTGCAGAGTTCGGGTTCCCTTTTGAAAGCGGAAAGAAAGGGGTTAAAAGAGTGCTTTGTTCATACAGTGAAGCCGTTTTGTTGAAAGACTGGCCCCTTGCATGGACCATCGCTCCCATCCTTACCACAGAAAGCTTAGTTCCACCGGAGTACTCTTGGGGAGCTCTTCAACTCAGTAGCCCCCCTCCTTTTACTACAGTTTTAAAACATTTGAAGGTACTATGATGTGTTTTCTTTCTTCAGAACTATAAAAAGTAATTCCAGTGGAGTTAATATAAAAAATTGGCTAATGAGAATTGCAGGTTGAGGTTTGGTGTTCCGACTCAGTCTTTCTTTTTAGTGAGGAAGCTTGTTATGAGGTACTTAGTTATCTTGACACAATTTGGGATACACTATCTTCCTCAGGTAATTTCTTTACTTTTTTTTTTTCTTTTTATTTCCTCTTTATGTGGATGTGTTGTCAGAACAATTGAATTATTTCTTATCAGCAGTCTTTACTCTCACCACGGCATATCTCTTCTAGAAAATCATATAATATTTCAATAATCATCACCCAAATCACATTAGACTTGAGAAAAATTACTACACCATCTGAGTGACTGTCCAGTGTCCACACAGCGTCACTGGAATATGGATATGTATGGTTTTTCAAGAATAATCACCCGGTGCGTTCGGTGTCACCTTCTACACCACTGTAGTCGTCTGCCAAAATCGAACATGGAGCAGGCTACATCTTCTCTAGATGCCAATGTAGAGAATTTTAGAGTGGTTCATATTTTTCGGATAATCGGATTTACCTTATGCTCCCTTTTACATCTATACTCTTTGATTTTCTATTTCTGTACTCTTTGTTATTCTATTTCTATACTCTTGGGTTCTTTTGGTATATTCATTTACTATTTAATCATCCTTGAAGTTACAGATCCTATCCCTAGTACCACTACATTACAATCTCATCCTTTGACCTTGTCTGCCTCTATTCTAACCGAATTAGGATATGCCATTGCCAACTATCTCTCATGGGCACCCTCTGTTAGTAACAGTTTTTGGTAATCGAATTGTATTCCATAAGAGAATATTTTACATGATTATATAGAATACATAATTACACACAACACCCTCTACTATAATCTAATGTCTTATTTGTCTAATAGTTATAAATTAGTTTACAGGACAACGCCAACTTGATCACTTGATCAAAAAGGCTGCAGATTTAACTGAATCAATGATTTTGACCTTTACAGACCAACTATGAATCATGACTATGAAGATCTGAATGTCATGGACTTATACTAATGATATACTAAGCTCGAGTATTGACATGTGTATAAAATATTGAAAAATAGAATTCTTGTTACACTCTGCATTCGCATGTTTTGGATTTCTTGGGATGAAAATGTAAATGAACACGTCCTTATTGTTGTGAGATAGGAAAAAGACTAATACTTTCTTTCTTTTTGTCAGATATATCGGAGTTGCAGGATGTATCATTTATTCCGGTGTGCAATACGACACAATTTGTGAATTGTAGCTCTCTTTTTTACCATTTGAAGATAGATATTAGACCACTTGCATTTGAACTTCCTTTACGCTACCTGCCATTTGTGAGGATTCTTAAAGAACTCGGACTTTATGAAACTCTATCTATTTCTTCTGCAATGATGCTTCTTTCACTTCTTAAAAACTCTTGTCGTCATCATCGTCTTGGTCCAAATGAACTTCGGGCAGTGATAGAAATTCTACATTTTCTCTATAATGAAATAACAGACCGTCCGAATCCAGATAGATCTGATTGGGAGTCATTGTTGGTTGTTCCTGATGATAGTTGCAGACTTGCTCAGCCAAACTCATGTGTATATATCGATGCCTATGGCTCTTGGTATGTGAAACATATTGATACTTCGAAACTGAGATTTGTTCACCATGATGTTTCAGAGAGATTGTGTTTGACCTTTGGCATAAGAAAGCTTTCTGATGTTGTTGTGGAGGTACTACACCTAAACAAATGATACCCTGCATATTTTCTGATGATAGTTGCAGACCCTCTCCATATTTTCTGCAGCTTCTGCTTTTATCCCCCAAAAATATTGTTTTGTCATTTTTGATTTATTGTTCTATTTATAAGCACCGTAATGCATACCAAGCAACCCCCTATCAGTTAATGATAAGCTCTGAAAATACTCCAATTTGAAACAGTGGAATACTTTTGTGTTCAAATGTCTTCCCAAAAGTTAATATATATAAAGAGACATATATGACACACATATTGGATCAGGGCATTTTCTATTCCAGCTGATGTTCTGAATATTAAGTTCGATCATCTTTTTGCTAGACTTGGGTTCTATAATATGATCTCTCATACTATCATTTATTTTCCAGGAGCTCGATCATGATGCACACTTTCAGACCCTTGATGGTATTTGGTCGATTGCATTGGCTGCCATCAGACTAAAGTTGTTAAATAGGTCATTTCAGGTTGCTATATCTAGTGTTCTCAACAGTGTCTACAGCAGTACCAGTGACTCTGACACTCCCGATTTTCAGTCAGTACAAAGATCACTTGAATCTGTTGCCCAAAGATTGCAATTCGTACAGTGCGTCTACACACGGTTTTGGCTCCTTCCAAAGTCGCTAGATATCACATGCCCTTCCAAGGAAGTAATGATCCCAGAATGGGGAAGTAGATCCAGTCATTGTGCCCTATACTATGTTGACCGTTCAAGGACTTGTATGCTTATTTCTGAACCACCTAGTTACGTCTCAGTTCTTGATCTTGTTGCACTTGTTGTGAGCCAGGTTTTGGGTTCTCCAGTCCCACTTCCCATTGGTTCACTATTCCTCTGTCCACAAGATTCTGAAACTGCACTTATTGATATTCTCAGACTTTCCTTCGATGAAAGAGTGATGGGTGGTGTGGGTCCTGGTACTAGTTTTATTGGCAGGGACGTAATTCCTCAAGATGCCATGCAAGCGCACCTTACACTTCTAAGACCATACCACGAAGGAGAGATAGTGGCATGGCAGGGACAAAATGAAGAGAAGTTGAAGTATGGGAGAATCCCTGAGGATGTAAGAGCGTCAGCAGGGCAAGCACTCTATAGATTTAATCTTGAAACTTCTCCTGGGAAGTCTGAAACTATAATTTCTTCACGCGTTTTCTGGTTTGGAAATTTCTCAATTGGCCACAGGTCTTCCACACAGTTGATGCCCCAAGATGATACCTGTTTTGAGCAACCAGATGGGTCTGGTAGAGTGAAGTTGAGTAATCAGGTTTGTTGGCTTACTATCTTTTAAGTCATCTAATATCATGTTAACTTCCCCCCCCCTCTTTTGTCTCTCCCTCTAAGATACATATAATCTCAAGGTGCACATAGTCGACATTGGCCTCATAAATTAATCATCATCAGCCTAGAGTCAACAAAGTAAACTATGTGTGTAAAAATAGCTTATGAAATGAGTTGATCAATAACAAGTATTTTGCAATGGTCAATTTGCCATGACTTCTATTCTAAAGGTTTGCCCTGCCAAGATACATAATCTCAAACAAGATCTTAAGCTGAGAAAGAATAATCACCAAGAGTTTACTTCTCAATGACCTAATCATCCATTCCCCTTAGATTTTGCCCTGTCGAGACAAAGATGATTGCATAAGAAACTGTATACACAGAAACAATGAAACAAATGCAGGCCCAGATATTATTATGCCTATAGATTTTAAACTACATCATATGCAGATATCTAAATTATAACCCAACACAACCAACCTATCCAGTTTAATTAAAGTCCGAAAAAAAAGACTTGGGACATGGTTTTAACAAACTTAAGGTAAACATCTGCAGATATGAATAACCCTTTCACCAACCATTACTATGAACTGGTATACCGAAGATCAACCAACAAACTCCCTGCATTGTATGGTTTCAAATGTTTTAACACAAACTTATTGCACCATGACGTTCAATACATGGAAACTAAGGTACATGGAAAAGTCTTTGAAATGCCACATTGTTAAATTACCACAAATTTTTTATTAGCTATTAACATGGTAAAGATTTGAAGATGAATAAGCATGGGAGCTTAATGGAAGAGGATGGTTCAAAAATCAATCGTGAAAGTGTGAAACAACTGCCGATTCGAAAGAGTGGCTGTCAAAACCGTGGAGTGGTAGCCAGTGTTGAGAAAGAAGATGAAGTTGAAGTCAAATATTAAGTTAAAATTGATGAGTCGGTTCCAACATATTGAAGTTGACGCCGGTGCTCTAAGCCGGACAGAGACTCAGAGGAACCAGAGATGGGGGAATCAGATACAGGCTCGAATAAAACAGAAGCTAACACCAACGTGACGTTAAAGACAGAATAGGACAATATATAAATCTGATCTGGTGGTTTACAGTCAAAGATGCTTCTAATGCAACATGGGACTGTAGGGGAATCGCCACCAAACAGTGAAAAAATGAAGAAATCCAAGAAATGGAAGAGTCGAAGGAAATAAAAGAACTAAAGGAGAACTGTTTGGGTAAAGGTCATGGAGGGCCAGTAAATATTATAACCCGCAAAAACAGTTAAGTACAACGTACGAACTTGGATGAATCCCACATTTTCAACCTGAACGGCAAATCTATAAATCAAGCAAATATGCTATCTAGAGTTGACTCCTACATAAATAGTTCAAGACAATATCATCTTCTTGGAAGCAAGCCTTTAATCCTGATGCCGAGATCACTGTAAAAATCTGCCATTTGAGACAATATTAGAGGGCGTATTACCTTTTCCAGTAGGTTTTGGATTTGTTCTTAAAGCGTTAAACAAATGTAGGCTTGGCCTTTAATCTAACTAGAGTGCCACTAAAGTGGAATTTGAAGATATGAATCATGCATACAAGGCGTTCGTTGAAATTCCTAAGAGGATTAGTGAAGAAGTTAATGCTGAAATTGTGGTTCAGTTCAGTAATAAATCAGTGATGAATGATGATACTGATGTTAGGGAATTAGAAAAGGGGAAAGATTTGGATCTTAATAATGTTAAAGGTAATCTTAATTTTTGGCATCTTAAGGATAAAATCGGGGGTGTAAAGCAAGATATGTTTGTCAATAATAGGAATCAGGTTTTTGGAATGAGAGTTTCAGAGTTATATGAAGTTAAAGATATAGTAGTTGATGATTTCTCAATGGTGGGCTTAAGATTTTCACATAATAAGGAAGCTGTATTAGAAGGTATACCATGGCACTCAATGATGGATAGTGCGATAGCTATTCATTCATTTGAATGGAAACCGGGTTGGAACAGTTTCTTTATTGGAAAACGGGAGGAAGTTCAACATAACTCATGTGAAAATGTTGCTTTTGACAAGTTAGTATATGATGAAACGAGTACCTTGATGACACAGTTGAATTATAGATTTCAAACAGCTGGAACTACTATATGCAGTAATGTATTTAGCCTCTGCAAGTTGACTCAAGTTAACTGGTGTCGTAGTCAATCAGCTAGTCTCATTTTTCTGTCGATATGCAGAAGTGGTGATATGATGGAATTCAGATATTTCAATGGGGTTGTATGTGATTTTGGGGACAAAAATCTTTTAAGATGGGAGTATTAGGTACTACTCGGATAGTCATTGAAACTTTTGGTTGGAAACCTGGGTGGCTACATTGTTTGGATGATGTAGTAGTTACTTTGAATATTGTCAATGAATCAGAAACTGTCAAGGATGTAGAGGATTCTGTTGTTTAAAAGTATGGGATCATTGAATTTTGTTGAGAAGAACAATAATGAGTTGACGATTAGTAATTCAAGTTTAAGCAGTGAAAATAGTTTACTTGATGGTCTTGATGATCAAGGTTTTAGTCAAAGTCAAAACCTTGAATGAGTACAAGGGATAGCAGGGGAAAATAGGGTTCAGTTTGTGGTTTATCAAGAACATGGGCTGCATTTTGTTGGGATGTATGATAGATCTAATGGTCCTGATGCTCCTGATTATAATGTAGGTGATAATCGTGCAGTTTTAGCTCAAAAACCTCCATCTTTCTGCCAAATGAGAAAAAATTACTACATGAATAAATCTGCTATTGGTCTTCGATTAGTTATGAGCTATCTACGTCAAAGTAGAGGGATTGACGATATGATACATGGGTTGAATTATGCTTCTGGGGGTGCTGAAATCATCTTTTCTAGCAGTGAAGAATTGGATCAGCATATAGCTTTCTCTCAGCAGATTGATCGGGTTATGGCTACCTTCCAGCCGTTCATAACAAGCATGGGAGAAAAGGCGGCTACTGATCATATTTCAAAATCAACTATGTTTCTATCGGGACAAATGATTTTATACATTACTATCTCTGTGATATGTTGGGTGTACAATTGAAGTATATTTCATGGAGATTTACTAAGTTTTTAGCCAAGTCGATAAGACAAGAGATATTGGATTATTATGTTCAACGGGCATCGAGAAATGCTAATAATGATGTTAATCATATGCAAATTTGATTTTCTTGGGTATTCACTTAAGGATCCTGAAACTGAGATGCCATCCAAATTTGATTTTGTTATGACTTATGACTTCAGCACATGGGTTTATGACAAGTCTTTTGACAACAGATGCTTATAAGGAAGCCAATGCTCAGAAGTGCTTTCTTTAGTGGCATTGGCAAGTGGACAACTAGCTATATCCTCAAAACGCCTCTTCAGATATTCCAGATTACCATTTTTGAGGGCAAAAATGATAATAAGGAGGGAGTATTGTTACATGTCAAATAAGTTGACCATAGTGTATTAGTTGAAGGGGTCAAAGTGTAAGATTGTAGGAAGTTAGTTACAAGGTCGTTAGCGTATGATAGAAGCTGAGTTGGTTAGCCATTGTATAAATATTCATATCGGAGAATCGTAATGGGGAGTTTATGTTGATGACAAATTCATTTTTCCTAATTTTCTCTCTATCACCCAACAAGTAATAAAGCTTATTAATAATAAATCAAATAAACTAGTTAATAAAAACGACACTTCCCCCTAACTTTCTGGTTCATATCAATACTCCTGACCCCCAAAGCACCTTGGGGCTTGGGGTTGCTTTGAATACACATGATTCTGGGATCCCAAGTTCTTCCTTGTGCAAAGCGAGGACCAAAGAAATATTCTCTTTCCAGCTAAAAAAAGCGTTGATTGATAGTTTTCATTTAAGCATCTGTTACGAACTTAGGATAGTATCAAGGTGATTTTTCGGTTGCTTTCCAAGAGGGTTTTTTTTTTCTTCTCATTGTGTGTATCTCTTAGTATCTCACAAACTTATTTTCTTTTTACAGAGACAAGCAATTATAGAACTTGAGCATACTAGTGTATTAAATGAAGAGTTTGCTCAAGCAGTTGAAGAGATGTTGTGTGGTGCTGGAATCAGTCTGGATACGGAGATGCAGAGCCTCATCCAAACAACACTGTCCCTGCACGAACAATTAAAGGAATCTCAGGCAGCACTTCTGCTTGAGCAGGTCTACGTCTCTACTAATTTATACATTACAGTTTGCATCAAGATAAGTAACTTCTGCAAAATTTGTTTAGGTGGTTCAAGGTCAAGTTGGTCAAATTTATTACAAATATGTTGGATTATGCTGGATAAATAGTTTGAAAGGAAAATATGGCTTCTGTTTTTTTCTGATATTATAGATTTCTCTTCACAAAGCTTTCAAAGTTAATTTGCTACATCTGTGTTGCTTAGGTGCTAATATTGGGAATATTGGACAACTACTTAAACAAATCCAGTTTTACTTATAGATGATGTGTGTTGACACATTGGATTCCAACACTATGACCATCAAAACTTACCCACCACCCAACAAAGGAAAAAAAAAGAAAAAAAAAAAAGAAAGAAAAGAAGACAACGTTTCCTAGCAGCAAGACTTGCCCTCCACATAAACCAATTGCTGCACAGTACTCAGAAACGACTTATGTATATCTACTTTTCTATTGCTAGGGATTGTTTATATATGCTGGTTACACACTTGAGGTAAAGAGAAGCCTCGGGTTTTTAAGATATGGTAAATACTGATTCATTCATATATGTATGTGGCATGTTACCAGGAAAAGTCGGATATGGCAACAAAGGAAGCTGAGATGGCTAAACTAGCATTGCTCTGCCGAATATGTTTGACCAATGTAACAGATATTACTATAGTTCCCTGCGGGCATGTTCTATGTCATGGATGCTTATCTGCTGTTTCCCATTGTCCATTTTGTCGAGTCCAACTTTCAACAACAATCAAAATTTACTGGTCTTGATGAATGGAAGTGGTAAAGATACTAAAGAAGCTTCTTACGGATGTAGTGCATCATTGACCAAGCAAATGAAGTTAGCCTTCACGTTATTTGGGTTTATTGATTATGGAAACCACTATAACCTTATTAGGAAACTACACATTATAAGTTTGACCTGAAATCTAATATGTGTATCTTATCTAAAACGCATCTATTGATAAGGTTGGAGAACTCGTGACTCGTACTTGGATCACTGTAATCCTGATGCCGAGATCACTGTAAAAATCTGCCATTTGAGACAATATTAGAGGGCGTATTACCTTTTCCAGTAGGTTTTGGATTTGTTCTTAAAGCGTTAAACAAATGTAGGCTTGGCCTTTAATCTAACTAGAGTGCCACTAAAGTGGAATTTGAAGATATTAATCATGCATACAAGGCGTTTGTTGAAATTCCTGAGAGGATTAGTGAAAAAGTTAATGCTGAAATTGTGGTTCAATTCAGTATAAGTCAGTGATGAATGATGATACTGATGTTAGGGAATTAGAAAAGGGAAAAGATTTGGATCTTAATAATGTTAAAGGTAATCTTGATTTTTGGCATCTTAAGGATAAAATTGGGGGTGTAAAGCAAGATATGTTTGTCAATAATAGGAATCAGTTTTTTGGAATGAGAATTTCAGAATTATATGAAGTTAAAGATATAGTAGTTGATTTCTCAATGGTGGGCTTAAGTTTTTCACATAATATATATAAGGAAGCTCTATTAGAAGGTATACCATGACACTTAATGCTGGATAGTGCGATAGTTATTCATTCCATTGAATGGAAACCGGGTTGGAACCGTTTCTTTATAGGAAACCGGGAGGAAGTTCAACATAACTCATCTGAAAATGTTGCTTTTGACAAGTTAGTATATGATGAAACGAGTACCTTGATGACACAGTTGAATTATAGATTTCAAACCGCTGGAACTACTATATGCAGTAATGTATTTAGCTTCTGCAAGTTGACTCAAGTTAACTGGTGTCATTGTCAATCAGCTAGTCTCATTTTTCTGTCGATATGCAGAAGTGGTGATATATATTTCAATGGGGTTGTATGTGATTTTGGGGACAAAAATCTTTTAAGATGGGAGTATTGTGTACTACTCGGATAGTCATTCAAATTTTTGGTTGGAAACCTGGGTGGCTACATTGTTTGGTTGATGTAGTAGTTACTTTGAATATTGTCAATGAATCAGAAACTGTCAAGGATGTAGAGGATTCTGTTGTTTAAAAGTATGGGATCATTGAATTTTGTTGAGAAGAACAATAATGAGTTGACGATTAGTAATTCAAGTTTAAGCAGTGAAAATAGTTTACTTGATGGTCTTGATGATCAAGGTTTTAGTCAAAGTCAAAACCTTGAATGGGTACAATGGATAGCTGGGGAAGATAGGGTTCAGTTTGTCGTTTATCAAGAACATGGGCTGCATTTTGTTGGGATGTATGATAGATCTAATGGTTCTGATGCTCCTGGTTATAATGTAGGTGATAATCGTGCAGTTTTAGCTCAAAAACCTCCATCTTTCTGCCAAATGAGAAAAAATTACTACATGAATAAATCTGCTATTGGTCTTCGATTAGTTATGAGCTATCTACGTCAAAGTAGAGGGATTGACGATATGATACATGGGTTGAATTATGCTTCTGGGGGTGCTGAAATCATCTTTTCTAGTAGTGAAGAATTGGATCAGCATATAGCTTTCTCTCAGCAGATTGAGTGGGTTATGGCTACCTTCCAGCCGTTCATAATAAGAATGGGAGAAAAGGCGGCTACCGATCATATTGCAAATCAACTACGTTTCTATCGGGACAAATGATTTTATACATTACTATCTCTGTGATGTGTTGGGTGTAGAGTTGAAGTATATTTCATGGAGATTTACTAAGTTTTTAGCCAAGTCGATAAGACAAGAGATATTGGATGCACTCTTTGTTGCGAATCCTTTGGGGATGGCATATTCTTCGTTGCGAAGCCTTTGGCATGGCATACTTCTGCCACGCAGTCTTAGGGACCCGTAATTGCTCATTTATACTAGAGTTGTGTCATTTGCCAGCGGTCTGATCTGTTTGATCGAATTGAGTATGTTATGAGTGAATAGGAATGCCTTGAAATGTCTTTAGGATTCTCCTTTTATAGGGAGAATTTATCTTGGAGGAAAAGTTAAGCCTCTGATGTGTAAAATCGAGTTTAAAATTTATAAACAAGAAATACCCTAAAACTGACTACTACACCCTCACGGGCAGTGGACCCGTTCGTATATAGAATAGTTAAAAGGTAAGTCCAGGATCGAACACAGGAACTAAAACTAAGTAATTGTTGTCATTAAGTAATTCAAGTAAAAGGGGGTTTTGTGACCGAATTGTCACTTTGCAAAAGTCAGTAAATAATTAGTAATCCCAAAGGATTAATCGTAAAGAGAATTTGTTTTAAACAATAATTTAAAAGGTCATCCATCTTGAATCCGCTCAACAACATGTTTAGATTGCACATAAATGAAGTTCAAATCCAAATTCAGTTGATTAAATAACCGAGACTCAGACAAAGCACCAACCCCGTACCCGTCAAGTTGAAGACATCATTTGACTCTCTTGCTTAAACTAGTTTCGTTACAAAAACCGGTACCCCAAAACATCTTTTATAACTTCCCTAATCAAACAATTGGTTTGGTTATTGAAATAACAATTATACCTATCGATTGTACCCAACCGTTAACACATTTCTTCCTATTATCAAGAACGATTATCTACCGTACCCGTCATAGATCCAATCGTTTGTACCCAAACAATCAAAATGAAATATATGTAATCAATAACTACCATTAAAGACACACATAAATCACCAATCAATCCAAGATAAATTATAAGGAAGAAATACGCTAAGATCTCGATATAACGTTAAATGAAATCAACATTGAATTATAAAAATTGTGCAATCTTTACATATTGTCTCACTTCATCAAGATGGATGATGAAGTGATTAGCCACTCATATTAAAAGAAGAATAACAATTGAAATAAGAAGAATTCATTGTTACCTAATGATAATAATCGAAAGCTACGAATGTAATCGATCCAATCGTGTTTGAAAACCTAAAATATGATGAAAAACTGATAATATCTCCAATTAGGGTTTGGAACACGGCTGCTAAAAGAGAAGAGTGTTTTTGGCATAATTTTCAAGCTATTTATATGCCCTCATAATTCTGCCAGATTCGCGACCAGTTGCGGCGCAACTGGAGTTTGACTTTTGCTTTGACTTTGACTTTTATTGACCAACGCTGGCTTGAACTTGAATCCATTGCGGCGCAACTGAAGGACGTTGCGGCGCAACTTATACTTCTGGTTTTGGGTTGCGGCGCAACAAGGAGTTGCGGCGCAACTCAGCGTTGACTTGCGTTGACCATTGACTAATGTTGACTCGTGGCTGGCCAGGAAGGAGAGGCGTTGCGGCGTAACAGAGGGAGTTGCGCCGCAACTTATCTTTCTGGAATTGGGTTGCGGCGCAACTTATATCTCTGGAATTGGATTGCGGCGCAACAAGGAGTTGCGGCGCAACAAGGAGTTGCGGCGCAACTGGCCTTTTTCAGCATTGACTTTAGTTGACTTTCTGCAATCTTCATCCAAATGCTTCCGAAATCTTCCGTTAGCACTTAATTCATCTCAACAACGTTGTTTTCTCCAGATTTGCGCTTAAATACCTGTCAGTACCCTGAAACACTAACAAATACCATAAACGCACCAATTGTATACAAAAACGACTCATAAACCATGCGAAATCAACTAAAAACGTTGTGGGAAATGGGTATAAAATACGACATATCAAATCCCCCCACACTTAAGCTTTGCTTGTCCTCAAGCAATTCCAAACTTCAAAACTCAATTTATCTTGGCACAAATAGGAACAACATTACCGTAATTAAAAAGAATCTAAACCATCATTGAAAATGAAACGAGATGGTTAGGCAGTTTTAATCTTAAATGAAAACTGGAATGTTTGACAATACTTGACTGATATACAAGCCTTAATAACACGACTAAGCACAAAAGAATCGAATCAGTGATATCTCGTCTATCCTACTCCAACAAACTTACACTTGGGGTTGAATATTTGAATAATCACTCAATGCTTAGTCGTGATGCATAATCTTTTAACCATAGGCTTGTACTAGGTTCGTTCCTTCACCCTCATGATGCAAGCACCACAACGTCTATCATAAGAGGACTTTAAGGTTTTGAATGAACTTTAAGGCTAAACAAGGTATTTAAAAGGGTATGGAAATTTGGGTAAACAAGGTATTTAAAAGGGTATGGAAATTTGGGTAAAACAAAGGGTATTAAAAACAAATAACACAACATTTAACAAAGTTTTCACATAATAGTCTAATCCATTAAATCCCATGTCACTAGTTGCCAACGGTCCAAAACCCGAGAAGTTGTCCAGACAACACCCCCAATAGACGATTAAAAACCGACACCATTGTGGTGTATGACACTAAACAACTCAATTAACCAATTCTAACCATGTTGGCTTAAACAAACGTGCCAACCCACAAATAACAACTTAAGATTATAGCATTAAAATCCTTTCGTTGGTGTAATTGATGTACCAACTTTCAAAAATGATTTGACCAAAAGTGAGAAATACCAACTGACAGCCCAAGCTCTTTTCTTTTTTTTTTTTTTTCTTTTTCAATTCTTTTATTCTGTTTTTTTTTTGTGAGCTACTTTTACTCTGACTAGTTGGTATTCTCTTACATAACATTTGAAACAGTGACAAATCATATACTCATATGCTGAAATGAACGATTCAGACTTTATCCAAACAAACATGACGAAATCAATCTATTCTCAGAAACCGAGAATATCCCAACCCGACATAAAGGACAACCCCAAACCATCCACTAGCATAGGCAACCAATGACCCACTAGGACTTCGACTATCGGTATGGTTAGGAAAAGGTGTACATTAAGGGTGGATTTAATAACAAAGAACAGGTTAGTGACAACAAGTTTTCTATTGTTTCTTGCACTAAAAGTGAGTGCAAACCAAGGGTTTAACAGGAGGTTCACTAACCATTGTAGTTAGCTACTAAGCACATTAACAAATTTTACGAAACAAAGGTGAAAATACACAGAACAAATGGTTTTATCCTAAATTTGCCTCTTCTGATAAATAACACGGAACGATCAACCAGGACAAGTTCTAGAATCAACGCAATCACCGGCACACTCATAGCAAATGAAATAATCCGGAAATGGAAAAAAACCAACCTCAAACTTGCACATCATAGTTCAGAGCTCTAAAAGAGACCCTTACTTCTGGATAAATCCAAAAGCCTACGAGAGGGACAAATTAACAAGGCTAATAAATCCAAAACCGTAACACCTATCATAACTAGCAATGAATCAATAATCTCACAATTTGGGTGTTTTGGTGCTTTGAGCGTGCTAGTCATATTATTAATCCAGAAGGGATTGCCTAATTAATCAGTCAAAACACATTCCACATATTAAAATTTTGTACCCAAGGTGTAGTCAAATTGCTTATTAAGTTCTATAATTAAGTGACAAAAGCAATTAACTACAAGGACAAGCATGCAAAAGTTCAAAATTCCTCGAAAATACCTGACTTTTTCCTATTTACCACCCCCCCACACTTGAGTTGGACAATGCCCTCAATGTCCAATGAACTAAGTCAAACTAAGAGAAATAGGGGGAAGTAAACAAAAACAAAATCAAGAACAAGAAAAACTTGCCGGGTATGATGTATGTTCCATGTCTGAATATGATGCCAACAAAATATGTCGCTGAACTTACTGCCAGCATATGCACATGACATTCAACTTGCTATCAACATGAACACACCATTAACGAGCAACATAATCATATAAACCATGCAATCAATCTATCCCTAATAAACGGAAATGAAAAAGTAAAATACGATGTTCAAGCACCCTTAAGGGTGATTACAAACCAACAAATGAAAATAAATAAAAGTACGGAAATGAAATTGTTCAAACAAATACAATTACAAGCCATCATAACCAACCGACGGCAGCAGCATCATCTCATCAACAATCACTGAGGAGGGTAGGGGTAGCCAGGCATAGGTGAACCAAAAATCGATCCAACCAACTGCTCAGCCAACGAAGGTTCTGTCGAACCTGATCCTCCAGCATCCGTACCAGCCTGTGTACCTGCAAAAGATCCAAAGCTCACAGGGTTATCGGGCCCCGTCCCTCCAAGATTATGGGAAGGGGGCACCTCGTACTGACGCTCGGGTGGATAGAAGAATCCACCTCCAGCTCTATGCTCTGGAATGAAAATGCTAGGAGGGCTGTAATCTGGAATCGGCTGAGGTGGATGAAACTGCTCACCCCTAAACTGAGCCTCCCACATGGGCTGATACCTATGCTGATCATGCATCAAATGACCCATACCTGAGCCCATCCACCTGAAATCACTGTCTACCCGCGACTCAAACTGCTCATGGGACCGCTGAAAGTTCTTGCTGAGACTCCCACATGTTATTCATCAAAGTCCCCAAAGAAGTAAAATCCCATGGACCTGAATGGGCGGCAGCAGAAGAAGATGGTCCCTCAGAAGGTGTAGTGGTGGCACGACGCTTAGTGCGTCGTGCGGGCTCTAGCGGCTGCTCTGGTGCATCAGCCATCTCAGCATCATCATCATCATCATCTGAATCCTCCTCATCATCATCAGAATCACCACCCCCAAAATCAATCAACTCCGGAATAGCATGCTTATGGGCTAAAGGCTTTATCAATTTCCACCTCTTCAAATCATTCCAAGTAAAGGGCTTCATAGGTTTGCAGTTCAAAGCCCCTGCATTATCAACACCTTCAAAATACCTCACCATTTTGGAAATGAAGTGACCGAAAACTAAACCTCTATCCCGAACTACTTTCGTCCCCATATGCTTCGCCAACAACCTCGACAACCACAAATCTTCCATATAAAGCTTATCCGGGTGATTGGTCCTATGGACAAAAGAATGGACCAACATCTTGTGGAACAATCGCAAAATAGGCGATTGGAGTGTATTTGCCCCACAAGCCGCTTTCCAAGCGCGGCCCCCAGAAACCCGGTTATAGTAATCCCTGAAATCACCTGCCTCCCTAGTAAAACCAGAAGTATTCCTAACAGAAATGCCTAAAAGACGCTCAAATGCAGGATCATCCAAGGTCTCTTGGTTGTACATCCCCGTGCACAACCCAAACTCAACAATGGTGAGGGTTCTATTGACACCCCCACAACGAAAGAATATAACCAGCTCAGTAAAAACGTCCTTCACCTTCTCAATATTCTCAACCGAAATAGTTGAGTAGACCTTTAAACACCATTCCTTGCAAACCACTTCCCGATTCCTAAATATATCAAACCATAGACTGAATTCCTTAGCGACTGGATTACCAT
Source organism: Erigeron breviscapus (assembly GCA_034093135.1). Taxonomy (NCBI): domain Eukaryota; kingdom Viridiplantae; phylum Streptophyta; class Magnoliopsida; order Asterales; family Asteraceae; genus Erigeron; species Erigeron breviscapus. The sequence continues at coordinate 251,946,492 of CM067167.1, forward strand.
CATCATCATTAGTACTACCCATCAGCTGCATATACCTACTAATGCCCGCACGAGCATTCAACGCATCCAACATACTCGGTTCCATATACCGAGGTTCAACTATATCTTTCTGATAGATAGCAGCTAACCTGTTGGTGTATTCAATTTTTTTCTCTGTAGGAGCTCTAGGAAATCTTAACCATGGGTGAGTAGGAGTGCCCATAGCAGTCGCTTCGGGAGTCAGACCACTCTCAATTGGGGCAGCAGCCGACGAGGCTCTTCCCTTGCCTCGTCCTGCCCGGCTAGAAGAAGCGGGTTCCTACATATAAAAGAAACAATTAAACATTGAAACCTGACAAATAAGCATGTATATATAAGCAGAAGCCACACAGGTCTGGAAAAGGTCGAGTTACGGCGCAACTAGATGAGTTGCGGCACAACTTATCTGTCTGGTTTGCAGTTGCGGCGCAACGCCTGGTTTTCTGGGTTGAGGTCGAGCAGCAGCAATGGTGAACACAAAATTCCCACAAATCAAATATCAACTTAATTCTTAAGGTTTAGCATTTAATTAAGAAAAACAAGGCTTAATTAACCCTAAGTTACTTTGAATGACCCAATCCACAAAAACAAATCTTCAATCCTTCAATCAAATCAACCAACCCCTCATTGTTCTTGTAAATCCCTCACAAATTCGAACTTAAGAAGCATATTAAGCATAAAATCTATATAAATTCGAATGTATGTAAGAACATTATACACTTACTAGTTAAAATCAACAAGAGAAGTTAAAGAATCACATACCTTTCCGGATCTAACCATGATGAATGATTGAAAGAAGATTAAAATTGAAAGAAAATAGAGAAGGGGAGTGTTGGGGTCGGTTGATTTGAGAGGAGAAAGGGTAGGAGCTCAATAATTGAATGAAAAATAAGTGTGTGAATAATTACCCTACCGATCCCCTTTTTGTTGAAAGGCTGTTGACCCGGTTTGACCCGAGTTGCGGCGCAACCCGCCCAGTTGCGGCGCAATGGATAATTTTTGAACTCAAATTATTTTTTTATTATTATTATTATTATTTTTTTTTTTTTTTTTTTTTTTTTTTTGGATTTTCGATTTTTCTGAACATGACACGTGGCAAGACACGTTGCGGCGCAACCGAGTGCGGCGCAAGCATTGCGGCGCAACGCCTTAGTTGCGGCGCAACCTAATAGTTCATTGCGGCGCAACCTAGTGTTGCGGCGCCCCCCCCCCACACACTTACCTTTTGTTTTCCTCTTGAAAAAGACTTACCGGAAGGCATGAGAGCGGTTCCTACCTGCAATTCTTATTAAAACACATTACCAATGACAATTAAACAATAATGAAAACAAGAAACACGGGTTACCTCCCGCGAAGCGCTTAATTTATTTACGAGTCTTTAGCTCGACTCATGGTTCTTTCTTCATTAATTCCTTTCGAAAAATGGAAGCTCGTCAACGACGGCTCCCACATTTTCCTCTTCTTCATGATAGAGCTTCAACCTGTGACCATTAACAATAAAAGTACCTCCATCCGATTTAAACAATTCAACATAACCAGACGGATAGACATGTTTGATCACAAAAGGGCCGGTCCACCTAGAAGTCAACTTAGGTTGCTTGAACTTATACTTGGAAAGGAATAACAAGACTTTATCACCGGCTTTCAAATCCTTCTCCCTAATCCTACGATCATGCCAAACCTTAGTTCTCTCTTTATAGAGCATGGAATTCTCATAAGCATTCAACCTCAACTCATCTAACTCATGCAATTGCAACATTCTCAATTCACTACTTTCAACTAAGTCCATATTGCAATTCCTAAGAGCCCAATACGTTTTATGCTCTATTTCTAAAGGCAAATGACATGTCTTACCATAAAGCAACCTATACGGTGTAGTCCCAATTGGAGTCTTGAAAGCGGTTCTAAAAGCCCATAATGCATCATCCAACTTCCTAGACCAATTCTTAGGATTATCACCTATGGTTTTCTCTAAGATTCGTTTTAGAGCCCTATTAGTATTCTCTACTTGGCCACTCGTTTGAGGGTGATAAGAAGTAGAGAAACGATGATGAACACCATACCTCTTCAACACCTTAGCAAGTTGGTGATTCGCGGAATGAGTTCCATGATCACTGATTAAGGCCTTAGGACAACCAAAACGACAAAACAATTGCTTTAAGAAATCAATTACAACCCTTGCATCATTAGTTGGAAAGGCCTTAGCCTCGGCCCATTTTGACACATAATCAACCGCCACTAAAATGTAAAGACACTTATTTGAAGGCGGAAAGGGTCCCATAAAATCAATTCCCCAAACATCAAATACCTCACAAACCTGAATGAAGTTTTGTGGCATCTCATCCTTCTTTGAGATGTTACCTTGACGTTGACACACTTCACACGTCTCCACTAATGTTTGAGCTTCCTTGAAGATTGAAGGCCAATAAAATCCTGCATCAAAAACCTTCTTACCGGTTACAGATGGTCCATAATGACCACCGGTTTGTCCATAGTGGCATGCATCCAAAATCTTCCGGGTTTCTGCACCGGCCACACATCTCCTAATCAAGCCATCTGCACACATTCGAAACAAATATGGTTCTTCCCAGAAATAATGCTTAATCTCAGAAAAGAACTTCTTTTTCTGTTGATAAGTCATTTCCTTAGGAAGAACACCTGCACATAATAGTTAGCAATGTCTGCAAACCATGGATCTTCTTCCACATCCACCTGCATTAGAAACTCATCAGGAAACGAATCATTAATATCATGCTCCTTTAACTCCTCAAGGTGAGGGTTTTCGAGCCTACTTAAGTGGTCGGCTGCCACATTTTCAGCCCCACTCTTATCTTTAATCTCAATATCAAATTCTTGTAAAAGTAAGACCCAACGAATTAAACGAGGCTTAGCATCTTGTTTCGAGAACAAGTACTTCAAAGCCGAATGGTCGGTGAACACAATAGTCTTATTCAAAACCAAATAGGGTCTAAACTTATCAAAGGCATAAACCACGGCTAATAACTCTTTCTCGGTCATGATATAGTTCTGTTGAGCTGGGTTTAAGGTCTTGCTAGCATAGGAGATAGGGCGGAAATGCTTATCCTCCCTTTGGCCTAGAACGGCCCCTAAAGCATAATCACTAGCATCACACATTAACTCAAACGGTAATGACCAATTAGGTGGAGACATAATGGGTGCATTGGTCAATTTAACTTTAAGTGAGTTAAATGCATCAAGACATTCTTTATCAAAATTGAATGGAACATCTTTCTCTAACAACTTGGTCATTGGCCGGGTAATTTTCGAAAAATCTTTTATAAATCGACGGTAAAACCCGGCGTGACCCAAAAAGCTTCTAATTGATTTGACATTAGTGGGTGGAGGTAATTTAGCTATAACATCAATCTTGCTTTATCTACCTCTAATCCCGCCCTTGAAACTTTGTGTCCCAAAACAATTCCTTCTTTCACCATAAAATGGCACTTTTCCCAATTCAAGACCAAGTGTGCCCTTTCACACCTTTCAAGCATTTTATCAAGACTTTCAAGACAATTTTCAAAAGAACTACCGAAAACAGAAAAGTCATCCATAAAAACCTCCATGGATGTTTCGATCATGTCCTGAAATATGGCAATCATACATCTTTGAAACATACCTGGGGCATTGCAAAGACCAAATGGCATCATCCTATAGGCATATGTGCCAAAAGGGCAAGTAAAAGTGGTCTTTTCTTGGTCCTTGGGGTCAATGGGTATTTGGAAGTACCCGGAGAACCCATCCAAAAAGCAAAAATACTCGTTACCGGCGAGCCGTTCGAGCATTTGATCAATAAAGGGCAAGGGAAAATGGTCTTTGCGTGTAGCATCATTCAATCTCGGATAATCAATACATACCCTCCACCCCGTGACAGTCCTTGTGGGAACCAATTCATTTTTGACATTTAAAATTACGGTCATCCCACCCTTCTTCGGTACACAATGTACCGGACTTACCCATGGACTATCCGAGATGGGGAATATGATTCCCGCATCAAGCAACTTAATTATCTCTTTTTTAACCACATCTTTCATATTTGGATTTAACCTTCGTTGCCTTTGCACAACCGGTTTCACATTATCAACAAAATTTATAGTATGTTTGCAAAATTCTGGACTTATACCCGGAATATCAGAAATTTTCCATGCAAAGGCCTTTTTATGGGCCTTTAGGACGGTCATAAGTCTAGATTTCTCATCCTCCATTAATGAGGATGAGATGACAACGAGTAAAAGAGATGTACCTTCCAAATATGCATACTCAAGATGGTCCGGAAGTGGCTTGAGCTCCAAGTCGGTAGGAGGGTTCTCTACCGAGGTTAGCACCCGTGTGCTATCACTAGTGGTGATCTCTTCAAATGTCTCGTCTTCCGGTGGAGTTTCATCAACACTTAATGCCATAATCTCTTGCATCATATCTCAAACCAATTCTTGCTCCTCTTCGCTGCAAGCTAACAATGCTTCACCTTCTTCCATATCCAAGAAATCCATGAGCTCTTTCTCCAAAGCATCTTCTTCTTCAATCACATCTAACCTGAAACAAGTTTCATCACAAGAGTAAGGATGCTTTAGTGCTCTATCAACATTAAAAACAACTCGGTCATTACCGACCCTAAGGAAATTTCCTTGGCCTTAACCCGGATGATAGCATCCGCGGTCATAAGGAATGGTCGGCCAAGAATGAGGGGACTTTGGCGTCCGCCTCCATCTCAAGAATAACAAAATCGACCGTAAATATCATATGCCCCACCTTAATTTGCAAATTTTCCGCTATCCCCATGGGATATTGGAAAGAACGATCCGCGAGCCTAATGCTCATGCGGGTAGGGGTCAACTCTCCTAGAGACAACTTCCTATAAACAGAATAAGACATGAACTTGATACTAGCCCCTAGATCGGCCAATGCCTCACACAAATAAGCACCAAAAGAACAAGCAATTAGAAAACTCCCTGGATCTTCCAACTTGGGAGGAATCTGATTCTGAATGATTGCTGAACATTCGGCACTCATAACCGCAGTTTTAGCCTCTTCAAGCTTCTTCTTGTCACTTACAAGTTCCTTGAGGAACTTTGCATAATTTGGCATACCTGCAAGCAAATCAACTAAAGGAACAGTTATATTCACAGACTGAATAAGATCAACAAATTTCTTAAAATGTTCCTTGACTTTTTCTTTCCTCAACCGTTGAGGAAATGGAATCTTTGGTTGATATGGCTTCACCGTCGGTTTCTCAGCGGGTTTGGATGGAACGGCCGGTTTCGGCACGGCTTGGTTCGGTTCCATCTCAATTTCCTCATCAACCGTCTCCTCTTCTTCATTTTCCTGCACAAGTGGAGAAGAATCATTAGGTAAAGGGTTTGCAGAATCATAAGTCTTACCCGTCCTTGTAGTAATGGAATTCACTTGCTCATTTCGAGCATTTGGAGGGGTGTACTTCTGTCCCGATCCTTGACTATTTTGCCCTTGGTTATTGAATTGAGGCTTTGGTTTCTGTTGAGTGTTGCTCGGTAGAGTACCGGGCTGCCTATTCGAGTTTCATAGCCTCTCAATCCTTCCTTCTAAATCCTTGATGGTGGCTTGTTGATTCTTTGCTCCTTGATCCAACTTGTGCCCCAATCCATCTAAGCGAGTAGTCAAAGCGTCCAAAACAGAAATCACTTTCTTGGACTCTTCTGCAACTTGTTCATTAGTTGCCTTTTGGGCACCAATGAATTCCTTCACTATGTCTCGTAGTTCTGGATCCGAGCCTCGTTGATTGGTGAACCTACTAAACCTGTTACCACCATAACCAGAACTGTTAGCATTAAAAGAAGAAGTAGGGTAAGAACTACCTGATGGCCGGTTTTGATAACCGGTATTTTGGTTGAAATTCCCTTGATTCTGAACATAGCTAACATCTTGCACTGGTTTATCCGGGCAATCCTCCATATAATGTAAGTCTCCACAATGCTCACACCCGTCGGCCATAACCTTACATCTCGCTCAAGACTCTTGAATCTAGTATCTTGACTATCAAATCTCTCATTCATTTGCTTCGAGAGAGCCTTGACTTCGGTGATAAGCTTAGAGTCATCACTACTTTCCACCTTAGCCACGGTGGTTCTACTAGATCTCTTATCTCGGTCCTCATCCCTTGTAGAATACTCTCTAGCCATATCCTCAAGTATCTTATATCCTTCATTTGGGGAAATGTTGTTGAGACTTCCCCCAAATGCATAACCGAGCTCCCTTTTGTTTTTCTATCCAAACCATCATAGAAAATCTCAAAGCTTTCTTCGGTGCCCATACTATGTCCGGGGCAATTTCTTAACATTTCCTTAAACCTTTTCCATGCATCAACAACATCTTCACCGGTTCTTGAGAAAAACCTCTGATTTTATTTTCTAATTCTTTGAGTTCTCACAGAATAAAACTCATCAATAAATCCTTCTCGAAGTTCGGCCCAAGTGGTGAATGAGTTTTCGGGTAACTCCTTAAACCATGAAGATGCATCTCCAACGAGAGTTAAAGGAAATAGTTCCAACTTAACGGCTTCCGCTTGCCCTGTACCATATTGATATAGCCTACATATCTTCTCAAACCTCTCAAGATGTGCATATGGGTCATTTCTTCGAATCCCATCAAACTTATCCTCTTCTA
>CM067167.1:251954166-252046666 GCA_034093135.1 Erigeron breviscapus
CTTATTTGGCCAAAATTCTTGATGATATGGCTCAAATAGTTGATTCTCCCAATGATTTCTTGGACACCACAGTCTACCACAGTGAAGAGCAATTGTATGAAAATACTAAAAGTTCGAATGTGGAATCTGTTGCTGCTGGTGTATATGATACTGATTCCGAATCTGACTATGAGTTAGAAGATGTCAAGAATATTGATGAAGTGAAAGCTACTGAAGAGGTGAAAGCAGCTGAGGTTAAAGATGATTCTGCCACAGAAAAGGGTGAAAAGACTATTGAGGAGCAGATGCAAGATTTCGAGATTCCGGCTGGCATGACTGTGGATGACTTTGTTGATTACATGGCAGATTGCAAAGAGGCAGACCAACAGGTATCTTATTCTTTACATACTATTGTTCATGTTTGCAAAATTGTAATCGCATGTTTGATGAACTTGAACAAAAGAATGAACAAATTAAGAAATTAGAATCTGTTGTCAATACGCTCATGATGAAAGAGATAAATTAATTAAAAAGGGTCTAACTGTAAATGATAAGAAAAAATTTTTCAAGGAAAAGATTAGATCCTTAGAGTCTGACATTAGAGCAATGAAAGATAAAGTCAATCAGTCTGTGGCCGTAGAAAGAGTAAGTAGTGAAGCTTATTCTTTGTTAGCTAGAAAGTGTGCTACCATTGAAAAGGAACTTGCTGATGCTAGGATAGAAATCTTGGAATTAAATGCTAAATCTGATTCTGCTAGACATGCTGAGCTTTTAATGCATATGACAAAGTTTGAGAATTCTTCCTCTAAGAGTCTTGACACTGCTAAGATCTCTTATAAAGATGTGCCTCCTCCTTTCAATAATAACTATACTCCTGTTGAACCTAATATTCTTGAAATCCTACTTCAACCTAGTGTTGTAGATGGTAAACCAAAAGACTCAATTTCCGAGGCAAAGTTGCCTGAGGGAACAAAAGAGTCTAAAGGAGGTTCTTCTCAACCTTACAAGGTAGAGAAATTGGAAGGTGTTGTCTTAAATCAGTCTACTCCTTATGGTCAGAAAGACAGTATTATACACTTTACACTTCATAAGAGTAATAGGGTCTATACTGAGTTAGAATTCCCATTAGAATCTATTGACCCTAAGAGGATTGATAAAGTCTGGGATGTTGCTATTGAGGATATGAAGAAATTAAGTTAGCAACGTCTCACTCCATTACCTAAACAGTCTAGGATTAGAAAATCTGAAGATAACATAGTCGTTAATGAAGAAGCAACTAAGGTCTTAAAGCACATCTTAATGCCTGCACTTAAGAAATCTTCAAGTAAAGATAAACATGAGAAAGATGGTGCTAGAAAATCTAGGATATCACCAACTAAACAAGACCCTGAAAAGAAAAATCAAAGGAAACAAGTAAGTCAGTGGACACTAGTGCTAACAATGAATCTGTAGGTACCGATAAAAAGGTAGATACAAACAAAAAGTCAAGGTCCTCTCTTGCTTTGCTTGTCATGAAAAGGGTCATGTTTATAGTGTATGTCCAAATAGACCTCGAAGATCAGGTTCTCCTTCAAAGGTTTCCACCTCGGAAGGAAAAAGGGGGTTGGGTAATGATAAACAGGTTGATGAGGCTAAAGTTCAATCTTCTCCAAAACCGTTTACTATACCTCAACGACGTGAATCTCCATTGAAAGGTTCATCGGGAAATGTTCATAGGAATTCAAATCGTTTTCAAACATCTCCACGACCTGATCGTTCTGCTTCTAGAAATCAAAATTCATTCTATGACCAAATTCATTCGAGTGTTCGACCTTCTTATGGCCCTCATTCTTCTAGACCTTCTCCGACGAGAGGTCAGAAGTCTCCTCCTGTGAGAAGACGAGACGAGAATCATGTCTCACCCACGGCTTCCAGCAATGGGTATTGGACTGAACTGATTCTAAGGGATGAGAAGGGTCGACCCAAACCTCAGAAAGGTTTGGGTCCCCAATGAAAACTAATTTTTCTCATTTTATGTGCAGGGAGTTCCTAGGAAACCAATCCATTTATGGTACCTTGACAGTGGATGCTCCAGGCACATGACAGGGGACAGGAAACTCTTGTCCAATTATACTGGTATAAATGGGTCGTACGTTAGTTTTGCTGGATCCAAGGGCGGCAACATCACCGGTCAGGGAGATGTCGTCAATGGACAACTTACTCTAGAAAGAGTAAACTATGTGGAACAACTTACTCATAATCTAATGAGTGTCTCACAGATCTGTGACAAGGACAACAATGTTCATTTCACAGAAAAGGAGGCATTCATCTTGAAGCCGGGTTTCGTTATTCCAGCAGAATGGATAATGCTCAGAGTTCCTAGGAAGAGAGACATCTATGGCTTAGTTTTAGGTGTTGATAATCCAACGGAGCCCCTCTGTTTGTTGAGCAAAGCAAATGAGTCTGAATCTCTACTCTGGCATCGTAGAATGGGACATATCAACTTTCGGAAGATGAATGAACTTGTTAGTCTTGGATTAGTTGAAGGTGTTCCAGTTAAGAAGTTTGGGATGGAAGATAAATGTGTACCATGTTTGAAAGGAAAGCAACACAAGAATCCTCATAAATCAAAGGTGCACAACACTATATCCAAACCATTCGAACTACTTCATATGGATCTCTTTGGTCCTGTGAAAGTAAGAAGCATTGGAGGGATGTCCTACTGTTTGGTGATCACTGATGATTACTCAAGGTACTCATGGGTATTTTTCTTGAAGACAAAGGACGAGACCGCAAACCGGTTTATGGATTTTGTTAGACAAGTTGAGAATGTCCATGAAGTTAAGGTTAAGAGAATCAGGAGTGACAATGGCACTGAGTTCAAGAATAATACTCTTACGGTTTTTTGCTTGACCAAGGGTATTCAACATCAATTCAGTGCACCGCATGAGCCACAGCAGAATGGAGTAGCTGAAAGGAAAAACAGGACATTGATAGAAAAAGCTAGGACGATGCTTGCTGATTCAGGGCTTCCTGTTACTTTCTGGGGGGAGGCAGTGAATACAGCTTGTCACATTTTAAATCGGGTTTTAACAGTTAAACAGTTTAAGAAAACTTGTTATGAACTTTTGCACAACACAAAGCCCAATTTGCAAAATGTTGAGCCGTTTGGTGTTCCTTGTACTTTTCTTAAAGTTCTTCCTCAGGGAAAATTTGATCCTAAATCTGAGGGGGTTTCTTTTTAGGTTATATACCTAGTACACCAATTCGGCGTGTGTACAATCAGAAAACTGGCAAAGTAAATTTTGGTACAAATGTGGTAATTGTCAGTCATAAACCTGCTGTACACATTGGTCCTGCTAATGACTTCGATTATGATGGTGTCTTCACCTCTTTTCGTGGTCCTGTTTCCTTTACAGGTGTTCCGATAGTGGAGGATGTAGTTACTCTTCATGATCCACTTGATGGTGGGTCGGTTCCTGTTTCTTCTCCGGTTTCCTCACCATTCATTGAGTCTACTTCCAAATCTGGAGAATTAAGTGGGACCAAAGAAGCAGATTCTACCTTAGAAACTACTCCTAAAGATCTCACTGATCCTTTACATATACCTCTACCTGATGGTCCCTTCTATGATACTGATGACACGAAAGGTGAAAATCAGGAGGAGCCTAAAACTCCAGAGCAACATGTGCAGACTAACTTGGGAAATGATCTTACAGTCGACACGGTTCCTCAAACAAGAGTCAACAAGGATCATCCAGTAGAGCAAATCATTGGTGATGCTTCTGCCTCTGTTCGCACGAGAAATCAGAATAGGAAAAATTTGTCAAGTATGTTTGCTGAAATTAAGGATACTGGGGCAATTACTTGGCGCGGGGGGGGGGGGCGGGCCGCGGCGCGGGCCCCGGCGCGCGCGTATTGTACTTTTGCTTCATCTCTCAGGTTGAGCCTAAAAATGTTGGAATGGCTCTTAAAGATCCGTCATGGGTTGAGGCGATGCAAGAAGAATTGGCTCAGTTTAGAAAGCTTGATGTATGGAAGTTAGTTGACTTACCTCCGGGTGAATCTCCTTTATCAACGCGATGGGTTTTTCGTTGTAAAAAGGATGACAAAGGTGTAGTCACTCGCAATAAGGCTCGGTTGGTGGTTAGAGGATTTGAGCAACAAGAAGGCTTCGATTACGATGAGACATTTGCACTAGTAGCTAGACTTGAAGCTATTCGATTATTTCTGGCATTTGCTAGTTATAAAGGTATAAAGGTGTATCAACTTGACGTAAAGAGTGCCTTTTTGTATGGGGAAATAAGAGAAGAAGTGTATGTAGATCAACCTCCGGGATTTGAGGATCCAGACTTCCCTAATAGAGTATATCGTCTTGATAAGGCTCTATATGGTTTACATCAGGCTCCTCGATCATGGTATGAAAAACTGTCTACTCATCTACATGAAAATGGTTTTACTAGAGGTTCTATTGACAGCACGCTGTTTATCAAATGGAAAGGAATGGACTACTTACTTGTACAAGTTTACGTCGATGATATTATTTTTGGTTCATCTGATAAGAATATGTGCAAGGAGTTTGAGAAGAGCATGAAAGCTAAGTTCGAAATGAGTGCTTTGGGGGAATTAACTTTCTTCCTTGGACTACAGGTGGATCAACTGCAGGATGGGTTCTTTATTCATCAGAGCAAATATGTTCAAGATCTTCTTACTAGATTTCGAATGACCGATGCTAAAGATGCAATTACTCCCATTCAGACTAATCATGGGCTGTGTCCTGATAAGACTAATGATCCAGATGTCGATGCAACTCAATATCGGGCTATCATTGGTTCCTTGATGTATCTGACGGCTTCACGTCCAGACATTACCTTTGCTGTTTGTATGTGTGCTAGATATCAGGCTAATCCAAAAGAGTCACATTTGAAAGCTGCGAAAAGGATTCTTCGTTATGTGAAGGCCAAGCCTCGTCTAGGGCTTTGGTATCCCATGCATGGTTCCTTTGAATTCAAAGCTTTTACTGATTCGGATTATGGTGGCTGCAGTTCGGATAGGAAATCAACGTCAGGTGGATGTCAGCTTTTAGGGGGGAGAATTATATCGTGGCAGTGCAAAAAGCAGACATCTGTTGCACAGCCTACCTGTGAAGCAGAGTACATAGCTGCTGGTCAATGCTGTTCTCAGGTACTTTGGATACAGCAACAATTGCGCGACTATGGTATGGATATCTCAGACTCTCCTATTTGTATTGATAATAAGTCTGCCATAGATATTACAAAGAATCCGAAAAACTTTAAAGTCACCAAGCACATTGATATAAAGCATCACTTTTTGCGTGATTGTTTTGAGAAAAAGCTTATTCATTTAGAAAAGGTTATTACTGATGATAACCTTGCTGATCTTTATACTAAAGCTTTTGATAGACCTCGTCATGAGTTGTTATATCAACTCAATGGTATGAAGAATGCCGAGTAGTTTCTCTCAAAGAACTTAAATTTTCTTTTTGTGTCTTAGTAGTTTAAGTCGTATATAGATAGTGTCAATAATAAAAAAAAAGGGGTTACTGCACTACATGATTAGATGTGAAGATACTTTAGCTTTTAAGCCTACTTAAGTGTACTTTAAAAATGCTCAGTTCAGTGATACCATTATATGATGTATCGATAGGCACAAAGTACCAAGGTTTCCTTATAATCTGAACTTAAATGTATACAATGTTCTTATGGGAAACGTATTCAGATATATGGCTGAGAATACTTGTTCTTAAAATAGACAAGTCCTTTAAATCTTATGAAAGATCTTGCATTATAGTTATGTATATTTGGTCTTTATAAAGAAGGTCTCGGATACATATATGTGTATGTATTGCTTTTTTGGATGTATATTTGTGACAAGATATACAAATATCAAATAAATCTGTTGAAAATATGAAGCTAATGTGGCCTTTGAGATTCGAACAAGTAAGTCCTTGGGGTATCTTTGTATACCTAGCCTACCTAAAGCTTCCAACTTGGGATAGGTTGTCAGAAAGTTCGCTACACGGGTCTCCTAGAAAGTCACGGGTTTTCATAAGTGCTTTAAATAAAAATTATTAATGTCACAAATATGCAAGTACTTGGCATTATGCAATGTTAAGTATATTTCCGTACGTGAGTCAAGTTAAGTCGCTTTGCGTGTGAGGAATCACCGACCTGTCACCGCTGACTTGATTCTTAAAGACTTTCTCACTTTAATCACCAAATGTCTTAATCTTAGTGCTTGTTTCGATTGTGAGAGTGTATCTGAATATGGGGCACATAAGTTCGCAAACTAAAATTGTGGCATGAGTAACTTACTAGGTTACATGGTGACTGTCCTTGGCTCAAGTAATACGAAAGTGCCACAAACCAAAAAGGAGACTGGAAGTACCGAGTGTTTAAGAGGACAAACATATTGGTAATCGTTTTTGGATCACTGCTCATAACTAATAATAAGAGAATTATTTCTCGCTAGTAGGCTTATGTAAATGCTAATCTGATCTGATCAGCAGTATCCTAGTCACATGTAAATAATGAATAAATTAAGATAACTATTGTGTGTAGACTAGTTTATTATTCTGTAATTTTTATTCTAATTTATTTTTCTATTTTATTGAGTCAAAATAAGTATTTTCATAAGTTCTTATCGCACGAGAGATTCTACTTAAATTCTGTTGAGTATATGTTTTGCTGAATTCATTCATTTGAATTCTTGATGAGGTTATGTGATTAGTTCAAAAGAAGATTTTCTGATATGGACATTAATTTGTTTAAGTTTAGAAAATGATCTTTTAAATCTTATGTGACAAGTCAATGTTTTTTGATAACTTGGTGACCTTTTAGGGTTTGACAATGGAATGACCTCCCTTGATCTTTTATTAGAATCTTGAGTATTTCGTAATTGTTAATCCTAATTTTGTGTGTTTTTACTTGAATTTTCTGCATTACTGTGCCTTTGCTCTTGTTGCGTTAATGTGTTTTTGGTAAGTGTACAGTGTTCAGGTTAAGAAGATAAAGTTGGAGTGCTGATCTTTGTTGCAATATAGTGTTATTCATACAGATGATATCGTGGAGACGGGATTTTTGGTGTGAAATGACAATATTGTGATGCAAATATGAGCACGTGAAGGAAGAATACATGAATCTGTCTTTGGAGTATTAATTTACTTTACATTTCATGTATTTAGTGAAAATAATCAGTGTTGATACGTGTTTCTTTTAATTTTCGTACCTTGATTTATGACATGATTTCGGAAACTTTACAAAGTTCTTAATTGGATTTTTGGACTATTCATTGTTTGTTAGTTTTGTAGACGGCTTCTAATATGGGACTTAAGTGTTTCAAGATGGTTTGCCGTCAAACATCTCAATGATTAGAGAAATGCTCTCCGTATCATGGTCGTGGTTGGTATCGTGTTCATTGATTATTTTCATTGATTATTTTCAGGTTTGTTAATGGTTGATTTTAGACCTTGGGGTTCTGTTTTTAATTCAAGATTATAATGTTTGTAAAATACTTACATTATGATGATGATTTTAGATGGTGGTACCTTTTAGTACAAGGCAAGCACAAGTTGCTTTTAACGAGTTTTTGCTATGTACAGGATTAGGTCAAAGGGTCGAATCGTGGATAGTTTCGTGATGAAGAATCTTGACAAATTTTTCTAAGTACAATGTTGTTCTTTCGAAAATAGTATTTAACTTCGTTTGGACTTGTTTGTCAGAAAATTGTTCTTATTTTCGTCACAGCTAAATTCGTTTTATTTGGTTTTAAACGAAGATAACCTCTATCTTCGTTCCATTTTATTTTACGAAGGTTAACTTCGTTCCTTTTATTTTTGACTGACCTTATACCCGACCCGTTTTGACCCATCTTTTACCCATCCATATATATATCCAAACTTAATTCGTTTTTATCTTTTTCATTACCAAAATCGTTAAAGAAAACGAATTTAAGTTGCTTAAACCCCAATATCTTCATTAATCAAATACCTTGATTTCAGTTGATTCTCGGTTTGTTATTTCGATTTTTGTTGAAATAAGTAATTCAGGTATCTTATCTAGCATCGTCATTCACAAATCACCAATTCTTGATTCTTGTTTTTGCCCAATTTTTACATGAACTCATTCGGTTTTAAGATATATTTTAAGTTCTAGGGTTTAATTTCGTTTTTGATTTTAAATCCATTGGATCCTTAATTCGTTTGTAAAATCGAAGTGGGTTATGCTTCTTTTTAGTGATACAAATGTTTTGTGATTGATTTTGGGCAAATAAAGTGTTAATCAATGTTTTACGAATCAAATATTTGATTTTGGACCCAACTGATTGATCAGAATGGCTACGAAGTTAGTTTTCGTTTATCTCTACGAACTTAGGTTCTCAAATAGAGTTTACGAACTTAGACTTTTCCTTCAACTAACGAACTTAGAAGTTCTTGTGACAAACGAACTTATTTATGCTTCAAAGCTATCTTCGTTCATTGTTACCAACGAACTTAACACCTATTTTCGTTTATTGTTATCAAACGAATTTAAAGTCTATCTTCGTTCATTCCTAACTAACAAACTTAAAGTCTATCTTCGTACATTCTTAACTTACGAACTTAAAGACTAATTTCGTACAGTCTCAATTTATGAAATTATTGATTAAGTTCATCTAAGCCTGCAATTCATTTCTTGTGCTAATCCTATAATTTTTTTTTAAATTATGATCTGTTTTGCAGAAATGGCTCTTGCTCCACGTCAGTTCTTTAAGAAGCACAATCTGGCCTTAAATCTTGATCCAGATCAGCATAATTGTGAACGCTATCATGGGATGTTTGATTTTATTGCTCGTTCTAGGCTTTCTTTTGCATTCTGTGTGTTAGAAATCCAAAAATAGTGATAAATTGTAATCTAGAATAGAAGAATTTCTTGTTGTTAAGTCATAGATAAATGATCACTAAGGTTGAGGGGCGAATTGTGACAATTAGCATAATTGAGTAGTTAGACTATATATAGCCCTCACACCTTAGAGATCATAAGAACTTTTTGATAACTAACACATAATCATTACACCTTTAATTCCAGATTTACACACAGTTGCTTAATTCTCTCTCAAAACACACACAAAACACACCAAGAACACACACTGAAAACCGCCATTGTTGGATTGATTTCAGTAGCTAAAATCGTGTTATAACAAGTGGTATCAGAGCGAAACATCAATCTGATGTCGATCCATAACTGAATTCAATCACAATTTCATCAAAATCAATTTTAATCTCAAATTCTGTTCGTAATATTTCACCTACTGGTTCTTCAAAATTCACACATCAAATCTCATAAAATCACAGTTGTTTGTTCATCAATAGATTCGTGGTTATTGATAACATAATTCTGTCAATTTTCAAGTTCCAATTCAATCTAAATCTCGAGATTGAATTTTGAGTTTTGGCGCGTAATTTCAGGGATTTGAATCAGTTGTATTTTGTGTTGAATTTTGTTCATAATCTTGTTGCGGACATGATTTCAAACAGTTTGCAAGTGATTTCGTGATCTAACTCCTAGTAATTCATAAGAAATCGAAGTTTTAAAAAGTTGTTAATGGAGTTTTTCTGGAAATATGTTCAGATGAAGAAGATGACCAAGACGATCTTCCTAAGATCGTTTTAGTTCAGTGATTTGTGGCTTGTTAAGACGATCCTCACAAGATCGTTTTAGTAAAGAGTGTGTTGTGGTAGTGTTGATTCTGGCTAATTAATCCAAAGGATTGGTTTGGTCATTTCAAACACTTAGAAGTTTTTGAGAAAGAAAACAAGACGATCTTCATACCAAGATCGTCTCATTTCCTACTTACCCAGAACGATCTTCAAACCAAGATCGTTTCACCTAAGACGATCTTCATCTAAACCGTTTCATACCTTCAAAACTCAAGACGATCTTCACCAAGATCGTCTCATTTCCTTGAATAATTTCAAACCAAGATCATTTTTCATTTCAAGACCGTTTTATTTCTCAAGATCGTTTCACATTCTGATCTTCAAGACCGTTTCATTTCTCAAGATCGTTTCACATTCTGTTCTTCAAGATCATTTCACTTTCTATACTTAACCAAATTTCATTGAAATCCTAAAACGATCTTCTCAAGATCGTTTCACATTCTGTTCTTCAAGATCATTTCACTTTCTATACTTAACCAAATTTCATTGAAATCCTAAAACGATCTAGCTCAATACGATCTTACCCAGAACGATTTTGTAAAGATCGTTTCATTTCCTTGTTAACATAAGATCGTTTCATTACCTGGTTAATCAAGATCGTTTCATTTCCTGCTTAAATCAAGATCGTTTCATTTCATAATCTTACCAAGATCGTTTCATTTTCCACTTTTAAATTCAATTCAATTTTTTCAAATCAAATCAATCTCTAATGGCTTCTCGTGAAGCATTGGCATTAGGTTCTGATACAAGACCTCCAGTTCTCTACCGTGGTTCTTACGGACTATGGAAGAAACGATTCATGGACTATGTGGAAAGTCAAACAAATGGTCATATGATGAAAGATTCCATTCTGAATGGACTTGCTGTTCATCTCCATCCCACTACTAATGCAGTTATTCAAACTCATGAACTTTTGAATGCTGAGCAAAAGGATCGAACAGCTGCAGATAACAGAGCAAGGTCATGTTTATACAGAGCTCTACCGGATGAAATCTATGGGTCTGTTGATTCTTATGATACAGCAAAAGAGATATGGGATGAGGTGGCTAGACAGATGGAAGGAGCTGACGTGACTTCGACAATCAGATTGACCAACATTTTGACTGAGTTTGACAACTTCTCCAAAATGCCAAATGAATCTCTTGAGGCAGTTTACTACAGATTCTGCAATGTCATAAATGAACTGAGGAAGAACAATGTCAAGAAAACTGAGATTGAGTTAAACATCAAGTTCATCAAAGCACTTGGTCAAGAATGGGAAGATTTTGGAACCCAAATCAAGCAACATCAAAACCTGACCAAGTTCACCATTCATACTCTATATGAATCCTTCAAACTCAATGAAAACCAAGTACTAAGCAAAGCTTCATCAAACAAAATGCCAGAAGTTGTATCTTCTGATCCTTTGGCATTGATTGTTGAGAAAAAGATTTCTGAAGCTCTCAAAAGGCAAATGGTAGTTGTTTCTTCGTCTGATGAGGAGGGAGATGATCTGATGGCTACAAGAGATGGTGTTTCGGATGAACTATATCAAGCTCTTACCGCTGTAACAAAGCATTTCAAAAGGAAATATTACAAAGCGAGGCCAACAAACAACAATCTCCGCACTTCTTCTACAAGTGCATTTCCAAAGAAGGAACACTATCATCCAAGGAGCAATGAGCAAAGTGAAGCTGCTGGTTCAAGGTATGGTGAAAAGAAGGAAGCATATGAGAAACAAACAGTTGAGAAGGGTAAGGCATCAGACAAAAAGTGCTACAATTGTGGTATTCCTGGACATTTTGCCGTTGACTGCAAACAACCTCGAAAGCGGGATTATGAGTACTACAAGCAGAAGATGCTGTTAGCCAAACAAGTTGAAGCAGGACATGCATTGCTTGCCGAAGATGACAAATGGCTGTTGCTCACTGATGATGAAGATCAAGATCTCTCCGCTAATGTTTGCTATATGGCGAGATTGGCCAAGAACAAAGTCCTTGAAGCTGAAAGCACTGATGATGAATACCCAGATGATGAGGTAAATCTCGACTCTACTTTTTCTTTGGTTAAGGACAAAGAGTCTTGTAGATTAGCTTTATCTAAATTAACAAATCATATCAATTCTTTAGCCAACAAAAACAAAAAGTTGAAAAATAGTTTTTCATTTTCAAAAAGTGAATTTTCAAATCTTCTTGAAGAACACTCAAAATTACTTTTTGACCATGCTACTATTAAACAAGATTTTCAAACATACAAAGACAAAATGTTGGTTAAAGAATGTGAGATGAATGTCACTCCTGATTCTAAGTTATTACAAAGATGTCAAAATCTTGAAAAGACCATTCATGATCTTGAAAAAGCCAATCAAGATCTTGAAATTCAAAAGACTAATGAATGGCTTCGGGCAATGCAAGACAAATGGATGTTGATATTCTCAATAAGAAGCTCCAAGAAGCTAAACCAAACAATGTTGAACTCGAAAGGAAGATTTCTGATTTAAATCATAATTGTTTCTTAAAAGACATTGAGATAGAGAATCTTGAAAAACAAGTTGAGGAATTTAAAAAGAATATACTTTTCTATCAAGAAAAGCTATATAAAGTTGAACAAAATCCTTTCTTGAATTTCACTGCCTATTTCAACAAGTCAAAAATTGACAAAACAGAACTTCTTCTCGGGTTGGGATTTGAGAATATCACACCATTGCAAAAAGCCAAAGAGGAAATCGAACCCCTGTATGATGAAAAATTTCTTCGCCTTGGTATGATACAACAATTTATTCGTCCATTGGATGACGAATTTGAGACTGATGAAGTTGAGAGAATACCTAATCAAGATTTTTTGGTTAATTATGATGCAATCAATGATTCATACAAAACAAAACAATCTTCAATTTTCAAATTGGAAGAAATTGAATCAAATTTTCAAAACCAAGAATCTGTTGGTACTTCACCTAAATCAACTAAAATGTATTTTCCAACCACATTTTTGGAAAAGCAAATAGAAGATTTACAACAAAAGGTGGAATCTCAACAAACAGTTATTAATCATCTCAAGTCTCAAAGTCCGAATTCAGAGGATAAATGTATTGCTGTTGATACTAAGAAAGTTTGTGAGAATGTTTCTACTCAAACTGACCAAAGTGCCTCAGTAGAAAATTCTACCCAAACTACTTGTGATTCATCCACCAATACCTCTACTCAGACCTTGACTGATTCTCTTGAATGTACTTGTCATACTGATGATTATGTGCAATCTGATTTATCTAATGACGAACTTGCACAGAGTTTAGTTTTGATATGGTACTTTTATAGGTTTTTCACATGCAACACTGTTGATGAGTTAGTTGTTCACCCTAAGCCTAGTGCTAGTATAGGTGTTGATACATCTTCTCAATTTTCTTGTGAGACCAAAGATGTGTCAGTTCAAGTTGACCTAATTTCTGAGAATACCCATGATGAGAAGTTGGACACCAAGATTCCTGATTTTTCAAAACTTTCAAATGAATTTGAAACTAATCAATCTCCATTGCAATTTTCTTTTGATAAAGATTTCACAAAGGCTGATTTTGATAAATTCATGGAGGGAGAATATGTTTTTAATTCAGAAACTGAGAAAAAGATTGAATCTACCAAAATCAAAGTTGAAACAAAAGAGGAATCTCTGGAATTTCAAAAACCATTGTCCAAAGCTCCAACTTCATACTACTCAAGGAAACGAGTTAAGACCAAACTCGTCAAGACTGAACCAAAGAACATTAAGTTAGAAACCTTTGTTGCTACCCCAGTGAAACATGTCAAAAAGGAACAAGCTGAAACCCCACACACGACAAAGTACACCAAAGTGAAACTTCCGAAAGACTATCCTAATGCTTCTCAATCTAGCTCTCAATCTAGCCTTTTACCTAAGGTGTCTAAGTCTAGCTCAGTTTCGCTAACTAAAGATACTTCAAATGGCTTCCGAAAGACTATCCTAATGCTTCACAATCTAGCTCTCAATCTAGCTTTTTACCTAAGGTGTCTAAGTCTAGCTCAGTTTCGCTAACTAAAGATACATCAAATGGTTCAACTAGATATAGAGATAGATATGGGTGGTTTTCTCATGATAAACCAAAGAAGCAAGAAGTTTCCTCACCTCCAAAAGATTCCAAAAAGATGAAAGTGTTTAAAACTCCTAGTTCTAATTTTCAAAGTTTCAATTCAACAGGTGGAAAGAGCTTAACTAGTGGTGCTAAATGGGTTGCTAAAACTTTAGTACCTAAGATCACTAGTAATCAAAAGAATGTTGAGAAAATGAAGAAAAGAAGGAGGAGAAATGCTGTTAATAAGAAGAAAAGTGCTTCTGTTAATCAAAACAATTCATCTTTGTTAATAAATGTTGAATGTGCCAAGGCAAGGCCTTGTGAGCTTGTAAACAATTTTAATTCTTGTGTGGTTGATATGAATGCTTGTAGACATGTTACTTTTAATTCTCGTGTGAATGTTCGTACATTTTATTCAAATATGTTTGTTGATAATGTGCTTGTTGATGCTTATGTTGATTCAATAACATGTTTGAATGCGCATACTAAGTTATATACCCTGCCTGTTTTATCTAACCAAAAAGGACCCGTTTTCAAGTGGGTACCTAAAAACGGTTAAATTTCTTTGATTGCAGGAAATAACCATCTGTGTTTGGATACTCGATTCCGGGTGTTCGAAGCACATGACTGGAAATAAGTCTTTGCTGAAGAACTTTGTTGAACGATTCATGGGAACGGTTCGCTTTGGAAACAACAATTTCGCTCCTATCTTAGGTTATGGGGACATTGAACGAAATGGGATTATAATCAAGAAAGTTCACTATGTTGAAGGTTTAAGTCACAACTTGTTCAGTGTTGGACAATTCTGTGATAACAATCTTCAAGTTCTTTTTCGAAAATCTCTTTGCAAAGTCCAAACCTTAGATGGAGTTGATATTCTTTGTGGCGATCGTGACGATAACCTTTTTACCGTCAATCTCGATGATAACCAACCAACCGACAATATCTGTCTCATTTCAAAGGCTACTTCAAAGAATTCTTGGTTATGGCATAGAAGGCTCTCTCATCTGAATTTCCAAACAATCAATACTTTAGTCAATAAGCATCTTGTTGAAGGCTTACCTGACTATAAGTATGAAAGTGAGCATGTCTGTCCTTCTTGTGCTGTTGGGAAGATTAAGAGAGTTTCTCATAAACCGAAGAAATCTCCAAATTCTTTAGCACCTCTTCATTTGCTTCACATGGATCTTTGTGGGCCGATGAAAGTTCAAAGCCGAAATGGGAAGAAATACATCCTGGTTATTGTTGATGATTATTCAAGATATACTTGGGTTAAGTTCCTAGCATCCAAAGATGAAACAACTCAGATGTTGATAGATTTCATCACCAATACTCAAGTAAATCTTCAACTTCCTGTTCGTTACATCCGTTCGGATAACGGTACTGAATTCAAGAATGCTGTTTTTGATGAATTCTGCAAATCCAAAGGTATTACTCATCAATTCTCAGCAGTTCGCACCCCACAACAAAACGGTGTTGTTGAAAGGAGAAATCGATCGCTGGTGGAAGCAGCAAGGACAATGCTTGCTTATTCCAAATTACCATCCAATATGTGGGCTGAAGCTGTTGACACTGCATGTCACACTCAGAATCGGTCCATTATCAATCAGCGTTTCGAAAAGACTCCTTATGAGGTTATTAACAAACGGAAACCCAACATCAACTACTTCCATATATTTGGGTGTGTTTGTTACACGTTGAATGATCGGGAGAATCTTGGAAAATTCGAGAAGAAAGGTGATGAAGGATATTTTGTTGGTTATTCCAAAACATCTATTGCCTACCGAATCTATAATCGTCGAACAAACATAATTCAAGAGACGATGAATGTGTGGTTCGATGAGATGTCAGGCATGATTTTTGAGCAAGAAAGCTTGCTACCAACAAGTATGGATTCAAGTGCTTCAAGTAATTCTACAAGGAATACTACCTTAGCTTCTAAATTCAAGAAGTTTCCAACTCCAACCAGTGATGAATTAGATATTCTTTTTGAAGAATTCTATAAGTCAAAACCGATTCATGATCAAGAACCTCCAGACATCGTTGAACCAATTCAAAGCAATGAACCTCTTCATAACAACGATCCAGTTCCTAACAACACTCATGAATCGTCATCAAGTTCTTCTGAGCAAATATCATCTTCAAATGATTCTATTCCACCATCCTATCCTGATAATTCTTCTCAAGTGAATGTTCAAGAACAACCTTCTCAATTCACTCAGACAACAAATCCCCTGAACACTCCAAATGTGTATGTACCACTTGACTTTGATCATCCAGCATATGAGGAAAGGGTTATACCAAGTTATGATTCCATCTCTCACCAAACTTCAAGTTTCAATGATGGTGATGTTGATCTTCAACAACAAGATCCTCTTCCTCATGCTCACAAGTGGATTCGCATGCAGAAAAATCATCCTACTGATCAAATAATTGGAGATCCACAAGCAGGAGTAACTACTCGTACTTCAGTGAATGAGTGTCTCGTTGCACTTTCTCTTAGCAATATCGAACCCAAAACAGTATCTGAAGCTCTTCGAGATCCAGAATGGGTTAAGGCAATGCAAGAGGAACTCGCACAATTTGAAAGACTGAAGGTATGGAGATTAGTTCCAAATCCTAGAAAAGATGATCCAATCGGAACGAAGTGGATATTCAAAAACAAAAAGGATGAGAATGGAGTGGTAGTAAGAAATAAAGCTCGACTTGTTGCAAAGGGTTATTGCCAACAACCTGGTGTTGACTTCGACGAAACTTTTGCTCCAGTTGCAAGAATGGAGGCCATTCGGATATTCTTAGCTTATGCCGCATTCCGAAACTTCACTGTGTTTCAAATGGATGTGAAGACTGCTTTCCTGAATGGTGACCTCAAAGAAGAAGTTTACGTTGATCAACCTGAAGGTTTTGTTGATTCTCAAAGACCAAACCATGTCTACAGGTTAGACAAGGCTCTCTATGGTCTTAAGCAAGCACCCCGAGCATGGTATGATTCTTTAACTACTTTCTTACTTAAAGGTGGATTTACCAAAGGCACAATTGACCCTACCTTGTTCATTCGCAAACAAGGTAAGCATGTTCTACTAGTTCAAATATATGTTGATGACATTATATTTGGGTCGACCAGTCAAACATTTTGCCGAAACTTTTCATCTCTAATGGTCAATCATTTTGAAATGAGCATGATTGGGGAAATGAATTACTTTTTGGGTCTTCAAATCAAACAATTACCAACTGGTATTTTTATATCACAAGGTAAATACATAAATGACATGTTGAAAAAGTTTGATATGACTTCATGTTCTTCAATTTCTACCCCAATGGCTGCTCGAACAACCATTAATACTGATTCAAATGGGAAACCATTTGACCAAAAGAGATATAGAAGTATGATTGGTTCATTGTTGTACCTAACAGCATCTCGCCCAGATATAATGTTTGCAACATGTATGTGTGCTAGATATCAAGCTGCTCCAACTGATTTACATTATCAAGCTGTGAAACGAATCTTTCGTTATCTGAAGGGTACACCCGATTTAGGTCTCTGGTATCCAAGGGATACTGGATTCAATCTAACTGCTTATTCAGATGCAGATCATGCAGGTTGTAAACTTGATCGCAAGAGCACTTCCGGTACTTTACAATTTTTAGGAGATAAAATTGTGAGTTGGTCTTCCAAGAAACAGAACTGTGTTTCACTATCAACGGCTGAAGCAGAATATGTGGCTGCGGCTAGTTGTTGTGCTCAAGTCTTATGGATGAAGACACAACTGACTGATTATGGTCTGACGTATGATCATATTCCTATCTATTGTGATTCTCAGAGTGCCATTGCCATTGCAGTCAACTCAGTAAACCACTCTCGATCAAAGCATATTGATGTTAGATATCATTTTCTCAAAGATCATATTGAGAAAGGTGACATCGAACTCTACTTTGTGGGAACTGAATTTCAACTTGCAGATTTGTTCACAAAACCATTGGACGAAAAGAGGTTTAATTTTCTGATCTCCAAGCTTGGTATGTTAAATCTTAAACCTTAATCTTTTTCATTTGAAGGAATTCTTGACACATTTCAGAAAACAAAATACAAAATTGAAAAATTACAAAAATTAACAAAAAGATTTTTTAATGGCTTGTATATACTATGTATGCAACCCGTTCTTAAAAGATATATTTATTTTCAGAATGTTTTATACATTCTAAGATATTGTTATTATCCATATGGATTCATATAAGATAACGAGGAATCGAACGCCTTTGTGTACTTCCAAGTATTCTTATATAATTGATTGGATTTTCAAATTGCTTAAATGTTTTAATTGCCTCCAACTGTTGTTGTAAGTTGCGTATCTTTGTGATTGAATGCTGTACTTTGTGTACTCCCTAGCTGTCTTATCTTTGTGATATAATTGCTTATCTTTGTGATATAATTGCTTATCTTTGTGATATAATTGCTTATCTTTGTGATATAATTGCTTATCTTTGTGATATAATTGCTTATCTTTGTGATATAATTGCTTATCTTTGTGATATAATTGCTTATCTTTGTGATATAATTGCTTATCTTTGTGATATAATTGCTTATCTTTGTGATATAATTGCTTATCTTTGTGATATAATTGCTTATCTTTGTGATATAATTGCTTATCTTTGTGATATAATTGCTTATCTTTGTGATATAATTGCTTATCTTTGTGATATAATTGCTTATCTTTGTGATATAATTGCTTATCTTTGTGATATAATTGCTTATCTTTGTGATATAATTGCTTATCTTTGTGATATAATTGCTTATCTTTGTGATATAATTGCTTATCTTTGTGATATAATTGCTTATCTTTGTGATATAATTGCTTATCTTTGTGATATAATTGCTTATCTTTGTGATATAATTGCTTATCTTTGTGATATAATTGCTTATCTTTGTGATATAATTGCTTATCTTTGTGATATAATTGCTTATCTTTGTGATATAATTGCTTATCTTTGTGATATAATTGCTTATCTTTGTGATATAATTGCTTATCTTTGTGATATAATTGCTTATCTTTGTGATATAATTGCTTATCTTTGTGATATAATTGCTTATCTTTGTGATATAATTGCTTATCTTTGTGATATAATTGCTTATCTTTGTGATATAATTGCTTATCTTTGTGATATAATTGCTTATCTTTGTGATATAATTGCTTATCTTTGTGATATAATTGCTTATCTTTGTGATATAATTGCTTATCTTTGTGATATAATTGCTTATCTTTGTGATATAATTGCTTATCTTTGTGATATAATTGCTTATCTTTGTGATATAATTGCTTATCTTTGTGATATAATTGCTTATCTTTGTGATATAATTGCTTATCTTTGTGATATAATTGCTTATCTTTGTGATATAATTGCTTATCTTTGTGATATAATTGCTTATCTTTGTGATATAATTGCTTATCTTTGTGATATAATTGCTTATCTTTGTGATATAATTGCTTATCTTTGTGATATAATTGCTTATCTTTGTGATATAATTGCTTATCTTTGTGATATAATTGCTTATCTTTGTGATATAATTGCTTATCTTTGTGATATAATTGCTTATCTTTGTGATATAATTGCTTATCTTTGTGATATAATTGCTTATCTTTGTGATATAATTGCTTATCTTTGTGATATAATTGCTTATCTTTGTGATATAATTGCTTATCTTTGTGATATAATTGCTTATCTTTGTGATATAATTGCTTATCTTTGTGATATAATTGCTTATCTTTGTGATATAATTGCTTATCTTTGTGATATAATTGCTTATCTTTGTGATATAATTGCTTATCTTTGTGATATAATTGCTTATCTTTGTGATATAATTGCTTATCTTTGTGATATAATTGCTTATCTTTGTGATATAATTGCTTATCTTTGTGATATAATTGCTTATCTTTGTGATATAATTGCTTATCTTTGTGATATAATTGCTTATCTTTGTGATATAATTGCTTATCTTTGTGATATAATTGCTTATCTTTGTGATATAATTGCTTATCTTTGTGATATAATTGCTTATCTTTGTGATATAATTGCTTATCTTTGTGATATAATTGCTTATCTTTGTGATATAATTGCTTATCTTTGTGATATAATTGCTTATCTTTGTGATATAATTGCTTATCTTTGTGATATAATTGCTTATCTTTGTGATATAATTGCTTATCTTTGTGATATAATTGCTTATCTTTGTGATATAATTGCTTATCTTTGTGATATAATTGCTTATCTTTGTGATATAAGACTTCATTTGATCACATTGTGTCTAGTATATTAATTGATCATTAATTTGATTATTCTTCACTTTAGGACACATTCGAGTCATATCTTTGTGATATAATTGCATTATCTTTGTGATATATTCTTCACTTTAGGACACATTCGAGTCTTATCTTTGTGATATAATTGCTTATCTTTGTGATATAGCTGGAACATTTGTAGTGATATCTTATCTTTGTGATATAATTGCTTATCTTTGTGATATAATTGCTTATCTTTGTGATATAATTGCTTATCTTTGTGATATAATTGCTTATCTTTGTGATATAATTGCTTATCTTTGTGATATAATTGCTTATCTTTGTGATATAATTGCTTATCTTTGTGATATAATTGCTTATCTTTGTGATATAATTGCTTATCTTTGTGATATAATTGCTTATCTTTGTGATATAATTGCTTATCTTTGTGATATAATTGCTTATCTTTGTGATATAATTGCTTATCTTTGTGATATAATTGCTTATCTTTGTGTCTAGAGCTATCTTGTGATCATAATTGATCATTGCGTTTATTCTTCTTAGAACACATTCGAGTCATATCTTTGTGATATAATTGCTTATCTTTGTGATATAGCCGGAACATTCGTAGTGATATCTGCAATGATATTCCACGATGATCGAATGGAAATCCTACCAATGCTAACATCTTTTCCAACGTTGAACGTAGGTCTCATAATTACATTTATGTGATTATTGAGCTAACGAGAAGTCTAAGTGACCTCGGTTTTTCCTAAAAGTCTTTAAGGATAAAATTGTGGTTATCAAATGCTTCGGTAGTGTTAACCATGATTTATATTCTTTGAAGCAATCTAGTGGTTGAAAAGCCGCAGACCGAACTATGTTAGAGACTTGTTTTGTGCATATCTCAATGATACATAGGAAATCCGAAAAATGTTATACATTTCTATCGGTCATTTCATTAATCCTTTTGATTTTTGAACATGCAAACGGATCATTCTTATCCGGTTTCATTTCTCTTCACACAAACACAGAAACCACCAACACCATGATATAATGTTTGTCCCAACAACTTCAATCTTACATTTTAGTCACCCATAGGATCTCTTGGGTTGGGCTACTAGTTTGGGTTGATGTTTTGATGGTTGACATTTCTCCATGTCTTATTATTCCTTGTGACATTTAGTCAATCATATGTGTACATAATGACATTGGTTCCCAATTTTGTCATTATGAGGGGGAGAAAATATTATGATTGATTCATAGTCTTTGCCAACTGAGCTTTTGCTTCGGAGATGAATTTGGTATTGTCTTCAAATGATACCTTCTCTCTATCTTTTTCCAAGGCATAGTTGGTGATAGAAATGAAATGAGAGTCTATGTTGAGAAATTTTTGTATTTGGGTGTTTCAAATGGGAAAAGGCTTATCAAAGTTTGTGTATAGGGGGAGAAAATTGTTCATGATGAGTCAATAGTTTCAGATTTTCACTAGACTTTAGTTGATTAAGATTTTGATTTTAAAAAGGGGAATCTGAATTGACTTTAGAGATAAGAATGAAACCGAAGATGAAAAGATTTTCACTCAAGACACTTCAACAATTCAAAGATGCTCCAAAAGATGTATACTCATGGATTGAGGGGGAGCATGAATACTTCATAAGAATTTCATCCAAACTTCATTCAAACACTTACTCTCCAAAGTATAGGAGTTGATGTGACAAAGATCAAAGCTTCAACAAGGTTGAAAAATTTGTTAGAAGATTCAAGTCAAAGAAGTAAAGCTTCAAAAGAGTCTTCATCAAACATTCTTCATTCAAGATCTTCAAGTCATACAACAACATTTTGTCAAGAAACTCCAATGCATACATCAAGGGGGAGAGTTCATATTCATGAAACTTCATTTCAAAAAGATGAGTTTCATTCAAGAATTAAAACCGAAGAATCGAAAAGTTGAATTTCATTCGAGAATCAAAGATTGATACAGTCAAAACCAAGATTCATCTCTTCTGCATTTCAAAGGACAACTCTGATTCATGATTCATCAATTCTCGAAGATTCAAGTCAACACATTTGTTCAACTTCATGATACTCTTTTTCAAGACTCAGACACTTTCATTATTCTCTGTTCTAAAAGAACATTGAGAATCCTCACATGATTTAACTTCAAGAAGTTCAAGACCAAGACCAAGACCAAGACCGAATCAAGTTCTCCAAAGACAAAAGAGAAAGCTTTGAAGACTTGTTTCAACACCCCAATTGTCTTCACCACCGGGCTCATCAAATTCATTCCTATAAGACAGTATAACACGTACTTCATTCATTACAATATATCACTAAGGGGGAGAATGTTAGAAATCCAAAAATAGTGATAAATTGTAATCTAGAATAGAAGAATTTCTTGTTGTTAAGTCATAGATAAATGATCACTAAGGTTGAGGGGCTAATTGTGACAATTAGCATAATTGAGTAGTTAGACTATATATAGCCCTCACACCTTAGAGATCATAACACTTTTTGATAACTAACACATAACATTACACCTTTAATTCCAGATTTACACACAGTTGCTTAATTCTCTCTCAAAACACACACAAAACACACCAAGAACACACACTGAAAACCACCATTGTTGGATTGATTTCAGTAGCTAAAATCGTGTTATAACACTGTGATTCACCTAGATTGATTAGGCAGTATATTGATGCTTTCTGGAGGACTGCTCATCAAGTCATGGTTAATGGTCGTAGCTTTGTTCGAGCAACTGTCGAAGGAATCACTTTTGATTTTAATGCTGCGATGCTTCGTGAAATTCTGCATTTGGGTGACGAATCAGACGAAGCAGTAGATTTAGCTTATGATTTTGACCTGATTTGTAGATGTTTTCAAAGAATGGGATATGTTGGTCAAATAAAGCTTCCTTTTGACAAAAGTGGATTTCAAGGACGTTGGAGATATCTTGCTTACGCGTTGTTGGTGAGTCTGAGCAATCGTAAGGCTGGATTTGATCAGCTTTCTGCTCAGATTTCTTCGCAGATGGTTGCCTTGGTCTATAATCGACCTTATCCATTTTCAACATACTTCTATCATGAGTTTATTGGTCAAATCAATGCCAAAGCGAAAAATAGGTTTCTCTTATATCCTCGTTTTGTTATGGCGATAGTTAGACATTTCTGTCCGAACTTGGTATTTGATCAAGGTCCTCGCTATGTACCACATGTTTGGCCTTTACGTATATTTGCTGATTTAGATGCCAATACTCGAAATGTAGCTGGTCTAAATAATCCACCTTTGTTTGGTCACTTAACTAATCCAAATTATCGATCTCGTTTTGCGAATGATATGTTAGTGGATGATGAAGACAATTCTGATCATGAGGATAAAGAGAGTTCAGATGATAGTTCGGCTGGTGATTCTGATGATTCTGATAGTGGGAATGATGGTGATGCTGATGTAGTTGAAGCAGACACAGATGAATATGATAGTGTCGCTGCTGATTCTGGTAATGAGCATCGAACTAAGATGGCTCATGATGTACCTGCTGCTTCAGGAAGTGATAATTCATATCACTTTTCTCGAGAAGATGTACCTGGTGCTTTACGCCGAGAGCGTCGGAGTAAGGCATGTCATTCTTCACCGGTTCTTTCTGATACGGATCAATCCGTTCATGATGAACATGTTACTCAAGAAGAAGTTAATCTGGATGAGGATGTTGGTGCTGAACAAGAAGCTGTGCTTGATGATCAAGAAGAATTGGAACATAGAAATATGCCATCAAGTCCATTTCATGAAGGTACAAGTACTGTTGGATCGAAGAGGACACTGGCTGCTCCTCTCACTTATCGCAGGGCTAAGCGTGCACGCATGTCTGAGACTGCTTCAGTATCTGCAGCTGCTGCTGCTTTTCCTGCTGTCTCTACAGCACCGGTTGCTTCTGTTGCCGGTAGTGTACCGTTGCGTCCACTGTTGCCTCCTGCTGTACCAATATTGCCCAGATTGCCTACTTTTCCTCCTATTCCTTCAGATTACTCCCTAGTTAGGCGTATAGATGTTCTTCAGACTCGTGTTGATACGTTAGAGTCTGATCTTACGAATGTTCGAGGTACTTTGACCTTTTTAATCAACTGGGTCAAGAATCAAGGGGGAGAAGTTCCTGAAGAAGTTTGCAGATTATCAGCAGTTCAGTCAAGACGTCAGAATGATGATGATGCTGATAATGCTGGTAATAGGAGTGATTCTCGCCCAGTTTCTGACAAAGGAAAAGGGGTTGAGACTCAGGGGGAGACAGGAAGAGATACTACCCAGACTGGTACTTCTGGTGCGGGTGGATCAAGTGCTCCTCGAGAGGCTGAAGTTATTGAAGCACTTGACTCAGGTAATTCTTCGAAATCGATTGATTATTTAAGTGATTATCCTGTACCTCTCAGAGAAGATGATCCACTACATGAGATTGATCGACTTGTGCCTGGGCAAAGATTCAATGATTATATTATCACATGGGATACTATGAAACCCATCATGTATTGGACTCATATCTCAGATAAAGATACTGCAAGATATAAGACAATAATCTGGAGTTGGTTTTATGATGAAGAACTAAAGCTGTTTGTTCTTAAAAGACCAGAAGGTTGTCAGTATCTAGCATGGCGTGAGAGACATTTCAGAAGTTTGTGTGACGAAGACTTACATGAACTAGGAAATAACAGGATTATCAATCCAAGTGGTTATGGTCTTGCTGATGTGGTTGATAAAAACCTTCATGAAGATTTCAAGTTGAGATTGAATATGAAAGACTCTGAAAAACCAAAGTTTCATATTGAACCAAGACGAAAGAAGAAGGTGGTTAAGCCAGATAAAAGTGTTGAGTATATTCAACGTGATATCAAATGTATGATCAAAGTCCCTGCCAAGAAATGGGCACAAGATGTCTTGGATAAGATGGATAATTGGGAGATTGATCGTTATTCTGGTGAAGCCAAGATGTATGCAGACTCGAAGAAGAATATGTTGTTGAGAAGGATGTATGATCCAATGCAGTTGGTTAACTTCTCAAGAAATGATCAGAGAAAATTATATGATACTGAATGTTCATTTTTACCATTTTGGAAGAATGAAGAAAGTCGATATCGTAAGATTCTCCAAGTCTGCTTACACGAAAATATCCATGCAATAGCAAACGATTGTTATTTGATGGATGATGAAGATTTTTTGAAGACTGAAGAAATCGAAGATGCTGCTGTCAAGGGGGAGTTTGTTGATGCATGTTGATGTGACAACAGCAACTTAGATTTGATTAGTCTTTTAGATTAAGACATTATGTTATTTTATGTCTTATTTATATGTGTAATTGATAGATTATGGACTTCATGTTTTGGTAATGATCGATTACATGTTTTGGTGTTATATATATGTTTATATATGATGTTTGTTATGTGTGTTATACAAGTACAAACATAATATATGTTAGGTTTCTTGTACATGAAGTACTTGGAAAATAACTAGGCATAGATGTTGATGGTAATTAGTACTAACGAAGATAATCTTCGTTGGGAACTAACGAAGATAATCTTCGTTATATGGGCTGGGCTGCTAAGTTCGTAAGAACAAAGCCCAGCAGGCCCAATATCGATCAGAAACATATATAAATGAATGGAAACCCTAAATTGAGGCAATCCCAGTTCATTCTTACACTCACCAAAGGCGACTAAGTTCGTTTCTAGCTTTTAGAAAACGAAGATAGATCATATAAGGCTGATTATATTGATATAATTAGCAATATATTTGATAACTAATCAAACTAGTTATCTCGTGAGGATTCCGCACTCACGACATAACAATAGACGATCTCGAGAGCGATCTGCAGCTATCGAGGGACTAACAAAGACATTTAAGCAAATGAAAATCCAATCAATTGTTCAAGATGAGACAGCAAGGGAGTACACAAAGGCGTTCGATCCTTCACTTCTCATATCAACAATTGAGAGTTTGAAAATTTTATTCGAAAAAAATTTGATTGCTATTACACATACATATTCATATAAGAACACTTGGAAGTACACAAAGGCGTTCGATTCCTTGTTATCTTATATCAATTTATATGTATAATAACAAGATCTTAGAATGTATTACCACTCTAAAAATAAATATATCATTTAAGAACGGGTTGCACACATAGTATATGCAAGCCACTTTGATAAATATCTTTTTGTTTATTTTTTGAAAATTTGCAATTTTGTATTTGATTTTCTCTTTTCAAATTTTGTATTTAGTTTTTCTGGAATGTGTCAAGAATTCCTTCAAATGGAAAAAGAGTTAAGGTTTAAGATTTAACATACCAAGTTTGGAGATAAGAAAGTTAAACCTCTTCTCATCCAAAGGTTTTGTGAACAAATCTGCAAGTTGAAAGTCAGTTCCCACAAAGTAGAGCTCGATGTCACCTTTCTCAATATGATCTTTGAGAAAATGATATCTAACATCAATATGCTTTGATCGAGAGTGGTTTACTGAGTTGACTGCAATGGCAATCGCACTCTGAGAATCACAATGGATAGGGATATGATCATATTTCAGACCATAATCAGTTAGTTGTGTCTTCATCTATAAAACTTGAGCACAACAACTAGCTGCAGCCACATATTCAGCTTCAGCCGTTGATAGTGATACACAATTCTGTTTCTTGGAAGACCAACTCACAATTTTATCACCTAAAATTTGTAAAGTACCGGAAGTGCTCTTGCGATCAAGTTTACAACCAGCATGATCTGCATCTGAATATGCAGTTAGATTGAATCCAGTATCCCTTGGATACCAGAGACCTAAATTGGGTGTACCCTTCAGATAACGAAAGATTCGTTCACAGCTTGATAATGTAAATCAGTTGGAGCAGCTTGATATCTAGCACACATACATGTTGCAAACATTATATCTGGTCGAGATGCTGTTAGGTACAACAACGAACCAATCATACTTTGATATCTCTTTTGGTCAAATGGTTTCCCATTTGTATCAGCATTTATGTTTGTTCGAGCAGCCATTGGGGTAGAAATTGAAGAACATGAAGTCATATCAAATTTTCTCAACATGTCATTTATGTATTTACCTTGTGATATAAAAATACCAGTTGGTAATTGTTTGATTTGAAGACCCAAAAAGTAATTCATTTCCCCAATCATACTCATTTCAAAATGATTAACCATAAGAGATGAAAAGTTTCGGCAAAATGTTTGACTGGTTGACCCAAAGATAATGTCATCAACATATATTTGAACAAGTAGAACATGCTTACCTTGTTTGCGAATGAACAAGGTAGGGTCAATTGTGCCTTTGGTAAGCCACCTCTTAGTAAGAAAGTAGTTAAAGAATCATACCATGCTCGGGGTGCTTGCTTAAGACCGTAGAGCGCCTTGTCTAACCTGTAGACATGGTTTGGCCTTTGAGGATCAACAAAACCTTCTGGTTGATCAACGTAAACTTCTTCTTTGAGGTCACCATTCAAGAAAGCAGTCTTCACATCCATTTGAAACACAGTAAAGTTTCTGAATGCGGCATAAGCTAAGAATATTCGAATGGCCTCCATTCTTGCAACTGGAGCAAAAGTTTCATCAAAGTCAACACCAGGTTGTTGGCAATAACCCTTTGCAACAAGTCGAGCTTTATTCCTTACTACCACTCCATTCTCATCCTTTTTTTTTTGAATATCCACTTTGTTCCGATTGGATCATCTTTTCTAGGATTTGGAACTAATCTCCATACCTTCAGTCTTTCAAATTGTGCGAGTTCATCTTGCATTGCCTTAACCCACTCTGGATCACGAAGAGCTTCAGATACTATTTTGGGTTCGATATTGCTAAGAGAAAGTGCAACAAGACACTCATTTACTGAAGTACGAGTAGTTACTCCTGCTTGTGGATCTCCAATTATTTGATCAGTAGGATGATATTTCTGCATACGTGTCCACTTGTGAGCATGAGGAAGAGGATCTTGTTGTTGAAGATCAACATCACCATCATTAAAACTTGAGTTTTGTTGAGAGATGGAATCATAACTTGGTATAACTCTTTCCTCATAAGCTGGATGATCAAAGTCAAGTGGTACATACACATTTGGAGTGTTCAATGGATTTGTTGTCTGAGTTAATCGAGAAGGTTGTTCTTGAACATTCACTTGAGAGGATGGTGGAGAAGAATCATTAGAAGAGGATCCTTGCTCTGAAGAACTTGATGATGATTCATGAATGATGTCAGGAACTGAATCGTTTTCATTGTTTTGAATTGGTTCAACGATGACCTGAGGTTCTTGATCATGAATCGGTTTTGAATTATATAATTCTTCAAAAAGAATATCTAATTCATCACTTGTTGGAGTTGGAAACTTCTTGAATTTAGAAGCTAAGGTAGAATTCCTTGTAGAAGTACTTGAAGCATTTGGATCATTACTTGTTGGTAGTAAACTTTCTTGCTCAAAAATCATGCCTGACATCTCATCAAACCAAACATTCAATGTTTCTTGAATTGTGTTTGTTCGACGATTATAGATTCGGTAGGCAATTGATGTTTTGGAATAACCAACAAAATATCCTTCATCACCTTTCTTCTCGAACTTTCCAAGATTCTCCGATCATTCAAAGTGTAACAAACACACCCAAATATATGAAAGTAGTTGATGTTGGGTTTGCGTTTGTTAACAACCTCATAAGGAGTCTTTTTGAAACGCTGATTGATAATGGACCGATTCTGAGTGTGACAAGCAGTGTCAACAGCTTCAGCCCACATATTGGATGGTAATTTTGAATAAGCAAGCATTGTCCTTGCTGCTTCCACTAGCGATCGATTTCTCCTTTCAACAACACCGTTTTGTTGTGGGGTGCGAACTGCTGAGAATTGATGAGTAATACCTTTGGATTTGCAGAATCCATCAAAAACAGCATTCTTGAACTCAGTTCCGTTATCCGAACGGATGTAACGAACTGGAAGTTGAAGATTTACTTGAGTATTAGTGATGAAATCTATCAACATCTGAGTTGTTTCATCTTTGGATGCAAGGAACTTGACCCAAGTATATCTTGAATAATCATCAACAATAACCAAGATGTATTTCTTCCCATTTCGGCTTTGTACTTTTATCGGCCCACAAAGATCCATGTGAAGCAAATGAAGAGGTGCTAAAGAGTTTGGAGATTTCTTTGGTTTATGAGAAGTTCTCTTAATCTTCCCAACAGCACAAGAAGGACAGACATGCTCACTTTCATACTTATAGTCAGGTAAGCCTTCAACAAGATGCTTGTTGACCAAAGTATTGATGGTTTGAAAATTCAGATGAGACAGCCTTCTATGCCATAACCAAGAATTCTTTGAAGTAGCCTTTGAAATGAGACAAATATTATCGGTTGGTTGGTTATCATCGAGATTGACGGTAAAAAGATTATCATCACGATCACCACAAAGAATATCAACTCCATCTAGAGTTTGGACTTTGCAAAGAGATTTTCGAAACAGAACTTGAAGATTGTTATCACAGAATTGTCCAACACTGAACAAGTTGTGACTTAATCCTTCAACATAGTGAACTTTCTTGATGATAATTCCATTTCGTTCAATGTCTCCAAAACCTAAGATAGGAGCTAAATTGTTGTTTCCAAAGCGAACTGTTCCCATGAATCGTTCAACAAAATTCCTGAGCAAAGATTTATTTCCAGTCATGTGCTTCGAACACCCGGAATCGAGTATCCAAACACAGATGGTTATTTCCTGCAATCAAAGAAATTAACCGTTTTTAGGTACCCACTTGAAGACGGGTCCTTTATGGTTAGTTAAAACAGGCAGGGTATATAACTTAGGAATCGCATTCAAACATGTTTTCGAATCAACATAAGCATTAACAAGCACATTATCAACCAACACATTTGAATAAAAAGTACGAACATTCACATGAGAATTAAAAGTAACATGTCTACAAGCATCAACATTAGCCACACATGTACGGGAATTAAGATTGTTTACAAGCTCACAAGGTCTTGCCTTGGCATTTTCAACATTATTTAACAAAGAAAAATTGTTTTGATTAACAGGAACACCCTTCCTCCTATTAACATCCTTTCTCCTCCTTCTTTTCTTCCTTTTCTCAACATCCTTTTGATTACTAGTGATCTTAGGTACTAATGTATTAGCAACCCATTTAGCACCACTAGTTATGCTCTTTCCACCTGTTGAATTGAAACTAAGAAGATTAGAACTAGGAGTTTTAAACACTTTCATCTTTTTGGAATCTTTTGGAGGTGAGGAAACTTCTTGCTTCTTTGGTTTATCATGAGAAAACCATCCATATCTATCCCTATATCTAGTTGTACCATTTGATGCATCCTTAGTTAGTGAAACTGCGCTAGACTTAGGCACCTTAGGTATAGAGCTAGATTGAGAGCTAGATTGAGAAACATTAGGATAGTCTTTCGGAAGTTTTACTTTGGTGTACTTTGTCCTGTGTGGGGTCTCAGCTTGTTCCTTTTTGACATGTTTCACTGGGGTAGCAACAAAGGTTTCTAACTTAATGGTCTTTGGTTCAGTCTTAACGAGTTTGGTCTTAACTCGTTTCTTTGAGTAATATGAAGTTGGAGCTTTGGACAATGGTTTTTGAGATTCCATTTTTGTTTCAACTTTGATTTTGGTAGATTCAATCTTTTTCTCAGTTTCTGAATTAAAAACATATTCTCCCTCCATGAATTTATCAAAATCATCCTTTGTGATATCTTTTGAAAAAGAAAATTTCAATGGAGATTGATTAGTTTCAAATTTATTTGAAAATTTTGAAAAATCAGGAATCTTGGTGTCCAACTTCATATCATGGGTAGTTTCGGAAATTAGGTCAACTTGAACTGACACATCTTTGGTCTCACAAGAAAATTGAGTAGAAGTATCAACACCTATACTAGCACTAGGCTTAGGGTGAACAACTAACTCATCAACAGTGTTGCATGTGAAAAACCTATAGAAGTACCATATCAAAACTAAACTATGTGCAAGTTCTTCATAAGATAAATCAGATTGCACATAATCATCAGCTATTAAAGTAGCAGTATTTTGACAAGTACATTCAAGAGAATCAGTCAAGGTCTGAGTAGAGGTATTGGTAGATGAATCACAAGTAGTTTGGGTAGAATTGTCTACTAAAGCACTTTGGTCAGTTTGAGTAGAAACTTTCTCACAAACTTTCTTAGTATCAACAACAATACATTTATCCTCTGAATTCGGACTTTGAGACATGAGGTGATTAATAACTTTTTGTTGAGATTCTACCTTTTGTTGTAAACCGTCTATTTGTTTTTCCAAAAATGTGGTTGGAAAATACATTTTAGTTGGTTTAGGTGGAGTACCGACAGATTCTTGGTTTTGAAAATTTGATTCAATTTCTTCCAATTTGAAAATTGAAGATTCTTTTGTTTTGTATGAATCATTTATTGCATCATAATTAACCAAAAATTTATGTTTTGGTATTCTCTCAACTTCATCAGTCTCAAATTCGTCATCCAATGGACGAATAAATTGTTGTATCATACCAAGTCGTAGGAATTTTTCATCATACAATGGTTCAATTTCCTCTTTGGCTTTTTGTAATGGTGTGATATTCTCAAATCCCAACCCGAGAAGAAGATCCGTTCTGTCAATTTTTGACTTGTTGAAATAGGCAGTGAAATCCAAAAGAGGATTTTGTTCAACTTTATATAACTTTTCTTGATAGAAAAGTATATTCTTTTTAAATTCCTCAACTTGTTTTTCAAGATTCTCAATCTCAATGCCTTTTAGAAAACAATTATGATTTAAATCAGAAATCTTCCTTTCGAATTCAACATTGTTTGGTTTAGTTTCTTGTAGCTTTTTATTAAGAATATCAACATCCATTTGTCTTGCATTTGCCCGAAGCCATTCATTGGTCTTTTGAATTTCAAGATCTTGATTGGCCTTTTCAAGATCATGAATGGTCTTTTCCAGATTTTGACATTTTTGTAATAACTTAGAATCAGGAGAAATATTCAACTCACATTCTTTAACCAACATCTTATCTTTGTATGCTTGAAAATCTTGTTTAATAGCATCATGTTCAAAAAGTAATTTTGAATGTTCTTCAAGAAGTTTTGAAAATTCACTTTTAGAAAATGAAATACTATTTTTCAACTTTTTGTTTTTGTTGGCTAAAGATTTGATATGAGTTGTCAAATTTGATAAAGCTAATCTACATGACTCTTTGTCCTTAATCAAAGAAAAAGTAGAGTCGAGATTTACCTCATCATCTGGGTATTCATCATCAGTACTTTTTGCTTCAAAGACTTTGTCCTTGGCCAACCTCGCCATAAAGCAAACATTAGCAGAGAGATCTTGATCTTCATCATCTGTGAGTAATAGCCATTTGTCATCTTCAGCGAGTAATGCATGTCCTGCTTCAACTTGTTTGGCTAAAAGCATCTTCTGCTTGTAATATTCATAATTCCGCTTTCGAGGTTGTTTGCAATCAACAGCAAAATGTCCAGGAATACCACAATTGTAGCACTTTTTGTCTGATGTCTTACCCTTTTCAACAACTTGTTTCTCATAAGCTTCCTTCTTTTCACCATGTTTTAATCCATTAGCTTCGCTTTGCTCATTACCCTTAGGATGACAGTGTTCCTTCTTGGGAAATGCACTTGTAGAAGAAGTGAGGAGATTGTTGTTTGTTGGCCTCGCTTTGTAAAATTTTCTCTTGAAATGCTTTGTTACCGCGGAAAGAGCTTGATATAGTTCATCTGATACACCATCTCTTGTAGCCATCAGATCATCTCCCTCCTCATCAGATGAAGAAACAACTACCATTTGCCTCTTAAGCGCTTCAGAAATCTTCTTCTCAACTATCAATGCCAAAGGATCAGTAGATACAACTTCTGGCATTTTGCTTGATGAAGCTTTGTTTAGGACTTGGTTTTCATTGAGTTTGAAAGATTCATAAAGAGTATGAATGGTGAACTTGGTCAGATTTTGATGTTGCTTGATCTGTGTTCCAAAATCTTCCCATTCTGGACCAAGAGCTTTGATGAATTTGATGTTTAACTCAATCTCTGTTTTCTTGACATTGTTCTTCCTTAGTTCATTTATGACATTGCAGAATCTGTAGTAGACAGCTTCAAGAGATTCATTTGGCATTTTTGTGAAGTTGTCAAACTCAGTCAAGACATTGGTCAATCTTATCGTCGAAGTCACGTCAGCTCCTTCCATCTGTCTAGCCACCTCATCCCATATCTCCTTGGCTGTATCATAAGAATCAACCGAGCCATAGATTTCATCCGGTAGAGCTTTGAATAAGCATGACCTAGCTCTGTTATCTGCAGCTGTTCGATCTTTTTGTTCAGCATTCAAAAGATCATGAGTTAGAATTGCATCAGTAGTGGGATGGCGATGAACGGCAAGTCCATTAAGGATGGAATCTTTCATCATATGACCATTGTTAAGTAGAAATTTGAGCTTGATTTGTGCAAAAATGGAGTTAGTGTGTGAAAAGGTGAAGTGTGTGTTTTAGAGGTTGAAGATGAAGATCAGAGAGAAATATGGTTGAATTGTTGTGATTAATTAAGGAAATGGGGGAAAAGCTTACAATTTTGGGTATGGAAAGGAGTATTTATACACTTGACTAACTTTCACTAATACTCCTTCCATTGTTAAAATAATTACATTTTAACACCATTTTTGGATTTCTAACATTCTTCCCCTTGGTGTTGAAATGTAATTCATGCACGATATCATCTATAAATACGAATTTGTTGATGAAGGTCTTCGAAGCTTTCTCATTGTCTTCAAGATCTTCCATCAAACTTGGCTTTACGTCTTTAATCTTCGCACTTACCTTAAAGATGTATCTTTAAGTCTTGAACTTCTCAGAGTTTGAGCATTGCGGAAACTTGATCTTGGCTCTTTAGATTTGAACATGAAAGCCTCTTCTTGACAATCTTAACTTTGTCATACTTCCCCTTAATTAATGAATCTTTCTCTTGAAGCATTTGGACAAACATCTTTTTCATCACAAACTTCCCTTCGATCAAACAATCATATTTGCGTACCACCAACGCTTATGTATAGGGTGTACCCGCGGCGTACCCACCACGTTGGCGATAACTATCTTCAAAGAAAAATTTTTTTTTTTTTTTTTTTTTTTTTTTTTTTTTTTTTTTTTTTTTTTTTTTTTTTTTTTTTTTTTTTTTTTTTTTTTTTTTTTTTTTTTTTTTTTTTTTTTTTTTTTTTTTTTTTTTTTTTTTTTTTTTTTTTTTTTTTTTTTTTTTTTTTTTTTTTTTTTTTTTTTTTTTTTTTTTTTTTTTTTTTTTTTTTTTTTTTTTTTTTTTTTTTTTTTTTTTTTTTTTTTTTTTTTTTTTTTTTTTTTTTTTTTTTTTTTTTTTTTTTTTTTTTTTTTTTTTTTTTTTTTTTTTTTTTTTTTTTTTTTTTTTTTTTTTTTTTTTTTTTTTTTTTTTTTTTTTTTTTTTTTTTTTTTTTTTTTTTTTTTTTTTTTTTTTTTTTTTTTTTTTTTTTTTTTTTTTTTTTTTTTTTTTTTTTTTTTTTTTTTTTTTTTTTTTTTTTTTTTTTTTTTTTTTTTTTTTTTTTTTTTTTTTTTTTTTTTTTTTTTTTTTTTTTTTTTTTTTTTTTTTTTTTTTTTTTTTTTTTTTTTTTTTTTTTTTTTTTTTTTTTTTTTTTTTTTTTTTTTTTTTTTTTTTTTTTTTTTTTTTTTTTTTTTTTTTTTTTTTTTTTTTTTTTTTTTTTTTTTTTTTTTTTTTTTTTTTTTTTTTTTTTTTTTTTTTTTTTTTTTTTTTTTTTTTTTTTTTTTTTTTTTTTTTTTTTTTTTTTTTTTTTTTTTTTTTTTTTTTTTTTTTTTTTTTTTTTTTTTTTTTTTTTTTTTTTTTTTTTTTTTTTTTTTTTTTTTTTTTTTTTTTTTTTTTTTTTTTTTTTTTTTTTTTTTTTTTTTTTTTTTTTTTTTTTTTTTTTTTTTTTTTTTTTTTTTTTTTTTTTTTTTTTTTTTTTTTTTTTTTTTTTTTTTTTTTTTTTTTTTTTTTTTTTTTTTTTTTTTTTTTTTTTTTTTTTTTTTTTTTTTTTTTTTTTTTTTTTTTTTTTTTTTTTTTTTTGTTTTTTTGTCACACTTCCCCTTAATTAATTAATGAATCTTTCTCTTGAAGCATTTGGACAAACATCTTTTTCATCACAAACTTCCCTTCGATCAAACAATCATATTTGCGTACCACCAACGCTTATGTATAGGGTGTACCCGCGGCGTACCCACCACGTTGGCGATAACTATCTTCAAAGAAAAATTTGGGGATCACTTTAGTCAACAATTTATCTTTCTTCCCCTCAACTGATGAATTCTTCTTTCTCCCCATCAAAATTCAAGAAAGCAAACAAACTTGTTCGACTTCATTATCCTCTTTCTGATGATTCGGCTTTGCAACCAGTGGATTATCAACCGATACTTTAATTGTCGCTCTTATGAATCGGTTGAGATCTGAAGAACCAAATCTCTCATCGCATAAACGCTCAATTTTTCAATCACTTTTGGCATACTTATCTTTTCAAAATACTCAAATTGAACAACAGGCTCAGATTGAAGCACTTCAAAAGAGAGTAACAGAACTTGATCAACAATGCCGACTGGCTAATATCTCCAGGCGTCGGGATGATCAAGACCCTGATGATCAACCCGAGGGGGAGAATATAAGAGATATTAGAGAGGGTCATGAGACACAAACTCAAAATGATCAAGAAACTGTGCAAGAAGTTGTTCAAGAAACAGAGACTCAAGGAGGAACTCAAGAAGATTCAGATGATTTGCCTCCACTCGTCAGAAATATTTCTCACTATTATTCTTCTACATCAAGTTCTGATGAGTCAAGTGATCCTGATCCATTCCTACCAGAGAATGGTCATGATGATGAGTCTGATTCAGATAATCCAGATGATGCTCCTGCAAGTATTGCTAAAGAAGAATATGGAGAGGATATTTTTGAAGAGATAGTTTATCAGCTAAGAGACCCAGAAAATCTTGAGACTCCAAATGAACTTGGACAAGGTGTTAGACATCCAAGAATCTCAAGAGATACAATATGGCAGATCAACGAAGGGTATTTTGCTGAGAATTACGAGCAAATTTTGGATTTGAGCACTAGACCTGAAGAAATGGTGTGCAGAGCTAGATATCTAGAAGAAAGAGCTTTTCAAATTTATTGCTCATCGAGTGAAAGACTCAACATGACCTTGAATCGATTAAGAGCTTTCTTTCTATTCAGACATCAAGGTCAAAGAGATGCTTATATGGAGCTGATGAATGCTGAAAGCTCAGTGAGAGCTGAATGGTGGTACCAACAATTTCAAATTCCTATTACCAAAGTCCTTCAGTTGTTTACTCCTCTTAAAAACCACAATCTCAGACTTGTTCGATTCCGAGTTCGTCGAGCTGATGGCCATGTCTATATTGTTCAAGAAGAATCTCTTCAACAAATGACGATCTCTGACATTCTTTTCCTCTACAATCAATATGCTTATCTGATCATCAAGAATCAAGATCAACTTGTAGCTTATGAAGTTTTGAAAAGCCATATTCAAGCCTTGATCAGATTCTATGAATTCAATGACTTCCAGATTGGCTTGGAAAGAAGAACTAGCAGGATTAACCTTACAAGACCAAATCAAAGAGCAGAAGGTTACGAGCTAGATTCATTTCAGATTGGAGATCCAATTGAAAGCCTGGATGGATTTGTCTTCATCAACAGACTCAAGAGAAAGATCTTCATTCGTGCCTCTGATTTTGCCAAATATTCAGATGGTACCTTGAAATATTGTCATTCAATTCTGAATGCAATAGATGAAGACTCTGATAATGAAGAAGATGGGCATATAAAGTCTCAAAGAGAAGATCATTTAAGACGTATCAAAAACACTCTTGATATGAGACAGAGGATTAGAGATCTGATCATTACCAGAACTTCCAGGTCACAGGAAGGAGTCATACATACAAAGACAGGTTCATGGGTTCATTGGAATCCAAGTCATGAACGTGGTCCACATAATATTCCTCCTGTCAACTTCCAAGATAACATCAGATTGCCAGACGAACGTCCTGTTGGTGATAACTGGCACTTTATCCCAAAGAAGTTTTGGAATGACTCGTGGAATAGTTATAAGAAGAGAGCATTCTGGAGTGCAAAGATTGACAAGCCATCAACATCAAATGCTGCACAACGTTATAAGAAGAGAGCATTCTGGAGTGCAAAGATTGACAAGCCATCAACATCAAATGCTGCACAACGTTATAAGAAAAGAAAGAACAAGCAGAGACGTGCAAATAAGAGGAGGAGACAACAGAGAAGGTGATGATGGACAACAAAGCACTAAGGGGGAGAATGTTAGAAATTCAAAATAGTGCTTAGTTGTATTTGAAAGTTAGTGTATTTTATGTAAATATTGATAGGTTGAGGGGGAGCTTTTGTAATATGCTTAGAGTATAAATACCCCTCAATCCTATATTCCTGATAACCTTTTGTAACTAT
The DNA here is from genome assembly GCA_034093135.1 of Erigeron breviscapus. Lineage (NCBI taxonomy): Eukaryota > Viridiplantae > Streptophyta > Magnoliopsida > Asterales > Asteraceae > Erigeron > Erigeron breviscapus. The sequence continues at coordinate 251,991,717 of CM067167.1, forward strand.
TACACACATTTCTGCAATTGAATCAACAAGACTTTCCACATTCTCACACCTTTCTCTCTCTAAAACACACACACACTTTCCACCATTGATAATCATCAACTTCCGCACATTAAACACGAATTAATAGCTTTTAACAAGAAATGTTAGAAATTCAAAATAGTGCTTAGTTGTATTTGAAAGTTAGTGTATTTTATGTAAATATTGATAGGTTGAGGGGGAGCTTTTGTAATATGCTTAGAGTATAAATACCCCTCAATCCTATATTCCTGATAACCTTTTGTAACTATTACACACATTTCTGCAATTGACTGCCACCAAAATCAACCCTCCCTTTAATTTTTCTGTCCATCATCATTAACAACAAACAGGTTTGTTTCTGAATATAAACATAAATAAGAGAGCCACCATCAATACCCTCTTACCTCGTCCAGCAAGCGTCTAGTCATCCTTCCATAATTAGAGTCACAATATGTGTATAAATTGTAATCATGATCAGTCTCATTGTAATCATCATCACATAATACGAGTAATAATTTTTCAAAATCTTTCTCAATTCTTTCTCAATACAAGTGAGTCGGTGGTGAGATGGCTGGGCGTTTCCATCCTAATCCCTTTATTATTTTTCTCTCCATCATTAACTGGTTTCTTCAATTCGCTGGAAGTTTATTTCCTTACATGGAGGTCGTTGAATCAAAGTCGCAATCCCTTGGGGAGAATGGTCAGATTAGTCCTGAAGTTTCTCTATGTCTTGCCGAAAATGTTGAAGGGTTTCAGCAGTGTATCAAGGAAATCCTTATGCTTATAGAAAAGGATGCAAATTCCCCCAATACGACTTCTGAAATTTATGATGAGAAGAAATCTGAATTGAAAACACATGTCACTGAATTATCACGAATGCATGGTTTGTTGGCTGATCAACATGTTCATTTGATTGGAGAAGTTAGTAGGAACTGTCCATCTCTGATCAAAAACCAGAATCTTGATCCGTGTGATTCAAGCTCTCCTCAAGTTACTCAGATGCTTACCCCCGATCAAATGAGTAATACACGCAAATTTAGGACACCTATCGGTTTTGATGTGATGAGCTCAGGAGGCGGTGGCTCCTATATTTCTAAAACTGAAGGTTCAGAGTCTTCCTTCTCATTATCATCAGATTCCGATTCAGAATCTTTCATGTCTATTAACAAGCTACTGATTTCACCAGTCAATGATGATGCGATGAAGGCGAAAGAAACTAAGGTCCCTGATGTCTTGCTTCCAAAGATTTCTTGTTTGGAAGAAGAGGTGGCTAGTTTGAACAAAAAGCTTCAGATTTTAGAAGACGAGAATACTAAGTTGAAGCACAAAATTCAAGAAAGCAAACAAACTTGTTCGACTTCATTATCCTCTTTCTTCCCCTCATGATGAATGTGTGGCTACATGTTCATCATGTCTCTTTGAAGTCGAAACTGGGGAATCAACCATTATGAAGTAGTAGTCCAATAAACAACATCTTTAGCCCGGGTTATACACTGACATGTGTATAAGCCATCTTCATCGAATCACTTATGAACAACCTTTGGGACCCATTTTTGTGTAGGCCCAACGGTTTTTGTCTTGACATTCCAAATGTACGTGTCATCGATTCGACGAATAGAATCTGCAGTCCATGGTAGGTGAAAACTCGAGGTTGTTGAAAAGTTGAGTTTTTGTGGACGCAGTGGAGATGCAAAGACATTCACTTCTTGCACGGTAATTGGTTTTGGTGCAAGTTCATAGAGTTGCCAAAGTGAGTATTTGATTGTCTTTGACTCAGTTGACTTTGTTTTGTAGACAGGTTTCCATTTGATCTTGGTCAACTGAGCTTTTGCTTGAGAGATGAACTGAGAGTTGTCTTCAAATGATAAGAATGGAATGAGTGTCTGTGTTCCATCAATAGTAGGCTTCGAAGAATACTTTCTATCCTTGAATAAGGCATAGTTAGTAAATTGAGAAGCTTTACGTTCAGCAGGTGATGAAACTTTGATCTTTGAGTTCTTTGGGATGGACTCAGTGCAAACTTTCTTTGAAGCATCAAGTTTAGTTGGAAGTATTGGACTTGCATCATGATAAACTGATCCATCATCACTTTGAGTGTCACAAGATGTTGATTGTGTTTGCAATTCCATCTCAAGTTCAGAGATCCTCTTTTGTAGAGATGTTTCATTTGATTGAAATTGTAAACAATTCTCTTCAAGAATCTTGATTTTGTTGCAAACATCTTGTCTCTCCTTCTCAACTTTGTTCATCTCATCAACGAATTTTCCCTCCATGGTTAAGAAAATGGATGTCTCATTTTGTAACTGAATTTGAAGACTTGAAATCTTCTCTTGCAAAATAAGTTCTCTTGATTTGCTCTCCAAGATACTATCATTCAGCTTTTTGTTGGAAGTTTCCAATTCTTTTGACATTTTTGAAATCTTGGACTGCAAAAGATCATGTTCTTTTTGAACACTTTCCATGTTGGACAACTTTAGATCATTTGCATGTTTGAGCTCTTTGTTTTCTTCTTTGAGATGTTGAACTTCAAGTTGGAAATTGTGGTGTTGTTCCAAAATATTAAGAAGCTTTTTCAAATTAGCTTGTTTTCGTTCATATTCAGCCACAATACAATTCGTTGAACGATACTTGTCACCACATGAACAAGTTTGAGTACCATGATAATGTATCTCTTTCCAACTTGGTTCTAAGCCCGTTAAATCTTCTGTTAAGGAATGAATAAAATCTTTGGATATTTCAATTGACATTTTGTTAAGCAAAGGGTGAAATGAAATGAAAAGGTAGTTGTGATTGAAATTGAAGTGAAAGAATTAAAATTGAAATTTGGAGATTTTGTACTTCAGGTTCAGGTTTCCCTCCAAATTTTTCCGCCGAAATATGTTCTCACGAAACTTTGAATTTCATGTAAACTTTGGATATCATGAACGTAGGAAAAATTTGATAATTTCAAAAAAATTTCGCCAAAACCGCGTCGATAACGGATGAAAATTGGCCTAAAATTTTTTTAACGCTATCAAATTTTAAATCTTCATGAATTATCCCTTTTTAAGATCCTGGGCAAAAATTATTTTTCCCGCCAAAAGACTTTTTTTTTTTTTTTTTTTTTTGGTGAAATTTTGGCTAAGTATCAAAATGAAACGGTTTTGAAGACTGGGACGATCTTGAATGAAGATCGTCTTGGAAACTTTTTGGTGAAATTTTGGCTAAGTATCAAAATGAAACGGTTTTGAAGACTGGGACGATCTTGAATGAAGATCGTCTTGGAAACTTTTTGGTGAAATTTTGGCTAAGTATCAAAATGAAACGGTTTTGAAGACTGGGACGATCTTGAATGAAGATCGTCTTGAAACTTTTTGGTGAAATTTTGGCTAAGTATCAAAATGAAACGGTTTTGAAGACTGGGACGATCTTGAATGAAGATCGTCTTGGAAAATTGTGGTGTTGTTCCAAAATATTAAGAAGCTTTTTCAAATTAGCTTGTTTTCGTTCATATTCAGCCACAATACAATTCGTTGAACGATACTTGTCACCACATGAACAAGTTTGAGTACCATGATAATGTATCTCTTTCCAACTTGGTTCTAAGCCTGTTAAATCTTCTGTTAAGGAATGAATAAAATCTTTGGATATTTCAATTGACATTTTGTTAAGCAAAGGGTGAAATGAAATGAAAAGGTAGTTGTGATTGAAAATTGGCCTAAAATTTTTTTAACGCTATCAAATTTTAAATCTTCATGAATTATCCCTTTTTAAGATCCTGGGCAAAAATTATTTTTCCCGCCAAAAGACTTTTTTTTTTTTTGGTGAAATTTTGGCTAAGTATCAAAATGAAACGGTTTTGAAGACTGGGACGATCTTGAATGAAGATCGTCTTGGAACTTTTTGGTGAAATTTTGGCTAAGTATCAAAATGAAACGGTTTTGAAGACTGGGACGATCTTGAATGAAGATCGTCTTGTTCATCTTCTTCAACTGAACACTTTTTCCAGAAAACTCCATTATCAACTTTTTAAAACTTAGATTTCTTATGAATTACTAGGAGTTAGATCACGAAATCACTTCCAAACTGTTTTAATTCACGTCCGAAACACGATTATGAACAAAATTCAACCTAAAACACAACAGATTCAAATCCCTGAAATTACGCGCCAAAACTCAAAATTCAATCTCGAGATATAGATTGAATTGGAACTTGAAAATTGTGAAATTTTGGCTAAGTATCAAAATGAAACGGTTTTGAAGACTGGGACGATCTTGAATGAAGATCGTCTTGGAGATCTTGAAGAAAAATTGATTAAGTATAAGAAATGAGACGGTCTTGAAAACTGGAACGATTTTGAAAAAAAAATTCGAAAATTGAATGAAAATTGCAGCAAATCGAGCTATGGATCGTTCAGATTAACTGATTTTGCTCTGATACCAATTGAGACGCATTGAGATCGTCCTATTGAGATCGTCCTATGAGATCGTCCTAGGTGAGATCGTCCTAATTGAGATCGTCCTAGGTGAGATCGTCCTATGAGATCGTCCTATGAGATCGTCCTATGAGATCGTCCTAGGTGAGATCGTCCTATGAGATCGTCCTATGAGATCGTCCTATGAGATCGTCCTAGGTGAGATCGTCCTATGAGATCGTCCTATGAGATCGTCCTATGAGATCGTCCTAGGTGAGATCGTCCTATGAGATCGTCCTATGAGATCGTCCTATGAGATCGTCCTAGGTGAGATCGTCCTATGAGATCGTCCTATGAGATCGTCCTATGAGATCGTCCTAGGTGAGATCGTCCTATGAGATCGTCCTATGAGATCGTCCTATGAGATCGTCCTAGGTGAGATCGTCCTATGAGATCGTCCTATGAGATCGTCCTATGAGATCGTCCTAGGTGAGATCGTCCTATGAGATCGTCCTATGAGATCGTCCTATGAGATCGTCCTAGGTGAGATCGTCCTATGAGATCGTCCTATGAGATCGTCCTATGAGATCGTCCTAGGTGAGATCGTCCTATGAGATCGTCCTATGAGATCGTCCTATGAGATCGTCCTAGGTGAGATCGTCCTATGAGATCGTCCTATGAGATCGTCCTATGAGATCGTCCTAGGTGAGATCGTCCTATGAGATCGTCCTATGAGATCGTCCTATGAGATCGTCCTAGGTGAGATCGTCCTATGAGATCGTCCTATGAGATCGTCCTATGAGATCGTCCTAGGTGAGATCGTCCTATGAGATCGTCCTATGAGATCGTCCTATGAGATCGTCCTAGGTGAGATCGTCCTATGAGATCGTCCTATGAGATCGTCCTATGAGATCGTCCTAGGTGAGATCGTCCTATGAGATCGTCCTATGAGATCGTCCTATGAGATCGTCCTAGGTGAGATCGTCCTATGAGATCGTCCTATGAGATCGTCCTATGAGATCGTCCTAGGTGAGATCGTCCTATGAGATCGTCCTATGAGATCGTCCTATGAGATCGTCCTAGGTGAGATCGTCCTATGAGATCGTCCTATGAGATCGTCCTATGAGATCGTCCTAGGTGAGATCGTCCTATGAGATCGTCCTATGAGATCGTCCTATGAGATCGTCCTAGGTGAGATCGTCCTATGAGATCGTCCTATGAGATCGTCCTATGAGATCGTCCTAGGTGAGATCGTCCTATGAGATCGTCCTATGAGATCGTCCTATGAGATCGTCCTAGGTGAGATCGTCCTATGAGATCGTCCTATGAGATCGTCCTATGAGATCGTCCTAGGTGAGATCGTCCTATGAGATCGTCCTATGAGATCGTCCTATGAGATCGTCCTAGGTGAGATCGTCCTATGAGATCGTCCTATGAGATCGTCCTATGAGATCGTCCTAGGTGAGATCGTCCTATGAGATCGTCCTATGAGATCGTCCTATGAGATCGTCCTAGGTGAGATCGTCCTATGAGATCGTCCTAGAGATCGTCCTATGAGATCGTCCTAATGAGATCGTCCTAGGTGAGATCGTCCTAATTGAGATCGTCCTAATGAGATCTTGATAAGATCGTCCTGGGTAAGATCGTCCTAATTGAGATCGTCCTAGGTGAGATCGTCCTAATTGAGATCGTCCTAGTATTTTTGGTGAAATTTGGTTAAGTATGAAAATTAAACGATGTTGAAATGAAACGGTCTTGAAATGAAATGATCTTGAAGTGAAATGATCTTGAACTAAATGATTTTGGTTAAAACGATCTTGAATTAAAATGATTTTGGAATGACACGATTCAAAGAACTGGGACGATCTTGGTTGAAGATCGTCTTAAGTTCAGAAGAAATGGGACGATCTTGGAGAAGATTGTAACATCCGTGAATTTTGACTCATTGACTTTACGTGTAATATGACTAACAATAAAAGTTAATGAAGTTATTCGGGTCGTCTTAGTGATTAAATGACAATGAGGAAGTTATTTGGGTCATTTCGTGAATTAAATGGCAATGTGTTATATTCGGGTCGATAATATGTTTTGATCGGTGTTTAAATGTATAACGATTGTATTTTGGCTTGAAAAGAGAAACGGGTCGGCCCGTGGGTCGTCCACGACCCATCAGCCCCTTGACCCATTTCCCTTATCCTTCCCTTGCCTTTCATTTACCTCTCATTTCCTTCTATCTCTTTCTCTCATTTTCTCTCTAAGTAAAGAAAGCAAAGGAAACCCAATTCATTTCTTCTTCTTACATCGACTTGGTGTTTGGAACTAGAATAACATTAGAATCATCTTCATCTATACCTCATTATCGTCATATCGAAGAATCAAAGGTTGGAGTTCAAGCATTTTTACCCATTTTACCCATTTTGCCATAAATCGGGTTCTAGCTCGGAAAGGAAGTTTTGGTAAATCAAATTCATCCCCTTTGCATCTAATTTTGTTTGTTTATTATGTTTGTCGAATATTGATTGTTGGCTCATGTTTGTCGAATATTGATTGTTGGCTCATGTTTGTCGAATATTGATTGTTGGCTCATGTTTGTCGAATATTGATTGTTGGCTCATGTTTGTCGAATATTGATTGTTGGCTCATGTTTGTCGAATATTGATTGTTGGCTTATGTTTGTCGAATATTGATTGTTGGCTCATGTTTGTCGAATATTGATTGTTGGCTCATGTTTGTCGAATATTGATTGTTGGCTCATGTTTGTCGAATATTGATTGTTGGCTCATGTTTGTCGAATATTGATTGTTGGCTCATGTTTGTCGAATATTGATTGTTGGCTCATGTTTGTCGAATATTGATTGTTGGCTCATGTTTGTCGAATATTGATTGTTGGCTCATGTTTGTCGAATATTGATTGTTGGCTCATGTTTGTCGAATATTGATTGTTGGCTCATGTTTGTTGAATATTGATTGTTGGCTCATGTTTGTCGAATATTGATTGTTGGCTCATGTTTGTTGAATATTGATTGTTGGCTTATGTTTGTTGAATATTGATTGTTGGCTCATGTTTGTCGAATATTGATTGTTGGCTCATGTTTGTTGAATATTGATTGTTGGCTTATGTTTGTTGAATATTGATTGTTGGCTCATGTTTGTCGAATATTGATTGTTGGCTCATGTTTGTTGAATATTGATTGTTGGCTCATGTTTGTCGAATATTGATTGTTGGCTCATGTTTGTCGAATATTGATTGTTGGCTCATGTTTGTCGAATATTGATTGTTGGCTCATGTTTGTCGAATATTGATTGTTGGCTCATGTTTGTTGAATATTGATTGTTGGCTCATGTTTGTCGAATATTGATTGTTGGCTCATGTTTGTTGAATATTGATTGTTGGCTCATGTTTGTCGAATATTGATTGTTGGCTCATGTTTGTCGAATATTGATTGTTGGCTCATGTTTGTCGAATATTGATTGTTGGCTCATGTTTGTCGAATATTGATTGTTGGCTCATGTTTGTCGAATATTGATTGTTGGCTCATGTTTGTCGAATATTGATTGTTGGCTCATGTTTGTCGAATATTGATTGTTGGCTCATGTTTGTCGAATATTGATTGTTGGCTCATGTTTGTCGAATATTGATTGTTGGCTCATGTTTGTTGAATATTGATTGTTGGCTCATGTTTGTCGAATATTGATTGTTGGCTCATGTTTGTTGAATATTGATTGTTGGCTTATGTTTGTTGAATATTGATTGTTGGCTCATGTTTGTCGAATATTGATTGTTGGCTCATGTTTGTTGAATATTGATTGTTGGCTCATGTTTGTCGAATATTGATTGTTGGCTCATGTTTGTCGAATATTGATTGTTGGCTCATGTTTGTCGAATATTGATTGTTGGCTCATGTTTGTCGAATATTGATTGTTGGCTCATGTTTGTCGAATATTGATTGTTGGCTCATGTTTGTCGAATATTGATTGTTGGCTCATGTTTGTCGAATATTGATTGTTGGCTCATGTTTGTTGAATATTGATTGTTGGCTCATGTTTGTCGAATATTGATTGTTGGCTCATGTTTGTCGAATATTGATTGTTGGCTTATGTTTGTCGAATATTGATTGTTGGCTCATGTTTGACGAATATTGATTGTTGGCTCAGGTTTATCGAATATTGATTGTTGGCTCATGTTTGTTGAATATTGATTGTTGGCTCATGTTTGTCGAATATTGATTGTTGGCTCATGTTTGTCGAATATTGATTGTTGGCTCATGTTTGTCGAATATTGATTGTTGGCTCATGTTTGTCGAATATTGATTGTTGGCTCATGTTTGTCGAATATTGATTGTTGGCTCATGTTTGTCGAATATTGATTGTTGGCTCATGTTTGTCGAATATTGATTGTTGGCTCATGTTTGTTGAATATTGATTGTTGGCTCATGTTTGTCGAATATTGATTGTTGGCTCATGTTTGTTGAATATTGATTGTTGGCTCATGTTTGTCGAATATTGATTGTTGGCTCATGTTTGTCGAATATTGATTGTTGGCTCATGTTTGTCGAATATTGATTGTTGGCTCATGTTTGTCGAATATTGATTGTTGGCTTATGTTCGTCGAATATTGATTGTTGGCTTATGTTTGTCGAATATTGATTGTTGGCTCATGTTTGTCGAATATTGATTGTTGGTTTATGATTGATGCATTTACAATTGATTGTAAGCATTGCATACATTGTTGATGACCCTCGGCAGGGGATTGCCGACATCCTGGTGTATAGATGTATGCACCCATTTTGGATGTAGTTCCTGACTCCGAGTATATAGACATATATATCTCGATGATTTTGAGATACAGCCTTGTTCATTGTGATGACAGAAGGGTATCGTTGCATTGGTGACTGGTGTTCACGCATAAGATAGGCATGTTGACTTACTCATGCATTTGGTACTTGCATTTGATATTTATATCATTGAGCATTCATTTACACGCATTTTCGTACTTATGTAATCTTGTTGGATGGATATTGTTGTGTTACTTAGAGGCTCACTATAAGTCACGTCTAGCCTCTACTTGTACATTATGATTATTGTTTATGGTTCCTTGTGGACCATTACTACGAACTCACCAACCTTGTGTTGACTATGCTTAGTACACTTTTCAGGTAATTAGGTTAATCCAGGACGAGGAGTTTGATTGTTTGCTTGCTGTTGAACCCGGACTTGGACTTATATGGATCAAGGATCCATTTGCCTTCTTTTGCATTGTACTTAGGACCGTTAGCCATCTTTTGATGTTCTTGTGTTAACTTCATTGATTACTTGCTCCTTATGTATTTTGTACTTGTTTATCTTATTGTATGGATTCACTGAATCCTTTACTTGCATTTAGTTCATGTTCTACATTAATCCCACCTTGTGCTATATGATTTCCGTGATATTCTGAGCCTTGGCTTGGGGTGTTACAGAATGGTGGCCCATGCGTGGTCGTAGAGAATTAGGCGGTTTGACCTAGACTACGGCTTAAGTTAAAACTCTTCATATAGCATGCATGGTTAGGAAATTTGTGTGCAACGTGAATTATGTGAACCCTAGAAAGTGTATATTATGAGTTCGTAGTTAAAGCCATTTATGTGATGACTTGAGTTTAATGTGATGAATGTGGAATGGGTACAATGTGGTTAATGTGTGCATTGATTGAAATTGATTGTCATTGTTATGGATTGTTGTTACTGATTGAAGTTTGTTGGATGCTTTAGAGCAAAATGAAGTTATGTTATTAACTTAGTATAATATTGTGGCAACCCTAAAAGAACCCGATCAACTCTTTTATGGTCACCCAATATTATAACAAGTTAATAACATCATGGATTGCGCATGCATGGCTTAGAGTATAATAAGGAACCGATATGCTTAATGGAAGTTGATTGGGTGGAGGGTTAGCCGTTGGTACACCCTGTATACATACCCGGTCAATAACTAGAGAGCATATCGAATTCGGATTATACTTTAAACCACTCGTGTTAGTTGACTTGTTTTAGCTGCTTGTAATGAGATGTGTTTAATGCGAGTATTTGGTTTTGACGGTGGACAATTGTTGTGAACTTGGCACGAGAACATGATAGATAACGATCACTTGAGAACTTTGATATGTTGTCCTTAGTGTAGTGATATGAAACAAGTATGATATGATGGCATAATAGCACGATATATGATAAGTATTTGACAACACTTATGTGTTGGCCTTAGTGTAAAGACATTAAACATGTGTAGTGTGTTGGCATGAAAGTACTAACTACTAGTGCGGCTAACATGAGAGCGATTGTGAAGTTAACCCCCGGGTCATAAACTCTAGAACTATTACTATGATTGGATTTGGTAGTGGAATAACATGTTGACTAGTATGATTTAGTAACATATATGTTATGCATGTGTGATGTGTATGTATGTATGCCCTGTAGTGGTCACGTCGATGCTGTAAATGTTTTCGTAGTTGTCCGACTTAAACGTGTTGAAAATGGCTAGAATACAATGTGATAAATATGTTGATATGCACCCTAAGAGAGTGTCAAGGGTGTAAGCATCCTAACTCTTATGTATTATAAACGGTTGATATTCCAACCCAAATGATGTTAAACGTAATCGGTGAACAAAAAGGATATGTTGCTTAATAGTATGCGAAATTGAACACGTATGAGACCTCGTTAAACTTGGTTGTAAGCATGATATAACGTAGTTGGTAATACACGTGTAAAAAAATGTATTAGTAGATGGACGATTGTATGAATGAAGTTAACAAGTTAGTTTATTTGTATGATGTATTGACATGATTACGTGAATTAAGGATAAACGACTGTAGTGAACTTGACATGATAAAATGATAAGTAACAATCTCATAGGATTCTAACACTCTTACCTTAGCTTAATGATATGAAATGAGTATGTTATGTCGGTATGAGAGCATTAACTACTTGTGTGACTAATATGTGAGCATTGTGAGGCTACCTTTCGGGTCAACGCGTTACTTACCTTGTAGAAAATGGTGGGACCAAGAAGGAATGCGACTAGCCATAGCGATGAGCCAGATTTAGCAACCGTGATTGCCCAAGCAGTGGTAAACGCCATACCTACTATCGTAGCCCAAGTCACGGCAAGTCTCCAAAGAAGCAATGAAAACACGTGAAGCTAGAGTAAATATGGGCAACGAGGAGATGTCAAGTAAAGCCTCATCGAAAAGGAAAGAAGTTGGAGAATCTAGTGAGGCAAGGAAGGCGGGTAGGTTTGACCCCAACGGTCATAATAAAGGTAGGGTCAGAGCGACGGTGAATCCGGCAAGGAAAACTTATTTGGGACCTTACCCCTTATGTGGCAGGTGTAATCTTCACCACTCTCCCACTAACCAATGTGGGATTTGCTTTAATTGTAATCGGTACGGGCACGTAGCTAGGAATTGTAGAGCACCGAAAGCGGCACCATTGAATGCAACACCTCTTCAAATCATTTATCCCCAAGCCGACCACCCTCGGAGCCAACGGGGTGTTTGTTTTGTGTGTGGTAGCCCCGACCACTATAGAAATGCTTGTTCAAGATGGATCGAACCACAAGCCCAAGTAGCGACTTCTCATAATCAACTTCAAGTTGCCATTCCTACCCAAGACCACGACGAACCAAGCCGTCAGGTGCAACCTCGAGGACGAACCTTGACGGGAGATGCTAATGAAGCCCGCAACGACCCGAAAGCGACGATAGGTACTTTCCTTTCTCTTCGACCACTACAACTCAATGTTATTCGATTATAGGACCGGTTATAGTCTTACTTTCTCTTACTAGACTTCCTTCATTAACGAACACCCGTAGGCTTAGATCTGGATCTCGATCCTTTAAATGGTTTGTGATGTGCTAGATAGGTCTAGTTGAGTTACCTGGTAATGATGGTTGACTTTAAATGATATTAAGCTCTTCATTAGCCCTATGCTCCTGGAAATTTGGAACTTTGAATTTTTTTTTGCAAGTATGGATTGGATGACAGTGATAAATACGGTTAGTGGTAGTAGTAAGGAGTTAACTAAAAACGTCTTTGTGTAACGGTAAGGTTCTTAGGGTCCCATGTAAGTCTTCAAACTCAAGCGTCCTTAGAGCTACCGTCTCGAGAATCTGAAAACTAACGTCGTCTCTGTTAATCTTGAGTCTCCCAAGGCTTTTCCGGACGACTTACCGGGCTTGTCCCATCTCGATAACCTAAATTTCATATATGCTTAACTCTCTAACGTTGTACGCGTAGTCAAAACCCTTATAGACTTCCGAGATGCGAATAAACTCGTAGTGAAGGACCGGGAGAGAGATTTGAAGGAAAACAAATTGTAATGGACTTCGCCATGAAGTCGTCGACGACAAGAAGTGGTCATGATACGACGAAACCGGTAAAAATTTGACAACTTGGTACCTTAGTGTGTATAAGAAATGGGTTAGGTGCACGAAGATCCGATTTCTATCATTTCAGATAGAGATATCCGTTTCAAATCAAATTTTTGGGAGGCTTTTCAGCGGGCAATGGGTACGCGCTTGACATGAGCACGGCGTTTCATCCTCAAAAGGATGGACAAACCGAGAGAACCATTCAGACACTCGAAGACATGTTAAGGGCTTGTGCAATTGATTTTTGGTGGAGGTTGGAAAAATCATTTGCCACTAGTCGAGTTTACGTACAACAATAGTTACCACCCTACTATCCAAGTGGCGCCCTTTAGAGCAATATATGGAAGAGTATGTCGATCTCCCCTAGCTAGGGCAGAAATTGGGGAGAGTCAACTTATCGGACCGGAAATTGCGGTTGAAACGACTAAGGTAATCTCTCAATTTTAGGAGAAGTTGCAATTGGCCCGTGAACGTCAAAAGAAGTATGCCGATGTGAGGCAGAGACCGTTAGAGTTTGAAGTAGATGATTTTGTATTTTTGAAAGTATCACCGTGGAAAGGCGTCATCCGATTCGTGAAGCGAGGCAAACTCGGGCCGAGGTGTATTGGTCTTTTCAAGATCCTCGAACGGGTTGGAAAAGTTGCTTATAGATTGGAATTGCCACAAGAGCTTAGCGGCGTATATGATGTGTTTCACATTTGCAACTTGCGCAAGTGTTGGTGGACCCTACGCATCATGTGCCCATGGACGAGATTATACGAAACTTACCCATTTTACCCATTTTACCCATTTTACCCATTTTACCCATTTTACCCATTTTACCCATTTTACCCATTTTACCCATTTTACCCATTTTACCCATTTTACCCATTTTACCCATTTTACCCATTTTACCCATTTTACCCATTTTACCCATTTTACCCATTTTACCCATTTTACCCATTTTACCCATTTTACCCATTTTACCCATTTTACCCATTTTACCCATTTTACCCATTTTACCCATTTTACCCATTTTACCCATTTTACCCATTTTACCCATTTTACCCATTTTACCCATTTTACCCATTTTACCCATTTTACCCATTTTACCCATTTTACCCATTTTACCCATTTTACCCATTTTACCCATTTTACCCATTTTACCCATTTTACCCATTTTACCCATTTTACCCATTTTACCCATTTTACCCATTTTACCCATTTTACCCATTTTACCCATTTTACCCATTTTACCCATTTTACCCATTTTACCCATTTTACCCATTTTACCCATTTTACCCATTTTACCCATTTTACCCATTTTACCCATTTTACCCATTTTACCCATTTTACCCATTTTACCCATTTTACCCATTTTACCCATTTTACCCATTTTACCCATTTTACCCATTTTACCCATTTTACCCATTTTACCCATTTTACCCATTTTACCCATTTTACCCATTTTACCCATTTTACCCATTTTACCCATTTTACCCATTTTACCCATTTTACCCATTTTACCCATTTTACCCATTTTACCCATTTTACCCATTTTACCCATTTTACCCATTTTACCCATTTTACCCATTTTACCCATTTTACCCATTTTACCCATTTTACCCATTTTACCCATTTTACCCATTTTACCCATTTTACCCATTTTACCCATTTTACCCATTTTACCCATTTTACCCATTTTACCCATTTTACCCATTTTACCCATTTTACCCATTTTACCCATTTTACCCATTTTACCCATTTTACCCATTTTACCCATTTTACCCATTTTACCCATTTTACCCATTTTACCCATTTTACCCATTTTACCCATTTTACCCATTTTACCCATTTTACCCATTTTACCCATTTTACCCATTTTACCCATTTTACCCATTTTACCCATTTTACCCATTTTACCCATTTTACCCATTTTACCCATTTTACCCATTTTACCCATTTTACCCATTTTACCCATTTTACCCATTTTACCCATTTTACCCATTTTACCCATTTTACCCATTTTACCCATTTTACCCATTTTACCCATTTTACCCATTTTACCCATTTTAACATTAGAATCATCTTCATCTATACCTCATTATCGTCATATCGAAGAATCAAAGGTTGGAGTTCAAGCATTTTTACCCATTTTACCCATTTTGCCATAAATCGGGTTCTAGCTCGGAAAGGAAGTTTTGGTAAGTCAAATTCATCCCCTTTGCATCTAATTATGTTTGTTTACATGTTTCTAGTCGTTTCAAGAACCTACAAGTCTTAAATCGACTCAAAATGAAGTTTGGGTCAAATTAGGGTTAACTAGGGTTTTGTTGAATTTCGGGACGAAATTCTTTTGACGGGGGAATAATGTAACATCCATGAATTTTGACTCGTTGACTTTACGTGTAATATGACTAACAATAAAAGTTAATGAAGTTATTCGGGTCGTCTTAGTGATTAAATGACAATGAGGAAGTTATTTGGGTCATTTCGTGAATTAAATGGCAATGTGTTATATTCGGGTCGATAATATGTTTTGATCGGTGTTTAAATGTATAACGATTGTATTTTGGCTTGAAAAGAGAAACGGGTCGGCCCGTGGGTCGTCCACGACCCATCAGCCCCTTGACCCATTTCCCTTATCCTTCCCTTGCCTTTCATTTACCTCTCATTTCCTTCTATCTCTTTCTCTCATTTTCTCTCTAAGTAAAGAAAGCAAAGGAAACCCAATTCATTTCTTCTTCTTACATCGACTTGGTGTTTGGAACTAGAATAACATTAGAATCATCTTCATCTATACCTCATTATCGTCATATCAAAGAATCAAAGGTTGGAGTTCAAGCATTTTTACCCATTTTACCCATTTTGCCATAAATCGGGTTCTAGCTCGGAAAGGAAGTTTTGGTAAGTCAAATTCATCCCCTTTGCATCTAATTATGTTTGTTTACATGTTTCTAGTCGTTTCAAGAACCTACAAGTCTTAAATCGACTCAAAATGAAGTTTGGGTCAAATTAGGGTTAACTAGGGTTTTGTTTGATTTGGAAGATTTGGTGATGTTTTGGAATGATGTGATGGTTCCTTTCGTTGATTGGTTAAATTGGCTTGAGTATTCGAATTGTTGAGATGATTATTCACGATTGATGACTTGATTGTTGATTGATTGATTGGTTCATTTCGTTTGATTGACTTGGTTTAGGTTTTATGTATTGATTGATTGATTGATTGATTGATTGATTGATTGATTGATTGATTGATTGATTGATTGATTGATTGATTGATTGATTGATTGATTGATTGATTGATTGATTGATTGATTGATTGATTGATTGATTGATTGATTGATTGATTGATTGATTGATTGATTGATTGATTGATTGATTGATTGATTGATTGATTGATTGATTGATTGATTGATTGATTGATTGATTGATTGATTGATTGATTGATTGATTGATTGATTGATTGATTGATTGATTGATTGATTGATTGATTGATTGATTGATTGATTGATTGATTGATTGATTGATTGATTGATTGATTGATTGATTGATTGATTGATTGATTGATTGATTGATTGATTGATTGATTGATTGATTGATTGATTGATTGATTGATTGATTGATTGATTGATTGATTGATTGATTGATTGATTGATTGATTGATTGATTGATTGATTGATTGATTGATTGATTGATTGATTGATTGATTGATTGATTGATTGATTGATTGATTGATTGATTGATTGATTGATTGATTGATTGATTGATTGATTGATTGATTGATTGATTGATTGATTGATTGATTGATTGATTGATTGATTGATTGATTGATTGATTGATTGATTGATTGATTGATTGATTGATTGATTGATTGATTGATTGATTGATTGATTGATTGATTGATTGATTGATTGATTGATTGATTGATTGATTGATTGATTGATTGATTGATTGATTGATTGATTGATTGATTGATTGATTGATTGATTGATTGATTGATTGATTGATTGATTGATTGATTGATTGATTGATTGATTGATTGATTGATTGATTGATTGATTGATTGATTGATTGATTGATTGATTGATTGATTGATTGATTGATTGATTGATTGATTGATTGATTGATTGATTGATTGATTGATTGATTGATTGATTGATTGATTGATTGATTGATTGATTGATTGATTGATTGATTGATTGATTGATTGATTGATTGATTGATTGATTGATTGATTGATTGATTGATTGATTGATTGATTGATTGATTGATTGATTGATTGATTGATTGATTGATTGATTGATTGATTGATTGATTGATTGATTGATTGATTGATTGATTGATTGATTGATTGATTGATTGATTGATTGATTGATTGATTGATTGATTGATTGATTGATTGATTGATTGATTGATTGATTGATTGATTGATTGATTGATTGATTGATTGATTGATTGATTGATTGATTGATTGATTGATTGATTGATTGATTGATTGATTGATTGATTGATTGATTGATTGATTGATTGATTGATTGATTGATTGATTGATTGATTGATTGATTGATTGATTGATTGATTGATTGATTGATTGATTGATTGATTGATTGATTGATTGATTGATTGATTGATTGATTGATTGATTGATTGATTGATTGATTGATTGATTGATTGATTGATTGATTGATTGATTGATTGATTGATTGATTGATTGATTGATTGATTGATTGATTGATTGATTGATTGATTGATTGATTGATTGATTGATTGATTGATTGATTGATTGATTGATTGATTGATTGATTGATTGATTGATTGATTGATTGATTGATTGATTGATTGATTGATTGATTGATTGATTGATTGATTGATTGATTGATTGATTGATTGATTGATTGATTGATTGATTGATTGATTGATTGATTGATTGATTGATTGATTGATTGATTGATTGATTGATTGATTGATTGATTGATTGATTGATTGATTGATTGATTGATTGATTGATTGATTGATTGATTGATTGATTGATTGATTGATTGATTGATTGATTGATTGATTGATTGATTGATTGATTGATTGATTGATTGATTGATTGATTGATTGATTGATTGATTGATTGATTGATTGATTGATTGATTGATTGATTGATTGATTGATTGATTGATTGATTGATTGATTGATTGATTGATTGATTGATTGATTGATTGATTGATTGATTGATTGATTGATTGATTGATTGATTGATTGATTGATTGATTGATTGATTGATTGATTGATTGATTGATTGATTGATTGATTGATTGATTGATTGATTGATTGATTGATTGATTGATTGATTGATTGATTGATTGATTGATTGATTGATTGATTGATTGATTGATTGATTGATTGATTGATTGATTGATTGATTGATTGATTGATTGATTGATTGATTGATGGCTTATGATTGATAGTTTAATTTAAGTTGATGTTTGATGATTAATGGACTTGTGATGAATGGATGTTGATTGATGCATATGTTGTGCATAAGTCCCTCTGTTGACAAGTGTGCCCCGTTGAAATGCGGCCTTGTCCCTCTGTTGACAAGTGTGCCCCGTTGAAATGCGGCCTTGTCCCTCTGTTGACAAGTGTGCCCCGTTGAAATGCGGCCTTGTCCCTCTGTTGACAAGTGTGCCCCGTTGAAATGCGGCCTTGTCCCTCTGTTGACAAGTGTGCCCCGTTGAAATGCGGCCTTGTCCCTCTGTTGACAAGTGTGCCCCGTTGAAATGCGGCCTTGTCCCTCTGTTGACAAGTGTGCCCCGTTGAAATGCGGCCTTGTCCCTCTGTTGACAAGTGTGCCCCGTTGAAATGCGGCCTTGTCCCTCTGTTGACAAGTGTGCCCCGTTGAAATGCGGCCTTGTCCCTCTGTTGACAAGTGTGCCCCGTTGAAATGCGGCCTTGTCCCTCTGTTGACAAGTGTGCCCCGTTGAAATGCGGCCTTGTCCCTCTGTTGACAAGTGTGCCCCGTTGAAATGCGGCCTTGTCCCTCTGTTGACAAGTGTGCCCCGTTGAAATGCGGCCTTGTCCCTCTGTTGACAAGTGTGCCCCGTTGAAATGCGGCCTTGTCCCTCTGTTGACAAGTGTGCCCCGTTGAAATGCGGCCTTGTCCCTCTGTTGACAAGTGTGCCCCGTTGAAATGCGGCCTTGTCCCTCTGTTGACAAGTGTGCCCCGTTGAAATGCGGCCTTGTCCCTCTGTTGACAAGTGTGCCCCGTTGAAATGCGGCCTTGTCCCTCTGTTGACAAGTGTGCCCCGTTGAAATGCGGCCTTGTCCCTCTGTTGACAAGTGTGCCCCGTTGAAATGCGGCCTTGTCCCTCTGTTGACAAGTGTGCCCCGTTGAAATGCGGCCTTGTCCCTCTGTTGACAAGTGTGCCCCGTTGAAATGCGGCCTTGTCCCTCTGTTGACAAGTGTGCCCCGTTGAAATGCGGCCTTGTCCCTCTGTTGACAAGTGTGCCCCGTTGAAATGCGGCCTTGTCCCTCTGTTGACAAGTGTGCCCCGTTGAAATGCGGCCTTGTCCCTCTGTTGACAAGTGTGCCCCGTTGAAATGCGGCCTTGTCCCTCTGTTGACAAGTGTGCCCCGTTGAAATGCGGCCTTGTCCCTCTGTTGACAAGTGTGCCCCGTTGAAATGCGGCCTTGTCCCTCTGTTGACAAGTGTGCCCCGTTGAAATGCGGCCTTGTCCCTCTGTTGACAAGTGTGCCCCGTTGAAATGCGGCCTTGTCCCTCTGTTGACAAGTGTGCCCCGTTGAAATGCGGCCTTGTCCCTCTGTTGACAAGTGTGCCCCGTTGAAATGCGGCCTTGTCCCTCTGTTGACAAGTGTGCCCCGTTGAAATGCGGCCTTGTCCCTCTGTTGACAAGTGTGCCCCGTTGAAATGCGGCCTTGTCCCTCTGTTGACAAGTGTGCCCCGTTGAAATGCGGCCTTGTCCCTCTGTTGACAAGTGTGCCCCGTTGAAATGCGGCCTTGTCCCTCTGTTGACAAGTGTGCCCCGTTGAAATGCGGCCTTGTCCCTCTGTTGACAAGTGTGCCCCGTTGAAATGCGGCCTTGTCCCTCTGTTGACAAGTGTGCCCCGTTGAAATGCGGCCTTGTCCCTCTGTTGACAAGTGTGCCCCGTTGAAATGCGGCCTTGTCCCTCTGTTGACAAGTGTGCCCCGTTGAAATGCGGCCTTGTCCCTCTGTTGACAAGTGTGCCCCGTTGAAATGCGGCCTTGTCCCTCTGTTGACAAGTGTGCCCCGTTGAAATGCGGCCTTGTCCCTCTGTTGACAAGTGTGCCCCGTTGAAATGCGGCCTTGTCCCTCTGTTGACAAGTGTGCCCCGTTGAAATGCGGCCTTGTCCCTCTGTTGACAAGTGTGCCCCGTTGAAATGCGGCCTTGTCCCTCTGTTGACAAGTGTGCCCCGTTGAAATGCGGCCTTGTCCCTCTGTTGACAAGTGTGCCCCGTTGAAATGCGGCCTTGTCCCCCTGTTGTCAAGTAAGCCCCGTTACGATTATTGATTGTTGGCTCATGTTTGACGAATATTGATTGTTGGTTTATGATTGATGCATTTACAATTGATTGTAAGCATTGCATACATTGTTGATGACCCTCGGCAGGGGATTGCCGACATCCTAGTGTATAGATGTATGCACCCATTTTGGATGTAGTTCCTGACTCCGAGTATATAGACATATATATCTCGATAATTTTGAGATACAGCCTTGTTCATTGTGATGACAGAAGGGTATCGTTGCATTGGTGACTGGTGTTCACGCATAAGATAGGCATGTTGACTTACTCATGCATTTGGTACTTGCATTTGATATTTATATAATTGAGCATTCATTTACACGTATTTTCGTACTTATGTAATCTTGTTGGATGGATATTGTTGTGTTACTTAGAGGCTCACTGTAAGTCACGTCTAGCCTCTACTTGTACATTATGATTATTGTTTATGGTTCCTTGTGGACCATTACTACGAACTCACCAACCTTGTGTTGACTATGCTTAGTACACTTTTCAGGTAATCAGGTTAATCCAGGACGAGGAGTTTGATTGTTTGCTTGCTGTTGAACCCGGACTTGGACTTATATGGATCAAGGATCCATTTGCCTTCTTTTGCATTGTACTTAGGACCGTTAGCCATCTTTTGATGTTCTTGTGTTAACTTCATTGATTACTTGCTCCTTATGTATTTTAGTACTTGTTTATCTTATTGTATGGATTCACTGAATCCTTTACTTGCATTTAGTTCATGTTATACATTAATCCCACCTTGTGCTATATGATTTCCGTGATATTCTGAGCCTTGGCTTGGGGTGTTACAAAGATCGTCTTAATTTCAGTATGCTGGGACGATCTTGGTGAAGATCGTCTTGGTCTTCTTTCTCAAAAGTTTTCAAGTATAAAACTTTCCAAGTATTTGAATTGACCAAACCAATCCTTCCGGATTAGTTAGCCACAATCAAATACTTCACAACACACACTTGTCAAGACGATCTTGAGGAGATCGTCCTACAAGCCACAAAGTACTAAGTATGAAAAATGAATTTTCAACGACTAAGACGATCTTGGGAAGATCGTCCTAGTGAAGATCGTCTTAGAGTCATCTTCTTCATCTCATCAGTTTTCCATAAAAACTCCATTAACAACTTCAAAAAGCTTCAATATCTTTTGAATTACTGGGAGTTAGATCACGAAATCACTTGCAAACTGATTGTATTCACGTCCGCAACAAATTTACGAACAAAATTCAACACAAAACACAACAGATTCAAATCCCTCAAATTTGCGCCAAAAATGCAAAAATTCAATCTCGAGAATTAGATTGAATTGGAACTTGAAACTTGACAGGATTATGTTTTCAACAACCACGAATCTATTGGTGAACAAATAACTATGATTTTATGTGATTTGAAGTGTGAATTTTGATGAACCAGTAGGTGAAAAAGACGAACAAAACTTGAAAATAATTTTGATTTTTGATGAATTTGTGACTGAATTCAATTATGGATCGTCATCTGATCGATGTTTCGCTCTGATACCACTTGTTATAACACGATTTCTAATACCGAATTCAAGTCACCAATGGTGGTTTTGGTGAGTGTGTGTTCTTGGTGTTTGTGTGTGTTTTGAGAGAGAAAGTGTGTAAATGTGTGAAAATTGGTATTAAAGTTATCTAGGGATTAATCAAGGTTATGAGAGAGTTATCAAAAGTTATGATCCCTAAGGTATGAGAGGGGTATTTATAGGCTAACTATACAATTATGCTAATTATCACAATTAGCCCCTCAACCTTAGTGATCATTTATCTATGACTTAATAACAAGAAATTCCTCTAATCTAAATTACAATTTATCACTATTTTTGGATTTCTAACAGCCATGAGAATTGATTATTATGATCGTGGGTGTGATTCGCTGTTTTTGTTATTTTTTGAGGGTGTCCCACGGATGGCGCCAATTTGTTTGATCAAATAATCGCACTATGGCTCCACCGGAGGTGTGAATAATGGGGTTAAGGTATTAATGATGATTTATAGGTGGTTCCCTATCGGTAATAGGGCTACGGCCGCTTTACGCCTAAGATTTGTTTACTCTCAGCCGCTAATGAGGCTGAGGGTTTGTTTTACGAAGGGTGATTGTATTGGGATTTTGGACTTATATATTGAATGCCGGATGTTCGTGAAAAGATGCCCTGCCGTATGGTTCCTCCTCTATTTATATAGAGGGTAAAAACTTGAAGACGAGGAAAATGAGTTAGGGTAAATATCTTCCTCTCTTAAGAATATCTTATTTCCTTCTTTGAGGAGATTTGTGGTAATCTCTTTGCTGGATCGTGTCCGAAGTATTTGGACTTTAATATGTATTTTATTCGGATAATCATAGAAAGAATCTATATCCGATCTTCTTGATATATTTCCTCGGAGCTGGGTATTTGTTACCTTAAGAACTCCGGAATGGTTATGTGGAACGGAGGTCGAGCTCCGTTCTGGGTTAAGTAATTTTACCTGTACGAAGGTATCTTCGTATCTTCTTCGGGTACAGAGCTAAAGCTATGGCGTAATTTACGGTGGTGAGCACCGTAATTTACGGTGGTGAGCACCATAACAGACGGTGGTTCCAAATGGACGAGCGTACGAGACGGCAGTCTATGGCGTACCAGACGGTGGGTTAAAGTCTACCAGCGTAAGAGACGGAAGTGGCACTGTAACAAACGGTGCCTTGCAAATGTTAGTTTTGGCGTTTGAGTGGCGTTTGCTTAGCGTAAAACAGGAGAAAAGGGCGTAAAGCCTTATTTTTGATTACAAGCCACCGTAAAGGACGGTGTGGGTACCGTACAAACACCGCACAGGGATTCTCCAGTGTGCCAGACACCAAGCTTCGACGTAACAGGCGGTGGAGGCTGCACGTTTTCAATAGCAGCAGCCAAGAAGCAGAAAAACGGCCCCAAACCTCCATTTTTGGTCGTGAAATCAATTTGCAGAGGTTTCAATTCATTTTAGGGATGTATTGAACATCAAATACGTTCATTCCACTTCAAAACAACAACTCTAAACATTTAAATCTAGTGGAGATCGGTTTTGACCCATTAAGTTCATGAAACCCTAATTTTTATCCCAAGAAACCCTAACCCGACCCGCTAGGGTTTTTGACCCGGTTTTGTAACTTGAACACTCATATTAACTCAATCTAACCTATTTTAACAAAACCCACATTAAAATTTACTCCCAATCCTCAAATTTCATTTCCTAATTCGGTTTTGAATTTAATTAAACTTAGAAATACTTAAATTTGACTTTGACCCGATTTTGACTTATGAATGCATAGGGTTTGACTAGGAAACTTGTTTATGACATGAAATGATGATTATAAGATGAAGTTTGCTTACCAAAATCACCACCAAAGCTCCAAACCCGAATTTGACCTGTTTATGAAGAATTCTTGCACTATGGAACCCGAATTTGTGATATGATGCTTAGAAGATGATAATGATGATATTTATTGTATAAAATTTAGATCAAGAACATTAAATGATGTGAGAATTAAATGAGAGAGAGAGATGTGTGTGTGTGTGTGTGTTTATGTATGTGTCTTGCAAGAGGGCTAGAGAGAGAGAGATGCAAGAGTGAATTGAATGGATGGAAGGGATTGGGTGGGAGATTGGGATAAGGTTGGGTCAAGTTGTGGGTCATGGGTTGGGTAAGTGGGTTGTAGGTTGA
This sequence comes from Erigeron breviscapus, assembly GCA_034093135.1. Classification (NCBI taxonomy): domain Eukaryota; kingdom Viridiplantae; phylum Streptophyta; class Magnoliopsida; order Asterales; family Asteraceae; genus Erigeron; species Erigeron breviscapus. The sequence goes on from CM067167.1 coordinate 252,015,762, forward strand.
CCCATTATCATTACTAGATAATTGTTAAGTATTTGAATAAGTCATAAAATAAGTTAAATTGTATTATCGAAACGAAATAGCTAGTCAATTTACATAAAAGTCAATCGGTCAAATATCGCAGATGTTACATCATTCCCATGTTAAAAGGATTTCATCCCGAAATTCGATAAAATACTAATCACTAAACAAATGTGGGTACTTAGAGCTCATATGGTCCTCACGTTCCCAAGTGAACTCGGCTCTACGTCTAGCGTTCCATCTAACCTTAACAATTGTGTAGCGTTTATTATTGAGTTTCTTGATTTGTCGGTCTAATATCTCCGCCGGCTCTTCAGCAAAATTAAGCTTCTTATCGAATCGTATCTCGTTCATGGGCACATGATGAGTAGGATCCGCCAAACACTTACGTAGGTTACAAATGTGGAAAACATCATGTACACCACTAAGTTCTTGTGGAAGTTCTAGTCGGTATGCAACCTTGCCAACCCGTTCAAGAATTTTGAAAGGACCAATATACCTTGGTCCGAGTTTTCCTCGCTTCACAAATCTTACAACTCCTTTCCATGGTGATACTTTCAAAAGTACATGATCACCAATTTCAAACTCTAGTGGTCTTCACCTCACATCGGCATATACTTCTTTTGTCATTCACGGGCTAATTGTAACCTCTCCTTGATTTGAGAGATCACTTTTGTTGTTTCAACTACAATATCCGGCCCGATAAGTTGGCTTTCACCAATCTCCGCCCAAGCTAGGGGAGAACGACATACTCTACCATACAATGCTCTAAAGGGTGCCATTTGTATACTTGCATGGTAACTATTGTTGTAAGAGAATTCTACCAATGGCAAATGATCTTCCCAACTACCACCAAAATCAATAGCACAAGCCCTCAACATGTCTTCAAGCGTTTGTATTGTTCTTTCACTTTGTCCATCCGTTTGAGGATGAAACGCCGTGCTCATATTAAGTTGTGTACCCATTGCACGTTGAAAGGCTCTCCAAAAACTTGAGTTATACCGGGTATCTCTATCGGAGATGATAGAAACCGGAACTCCATGTTTAGACACCACTTCTTTTATGTACAAACGAGCCATGGTGTCGAATTTATCGGTTTCACGAATAGCCAAGAAATGAGCCGACTTCGTTAACCGATCCACTATTACCCAAATCGTATCACGACCACTTTTTGTCTTCGGTAACTTCGTAATGAAGTCCATTGCTATATGTTCTCATTTCTACTCGGGTGTCACCGGTTGCACCAACAATCCGGGTGGCTTCTTATGATCGGCTTTCACTTGTAAGCAAGTAAGGCACTCACTCACATATTTAGCCACATCACGCTTCATGCCCGGCCACCAATAAAAATCTTTCAAATCAAAATACATCTTATCCGATCTAGGATGGACCGAATAAGCCAATCAATGAGCTTCACTCATGAGAAGTGTTCTTAGATTACCGAAAATGGGAACCCAAAGCCTTTCAACCAAATATAGCTTGTTGTCACCTTTCCTATCAAATTGTTGCTCCATGCTATCCAAATTTTCATTACCAAAGTTCTCTGGTAGTGTAATACCCCAAATAAAATATTCTTATAAATAAGTAAATTTGAACTTTAAATATAATAATGTTATACAAATAAAACTTAATTTGAATTAGGACTAAATTAAGAAGTAAAATTGTTGTGCAAAAATTAGTATAATATCTTGGAACGAGTTAATGGATCGAATTTGATGGATTCTAACTAATAAGGTCTTCTAAAATACAATTAACTTCATTTAAAATAAATAAATGTAAAAGGTTTATTAAAACTACGAAACTTAAGGTTGGAAAGTTTGTCCAATAAAAATAAAAAGATAAATATTTGAGGAGTCCATATCTTTTGGTCCAAGAAAATCTCAATATGAAATCTCTTATAATTTAGTGGCTTTTCATATGGCAAACACCGATTCTATTTCTATTATACGTTTCAAATCCCTAGTTTAATGTGCTAGTTTCTAAACCTACAAATATATTATATATATACCATTCGGCCTTTTCGTCATCCGCTCGAAACCCTCAACGAAGAAAATCTCAGCCGTAGTCAACCAATATCTACAAGATTGTTAATATTATACTAATGTTGTTTTGTGGATTTTGATGAAAGAAATATATGTAAATATGTACATTCCTCTTAGCCGACATTCACCATAAACATACAAAATTTAATCAACTCATTCATCACTCATCTAACCCTCTTCGGCCGCACGATTAGTCATTCACTAGTAATTAACGATACAACCTCGCATCACGATACATATATCCGGGGGAAACCATGGTGACGTTATGGTGTTCATGACGGTGAAGAGGTCCTAGTTCGCTTGAGATCGTTTCGAGTTGGTTTTTTATTCGTTTCGATATCTTTTCGAATTCGTTTCGTTATTGTCTCAACGCGTGTGTTCGTTCAGCGGTTCAGAAGGTATATCTCGACCAACCTTTCAAATATTAATCCTGTATATGTTTGTTAAGCAAACCGGAGTCATTACTCGTTGTTTATGAAACTAAACTCATTGTTAATGTGGCGAGTCAAGAACTTAATTTTTCGTTTAAAACTTGATAAGTTGTCGTTAACAAAACATATAAATCATAGCAATGTGTTTTGTAATAATCGAACTATATATCTATGTAGTAATGTTCACTCGAATGCGCGAAACAAGAAAACGAAAACTTTCTAGTGATGGCATGAAACATAGTTTTCAAAATGGTTGTAACGAAGGAGATGTCATGCCATGCTAATATGGTCTTCTTAATCTCAAAGTTATGTCATTAATTAATATTTAATGTGTTGTTTCACATTTGATATCAGTATTGTTTTCTAATATTTATTGCTAGACAAGTTGTATAGACTTCATTTTAAAATGCTAATAGGCTTCTTTACAAAAACAACGGACAAAGATATTTTCGCAAAAAAGATAACAGGAGACTTATATATCAATTTAAGGTTTTAACAGTGTTAATTTGCACATGTCAGTCAACGAAAATAAAACTTATGAGTAACTATATCTTATAATATGGATTCTTAAAGTATTTCGATATAATATTAAATTTAGCAATATATATTGTTTAATGTAGATTTTGTTTGAAAACCTTGACGGAGTATCTTGGCTTGGGAAGTTTGAAACGCTTCATTAAGGTACGGATATTCTAGATCGTGTTAGGATCTTTTTGGTATAATCTTTCCTCTCAAAACTTTGTTTGTTATATATATATATAATAGTACGGATATTCTAGATCGTGTTAGGATCTTTTTGGTATAATCTTTCCTCTCAAAACTTTGTTTGTTATATATATATATAATAGTACGGATATTCTAGAGGTTATTAGGATCTTTTGGTAAAATCTTTCTTCTCAAAACTCCTTTTGATTTGTATATAAAGTTTTATGGATGTAGTATATTATTTGAAATATTATGTGTCTGCTAGACTTTGTATAATATTGTGATTTTCCCATTTTGATGTACTAACGATGTTGCCTTCATGATTGTGAATTGGGAAATCATAATATTTTATTATCTATAGTTGTGTCAAAACCATCTCTTGAAACCAATTCGAAAGTTGTCCCGAAAAAGGTGGGTTTGGTGTGTTACATTTGATGCGATGATTTGTACACTAATATGTCCCTTGAATATTCGTTAGCCGAAAGATAATACAGTCGCTTATTATGAATCATATTAATTAGTCCCGAAAGATTAATACAGTCGCATTTGTGATTCATGATATGTCCCTCGAATATTCCTTGACCCGAAAATTTAATACAGTCGCATATTATGAGTTTTGATGACCCCATTAGAATTTTGTATGAATTGGGTGGACAGAGATGTGGTTTTAAGTTTATATTTAAAATGTCTAAAAATATATATAATTATTATTTATTTGTCCGAAAACTAAGTTGGTCATTTGATATATTTAAGTATATATAAGTCGGTCAAAACGGTTTCTTAAGATATGCATATAAGAGAGTACCTATCCATGGAGGTCCCATGGGCGCGTCATTGTGACACCGATGGCGTGGCACCGGCCGTAGCGGTGTATTTGATTTGATCTACGGCGTCTCCTTTTGATGACCACCGAGTGGTTATGTGCACTTTGATATTATATTTTGATAGGAGGCGTATGGATCGGTCCTAGGCATATTTTGTAAGTTTGACGGTGGGCGCTTATCGTAGTGTCATACGAGGCGTTAGCACCAAAAATGAATGATTAGTGGAGTAGCTACCCTATGATTTCATTCGGCCCTTTGATAAGTAATTTTGTTTGACTCTTATGTGCATTATTTTATGAAGCTTGGTTTTATAGTATACTTTGATCCGTTAATGTATAAGGTATTTGTGAAACTATACGTATGTGTACTTTGATTTTGAAATAAGTTTGTTAAGGTATTAAGTTTGTTTTTAAATATACGTCTCCGCATTTCATATTATATTTCTGCTTTTGTCATATCCGTTCACTGAGCTTTTTGCTCAGCCGTATTCCTTTTTCTTTCTTATACGGCAGGTGATCAAGCGAGCTTTGGGAACGAGAGAAGAGAGTAGATAAGTGGACTTAGCACCCCTTTGCTTTAGAGTTTAATTCAAGAATCAGTACTATTGAGTATTTTGTCAAGTTAACTTTTGGCTTGATTTTAGTTTGATTTTGAATAAGATTAACGCCACTACCGTCGTGGAGTTCCACCCAATCACCAACCACACAACCGTGCCATGCCAAACATGAACTATCAACCTCCACCACAAGGAGTTGATAGTCATTTCCGACCCGCCATAGCCATGAATGCTTCACCTATAGTACCACCGGTGTTAAGGGGTAGAGCTTTTGAGGTTAGGCCACAATGTTTAAGCATTTTACCGAATTTTTATGGGAAGGCATCGGAAGGAGCCTTATTTGCACATATCGGAGTTTGAAGCAATATGTGGCACCATTGGAGGCCAAGGTTTTTCACCGGATGAAGTCAAACTAGTCTTATTTCAGTTCACTTTGAAAGATAAAGCAAAGCAATGGTTCTTAGCATTGCCATCGGGTAGCATCTTTACATGGGCTGAAATGCAACAACAATTCTTGGATGAGTATTACACCATGCAAAAGACTAGTGATGCAAGGACTTCCATTATAACTTTTCAACAACAATCAGGTGAAACATTCCATGAATCATTCAAGAGGTTCAATGAGTTGTTGAGAACTTGTCCACACCATGGGATTGCTAAATGGGAGTTAATCACGGCTTTTTATGATGGTTTGCTACCGGAAGAGAAAAGAGATGTGAATTCGATTAGCAATGGTACTTTCTTGACTAATCCCGAAGATGTTGATTGGGAATTCTTGGAGAAAATGAGTGTGAATTCGAAAAGGCAAGCTCAATCGAATAGGAGAGCAAGGCATCCAATAGCTTCTACCTCATCAACAAGTGATCAAGCCACTAAAGATCGACTTGAAGCATTGGAACGAAAGTTTGCTAAGTTGGGGAAAGCTGAAAATCGGGGTGTTGCTCAAGTTTCTCAAGAATACCCGATTTGTGAAAGTTGTGATGAGCTTGGACATTCGGCTTTGCAATGTCCATTGATCCCGGAGCAAATTGAAGAAGTGAATCAAGTGTATGGAGAAAAGAGGCCATTTGACATGAACTCCAACACTTATCACCCGGGAATGAGAAACCATCCAAATCTTCGATATGGAAATTCTTCAAATCAACTTAACCCGAACTTTCAAGGAAACAACCAAAACAGTGGAGCACCATCTCAACCATTCCAAGGCCGAAATTACAACGAAGGGAATTACCAAGGTGGCCAAAATCAGGGAGGATTCAATAGAGGCTACCCAAGGAATTATCAACAAGGTAATAATCAAGGTGGGCCTTCGGGAGGTAATGATGTGTCAACCCGGGAAATCATGGAGTACTTGAAAGAAATGGATATGAAGAATGAAATTCGGGACAAGATTGTTGAGTCCTTACAAAAGCAAGTTGGTCAATTGGCGGAGGATGTATCGGAATTGAGGAAGAATCCGGGCAAGCTACCAAGTGATACGAAGATCAATCCACAACATCAAAGTGGCGGCTCCAAGAATGTCAAAAATGTGGAAATCAACAATGTAAGTCTTCTTCGTAGTGGTAAAGTTTATGATAATAAAGTTGTGCCTCCATCATCACTTGTTGATGGTGTGGTGGAGGATGTTAATGAGAATGAAGATAGTGAGCATGAACCGGAATTTATTCTACCTAAATTAACTAAAAAAGTGTCTTTTAAAGAGGTAGAAAACAATAGGTCTAGTGGTAAATTTTCTGAAAAACAAGGAAAGGATATGGAGGGTAATACCATTCCTTTTCCTTTGGCTTTGATTGATCCAAAACTTAGGCCTACACTTAAGAAAAGAGGTCCCCATGAGGAAGAAATGTGGGAAATTTTTAAACAAGTGAAAATTAATATACCTCTTATTGACATAATCAAGCAAGTTCCGGCTTATGCTAAGTATCTTAAGGAGTTGTGTACCCAAAAACGGCATCATAAGCTTCCAAAGAAAATTGTTTTAAATGAGGAAGTTAGTGTCGTTGTGATGGGTATACTCCCACCTAAACTCCAAGATCCGGGAGTGCCTTTAATTACTATTCAAGTTGGTGATTTCAAAATGAATAAGGCACTTTTGGATATGGGGGCGGGTGTGAGTATCTTACCGGGTATTTTGTATGATCAATATGACTTTGGACCCTTGGAAAAAGTTGACACCACCTTGGTGATGGCTGATTTGTCACTAAAACTTCCAAGAGGAATTGTCCAAGATGTCATTGTTAAAGTGGAGGACTTCTATTACCCCGTAGACTTTTTGGTACTTGATTTTGCACCAAGCGGTAATGTTAGGTAGCCCAATGTCATCATGGGTAGACCCTTTTTGGCCACCGCTAATGCATTAATTGATTGTAGAAGGGGTACGGTTGAAATGACTTTTAGCAACCGTAAGATAAGATTGAATGTTTTTGCTAGTGTTCCTAACCCGTAGTTAGTGACGAATGCTTTATGGCGGACGTCATTGATGAGTGTATTCCTCATGAAAATGAGGAAGACACACGGGAGAATTGTGCTTTGGTTGACAGGTTAATCTTGGAGCATAGTGAAACATTGAAGAAGGAAGAAAAGGATTAGGAGATTATGGCAATTCAAGAAGGTAGACCACCATGGACTCATTTAGTGGAAATTTTACCAGACCATATTGACACCCATCTCAAGCCATCAATCGAGAGTCCACCACAAGTTGAGTTGAAAGAGCTCCCATCTCATTTGAAGTATGCATTTTTGGGAGACGAAAAGACTTTGCCGGTGATTATTGCATCAAATTTGGAAGAAATGCAAGAAAGAGTGTTAGGTCCAGTTTCACTGGACTGGCACCAGACTTGAAGACTGGAGAGACATTGATCTAGATTTACTGGACCGACTCCAGACTTGAAGACTGGAGCGTCACTGAAGATTTGTCCAGAAATAATAGAAGACCAGTGAGCTGTTTACTTGTACAGGAAATCTGGAGTCCTCCAGATTTGCTCACTGGACTTCACCCCAGTCCAGATCTATTCTACTGAAGACATTCTCACTGAAGTTAGAATAAAGAAGACTGACAAATGGCGGAGTCCACTGGAAGTCTTACCAGATCTACGACTGGAGCTTTGTCAGTGTTCTAGACCTTACAAGTCTGAACACTGCTTACGAGGAATTGACTGTTTGCCTTTACACACTTTTCAAAGAACATTCCACTTGTCTTTAAAAGTACTTACGTGTGTAAAGGTGGTTGGTTAAAAGGATAATAAGTCATAGTGATGTGACTTTATCCTTGTACTTTGACCAATGCATTTAATGACCTTGTCGGTTCATTAAATGCATGCAACCATATTTGTACGGCACAAATTCACTGGTGAATTTGTTTGCCTATAAATACAAAGTCATTTCCTTGTTAAAATTACTTTTTAGCAAGAAGGTGAATTTGTCTAAATACTCTCGATCGTAACAGGAATACTTCACAACTTTAAGTATTTCTATCTAAAGAGTTTATTTAGTAAATATAGATAATTTGTAATTCATAGGTTGTTAGGATACTTACATATTTGTATTATCTTGATTCCGCACAACCTTGTATTTTATTTAACATCATAAATAAAATACACTTGAAAATATTACATTGTGTTCCACCTTTACTTTTAATATTGCTTTAAGTCTTGTATTACTTTGTTTATATACTTGCATTTATATTCAAGTAATACTAGTCCAAATCTAGTGCATTTTAGACTTGTTGTATTTTACACTATTGGGTTAAACCATCAAGTGAGGGACTCTACATTTGGTATCAGAGCAGAAGGCTAAACAAACTTGCCTAGATCTGCTTCTTTGATGGCCAACCCAGAAAATACACAAGGAGGTTTTAATCTTGGTTCTGATCCTAATATTAATGATCAAAACAATGAACCACCACCTGTCATTAACACTAATCCACCCCCTCCTCCTCCTACTCCTGTTTCTCCACATGTGCATGTGCACTACTCAAACAATCATGTTCCTAAATTCAGTGGGAATAGTGATGAATTTGGTACGTGGAAAGCTAGGATGATATTGCATATTACTGGAATTGAGAGAAACATGATGAAAATTTTAAATGAAGGACCTTACGTCCCCACATCACCTCTCAATGCTCTTCTTGATCCAACTGGATCTAGAAGAGGCAGGGAAAAGAGGGAGGAGCATTGGTCTGATGAGGAGAGGAGATTGGTAAATTTAGATACCCTTATCAAAAACATGATCCTCGGGGCTGTACCAGAAACCCTAATTCCCACACTAGTTCTTTTTCCCAGTGCTAAAACCATGTGGGATGAACTAGTGAACCAGTATGAAGGAGGAGATGACACCATTGTCACCAGAAAGGTCTCCTTAAATAAGAGGTATGAGTCATTTTTTGCTCAGCCCAATGAGTCTCTCACTGGTACTTACACCAGATTTATGAGCATCATTAACCAGTTGAGAGGACTGGGGGTTGAGAAAGACAAGGATATACTTCTGGAGAAATTTTGTGATATTTTACCCACCAAATGGTCTCACATGATCCTGGTCTTAAGACAAGGTAAAACTCTGCACACTCACACTCTTTCAACTTTATATGGAGCTTTCAGATACACTGAAGAAAATCAGGCTCAGAGAGTTATGGCAGAACAAGATGCCTATAACCATGCCTCCAGTAGTTCTAGTGTGGTTAGTCATACTGAACCACAAGGTACAGCACTAATATCTTCTGAGAATGTATTTTCTATGAAGAAGATGGTAATGTATTTTCTATGAGAAAGGTACATAATATCTTCTGAGAATGTATTTTCTATGAAGAAGATGGTGTCTGAACTCATGGAATCTGGAGAATCTAGTCTTACCTCTCCAGACTGTGATGAATCTGAAGATGATGACCTGGTTGCAATGATTGCTAAAATGTTTAACCGTTTCAAAGCAAGAGCAAATAGGCCATCTGGACAATTTGCATCCAGTTCTTCTACTGATAAGACCAATCTGACATGCTTTAAGTGTGGCAGACGAAGAGCATCTGGTGAAGGAAGATGTCACATCTGGACGATGGGTGGACATTGTTATCAAAAAGGTCAGTGATTATGATGTTGAAACTGACACTGAACTAAAATTGGACATTGTTGAAGCTCTTAATTCTGATTTAATCTTTGTTGAAACTGTTAGATCTGACTGTGTAAATGGTCTAGAAACTGATTTTTCTGAAATTACAGTTTTAAAATCAAAATTAAAGGAACTTCAAGATATTGAACTGGCATTTCAAGCCCAAGTTCTGGTAACTGAACAATTGATTCAAGAAAAACAAGATCTTGAAATCATTTTAGAAAAAGAAAAACTGGTTATTAAATCATGGCTTGAAACCAGAAAGCCATATGATGCAGTAGTAAATCAATTTCCCACTCAAAAACGTGCTTATTTAGATGGAAATACTCATGTTGCATCATTAATACCAGTAATTGATCGTTTACCAGAGGGGTTCAGGCCCATTACCATTTATGATGAGCCTGTAACTCCTAAGGCCAATATTTTCCCAGTTCAATCCCCAGAGGTTAAGACTGGAGCATTCCAGATGACTGCTCCAGTTAAAAAGGTCAATCGGAATAAACCTTTGCCTCAATCCCTACCTAAGCCTCGAGTCCATTCAACTGGAAAGGCTCAGGTGTCATCTGATGAAAGTATTTTGTTAAGGTTAGAGAGCCAGTTTCAATTACTGACTCGTCAATTTCAAAGTTGTAATGCAAGATTAAACAATTTTGAGGGTACTTCATCTGGCCCTAGACAAAATACAAAACCTTTTTCAAAGAAAGATAAATATATTTCTCCAGTTGAGAAAAAGAAAAAGGTTTTAAAACTATCAACCCTAGTGGTCTTTTCAACTAAAACTACTGTTGAAGAAAGTGAACTCAACCAGATACCTCCAGGGACCTATAAGGGAGGGTCCAGTGAACCCATCAGTCGATGGGTTCCCAAATCTAACTGATATATCTGGTGGATGTGCAGGGCGATCGAAAGAAACATATCTGGTATCTTGACAGTGCAGCTGGCAGGACCATGACCGGATGTAAGACCCTGCTGGAGGAGTTCATAATTTCTGATGGACCCTCCATTACTTTTGGAAATGATGGTTGTGGAAAAACTGAGGGGTATGGTGTTCTGAACAATGGACAAGTCAAATTCAGACGAGTTGCATATGTGAATGGTTTGAAATATAACCTGATCAGTGTTAGTCAACTGTGTGATGATGGCTATCAAGTTTTATTCAATATTGCTCAGGGCATTGTATTCAACAAAGACTGGAAGGTAGTATTAATTGCTCCCAGAAGAGGGAATGTGTATGTGATGGATATGGAAAGCTCTCCTTCAGAGCAGTGTTTCTATACTCAAGCTGATGAAGACACAAACTGGTTATGGCACAAAAGGTTATCCCATTTAAATTTCAAAAATATTAATAAGTTGTCTAGAAAACAACTGGCAGATGGGATACCTTCAGTTTCCTTCAAAAAGGAAAGGCCATGTCCAGGATGTGAGATGGGAAAGCAGAAACGTGCCAGTTTCAAGACCAGACAGAACTTTAAGATATCTGAACCACTTCACATGCTTCATATGGATCTCTTTGGTCCAGTGAATGTTCAGACTCGTGCTGGTAAAAGACACACCCTGGTGATCGTAGATGAATTCTCCAGATATTGTTGGGTGATCTTTCTCAGGTCTAAAAATGAAGTTGCTGCTGAAATCATCAGTCTTATCAAGCAAATTGAGCTCAAGTATAAGCGAAAAGTGTGTCAGTTAAGAAGTGACAATGGAACAGAATTCCAGAATGCAACTCTGGAGTCATTCTGTACTGACACTGGCATATCCCAGAATTTCTCATCAGCCCGCTCTCCAGAACAGAATGGAGTGGTGGAAAGGAATAATCGAACGCTGATAGAAGCTGCCAGGAGTATGCTTGCTGAATCTGGTCTTTCTACCATTTTCTGGGCCGAAGCAATTGCTACTGCTTGCCACACCTAGAACAGGTCTATGTACATAAAAAGACACAAGAAGACAGCTTATGAAGTCTTAAGAAATAGAAAACCAAATATTGGTTATTTTCACGTTTTTGGATGTCCAGTGTACATTCTGAACGACTCCAGTCAGTTAGGCAAATTCGATGCCAAAGCTGATGAAGGGTATTTCTTAGGCTATTCAGCCATTCGCAAGGTCTTCAGAGTCTACAACAAGAGACTGGAGAAGGTCCATGAGTCAATACACGTCACATTTGATGAAACGAATAATGCAATTAATAGAAAACCAGTCCTTGATTCTCCCCCAGGAAATCCAATTATCTTTTGTGAATCTGATCCCATCAACTGCAAATATTCACTTGAAGAAGTTTCCAGTCATCCTGATCTGGAACCCGTTAAGACTAAGAAACCCTCCAGTAGTACTCCATTCTATCCTTCAATTATTTTCAAACTACCCTCTGAAATTATTATTGGATCAGATGTTCGTACTACTCCCCCAGTATCAGTCCCAGTTGAGACTGAACCAATACTTCAAGAAATGCCTTCAAATGAAGAATTTCATGATGCAAATCGTGATTTAAATGACTCAGATGAAGATGTTGAAGTAGTCTGGCAAGATCCTCATCCTGAAGCAACTCCAGAGGAGACTCAACTGAACTCTTGCACTGATATTGTTGTTTGTAACAATCCTGGTCAGTACTCCAGATGGAAAAAAGCTCACCCTATCGACCAGATCATAGGTGACTCAAGTAGAGGAGTTCAGACCAGAAGAGCCTCCAGTGATCAATGCTTATATGTCATTTCTTATCACTGATAGAACCAAAGAAGATTGACGAGGCTATGGAAGATCTAAACTGGGTGATAGCTATGCAAGAAGAGCTTCACCAGTTTGAAAGGAACAAGGTTTGGTACCTGGTTCCTTTCCCAGTTGGAAAGAAAGAACCAATTGGAACCAGATGGGTCTTCAGGAATAAGGTAGATGAAGATGGCCATGTCATCATAAACAAGGCCAGATTGGTAGCACAAGGGTACTGCCAGTCAGATATCGATTTTGATGAATCGTTTGCTCCAGTAGCTAGACTTGAAGCGATCAGAATATTCTTAGCATTTGCTGCTCATCATCAATTCAAGGTCTACCAGATGGACGTTAAAAGTGCATTTTTGAATGGAAAACTTGAAGAAGAAGTTTATGTCAGACAACCACCAGGTTTCATTGATGAAAAACATCCCCACTGGGTATATCGTCTGGACAAAGCACTCTATGGTCTCAGACAAGCTCCACGTACCTGGTATGATACTCTGACTAAACATTTATTGAAAAATGGTTTTAAAAGAGGTGCAATTGACAATACCTTATTTATTCTTCATGAAAAAGGTAATATTCTGCTGGTACAAATTTATGTTGATGATATTATTTTTGGGTCTACTGATGAAAAACATCCCCACTGGGTATATCGTCTGGACAAAGCACTCTATGGTCTCAGACAAGCTCCACGTACCTGGTATGATACTCTGACTAAACATTTATTGAAAAATGGTTTTAAAAGAGGTGCAATTGACAATACCTTATTTATTCTTCATGAAAAAGGTAATATTCTGCTGGTACAAATTTATGTTGATGATATTATTTTTGGGTCTACTGATGAAAAACATCCCCACTGGGTATATCGTCTGGACAAAGCACTCTATGGTCTCAGACAAGCTCCACGTACCTGGTATGATACTCTGACTAAACATTTATTGAAAAATGGTTTTAAAAGAGGTGCAATTGACAATACCTTATTTATTCTTCATGAAAAAGGTAATATTCTGCTGGTACAAATTTATGTTGATGATATTATTTTTGGGTCTACTGATGAAAAACATCCCCACTGGGTATATCGTCTGGACAAAGCACTCTATGGTCTCAGACAAGCTCCACGTACCTGGTATGATACTCTGACTAAACATTTATTGAAAAATGGTTTTAAAAGAGGTGCAATTGACAATACCTTATTTATTCTTCATGAAAAAGGTAATATTCTGCTGGTACAAATTTATGTTGATGATATTATTTTTGGGTCTACTGATGAAAACATGTGCAAGAAATTTTCAAAAATCATGTCCTCTGAATATGAAATGAGTTTAATGGGTGAATTAACATATTTTCTTGGACTCCAGATTAAACAGACCAGAGATGGTATTTTTATTAATCAGGAAAAATATGTTAGAGATCTTTTAAAGAAATATGATATGAACTCTTCACCATCTAAACCCACTCCAATTTCTGCACCACTGTCACTGGACTCAGATCCAGATGGTAAACCAGTGAACACCACTGTCTATAGAGGCATGGTTGGTTCACTGATGTATTTAACTGCCAGTAGACCAGATATTATGTTTTCAACATGTTTATGTGCCAGATATCAGTCTAATCCAAAAGAATCTCATATGCTTGTTGTAAAGCGCATACTAAAATACCTTAAGGGTGTCCCCAGTTTGGGTCTTTGGTATCCCAAAGGCTCAGGCATGGATCTAATGGGTTATTCAGATTCAGATCATGCAGGTTGTAAGATAGACAGGAAATCCACTACTGGTGGATGTCATTTCCTTGGTGGCAAACTGGTCAGCTGGACCAGTAAGAAGCAAACTTCAGTTTCATTATCCACTGCTGAAGCTGAATACGTGTCTGCAGCCAATTGTTGTGCTCAGATACTCTGGATGAAGAACCAGTTGCTTGATTATGGTATTAAGTATTCAAAGACCCCAATCTTTTGTGATAATACCAGTGCCATTGCTATCTCTAACAATCCAGTCATGCACTCAAAGACAAAGCACATTGATCTCAGGTATCATTTTATTCGTGATCATATTATGAAAAATAATATTGAACTCCGTTTTATTCCCACTGACAAACAACTCGCTGACATTTTTACCAAACCTCTGGATGTTAAAAATTTTGAATATCTTGTTGGTGAGTTGGGAATGTTAAACCCTTAAATCTGGAACCTTGGTATTGAACGCCTTTGTAACTATCAGGGATCTTTGATTTAAAGATTTATAAATCTATAACTGCTTAGATATTGAACGCCATTGTGTACTATCTCTGCATTAATAGATTTCTGGATCAACATTCCACGGGGAAGACTGAAAGATATATTTTTGTCCTTAAAATTTGTTTTAATTTCAGGGGGAATTTATTAATTTATTTTCTCACTGGATAAAATTTTCTGAAATATATCACTGGTACTTTGTAAATGTGTCCCTCTTACTGGTAATTAGATAGGTTGACGTGCATGTTTAAGGAAACTTTGTCTCCTTGTAAATGTGTCCCTCTCACTTGTTTGTATTAGTTGATGTGCATGTTTGAGGTTACCAGTCTCACTCAAATGGTTTTCGTTGGTACTTTACTGGAGTGTCCCTCCAGTGTACCATCAGTGCATACTTCACTGGCATAATCCACCAGTGATACTGGAGTGTCCAGTCAACCTCCAGATGCATTGAATTAAGTCATGGTATGTCAGTTATAATATTTTAATACTTGGTCATTGTGCTTGCCACGTAAGCAAACCTTTTGAAGGGACAGTTGTTGTTTGTCCCACGTGGCAATGATAATTTTCAAAGAAATGATGGTATTTTTTACCTTGGGAAGACAAAAAGTGCAAGTTGGGTAATGTTTGTGGGCTGTAAACCGTCACACATTTATGTGTGATGTGATGTATTTAATGCGGAGTTCAAAATCCGATCAAAATTACATTTGATAAATTCAAAGTAACCGTTTGAATTCCACACTCTCTCTCCTATATAAATACCCACATTCACTTTTATTTTCATTTACTTCGAAAATCATTTACTCCCAATTCTTCTAAATTCCTTCATTTACTTTCTTTTTCATTCAATTTCCAATCATCAATCTCTCTCATATTCAATTCATTAAATCTTCATCAAACCCTAATTTCACTCCCAATTCTTCTAAATTCCTTCATTTACTTTCTTTTTCATTCAATTTCCAATCATCAATCTCTCTCATATTCAATTCATTAAATCTTCATCAAACCCTAATTTCATCTTCCTTTTCAATTTTATATCATATTCAATGGCACCTCGACAAACAACATCTGTGAAAAATCTTCTCGCTGCTGAATATGCTCCGGTTGCCAACATAGTAAAAGCTCCTCATATTTCTTTAGAGGCAAAGGCAATCAGAATAAACATGAATAATTGGATGGCTAGACTCACTAGCACCACTCATGCTCCCACCTCTCTCATTGGACGACTGAATGCCTTTTTCCTCAGTTGTGTGAGTTTTGGTATACTGCTGTGTATGTTGAAAACACTCAAACCATCAACTACACTTTGAAACAAGGCACCAGGGCCTTAACTCTCACTGTTGACTCTCTTAGAGATGTTCTTCAGATGAATTACTTGGCAGAAAATGAGATGGCCATTACTCTCCCTACTGGTCTAAACTACAGAGATGTGTGTAGACTTATGGGACATACTGATATACTGGATGAGCATGGCCAGTTATCAAGAAAAGGCACCATCTACATGAGCAAGCTTTTAGACTCATGGAGATATTTCTTCACTCATCTTGTTGAGTGTTTGGGTGGCAGTTCTGGAGGGTTGGACCAGATAAATCAAATGCAACTCCAGATTGCCTACTGCCTATGGTTTGGATATAGGGTGGACTTTGCTCAGATTTTCTTTGATGACCTGGTTGAGCGTCTAAGGGTGAAAGGTAGAAAACCTCATATTCCATATATTCGTTTTCTATCACTTATTTTTCAAAGAGCTCTAGGTGATGAGTATGATTTCGATACAACCCATTTTTCTGTATGTGAATATCTAAGGGAGTTGAGTTCTTTAAGATCAATAGCTGGTGAGGTTGAAATTCCTGTAAATATGTTGAACCATTTTAGAAATGATGCACTGGACGCATCATCATCAGATGAGCATGAAGAGGCTCCAGGTGGGAACCAAGTTGGTGAAGGACCCTCTGGTGTCAATGTTGAAATTGTTCCACCAGTATCCCAGGTGGCTCCTCAGACTGAAATAGTTGTACATCAAGATCTCCCCACTCGACGTAGAACTTCCAGACGTCTTAGAAAGGATGGAGTTCAGGTAAATCCTAATCAAGCCGAATCGAGCCATCCAGGTGATATAATGAATGAAGATGGCTCTCTTATTCTTGAGCAGGAGGAAAATATTGTACAGATTGATGAGCAGGTGACTGGTGAGCAGGATGCTCAGCTGGATTTAAATGTAGAAGTTGGTGATCAGACAGTTGGGACGGCTCCAGATTTGGGATGAGGTAGATTCCCCAATGTCTGAAGGTGTTATGTTTGATGTAAATATGAATTTTCTGGGTGATGAAGTAGAAAATGTTGTTACTTCTGTTATTGCTTCAGTCACCCCACCACTTATCTCTACACAAATGCCACCTCCACCAGAATCAAATACACCACCAGAATCCGAAATGCCACCACCTCCACCAGAAATTCCCTTGACAACCAGAATGACATCAACTCTTGATCCTTCAGGTGGTCTCTCCACTTCTTCTTCAACCGAGGTCCAAGGCCTTTTAAGTAAGGTGGCGGACCTAGAGAGATCACTCCAGTCATCATCCCAGGTTATTTCTGATTTTAAGTCCTTATTGTCAAATAATCTTGCATCAGAAATAAATGTTTTTGCTGGAAATGAGAAGCTAGTTTTTGAGAAGCTTGATGAGCTGGTAATGGCCACCAATCAAAATATCCCACCACCAGAATCCGAAATGCCACCACCTCCACCAGAATCAAATATCCCACCACCAGAATCCGAAATGCCACCACCTCCACCAGAATCAAATATCCCACCACCAGAATCCGAAATGCCACCACCTCCACCAGAATCAAATACACCACCAGAATCCGAAATGCCACCACCTCCACCAGAATCAAATACACCACCAGAATCCGAAATGCCACCACCTCCACCAGAATCAAATATCCCACCACCAGAATCCGAAATGCCACCACCTCCACCAGAATCAAATATCCCACCACCAGTATCCGAAATGCCACCACCTCCACCAGAATCAAATATCCCACCACCAGTATCCGAAATGCCACCACCTCCACCAGAATCAAATACACCACCAGAATCCGAAATGCCACCACCTCCACCAGAATCAAATATCCCACCACCAGAATCCGAAATGCCACCACCTCCACCAGAATCAAATATCCCACCACCAGTATCCGAAATGCCACCACCTCCACCAGAATCAAATATCCCACCACCAGTATCCGAAATGCCACCACCTCCACCAGAATCAAATACACCACCAGAATCCGAAATGCCACCACCTCCACCAGAATCAAATACACCACCAGAATCCGAAATGCCACCACCTCCACCAGAAATTCCCTTGACAACCAGAATGACATCAACTCTTGATCCTTCAGGTGGTCTCTCCACTTCTTCTTCAACCGAGGTCCAAGGCCTTTTAAGTAAGGTGGCGGACCTAGAGAGATCACTCCAGTCATCATCCCAGGTTATTTCTGATTTTAAGTCCAGGACTGATGATCATTCCAAGGGGGAAAGGTCTGAAAAGCAAGTGCAGGTTGTTGAGAAGAAGGATTTGGCTGCTGCAATTGAGAAAGCCTTTGCAATTGAAGATGTGCTGGTACTGATGCCAGTGCGCCCCAGTTTGAAGCATTCCCAGATATCACAACAACTCTGAAGTCATTAAAACGAAAGCAACATGTGGTATCTGGAGAAGAGACTGAAACCATTGGGAGTGCATCAGAATTCCCTACTGCTGATGATGACACTTCAAAGAGACTGGAGCAGGAGTGCATAATGATAGAAATTTTTAAGAAGTATTCAAGATGGTTTATTGCCCCAGGTGGTGAAGATGATTAATACTAAGCTGCCCAGTCACTTGCCTCAAGAACTTGAAATTGTTAAGAAGGAAGTGATGACTCTCAGAAACACGGTGAATCTTACAACTCCAGTGGCAGGTAGAACATTCGGTGCTTCTGACCGTCACATGTTGGAGCAGTTGTGGAATGATTTTAAGTCCAGGACTGATGATCATTCCAAGGGGGAAAGGTCTGAAAAGCAAGTGCAGGTTGTTGAGAAGAAGGATTTGGCTGCTGCAATTGAGAAAGCCTTTGCAATTGAAGATGTGCTGGTACTGATGCCAGTGCGCCCCAGTTTGAAGCATTCCCAGATATCACAACAACTCTGAAGTCATTAAAACGAAAGCAACATGTGGTATCTGGAGAAGAGACTGAAACCATTGGGAGTGCATCAGAATTCCCTACTGCTGATGATGACACTTCAAAGAGACTGGAGCAGGAGTGCATAATGATAGAAATTTTTAAGAAAAGACAAAAAGATGAAGGAAGGCCCCAGAGTTCATCAATGTCTGGATGCATTGGATGATGTCTATATTCGCTCCAGGTACTCTTTAGAAGAACAAACTTTTGATGCAGTAACTTATGGTGTCAGTGTTGCTGAACTGATCAGACAAAGGACTGAGGAACTGGTGAACCTCCAGAAAAAGATCAGAAAGAATGCTGGTGCTCTGGAGATAGAGTACAGAAAGAAGATGAAAGGCCTGCCTAAACTCACTGCCAAATAGCTAAAAGCAATCAGGGATGCAGCTCTGAGCACTTTCATTCCCTTGGATACTTCACTAAGAATTAATCGTGAAGAAATCCAATCTGCCTTAGAACAAGTGAAGGTATCCAGGGAAACTGAATATATGATCCAGATGGCAAAGCAAAAAGCTAAGTATGAAGATATGATGAAGTTCAGGGCTGATGCCAGAAGGATCATAGGTGCAGAAATTAAATTAGCTGAAAATCATGAAGGCATGACCAGGTTTGAAGTGAAGTTGACCAGAGAAGGTAACTTCGTGGATGAAAGGAAGAATGCCACAGTCCAGTCGTTTGGATGGACTGAACTGAAGGAGATAGGTTTAACATTCAAGGGGAAGACTGATGTGTCTACTGATGTTAAAGCATTCTTGAAGAGGATTGAGAAGATCTGGAAGAGAAAGCAACAGATGGAAGTTGTACTGGGTATGAAACCACCAGAGTTTGTACCATCCTCACCATCACCCAAGAGGAAGGCCACTGAAGATGCTCAAGGACAGACGTCAAAGAGAAGGGCCTGACTCTTTTATCATTTACTTGTAATTTATTTTTTTGATAAAAAAAAATTGTAACTGTTTATCAGTTGATGTATGTAAATATAGTTGCAATTTTTAATTCACAAGCAAGTAATCAGATTTAGTCTAAGTTAGAATTAAAAGATGAAACTGGAACACTGATGATCTATAAAGTATTTTCCAGTAACTTAAAATTTTTTAGACTAAGTCAAAATCAAGTGTTTTTCAAGCATACAAAATTGTATAAATAGAAGCTTGAAAAACCTTGCATTATTTCTGAACAAATAGGGGGAATTTGTTAGGTCCAGTTTCACTGGACTCGCTCCAGACTTGAAGACTGGAGAGACATTGATCTAGATTTACTGGACCGGCTCCAGACTTGAAGATTGGAGCGTCACTGAAGATTTGTCCAGAAATAATAGAAGACCAGTGAGCTGTTTACTTGTACAGGAAATCTGGAGTCCTCCAGATTTGCTCACTGGACTTCACCCCAGTCCAGATCTATTCTACTGAAGACATTCTCACTGAAGTTAGAATAAAGAAGACTGACAAATGGCGGAGTCCACTGGAAGTCTTACCAGATCTACGACTGGAGCTTTGTCAGTGTTCTAGACCTTACAAGTCTGAACACTGCTTACGAGGAATTGACTGTTTGCCTTTACACACTTTTCAAAGAACATTCCACTTGTCTTTAAAAGTACTTACGTGTGTAAAGGTGGTTGGTTAAAAGGATAATAAGTCATAGTGATGTGACTTTATCCTTGTACTTTGACCAATGCATTTAATGACCTTGTCGGTTCATTAAATGCATGCAACCATATTTGTACGGCACAAATTCACTGGTGAATTTGTTTGCCTATAAATACAAAGTCATTTCCTTGTTAAAATTACTTTTTAGCAAGAAGGTGAATTTGTCTAAATACTCTCGATCGTAACATGAATACTTCACAACTTTAAGTATTTCGATCTAAAGAGTTTATTTAGTAAATATAGATCATTTGTAATTCATAGGTTGTTAGGATACTTACATATTTGTATTATCTTGATTCCGCACAACCTTGTATTTTATTTAACATCATAAATAAAATACACTTGAAAATATTACATTGTGTTCCACCTTTACTTTTAATATTGCTTTAAGTCTTGTATTACTTTGTTTATATACTTGCATTTATATTCAAGTAATACTAGTCCAAATCTAGTGTATTTTAGAGTTGTTGTATTTTACACTATTGGGTTAAACCATCAAGTGAGGGACTCTACAAAGAGCATTACTAAAGGTGCTCAAGGAGTATAAGGCGGCCATTGGATGGACAATTGCCAATTTAAAAGGCATTAGTCCATCAATTGTGATGCATAAAATCATCACCGATGCTGAAGCTAAACCTTCACGCGATGCTCAAAGAAGGTTGAATCCTCATATGCGTGAAGTGGTGAAGAAAGAGGTGCTAAAGTGGGTGGATGCTGGAATTATTTACCCAATTTCGGATAGTACATGGGTAAGTCCAACACAAACGGTACCTAAGAAAGCTGGAATTCAAGTGGTGAAAGGAGATAGTGGTGAGCAAATTGCTACCCGACCCATCACCGGGTGGAGGGTGTGCATTGACTACCGAAAGTTGAACACCGCTACTTCAAAAGATCATTTCCCATTGCCATTGATTGATCAAATCATCGAAAAACTTGCAGGTCAGAAGTTTTATTGTTTTCTAGATGGGTATTCGGGTTATAATCAAATTGCTATCCATCCCGATGACCAACACAAGACCACATTCACATGCCCATATGGGACTTTTGCCTTTAGGCGAATGCCATTTGGGTTATGTAATGCTCCCGCCACCTTTCAAAGGTGCATGATGAGTATCTTCTCGGATATGGTCGGTGATTCCCTAGAAATCTTTATGGATGATTTTTCAATTTTTGGCCAAACTTTTGATAATTGTCTCAATGAACTAACCAAGGTTTTAAAAAGATGTGTTGAGACAAATTTGGTTTTAAGTTGGGAAAAGGGCCACTTCATGGTTCAAGAGGGGACGGTTTTGGGTCATGTGATTTCAAATAAAGGCATGGAAGTTGACCGGGCCAAAATCAAAGTCATTTCTACTTTACCCCCTCCAACCAATGTTAAGGGTGTCCGTTCTTTTCTTGGACATGCCGGTTTTTATAGAAGGTTTATAAAAGGGTTTAGTGTCATTACCAAACCATTGTGCAATTTGTTGTTGAAAGATGTACCTTTTGTGTTTGATAATGAGTGTTTGAAAGCTTTTGAAACCTTGAAAGAAAAGTTGGTTGAAGCCCCCATTTTGCAATCACCTAATTGGTCCATGCCTTTTGAAATTATGTGTGATGCAAGTGACTTTGCAATTGGGGCTGTTTTGGGACAACGGGTAGACAAGAAACCCGTTGTGATTTATTATGCAAGCAAAACTTTATCGGATGCCCAACTGAATTATACCACCACCGAAAAAGAATTGCTTGCGGTTGTTTATGTACTTGACAAGTTTCGTTCTTATATTTGTGGTAGCAAGGTTATAGTGTACACAAATAATAGCGCGGTCAAGCATTTGATGGAAAAAAAGGATGCAAAGCCAAGGCTAATTAGATGGGTGTTGCTACTACAATAGTTTGACTTGGAGATCCGAGACAAGAAAGGAAGTGAGAACGTGGTGGCGGACCACTTGTCAAGAATTCAAGCTATGGATGATGGTTCAACCAAGGAGATCAATGAGACGTTTCCGGATGAGCAATTACTAACCGTTTCTATTGTTCCTTGGTATGCAAATATTGTGAATTTTTTGTCCGCAGGTAAGATACCGGAGCATTTGTCGAAGAGAAAGAAGCAACAATTCTTGGCACAAGCAAAGCAATACATTTGGGATGAGCCGGACTTGTTCAAAGTTGGCCCGGATCAATTGGTGAGAAGATGTGTTCCGGAAGAGGAGATTCAAGAGGTGTTAACGCATGCACACTCATTTGCATGTGGAGGTCATTTCAGCGGTCAAAAGACAGGTTACAAGGTTTTAAATTGTTGTTTGTTTTGGCCTAGTATCTTTAAAGATGTCGCTGAATTTGTCAAGAAGTGTGTTAGTTGTCAACAACTAGGTAGTATCACCAAAAGGAATGAAATGCCCATGCAACCTATTTTAGTTGTTAATATTTTTGATGTTTGGGGCATTGACTTTATGGGTCCCTTCCCTAATTCCTTTGGTAATTACTACATTTTAGTGGTCGTAGACTATGTTTCCAAATGGGTAGAAGCCATAGCCACTAGAACCAATGACCATACCGTTGTGTGTAAGTTTGTGCAAAGCAATATCTTTTCAAGATTTGGAATTCCTCGTGTCATCATAAGTGATGGGGGATCTCATTTCAAAAAATTTCAATTTGGCAAACTTCTCAAACGGTATGGCATAAACCACCAGATTTCCACCCCATATCACCCACAAACAAGTGGGCAAGTAGAAGTGTCTAATAGGCACAATTAAAGAGATTTTGCAAAAGACGGTAAGACCCGATAGAAAAGATTGGTCAACCAAACTCAATGATGCTTTGTGGGCTTACCGTACCGCTTTCAAAACACCTATTGGCACTACTCCTTACCGGTTGGTTTATGGGAAGGGTTGTCATCTTCCAATCGAGCTTGCACATAGAGCATTGTGGGCCGTTAAGGCCGTTAATATGGATTTTGAGAATGCAGGTAAAGAGAGAAAATTGCAGCTATGTGAGTTGGAAGAGTTGAGGAATGAGGCATATGAATGCGCATCAACCTACAAGGACAAGATGAAAGCGGTTCATGATGCTAAGTTGAAGAAGAAGGTGTTTGAAGTTGGCCAAAAGGTGTGGCTTTTTTTTTTTTTTTTTTTTTTTTTTTTTTTTTTTTTTTTTTTTTTTTTTTTTTTTTTTTTTTTTTTTTTTTTTTTTTTTTTTTTTTTTTTTTTTTTTTTTTTTTTTTTTTTTTTTTTTTTTTTTTTTTTTTTTTTTTTTTTTTTTTTTTTTTTTTTTTTTTTTTTTTTTTTTTTTTTTTTTTTTTTTTTTTTTTTTTTTTTTTTTTTTTTTTTTTTTTTTTTTTTTTTTTTTTTTTTTTTTTTTTTTTTTTTTTTTTTTTTTTTTTTTTTTTTTTTTTTTTTTTTTTTTTTTTTTTTTTTTTTTTTTTTTTTTTTTTTTTTTTTTTTTTTTTTTTTTTTTTTTTTTTTTTTTTTTTTTTTTTTTTTTTTTTTTTTTTTTTTTTTTTTTTTTTTTTTTTTTTTTTTTTTTTTTTTTTTTTTTTTTTTTTTTTTTTTTTTTTTTTTTTTTTTTTTTTTTTTTTTTTTTTTTTTTTTTTTTTTTTTTTTTTTTTTTTTTTTTTTTTTTTTTTTTTTTTTTTTTTTTTTTTTTTTTTTTTTTTTTTTTTTTTTTTTTTTTTTTTTTTTTTTTTTTTTTTTTTTTTTTTTTTTTTTTTTTTTTTTTTTTTTTTTTTTTTTTTTTTTTTTTTTTTTTTTTTTTTTTTTTTTTTTTTTTTTTTTTTTTTTTTTTTTTTTTTTTTTTTTTTTTTTTTTTTTTTTTTTTTTTTTTTTTTTTTTTTTTTTTTTTTTTTTTTTTTTTTTTTTTTTTTTTTTTTTTTTTTTTTTTTTTTTTTTTTTTTTTTTTTTTTTTTTTTTTTTTTTTTTTTTTTTTTTTTTTTTTTTTTTTTTTTTTTTTTTTTTTTTTTTTTTTTTTTTTTTTTTTTTTTTTTTTTTTTTTTTTTTTTTTTTTTTTTTTTTTTTTTTTTTTTTTTTTTTTTTTTTTTTTTTTTTTTTTTTTTTTTTTTTTTTTTTTTTTTTTTTTTTTTTTTTTTTTTTTTTTTTTTTTTTTTTTTTTTTTTTTTTTTTTTTTTTTTTTTTTTTTTTTTTTTTTTTTTTTTTTTATTTTAATTTAAATTCGAAAAATCCATTTTAATTATTAGCCACATAATTGGATCAGCTCATTCTTTTTCACCCAGACATATCGATATCTATCTATCTCTCTCAAATTCTTTTCTTCCCAAATTTATTTTCTCCATAAACCCTAAATCTTCAAATCACCATATCTCCCTCAAACCTTCACCAAATCAAACAATTCTTGAGTCTAAATCGCATAATTTTTCAGAGCTACAAAACCCCTCTATTTGTTTGTTCAATTTCAGCCTCGTTTGTGAGATTTATGTGAGTCAAGAACGAATTTTTTTCAAAAATTTTCTTGTTTTTTCTTTTAATTACTAACCATTACTAAAGTTTATTGCTTTTTGGTTAGTTTTGTGATAATAGGTTGAAGAAAGCAGCAGGAAAATTGATGAAAAGTTTGGCCAAGTCAACCGAGCCTTCTTCAAGTCAACCGAAGAGGAAGAAGAGGCAAGTCATTATAGAAGATGATGATGAAGATGAAAGAGCATCTCAACAAGAAGAGATGGAGGTCGAACAAGAAGAAAAACCCGAATGGGGATATGGTATTCCCTTATACTCTTTACCTCGTAAATGGCAATCCAAATTGTTTAGAGATAAAATGAGGGGGGGCAGAAAATATGAGTAGACAATTGTTAGGAGAAAGAAAAGTTGATTGGCCAGAATTTAGAGGGTTTGGTTTTATTGAAGCATTTGAAGACATGGGTTGGAAAAATGTTTTAAAATGGAATAACAATGATGATGCTGAAGTAAATTTGAAAGGGATTATTGAATGGATGGGCACTTTAGAGAGGCAGCCCGGGAAGAACCCTCCAGAGACCACTAAACTAGTAGGTACGGTGGATGGTAAAAAAGTGACTATGTCTTTTGCTAACCTGGATAGAATAACTCAGTTTGATATGGGTGCTAAGTCAAAAAGGCCATTTGATTATTTGTCTGATGATGTGTTGAATGGGGTAGATCAGGGTACGAATTGGATAGAAATCGTAGCCGAGTTGTTTACTTATCCTGTAGATGCTTTGAATTTAAATCTTAAGTTAAGTCGTGCTAGATTGAAACCATTGCCCCGATTGATTATGAGTGTCCTTGGAACATTTGTCCAAGAAGTAGTGACAAGGCTGCAGTGAGACACCAAGAAGTTGTGGTGTTATATGCATTGATAACGGGAAGGTTAGCATTGTCACTTAGACACATCATCATGACAAACATTTGGGATGCCCGTAACAAGAAAGGGAAGTTGATCTTGCCCTACCCGAGGCTTATTTCTCGCCTCATCTTGTTAGAAAAAGCTGCTATAATTGACTCACCCACGATTAAGGTTAATCAAGTTGTTATTTCTATGAAAAGGTTGTTGCAAGGAACCGAGTGGAGATTGGAGGATATACCCTATTGTAGAATTCTTAATGATTTGAAATCAGGGGGCGTTTGATAGCTCCTAATGAGGGGTTTACTCTAGAGGATGTGATGGCTCAGCTGGAGCCAGTGGGTGGTAATGGCCGGGGTGAGTCTAGTGGTGCTCGGGAGGTTAATGAAGAAGAAGAACCTCAAAGGAGGGATGGTTTATTGGGTGCTGGATTTGGAGGTGTTGGGCCGAGTTTTGGGATTGAGCAGCCTAGAGAGTATAATCAGTGGACCTCTTATGAGAGGAGTATGTGGGATATGACTGCTCAACATAGTGTATAGCGGAGGAGTTATGAGCTAGCTATGGCATATGCTCAGGGGCAGAATGTGAGGAGGCAGTTTGAGTACTTAGAGCGAGTACGCCATCACCAGGACCACATTGCGGGACTTGACTATGTGGAGACTCCTCCTTCATATGATTACACGCAGCCGTATGTTCCTACATCCCACCCAGCTTATCCTCAGAGCTATGATTCTGAGTGTTTTCCCCGACATTCTTGTGTCGGGCGAGTTGAGGATACTCCGGGTGCTCCACCAGCAGCCTCTGATCCATTTGAGGCCCAATCTCTATATCGGGGCCTAATGGAGTCGATCTTTGGACCGCAAGGTCCACGACAGTGATGGTACCTTCTATTTATTTTTCTGTTATTCTTGTGTGACTATGTGTTTTTATGTGTTTGTTTTTTTGTGTTTTTGCATTTTTAATTTCGTAGGTAGATTTCAATATTCTTGTTAATTTCATTTATGTTTCTAGTTTAGATGTTGATTTATTTTTTTGTAATATGGAATTGACCCTTAGGGGCAAAATATTCGAGTTATATTGGCTATACATGTTTGTAAAATGAGATTTTCTTGTGATTGGATTTGTACATGTAAGTGGGGCTAGGTAGTGTAGATTAGATTGCATGACATGGTTGACTTATGATCGTCTTGATAGAGTTGCTAGCAAGTAAAAACATATAAATGTGCAAATAAGGGTAATATGCCAAATGTGAGCTACAATGCAAGTATCACACTTATATATCCGTTATATCCTTCAATTTCATGAGAGAAAAACGTCTCGTCGACGATTGATTTAGATTGTTAGCGTAGCATGATTTCTCGTGATAACTATATTGTGTGAACCATTATTGTACATTAGGTTAGAACTAGTGCACTTACCGTGTCGAGACCTCTAACCCGGATTATGTGCTTAAAATGAAAACAATCATACAATTCAATCCATATTCCACCTCACCTCGTCATGAAAGTTGTGTTGTTTATGATGATGAATCGAAAGAAAGAACAAAGTCAAGTCAAAATTGCAATATCCGGTTGAAAAAGTCAAAGTATATGGTCATAAATGAAAATCAATTCAATTATCCATGTAAGTTGATCAAAAAGAACCAAATGAAATGTTCCCAAAATCATTC
The DNA here is from genome assembly GCA_034093135.1 of Erigeron breviscapus. Classification (NCBI taxonomy): domain Eukaryota; kingdom Viridiplantae; phylum Streptophyta; class Magnoliopsida; order Asterales; family Asteraceae; genus Erigeron; species Erigeron breviscapus. The sequence goes on from CM067167.1 coordinate 252,043,187, forward strand.
TAATAAATTGCCCAAATGAGAATCATTACCGTGTTTCATTCCATTATTCCCAACAATCATGTATGAATGCCGAAGTGATAGTTTGGTGTTATGAGGTCTTGGTTCAATTTGTGTACTAGCCTATGACTTTTAGTGTGCAATAATGGGTTGAGAGCTTCATATATATACATATTAGCACATCTTTTGCTAATTCACTCAAAATATGAACCGATGGGAGTGTACATTGTGAGAGTGTGATGCATGTATTGTGGCAAACTTGAGGTTTATTAGGTTTAATTGCACATTTATATATTTCTATTTGCTAGTCGTAAATCTTTTGATAGTTGTAAGTCTCATGAGTTGGTTGTGTTATGTGATTTGGTTTGCATTGTTTGGTTTCGCCCAAGTGTACTTTGAAGATTGCTTGAGGGTTGAGTTTTACAAGTATGTATAATTGATATAACTCCTATATGGTGTTTCTTTGGTGATAGGAAGTATTATGAGATTGTAAATTGACTTGTCACATGAGGAATGTCTTTTTCGGGACGAAAAAGAGTTAAGTTGGGGAATGTGATAAACGCCTAAATCGTCTAACTTTAAGATATAAAATTGACATGTTTTGGTGCTTGTTAATAGACGATTAGGGAGGTTTTATGTTTGTTGAGTGATTTCAGGTCATAAGTAGCAAAATGGAGATAATTGGATAAAGGAACGAGTCAAGAAAGGTCAAAGCAAAAATCTGGAAAATTACCATTTCTGGGGCACAGTGCAGGACGCCCAGAACCACAGTGCGGGACGGTGGCACCTGTGTAAAAATCCGAATTTTATGGATTTAATTATTTTTCAGTTTATATTACTTTCAAACACGAACTTGGAAGTTATCCTTCATATTTTTCACATACCTGGAGCAGTTTTTCATCCTCTCAACACCCCAATATCACCATCAATTCACAATTCCATGGAGATTCAAGCCTTAATTGAAGAATCAATGATGAAGATACTAGGCTAATTTCCTTTTGATCATTCTCATGTGAACAATTATGTAAGACAATTGTATTCAACATTTCTTATGTTCAAGTTGGATTAGATGTTTAATTCTTAATTGTGTTTTGCATCTAATGTTGTTTGGTTTGAATGAATGATTACTTGTTTATAACTTTGAATGAAATCCATCTATCTTTTGATTTCAAATTCTTGTTAATCAATTATTATTGGAAGAATCTCTTATGAATTTGTAATCTAGTTAATGAATAGATAATTTAGTTGTGTCAATTCCCCGATTTTCGTTATCGTGAATCATCACAACCTAATTGATTAATTCTTAACATTCATTCAATCCAAGCGTATAACGAATCATGTCTATGTGGTTTCCAATGAACATAAGTTAGGTTATACTTTTGAAAATATAATTTGAAACATGAGAATGGTCCCTTTTATTTAATTGAATTATTTTGTTAAGTTCATAATCAATTTTAGTTGTTAATCAAATCAATCAATCAATCAATTTTAAGTTTATGTCTAGTTTACTTAACTTTGTAAATTGTTTAACATTTTCCCATGATTCCCTGTGGAAACGATACTCGACTTACCCTTGCTAATTAGTGGTATTTAGTTTATATTTTTGATCGGTCCAACGACATCGATCAAATTTTTGATCGTTAAGTTGAAGATATAGGTGTTGCCATATAAGTTTCGAAAAAGAAACTAAAACAGAAAAATAAACGCTTAGATACATGATGCAATGGTTTGTTTTCAAACTGAAAACAACAATATTCAATCCAGAAAGAGAGGGGTTATAGACCCTTTTTAAGTTAATTAGTCGGCATTAAAAAAATATCTATATTGAGTTTATAGTTTACTCATCTTCGAAAATTCACTCTTATCAATATGGACATTAATTAAATATGGTCTACGTCTCGATCGTAAGGTAGAGACTACGTGTAGGGATTAATCAGTGTATGAGACATCCTTGATGTAAAATATTGTTAAAGAAAAATTAAATATAAATACAAAAAGAGAAAAAGAATATGAAAGACAAAATATTAACTCAACTATGCAGAATGTAACGAAATTTGAGAGAGAAAAAAGATTATTATAATAACCAGACATAATAGAAAACAAAATGCCACGCAAACCCAAAACAAAGTAAAGAACACGACTTTGGGAAAACTCATTAAACAAAAGAAAAAGTTTAAGTCCAATAATAACAATGCATATTTACTTTCGTCCCAAATAAAAATGTACTTTTGAAAATACAAGCTCACTAAACTTTCAATTGATGTTTTCATATGAATATCAGACCACCTACCGAATAAGTTGTCATTATTATTATGATTATTATTATTATTAGTGTTGTTGTTAAAAATAGAAGCTTTACATGGACATGAATGTCAAGTTTTCATCATCTTCGTTAATAATCCCCGTTTATCAATTCTACTATCCAAGCTTCTAATTAAAAACAAACATCACACACATACATAAATAAACAAACATCACACGTGTAATCTTAAAGTTTATCGTATAAGTTATTAATAATACTGACAGAACCAGAATTATCATAACTTTTCTAACACTTCACTAACTCTGTATTAGCAAAGAAATATTAACGGCTAGATTGTAACGATTTTTAATGGCTTTAAAGGAATGTCGTCGTCGTCGTTCTTGTTGTTGCTGTTACGTGAATGTATTAATTGTACCATGTTTTAGCCTAACTTTTCAAACGAATATATCAATTTCCTTTTGAAAATAAATACTCTCACTTACCGTACTACATACTACATATACAAGTATCCTATGCTTAATATATAGTAATAAAGAGAAAATACATCATACTTAATATACCACGCCGGTATCCACCAACCAAGCACTACCATCATCATTAAAACTCAAACCCACCTCCACTCTACTCAAAAGCTTCATCAGCTTTCTCCAGCGAGTTGTCTATGTCATAGCTCACTGTTGGAGTCTTGGAGATTTGGAGGGTTTTGATATACAAGTAAAGTCATACAAAGTTAATTTATTTGGATCTACCTTACTAACGACATGTCATGGAAAAGTCTGGGGTTGAGGTCTTATTATTTGTTGCTTGGTTGTTAGAATTGGTAGTCTCGGAATTATTACATTGTTATGGTCATATGACGATGATTGCTATCAGGTAAAATCTCATTCTCATTTTTTTGAACAATTTTGTTCTCATTGAATTAATGTATAACAATATTTCATATTGAAGTCATGTATGGAATAATTAACACAACTATGACTTCTGTAACATGCATATTATTTAAACTAGGTGAAACACGTGCTTCTTCAGAAAGTTTCGTTTGTAATTGTTGGAGTGTATGTTTTTTGCTCAACTCCAATATGGGCACTCCCATGTGCCTTGAAGGAAGGAGGGTGGTTGAGTTTGGTCATTCTGGGTTTCTTTTTTGGGATGACATTGTACACAGCGATCCTTATTCCATCATGTGCTGATGATGATTATAATCAAGAAACATACCCAGA
>CM067167.1:252051666-252069734 GCA_034093135.1 Erigeron breviscapus
TATGCATACAGTGTCAAAAAGCTATACAAAATCATATTTGATTTTATGCATACATTTAGAAAAACAAATAGAGTCCATATCATGAAACCTAAACAAAATCTAATTTGATTTGATACGGACAGTGTTAACAAGCTATTCAAAATCAAATTTGATTTTATGCATACATTTAGAAAAACAAATGGAGTCCATATCAAGAAACATTTACAAAATTAAATCTGGAACAGAACTAAACACAATTGATCATATTTCACAACCAAATTTGATTTGTCGAACAAGAACACAATCTGTAGACAAATGATCAACCAATGAAAACTATCATCCAAGTATTAAATCTGTAAACAGCTAAAAATTATTTATTTCTAAACATGTATAATAAAGAAAAAATGCTTGTCTAATTGTTTGCAACTCTTTCAAATCCATGTTTTCATCTACTTTTTGTTTCTTCTTTTCACATGTCTTGCTGTTGTGACTCGTACCTCCGCACTTGCTGCAATTTCTCCGACAGTTTTCAAGTGTTCCATGGTTTTTTCCGCACTGGTTTTCGTTTATAATCACCTATTGGCACAAAAAACTAGGATCCATATGGTGTTTGAAATGTTTATGTAACATTTGTTTTAGGTGTTTTTTTGAGCACAGGACCTGTATGAAAATATACATGTCAAAAACAATAATCAGCATAATAAGTATGAAAATATATATAAAATCAAATTTGATTCTTATAGAAAACAACATATTGCAATGCAAAATCAAATTTGATTGTATACATACAGTAAAAACTGTACAAAATCAAATTTGATTTTATTCATACATTTACACAAACAAATGAAATTAATATCATCAAACCTATACACAATCAAATTTGATTTTAAGCATAAAACTACACAAACATATATACGTAAAGCTTACATAATCAAATTTGATTCTAAACATATATAAGAAACTTTCGTTTAGACATTTCACCAAACACCTTGTAGGCAATATTGTACCAAACAACAAAATCAAATTTAATTGTATACATCCAGTGTCAAAAAGCCATACAAAATCAAATTTGATTGTATACATACAGTTTCAAAAAGCTATACACAATCAAATTTGATTTTATACATACAGTAAAAACTGTACAAAATCAAATTTGATTTTATTCATACATTTACACAAACAAATGGAGTTTATATCATCAAACCTATACAAAATCAAATTTAATTGTATACATCAAAACCTATACAAAATCAAATTTAATTGTATACATCCAGTGTCAAAAAGCCATACAAAATCAAATTTGATTTTGTTCATACATTTACACAAACAAATGAAGCTTATATCATCAAACCTATACACAATCAAATTTGATTGTATACATACAATTTCAAAAAGCTATACAAAATCTAATTTGATTTTATTCATACATTTTATTCAAGAAACTAGGTAGAAGCCATGCTCCACATGGAGTTTATATCAACAAACCTATACACAATCAAATTTGATTGTATACATACAGTAAAAACTGTACAAAATCAAATTTGATTTTATTCATACATTTACACAAACAAATGAAATTTATATCATCAAACCTATACACAATCAAATTTGATTGTATACATACAGTGTCAAAAAGCTATACAAAATCAAATTTGATTTTATTCATACATTTACACAAACAAATGGAGTTTATCTCATCAAACTTATACACAATCAAATATGATTGTATATATACAGTTTCAAAACGCCACACAAAATCAAATTTGATTTTATTCATACATTTACACAAACAAATGGAGTTTATATCAACAAACCTATACAATCAAATTTGATTGTATACATACAGTTTCAAAAAGCTATACAAAATCAAATTTGATTTTATTCATACATTTACACAAACAAATGGAGTTTATATCAACAAACCTATACACAATCAGATTTGATTATATGCTTGAATCTGTTGTATTTCGTATTATATGTGTTTGTCTTGACCAATCAAGTCTGATTGGTTTAGCCAATCAAATTTGATTTTATTCAGAATCATAAAGGTGATTAATTCATATTATCAAACTTTGGTTTAGACATTTCATTAAACACCTTGTATGCAATACTCAATCAAATGTGATTTGATTCTAAATCATATATAAGAAACTTTGGTTTAGACATTTTATCAAACACCTTGTAGGCAATATTGTACCAAACAACAAAATTAAATTTGATTTTATTCATACATTTACACAAACAAATGAAATTTATATCATCAAAGCTATACAAAATCAAATTTGATTTTATTCACACATTTACACAAACAAATGGAGTTTATCTCATCAAACTTATACACAATCAAATTTGATTGTATACATACAGTAAAAACTGTACAAAATCAAATTTGATTTTATTCATACATTTACACAAACAAATGAAATTTATATCATCAAACCTATACAAAATCAAATTTGATTTTATTCATACATTTACACAAACAAATGGAGTTTATATCATCAAACCTATACAAAATCAAATTTGATTTTATTCATACATTTACACAAACAAATGGAGTTTATATCAACAAACCTATCAAAATCAAATTTGATTGTATACATACAGTTAAAACTGTACAAAATCAAATTTGATTTATACATACATAAAAACTGTACAAAATCAAATTTGATTTATATCATACATAAAAACTGTACAAAATCAAATTTGATTGTATACATACAGTTTCAAAAAGCTATACAAAATCAAACTTGATTTTATTCATACATTTACACAAATATACAATCAAATTTTATTGTATACATACAGTTTCAAAAAGCTATACAAAATCAATTTTGATTTTATTTATACATTTACACAAATAAATGAAGTTTATTTCTACAAACCTATACACAATCAGATTTGATTATATGCTTGAATCTGTTGTATTTCGTATTATATGTGTTTGTCTTGACCAATCAAGTCTGATTGGTTTAGCCAATCAAATTTGATTGTGTATAGGTTTGTTGATATAAACTCCATTTGTTTGTGTAATGTATGAATAAAATCAAATTTGATTGTGTATAGGTTTGTTGATATAAACTCCATTTGTTTTGTGTAAATATATGAATAAAATCAAATTTGATTGTGTATAGGTTTGTTGATATAAACTCCATTTGTTTTGTGTAAATATATGAATAAAATCAAATTTGATTGTGTATAGGTTTGTTGATATAAACTCCATTTGTTTTGTGTAAATATATGAATAAAATCAAATTTGATTGTGTATAGGTTTGTTGATATAAACTCCATTTGTTTTGTGTAAATATATGAATAAAATCAAATTTGATTGTGTATAGGTTTGATGATATAAATTTCATTTGTTTGTGTAAATGTATGAATAAAATCAAATTTGATTTTATTCAGAATCATAAAGGTGATTAATCATATTATGAAACTTTGGTTTAGACATTTTATCAAACACCTTGTAGGCAATATTGTACCAAACAACAAAATTAATCAAATAATTGATAAAATTTAACAAATTCAAGATGTTAGAATAGATCTAATCACATGTTATCTAATTACATTGGATTATCACCTGACAAATTTCGAATTTACATAAAAAAAAGTCATATATTCGTATTCAAAATTCAAACCTCATACTTTACATAGTTGTCCCCTAATTACAATAAGTTTGAGATAATATGCTAAAAGTTAATGTTACGATAGATATACAATTAATTATACATCTAATTTCTAACAATACTTGAATTATAGTACTTGTACTACAACATTTTATTATTAAGTTTTTAGTGGACATGTTTACACAGAGTTTAGTTTTTCATAATTTTATTCCTCAAAAAGAGTTTTGAGTATTTCATATCATTCTTGATTAATAGCTTCTAATTTACCAATAACAACAAATATTGATGTAATTACTACGTCTTAGTAATTAGGAAAAACCTAATATATAGTTTGTTTCTTAAACCGAGGTATACAGAAAGGAGAAACACAAATGAATTCTTTTATGTGTCTCACATCTTAATATGTAAAAACTTTAACAAGATTCTAGAGCTATAAAAAAGACTCATAAAATGAAACATTTACAGTATCTCCTTTTACTAGTTTTTTTTTTCCAAAGCAAAAAGGGCACCACAAAATTGGGCTGAGGACGTTATTCAATTGGGCCAGTATTGTGCATCCGCCCCTGATTGGGGGTTATTTTTTGGGCTTGGAATTGTGGGTGATATTGTGAGGAGCTACAAGCCTACAACAGTTAGTAGAATTAATCGGGACAGTATTACGAGGTGAGATATTGCATGAAATATGGGATGATGGGTTCTTTGAGGAGTCCTTTGGTTGTTCAATATCCATGCAATCTTCTTTGATTCGGGTGAATCACCGGCCCAGACATTTTCTAGCGATGAAGGAACCTTTGTTGTTTTGATTTATTCGTTAAATAGACATTTTTTGAATTATTATTTCACTGATTGGATCATAATTACTGCTTATATTTTGATTTTTAAGTCATGAACTTGTGTCATGATAATGCTAGCTGTTGTTGCGAAAACTAAGAAAAAAAACTAAAAACCATTATAGACGGATACTACCCAATACCCGTTAGAGATTCCTTGAGTTATGTTTGAAAGACACATAAATTAGTAAAACATGTAAAGTAGTATATATAGTAATATTAATATTTTTAAAGCAACCTAACATATTGTACAAAAAATTGACCCGAAAAAAAATTGGGTTATAAGATGTTGCTAAACGAGTTTGGATTTTAAATGGATCAACCACAACATATTCGATTGGATTATATTGTAGATGTGTAACCATGGATTGGATATGTACTCCAAGCTGCTGTTGTTACCCATTAAAAATGTAACCACCTTTGTACTATAGAGTAATTCGTAGAGATATCATTAAAATTTTGCTATTAAAATTTGAAAAAACTTTTTTTTTTAATTCTTGATCGACTCTAGCTATAGTTGCTAGGGTGATTTTATATAGAGAAAATGTCACAAATGCTCCCTGTGGTTGTTGGTATTCGCATTTTGCCCCCTGTGTTTTTTTCGTTGCAAACGGTCCCTTGTTTTTCATTTTCATTGTCAGCAGTCCCTGCCACTAACTTCTGTTAGTTTTAACCGTTAAACCCCTCACGTGCATACCACGTGAGGGCATTTTAGTCCATTTCGTAATCACAGGGACTATTTGTGATAAATACATAAGACTTTTCAATTAATTAATGATATATATATATATATATATGCAAGATCTGTATCTATATATCATCATATGTATATGCATCATGCATATTTATACCTTCCAATCCAAAAAGCCTCACAAAACATTGAACATATTGAATTCATCTTCTCGTTACAATCCTCCTCAGTTTCTATTTCGATGGAAACCTAAAACCCTAGTTCGAAAAACCCGCTGCCGCAAAAACTAAAAACCACCGCAGCGCCGCCGCAAAAAGCCACTGCGGAGGTTTCTTCTGATCGTGGGAAGGCTGGGGTTGGGCTGACTATATCCTTGGTTAAAGATCGGGGTAGCTTTTGATAAATAAATGGGTGGAATTGATTAAAGGGGGGTTTCAGGTGGGTTAGGGTGGAGGTTGGTTGGTCAGTGATCGTGGTGCTTAGTAGGGTGGTTTCTGCTTTTGATTAATAAATGGGTAGAATTGATTTCATAATAGTAAGCATAAATTTGTTATGTTGGCAAATATATAAAATGGGGTCCAATCGTTCATTAGCTAAACAAGTGATTATGTAGTTGGTGACACATTTGTCTCTCATTTTCTATAACATGGGGTTCATTAATTTGATATGGTTGTAATAAAGTATGAAAAATAGGAGGAACATAGTTAAACTTTGCAGATGAAGATTCATAGTATAAAAGGCGATGGTACCTGAGATGATTAGGATTCAAAAGCAAAAACAAAGTTTTTATTGAACTATATAATAATGTATGTATTTTTTGAGATGATGATGTAAAGAAATTAGATAGATTAAAAAAAAGGAGTTTGGCTATCAAATTGCGGAGAGAGAGAAGCAGGTAGAAATGGAGAAAAGGAGGAGGAAGATAAGGAGGATATTAGATGTAAAAGACTAAAATACCCTCACGTGGTATGCACATGAGGGATTTAACGGCTAAAACTAACAGAAGTTAGTGGCAGGGACTGCTGGCAACGAGAATGAAAAACAAAAGGACCGTTTGCAACGAAAAAAAAACACATGGGGCAGATTGCGAATACCGACAACCACAGAGACCATTTATGACATTTTTTCTTTTATATATATATGCAAGAAATGATTTGTCAAGTTCGGATATATTTTTGACGTTGTTTGTCATTTTGTTTAAAATTGTCATTGTCACTACAAAGTTAAAGCCAAATAATGTTATTTTTTCTTTCAAATAATGTATATGGTCTTTTTTCTTCTCTCTTAATATGGTAGTGTATTTTCTAAATTTTTACTCTAGGTACACTGGAGACAAAGCCTTTTCTATTATTTCTTTTTGTTTTTTTACAATTTTTTTACATATTAATCATATTTAAGATGTAAACAATAATAATTTTCTTTTTAAAATTAATGTAATATCTTTTTTACTTATTTATTGTTTTTCTAATTTATCTAAAGTGTTTTATCATTACTAAAAACGTTTTTATCTAAAATATATATGTAATATTTTATTTAAATGATTGAGAATAATAAGTTATTTAAAAAGAAAAATGTCATTGTTTAAAGTGGTATGTCTTCGAATTTTCTTATAAAGAAAAAGTGATCTGATTCGATGACATTGAAAAAAAAGATATATTGTGTAATTTCGGACCTGGACTCTAAAAATCTCAGTCTCGAACCCGTTTTTGGATCTGACGGATCTGTATTCACTTACTAACCGTCGGGTAACGGGTTTGTCCACGGCAACCGGGATCCGTTATTATTATTATTTTATTATATTTTGTAATGTATATGCTACACATTATGTACAATGTTTTATTTTATCACATAATTTGTCTATTCATATTGAAAACTAGGAGGTACAAAGCCTCACGTTGCGGGGCTGAAATCATGGTCCGTGTGCTATCGATATTGAGGAAAGTATGCTAGACCTTTTACTAGAAAAAAGTGTATACATCAAAGTTTATATATTTACTATTTCTTGAAAGTAGGTAACTTTATTTGATAGAAACATACATAAAAGTTTATATATTTACTTGCAGGTGCCATCAATATTGAGGAAAGTATGAACTATTTACTAGAAAAAAAGTAGGCAACTTTTTTTTAACGTAAAAATATAAAAAATATGTTTAATTAAGTGAGGATAGATAAGTAGTTAGAGGTAAGTTATCAATGAAAGCTTATATATTAAGGCTATAAATGCACTTAACCATCAACACATAACCAAAAAGTTATATTATTCCTTCTTTAAATCATCTAACCAAATACAAATTTATCATCGCTATGGAAACAATTATGTTGGAATAAACATGATTTGATTCAAGGGAAAATACTCATCAGATGATCTTGTGAAACCTGTAAGGGCATTAAACATAGTTGCCATTGATTTCGGGTTCACAAAACAAGGTGATTGAGTAATAATGGGATGTGTAATTCGGCTGTAAATGATGCACGAATTTACTAGAGGAGAGGCTCACGAATTTAGGTTAAAGATTAGTGTAAAGATTAACCTTAACTTAGGGTTAATGCCTCTCTATTTATAAGGAGAGCATTTACACATTCAACCCCTTTGGTGTTTAATGTGTGCACCGTTAGTCCTCTTAGTTACAATCACCTAATGGGAAACACTAGTATGGAACCCTAGCCCCGGTATGTTTTTAAGAGTATATACGCCCATCATATATTTACTAGACATAGGATTTCAGTTATCGTCAATTATCATATCAGGAATGATAAACGATCAGTGACGGTCACACTAACGTGGTTCCAACAAACTAATCATACTTCATCATCATCTATGAATAACACTGATATCCTCACATCATCGTCATGCTTCTTCCCCTCGATCATCATCATCATCTTTTGTAATATTTTCAGGTGAGTTTATATAGTATATACATACATACAAATGTGGGTAAAACAGAGTCAAGGGTAGATGAGGGAAGGAATGGTGGGGTGGGCAGCGCCGAACTGCCAACTGTGATTCGTGGTCTAGTCGAGCTAAACCCTCCTTTGTTAATGCAACAAGATTATATTTAAAAGATTTGTTTTTTTATTTATGCCAGTCACATATATATAGTGGCATTATCATTATCACCAATTTTTTATACATTATATGGCATGATACACGCACAATGCGACGGTTGTCGTGGCAGCGACGATGTGGTGGGGGGCGACTGTTGGTTGTGGAGTCGGCGTCGAGTGATGTAGATAATTGATGTAAAAGTAATTGATGTAAAGGGGTAATGGAAATATTTTAATAGATAAATGACTGATAGTGTAATTTAATCATTAAGATTTTAGACAATTTCCTATGTAATTTTCAACGGTTATTTTTTATAATATAATATAGATATAGATACATATTATTTACACGTCAATTAATTAATTCATTGAAATAATTGAAATAAACATATAACACTATTTTTTCCCTTATGCGTCTTATTTTATTATGTACTTGTATATATATTTTCTTGTTTATTACTTTTGTTTTATAGTCTCCTAATCTAACTAGTAGGTCTTTTATTGATAAAGTTTAATGAGATATATAAAGTTAAGGTTTCTGGTAACTTTACCCATCTCCTTCCAATTTTTCCCCCATCCATGATAAGGGTTATTAATTTCTGTACTGTTTCTCTATACATCTATATCCATACATCAAGCTTTTTAATGCCTTTCACATGTTTGATAAATGTCTCATCAAAATTGAAGGTCACATTTAACTTTAAGTTACAGTTTACACTATAGCATAATACTTTGTATTCACCTTCTCCACATTAATTTTTCTTTCTCTCATTCATTTCTGGTTTTGACCTTTTTGTCATTCACCAGTCTTGTTTTTAGATTTATTTTTATACTATCTTTTCCCTTTTTGCTATGTTGCAAGATCCCACTTATTTGTTATGTGGCTGATCTATATGTGACTACAAGTTCATTGGTTTGGTCTTGGTTTTCTAAAAAACAAACCAAAAAAACCAAACCACAACCAATTTCAATACTGATATACAATTAAACCTTTCTTTGCCCTCACAAGTGCAGCTCGGCTAATCACAACCAATTCCAACACTTTCTCGCCCGGATGAGTGTTTTCAAAACCTTCTCCTTTTCATGTAATACGTTGTTATTTGTCAAGAAATTGTCTGTTACAGAAAATAATATTTGTAAAATTTGTTTTCTTATATATGTCATAGTGGCATACTGGCATTATCATTATCATTATCACTATCATTAGTCTTATTTGTCAAGAAAAAAATGTTATCCGTTTTGGAGAAAAATTAAAACACAGTTTCAGTCAAGCTAGCTAGCTAGTTGTTTAAGCAACCTAGCCTTTTCTTTTCTCGTCTCTTACGATTTATTTCTTAATTACATGTTTTATTCTATTTTATTTTTATATGTTATTTTAGTATATAAAGGTTCAATAACATATAAAGTAACACCATTGTGTTCTAATGTCTTATTATGTTTCTTCTTTTAATTACATGTTTTATATTATTGTTATAGGTTATATTGTTATATATTGACAGCGATGGACTTCCTCTTCAACACCATTATATCTTCTTCGGGTACTTATCTTTTCGCCCTCTGTTGACAAGCTAGTTTCATATCATATATTACTGAAAACACAATTAATCTAAATCCAGAAAAAATCAGCACACAAACTCAAAAAGATGACGTGATATAATATAAAATATATATTATATACGTGATATATATATATATATATATATATATATATAGGGGGACAATCAAATAAGAACAGTCTTAAAATAAGAACACGGTGAGAACACTTAAAAACTACATTTTGATGCATTAAAAGTCCATAAAACTAACATAGTGTATAACTAATTATCATTATTTAAGTATTTAACAACACATTGGTATGTCAAAATCGAGAAAATCATGTTTTTTGTTTTGTGCATCCATCTTGGATGCATATTCATCAAAATGATGCATCCAACAAAAAACGTGATTTTTTTCGATTTTGACGGATCAATGTGTTGTTAAACACTTAAATAATGATAATTAGTTATGCACTATGTTAGTTTTATGGACTTTTAATGCATCAAAATGATGTTTTTAAGTGTTCTCACCGTTCTTATTTTAAGAGTGTTCTTACCGGAGTGTTACCCTATATATATATATATAGGTTTTAGGTAAAATAAAACAAGTATTAAAGTAAAACAATAAAACAATAGGTTTCTCTTCACTAAAGATCACCGTGCATCATGAAAATCATCGTGCATCAATTGCTTCGTGAATCTTCGTGCATCAATTTAACCATGATCTAAGGGTCAAGATCTTGTCTTATTTGTTTTACTTTAATACTTGTTTTACAATACCCAACCCCTATATATATATGATACCATTAAAGGGGGTATGGCGGATTTTTTGGGTTTCCGTTAAACCACTAAAACATAGAAATTTTATTTATAAATATCTAATATTTTTATTTACATATCCTAATAATAAGGTTATAGATAAATTTATATTAATAGTTAATTTAAAATAAACATAAATATTAAACCATATATATTGTTTAATACATATATACATAGTTTAAGAAGACTTACAGTGGGGAAAATAATGTATGCACAGCGGATGATTAAGACGAAGGGTGATTATTAATAAAATTATTTTTTTTTTATGTTTTTGGTAGGATATATTATGAAGTGCTAAAATGGATTTAGGGAGTTAAGGGATTTAGACTAAGAGACCTGGATAGGAAATTAAGCTGCCATATGAAAAACTTGAAAATTATTATTGATATGAAATTGTTGTGTGTATTACAAATGGAACATGGATTGCCTTATATAGGCATTACAAAACTATTTTATACAATTGACGTCTCTATCTAATAATTACAATGGAAGAAAAATTTAGCAAAATAATCTACATTATTAAATACAAACAAGCTACTTTAATAAAGTAAATATTATTGTGTCTGCCATTGGAATTATTGTTGTTGATCGTCATGGCTTACATCATTCCTTCTAGAAATTAGAAATCTCTATGAGTGCTGTCGATTGATACTGGAGATACTGGAGTGGGATCATTAGTATTGATTATTATAGTCTTCAACATCTGTGTTTTTGATATCCCATATGCTCATTAATTCACTTTCTCCTGCAAAGGGAAGATATATTTCCAAGTTTTTATGTGCCCAAATCTGTATGTAATGTCCTTTTGCTACTAATTGATATTGGCTTCTAGGGAAATTTGCAGGGAGTAATGGTGTTTGTTGTGCTTCTTCTATCCATGATTGTCAATTCTTCTTGCTTTTCTTCATATTGACATAGATGTATATTGTTTAGTAACTCATTTATATCAAAATCTGTATAACAGTTCATTCTTTTTAATTGTTATATGGAGTCTTCTTTGTGACTGATAAATATTCTTTTTCTTGCTGGTCTATAGGTATGACCATCTGCTTCTGGGAATGAAGAGAAGATTTTTCATCCAATAGTTCTTTCTGTATGAGCTGCGATATTTCCTGCTATAAATACTACCTTTTCACCTAGTCTGTTAAGTAGAAGTTCTATTTTGTGACTGTAACCAAATTCTAAATAATCAATCATACCATTATGGTAAAACTCAATTATTTTTTCATCTGGCATACTTGTCTTATCTAAATTAATTTGAAGGAGTAAAATCTGTCCTGTTCTTGAATTGTTACTTCTTGCCACCACTGTAATACCTTCGAACTGCCATTCTCTGAATACTATTTTAACTAATTCTTGCTGTAGATCATAGAAAATTGAAGGGAATTCTCATCTTACTTTATCTTCTATAATCTGTTCTACTTCTGGAAACTGTTCTAAAAGTGGATGTAGAGTATGTTGCCATGGAACATCTAGAATTCTTGCTTTAAAACTATTAAGATCTCTGTAAATATATTTTCCTGTTTCTTTTTCTGTTTCGTCAAGTTTTTTCTGCAAAATTCTTATTTTTTCCAAAAGAACTTTTTCTTTTTCTTTTAATAATCTATTTTCAACTGCCAACTGTAAAGAATTTGTTTCTGTTTTCTGTTCAAGTAACCTTTGTTAGAGTTTTGCAATAGTCTCTTCCTGAGATTTAATAAGTTGTTCAGGATGAGTCTTTGCTATTTCTGAAAAGGATTTAACCTCTTTTGGTTCTATATAATAAGGAGTTACTCCAAACTGTGATCTTGCTGCTTCTAATGCCTCTGTAAAACTGTAGTATCCTTTAAAAAGAGGTTTTTGACACTGTATGTATTTGACAACTGTTTCCCATTTGTTAAAAATTGCAATTTTTGTTCCTCGAAATATTACATAATGGGTATATTTTTTCTGTTTCTGTTCAGGCATTTTTTGACTCTGTTCATGAAAGTATATGCTTAAAGTATTTAAAATCTGTACTTTTGTTATAGCTGCATTCTGTACTGTCTGTAAATGCCATATATTATCTAATAGGCATTGCTGTTTTTCTGTAAGCTCTATCCCAACAAGGGGTCTGAACTTTCTGTTAAGGTCTAGACACTTTTTAAGTGCATAGTTTCCATAGAAAATTACAAACTCTGTAGATGATGATGATGATTGCATGGTTTTTGATATATGAGAAAAAGACTGTGAGGTTTGTGAGTTTTGGATATTATATTGGCGATATTGTGATCAAGTTCTCAAATTTATTTGAGGACTATTATAGCTGTAAACTGTAGGGTTTTGTAGTTGTGACTGGAATACTCTTATATCATCTAAGCCTGGTGTACTCTGTTGACTGTTTATTTTTTCTGTTTGTAGAGAGTTTAATGCATTCATACTTGATTGCATTAATTTATCTGTTCTGTTGATTTCTGTACAAATATCCATCGGTGATAAATCTTTCTTTATCTGTCTAGGCTGTATAAGTTTCCTTTTACCTTTATCCTTTGTATCCATCTGCATCAAATAATCTGTTAATATTTCTAGATAGCATATCTGCTATTCCATTATTTTTTCCTTTAATATGTTCAAAATTTATCTTATAACCACAACCCTGTATAATATTCTGTAAATTTACCCATCTTGTTCTGTTAATCTTTTTACTCTGATCATTTTTAATAAATTTTACTATTGTTTCACAATCTGTTCGAACTGTAAATTCTTTATGTAAAAATATTTAAATTTTTCTATTGCATTAATTAATGCTTGTATTTCAAAATCTAAGCTTGTCCAATTTGTTCCTGCTTTATTGAAATTTCCACTGGTATATGAACAGATTTTCTCTGTATTTTTTGGACTATATTTTTCTGGTTTACAAAGAAGAACTGCTCCCCATCCTTCTTTACATCCATCTACTTCTATAATTATATAATCTGTTACTAATGGTAATTCTAGAGGCTTTATCTGCTTTACTGCTTCTTTAATTGTTTTTACTAATTTTATATCTTCTGTATTAAAATGTCTTTGACCATTTTTTGTTGTTTTACTATATAATGGTCCTACTAATTTTGAAAGATTTGGGATAAATTTTCTAGCATAATTTACTAATCCTAAGAATGCTTGTATCTGTTTAAGATTTTCAAACTTTTCTGGAAAATCTAAAATTTTTGTTGAAATATGTGGCTGTAATTCTATCTTACCATTTCCTATTTCTAATCCTAGAAATGATATTTTTCTTTTGAAAATTTCCATTTTTCTTTTAGAAACTACTATACCATTTTTCTTAATTTATTCAAATATCTGTTGTAAATGTCTTTCATGTTCCTGCACTGATTCACTAGCAACTAAAATATCATCAATATAAACAAGGCAAAAATCATATTTAAGAAAAATACTGTCCATAAATCTCTGAAAAATAGAAGGTGCATTTTTTAAACCAAAGCTAAGGACATTCCATTCAAATTGTCCTTATGAACATGTAAAGGTTGTCCATGGTTTAAAACTTTCTTCAAGCTGTAATTGATTGTATCCTGATTTTAAATCAAACTTTGAGAATACTTTTTTCTTTTGTATTAGGTTTATTAAACTATCTTTGTTTGGAATATTATATCCATCATCCTCTGTATTATCATTTAACCTTTTATAGTTGTATACTATTCTAGCTTTGCCCCTCTTAATTTCACTATGATTTCGTACTATAAATGTTGCTGATCTATGAGAACTTTCTGATTTTCTAATTAATCCTTGATCTAACATTTCTGGTATCTGCTTTTTAAATTCTTCTTTATCTAAAGGACTATATTCTATATTTGTTGTTCTAATTATAATGTCTGGGTTTTTTAATTTAAATTTACAAATATATTTAACTCTAGATTGTTTAATATCTTCTCCTATTAATCCTATTTTTTCTAGATGCAAAATTATAGGATAATTTATGCTTTTACTAACATCTTTTTCTTTCTCTAATTCATGTGACATGAATTCTGTTAATAATTTTATAGCTTCATTTTCTACCTTTGGTGAATGATTTTGTGTTT
The DNA here is from genome assembly GCA_034093135.1 of Erigeron breviscapus. Taxonomy (NCBI): domain Eukaryota; kingdom Viridiplantae; phylum Streptophyta; class Magnoliopsida; order Asterales; family Asteraceae; genus Erigeron; species Erigeron breviscapus. Next base: position 252,066,229 of record CM067167.1, read on the forward strand.
TTAAAAATTCTAAATTTCCTTGTCCACCACGCTTTGTGCAAACTCTGATGTCTGTGTATATCTAAGTGTTGGAAAACTATAAGTATGTTTACTGATTGTTACCAAATTTTTTGAGATTGTTATTGCTCCTTGTAAATTAAAAATAAAGTTTAGTCCTATAACAAAATCTTTTGATTTTATATTTTCAGGATTAACTACTATTTGTGGCATTTCATATTTAACACTGTAATTTCCTGAAAAATCTAGAAATTGTATTCCTGTTGGTTCTATACAATGTGTTATAGTAATTATTCTATCTTCTATTGTTCTATTATTTAGTCTGTAAGGTAATTTTTTATGAAATTGTTTTGGTATTAAACTATAAGATATTAAATTTTTTGTTGCTCCTGTATCTAATATACCTGTTAAATCAAAAAATGTATTGTTATCTAACCATAATCTACACTGTATGTTTATCATATTAGTGGTTCCATTGTTTGTTTGTAAATGAATATGTTCTTCCGACATTAATTCACTCATTTGAGTTAACTCTTGTTCCACTTGTTTCTTTTTTGTCAATTAAATCTTCTAAATTTTTTATCTTTTGTTCTATCTCTTTTATCTTATAATCATGTAACTCTGTTTTTATTTCTAAAAATTTTAATTTATCATTATACGTTCCTGTATTTATCTGTACTTCTTGTTTTGTCATATTTATATTGAATATTTCTTTAAGACATAAACAACATATTTCATTAAAACAATTTGCACACTGTGATCTTTTATCCATACTAGGAAAATTACCACAAATATAACATTTTATATGATTACTACCTCTTTTACTTATCCATTTATGTATACAATCTTTTTGTTCTGTATTAACATATGTATATGTAACTTTTGCTATTGTATTATTTTCTTCGTTTTCACTATATATACTATAGACTGATTCATTATCTGAGTTTCCTGCTTCTACTAATTCTATATTATATTCTCCTATTTGTTCTACTAAATTACTTCTTTCTGTGTTTTTACCTTTATCAGGACATCTGTTAGCTAAATGATTTTCATTACCACATATAAAACATCTACATTTTCTTGTTTGAGGTCTTTTAACATATTTGTTTTTATAATATGGTTTATACTCTTTTCTGTATGTAGTGCTTTTTCTTAATTTTTTCTTTTTATCGTTATGTCCATAAGCCTGTGGAGTGTAAATAGCTGTTTTACAAAATGCGTAAGCATTCTTTTTTATTTGTTCTTGTAATACTAATTCTTTACATTTTTCTTCTAATATTTGAAATGTGTGTGTAATTCTCGGTCCTAATCCTAAATTCCTTGTATCGCCATATGTTTGTTTTCATGATTCATGTATAGCTTTTCCTAAATCTCCTGGTAACTTTATAAAATATTTATCACATAAATTATCATCTACTGCTTGTCCTGTTTGTGCTAATAATCTAATAAAATCTTGTGTATATTCATTTATATATTTCATATTAGCTATACTTAACTGTTCTAAGTTTCTAATAGCTGAATCCTGTAATAAAGTATTATTTTTTGCTGGGTCTATTCCTAATATGAGTGTTCTAATTTGAGATGTGAAGTTAAATGGGTTGTCTCCTATAGCTTTTAACTGATTTATTTCATCTTGGCTTTGGGCTTTTTTACTTTGCCATATTCCTAATGCTGTTGGACCTAAGGTTGTTTCTAAATAAGCAAACATATCCATTCCTTCTCTTTTATTAGTTTCCCACATTCTAACTACTGTTTGTTCCCATGCTAATACTTCATCTGCCCATAACTGTGGTTTTTGTTTTTCTATTAATAACATACTGCCACTATATATATTTCCTATTGGTAATCTGTTACCTCTTCCTACTATACTTGATTCTCCTGTATATCTTATAGATGGTTCTGTCCAAGGTTCTCTTCCCATATTTTCATGTGTTGTATTGCTTGGTGCAGTCCATTCTATTTTGGGTCTTTTTGTCCTATTATTTGGGTATCCATGTTATTAACCAAAGTTTGTTCTTGTTTATAAAAATCTGATATCATTATTTTACCTTGTGAGATATCTGTAACTAGAGGTAAATTAAAATATTCTTGAAGTTTATTATAACTTTCTTCATATGTTGTTCCTAACTCTGTCATGCATTCCATTAACATATCATCTACTTGTTCTGTAAACTTTCTATTTATTATTTGATCTATTGTTTTATTAGTTTCTTCTGTTTTAAAAACCTTTGTTTCTTCTTCTAAGTATTCTAATAAACTATAATCATATTCTTCTTCTTCAAATTTATTAAATCCTACTTCTAATATGTTATCTTCTTCTTCTGTATCATATATTGGTTCTGTATCATATTCTATATTCATATAACTATATTCTATTTCAGTGTCATTTTCATCTTTAGGTGTTTCTTTTGTAAAATTAACAAATCTAAGACCCTGTGTTCCATCTAATCCTTCATATATGAGACTTTGTTTAGGTACTAGTACTTCATTCTCTTGTTCTTTTAATTCATCTAATTGCCATTCTAATCCTGCTAATTCTTCAGGATCTATTTTTATTGGGTTTATCATTTGTATTGATTTTGAAGCTATAGCATTTACTATTCCTTCTATATTTACTCTATATTTCATACCTGATCTATTACTTGCTCTTCCTAATACTCCTATACTGATTACAAGATTATTTCCATCATAATTTTCATATCCTTTAGTCTGTAATGCTATTTTTATATTTTGTAAATCTTTTATATCTTTTAAAATATCTGGTGCACAATAAAATAAAGCTGTATTTTGACTAAGGTCTACTTCCATTCCTGAGATTATTGCATTTTTTAGTTCTGTTTTCCAGCTTTTATCTAGTAATAATGCTAGTAATTTTGTTCCTAAATTTTTTCTACCTAAAGCTTTAACTCCTATAACTACTAGTCCTATATGTGAAAAATGTTTTCCCGACTGCTTTATTCTTTGTATAGTATCTGGAGAGAATAGATCTATTATAACTGTTCTGTCAACTACTCTTAAACTTTCTTCTCTACTACTTCTTATTAATACTGTATTTACATTAAATCTTCCTGTTTGATATAAAATTCTGGGATTTAAGATTTCTAATTGATGTTGATTATATAAATTAATATTCTTGTTTAAGTCTATTTTTTCTTCTAACTGTATAGTATTTTGTGTACTATTTGAACTAGATCCTCTTCTAATTATTCTGTTTAAAAATGAATCTGATGAAATAGTATCATGTAAGCTGCTAGTAGATGCTCTTGATTCTTGTAATGTACGACTTCTTCCTAAAAACGAACTATTACTCATTTTCGTGGTATCCAATGTTTATAAGGTTGTTGTTTTTCTCTATTTTAATATCGTTAATTTTTAAGTTGTTCAAAGCGTTTGTAAGTTTATCTATGTCACTATCTAATTCTTGTCTTCTTTTGTTTTTAACTAATTTGTCTAATCTTTCAATTATTTGATTTTCTTTATTAAGTAATTTATTTACCTTTTCGATGATC
>CM067167.1:252070734-252085734 GCA_034093135.1 Erigeron breviscapus
AGATTATTACAAGTAGCTTGGCAAAGTACCAAACTAATTCATACATATGACATGCCATATGTATGTGAAACAATAACGTCACAAACGACCTAGCTGAACAATACATAAAAAAGGCTAATAACATCAAAAGCATTAATAATACACCTCTAATATGTAAGTAACCAATATCAAACATCAACCTCTATCATTCTACCAAATCGAAACCAAATCTCAAACATGCACATCACAGTGAAGAGCTCAAAATGGCTAACCAAATGGAGACTCCTACCCTTAGATAAATCCAAAGGCCTGTCAGAGGGACACATTTAGAAGACTGGTTTGACTTCTTAATGGCAAAACAATAAAAGTGATGTTTAATAAATGTTTACGGGATATCCAACTTCCATTCTTCTAGGATGCTTCTTCCTTGAATCTTTTTCTTGAACTTCATAGTGGCTAACTTCATCCGGACAGTAGACACAATAACATCACGCAATTGAGCAACCGATCTTTCTTTAGGAGAAAATAATCTGGAGTTTCTCTCTTGCCATAAGTAATAAGCCGAAGCAGCAATCAAAAGCTTAGCAATAACCGTCTTGGCAAGATTAGGCTTTGATGTCAACAATAGCATTGAAGTGATATCAGTCCATCGGTTTGGAACTGCATGAAATCCCATTAAGGGGCGAACCAAATTCCAAATCTGCAATGAGTAATTACATTCAAAAAATAAATGTTGATGCGAATCAGGTCCACGCTTGCAGAGGGAACAACAAAGTAGATTTAAGTTAGTAGAACCACTAACATCCCATTGCTTCATCTTATCATGAGTCTTCTATGGATATATGAAATTTCTCATTAAACTAATAAGACTAGAAAAATAAGTGAATATGAAAAGAAAAACCCCTTCTCAAGATTTGAACTACCTTAGGTTTCTACTTGAATCCTTGACCACCCTAAAGGCCTAAATCACAAATGAAATTGGATTTGCTACAATTTTTTGAGGTTGGGCCAGGTGAGATGGGCTAGTGAATAAAAAAAGATGTTATTGGGGCAAATGCAAATCTAGAAATTTGATTTAGTGTGGGTATGAAATTTTTTTCATAGCGGTCAAATGACAATACACCACATAATATCAACTAGACATATTATTAAAACTTAATAAACAGGGAAAAAGAGGATGAGGCGGCTACACCATAAAAAAACATCAAAACTAATAAATATAGCTTATTATTTTGATTTTATTAGTAGAACGTCGAACAGTATTAAGACAACAAATCATCAATAATTCAATAATTATAAAGTTGCATAATAATAGAGTTAATATTAAAAAAAAGTCCATAACAATTTATCACAAATTCAAACCTCATACTTTACATAGTTGTCCCCTAATTACAATAAGTTTGAGATAATATGCTAAAAGTTAATGTTACGATAGATATACAATTAATTATACATCTAATTTCTAACAATACTTGAATTATAGTACTTGTACTACAACATTTTATTATTAAGTTTTTAGTGGACATGTTTACACAGAGTTTAGTTTTTCATAATTTTATTCCTCAAAAAGAGTTTTGAGTATTTCATATCATTCTTGATTAATAGCTTCTAATTTACCAATAACAACAAATATTGATGTAATTACTACGTCTTAGTAATTAGGAAAAACCTAATATATAGTTTGTTTCTTAAACCGAGGTATACAGAAAGGAGAAACACAAATGAATTCTTTTATGTGTCTCACATCTTAATATGTAAAAACTTTAACAAGATTCTAGAGCTATAAAAAAGACTCATAAAATGAAACATTTACAGTATCTCCTTTTACTAGTTTTTTTTTTCCAAAGCAAAAAGGGCACCACAAAATTGGGCTGAGGACGTTATTCAATTGGGCCAGTATTGTGCATCCGCCCCTGATTGGGGGTTATTTTTTGGGCTTGGAATTGTGGGTGATATTGTGAGGAGCTACAAGCCTACAACAGTTAGTAGAATTAATCGGGACAGTATTACGAGGTGAGATATTGCATGAAATATGGGATGATGGGTTCTTTGAGGAGTCCTTTGGTTGTTCAATATCCATGCAATCTTCTTTGATTCGGGTGAATCACCGGCCCAGACATTTTCTAGCGATGAAGGAACCTTTGTTGTTTTGATTTATTCGTTAAATAGACATTTTTTGAATTATTATTTCACTGATTGGATCATAATTACTGCTTATATTTTGATTTTTAAGTCATGAACTTGTGTCATGATAATGCTAGCTGTTGTTGCGAAAACTAAGAAAAAAAACTAAAAACCATTATAGACGGATACTACCCAATACCCGTTAGAGATTCCTTGAGTTATGTTTGAAAGACACATAAATTAGTAAAACATGTAAAGTAGTATATATAGTAATATTAATATTTTTAAAGCAACCTAACATATTGTACAAAAAATTGACCCGAAAAAAAATTGGGTTATAAGATGTTGCTAAACGAGTTTGGATTTTAAATGGATCAACCACAACATATTCGATTGGATTATATTGTAGATGTGTAACCATGGATTGGATATGTACTCCAAGCTGCTGTTGTTACCCATTAAAAATGTAACCACCTTTGTACTATAGAGTAATTCGTAGAGATATCATTAAAATTTTGCTATTAAAATTTGAAAAAACTTTTTTTTTTTAATTCTTGATCGACTCTAGCTATAGTTGCTAGGGTGATTTTATATAGAGAAAATGTCACAAATGCTCCCTGTGGTTGTTGGTATTCGCATTTTGCCCCCTGTGTTTTTTTCGTTGCAAACGGTCCTTTTGTTTTTCATTTTCATTGTCAGCAGTCCCTGCCACTAACTTCTGTTAGTTTTAACCGTTAAACCCCTCACGTGCATACCACGTGAGGGCATTTTAGTCCATTTCGTAATCACAGGGACTATTTGTGATAAATACATAAGACTTTTATTAATTAATTAATATATATATATATATATATATATGCAAGATCTGTATCTATATATCATCATATGTATATGCATCATGCATATTTATACCTTCCAATCCAAAAAGCCTCACAAAACATTTGAGCATTTGAATTCATCTTCTCGTTACAATCCTCAGTTTCTATTTCGATGGAAACCCAAAAACCTAGTTCGAAAAACCCGCTGCCGCAAAAAATAAAAACCACCGCAACTCCGCCGCAAAAAGCCACTGCGGAGGTTTCTTCTGATCGTGGGAAGGCTGGGGTTGGGCTGACTATATCCTTGGTTAAAGATCGGGGTAGCTTTTGATAAATAAATGGGTGGAATTGATTAAAGGGGGGTTTCAGGTGGGTTAGGGTGGAGGTTGGTTGGTCAGTGATCGTGGTGCTTAGTAGGGTGGTTTCTGCTTTTGATTAATAAATGGGTAGAATTGATTTCATAATAGTAAGCATAAATTTGTTATGTTGGCAAATATATAAAATGGGGTCCAATCGTTCATTAGCTAAACAAGTGATTATGTAGTTGGTGACACATTTGTCTCTCATTTTCTATAACATGGGGTTCATTAATTTGATATGGTTGTAATAAAGTATGAAAAATAGGAGGAACATAGTTAAACTTTGCAGATGAAGATTCATAGTATAAAAGGCGATGGTACCTGAGATGATTAGGATTCAAAAGCAAAAACAAAGTTTTTATTGAACTATATAATAATGTATGTATTTTTTGAGATGATGATGTAAAGAAATTAGATAGATTAAAAAAAAGGAGTTGATATTGCGGAGAGAGAGAAGCAGGCTAGAACATGGAGAAAAGGAGGAGGAAGGACTAAGGAGGATATTAGATGTAAAAGACTAAAATACCCTCACGTGGTATGCACATGAGGGATTTAACGGCTAAAACTAACAGAAGTTAGTGGCAGGGACTGCTGGCAACGAAATGAAAAACAAGGACCGTTTGCAACGAAAAAAAACACATGGGGCAGATTGCGAATACCGACAACCACAGAGACCATTTATGACATTTTTTCTTTTATATATATATGCAAGAAATGATTTGTCAAGTTCGGATATATTTTTGACGTTGTTTGTCATTTTGTTTAAAATTGTCATTGTCACTACAAAGTTAAAGCCAAATAATGTTATTTTTTCTTTCAAATAATGTATATGGTCTTTTTTCTTCTCTCTTAATATGGTAGTGTATTTTCTAAATTTTTACTCTAGGTACACTGGAGACAAAGCCTTTTCTATTATTTCTTTTTGTTTTTTTACAATTTTTTTACATATTAATCATATTTAAGATGTAAACAATAATAATTTTCTTTTTAAAATTAATGTAATATCTTTTTTACTTATTTATTGTTTTTCTAATTTATCTAAAGTGTTTTATCATTACTAAAAACGTTTTTATCTAAAATATATATGTAATATTTTATTTAAATGATTGAGAATAATAAGTTATTTAAAAAGAAAAATGTCATTGTTTAAAGTGGTATGTCTTCGAATTTTCTTATAAAGAAAAAGTGATCTGATTCGATGACATTGAAAAAAAAGATATATTGTGTAATTTCGGACCTGGACTCTAAAAATCTCAGTCTCGAACCCGTTTTTGGATCTGACGGATCTGTATTCACTTACTAACCGTCGGGTAACGGGTTTGTCCACGGCAACCGGGATCCGTTATTATTATTATTTTATTATATTTGTAATGTATATGCTACACATTATGTACAATGTTTTATTTTATCACATAATTTGTCTATTCATATTGAAAACTAGGAGGTACAAAGCCTCACGTTGCGGGGCTGAAATCATGGTCCGTGTGCTATCGATATTGAGGAAAGTATGCTAGACCTTTTACTAGAAAAAAGTGTATACATCAAAGTTTATATATTTACTATTTCTTGAAAGTAGGTAACTTTATTTGATAGAAACATACATAAAAGTTTATATATTTACTTGCAGGTGCCATCAATATTGAGGAAAGTATGAACTATTTACTAGAAAAAAAGTAGGCAACTTTTTTTTAACGTAAAAATATAAAAAATATGTTTAATTAAGTGAGGATAGATAAGTAGTTAGAGGTAAGTTATCAATGAAAGCTTATATATTAAGGCTATAAATGCACTTAACCATCAACACATAACCAAAAAGTTACATTATTCCTTCTTTAAATCATCTAACCAAATACAAATTTATCATCGCTATGGAAACAATTATGTTGGAATAAACATGATTTGATTCAAGGGAAAATACTCATCAGATGATCTTGTGAAACCTGTAAGGGCATTAAACATAGTTGCCATTGATTTCGGGTTCACAAAACAAGGTGATTGAGTAATAATGGGATGTGTAATTCGGCTGTAAATGATGCACGAATTTACTAGAGGAGAGGCTCACGAATTTAGGTTAAAGATTAGTGTAAAGATTAACCTTAACTTAGGGTTAATGCCTCTCTATTTATAAGGAGAGCATTTACACATTCAACCTCTTTGGTGTTTAATGTGTGCACCGTTAGTCCTCTTAGTTACAATCACCTAATGGGAAACACTATGGAGGAACCCTAGCCCCGGTATGTTTTTAAGAGTATATACGCCCATCATATATTTACTAGACATAGGATTTCAGTTATCGTCAATTATCATATCAGGAATGATAAACGATCAGTGACGGTCACACTAACGTGGTTCCAACAAACTAATCATACTTCATCATCATCTATGAATAACACTGATATCCTCACATCATCGTCATGCTTCTTCCCCTCGATCATCATCATCATCTTTTGTAATATTTTCAGGTGAGTTTATATAGTATATACATACATACAAATGTGGGTAAAACAGAGTCAAGGGTAGATGAGGGAAGGAATGGTGGGGTGGGCAGCGCCGAACTGCCAACTGTGATTCGTGGTCTAGTCGAGCTAAACCCTCCTTTGTTAATGCAACAAGATTATATTTAAAAGATTTGTTTTTTTATTTATGCCAGTCACATATATATAGTGGCATTATCATTATCACCAATTTTTTATACATTATATGGCATGATACACGCACAATGCGACGGTTGTCGTGGCAGCGACGATGTGGTGGGGGGCGACTGTTGGTGTGGAGTCGGCGTCGAGTGATGTAGATAATTGATGTAAAAGTAATCGATGTAAAGGGGTAATGGAAATATTTTAATAGATAAATGACTGATAGTGTAATTTAATCATTAAGAAAATTTTAGACAATTTCCTTCATGTAATTTTCAACGGTTATTTTTTATAATATAATATAGATATAGATACATATTATTTACACGTCAATTAATTAATTCATTGAAATAATTGAAATAAACATATAACACTATTTTTTCCCTTATGCGTCTTATTTTATTATGTACTTGTATATATATTTTCTTGTTTATTACTTTTGTTTTATAGTCTCCTAATCTAACTAGTAGGTCTTTTATTGATAAAGTTTAATGAGATATATAAAGTTAAGGTTTCTGGTAACTTTACCCATCTCCTTCCAATTTTTCCCCCATCCATGATAAGGGTTATTAATTTCTGTACTGTTTCTCTATACATCTATATCCATACATCAAGCTTTTTAATGCCTTTCACATGTTTGATAAATGTCTCATCAAAATTGAAGGTCACATTTAACTTTAAGTTACAGTTTACACTATAGCATAATACTTTGTATTCACCTTCTCCACATTAATTTTTCTTTCTCTCATTCATTTCTGGTTTTGACCTTTTTGTCATTCACCAGTCTTGTTTTTAGATTTATTTTTATACTATCTTTTCCCTTTTTGCTATGTTGCAAGATCCCACTTATTTGTTATGTGGCTGATCTATATGTGACTACAAGTTCATTGGTTTGGTCTTGGTTTTCTAAAAAACAAACCAAAAAAACCAAACCACAACCAATTTCAATACTGATATACAATTAAACCTTTCTTTGCCCTCACAAGTGCAGCTCGGCTAATCACAACCAATTCCAACACTTTCTCGCCCGGATGAGTGTTTTCAAAACCTTCTCCTTTTCATGTAATACGTTGTTATTTGTCAAGAAATTGTCTGTTACAGAAAATAATATTTGTAAAATTTGTTTTCTTATATATGTCATAGTGGCATACTGGCATTATCATTATCATTATCACTATCATTAGTCTTATTTGTCAAGAAAAAAATGTTATCCGTTTTGGAGAAAAATTAAAACACAGTTTCAGTCAAGCTAGCTAGCTAGTTGTTTAAGCAACCTAGCCTTTTCTTTTCTCGTCTCTTACGATTTATTTCTTAATTACATGTTTTATTCTATTTTATTTTTATATGTTATTTTAGTATATAAAGGTTCAATAACATATAAAGTAACACCATTGTGTTCTAATGTCTTATTATGTTTCTTCTTTTAATTACATGTTTTATATTATTGTTATAGGTTATATTGTTATATATTGACAGCGATGGACTTCCTCTTCAACACCATTATATCTTCTTCGGGTACTTATCTTTTCGCCCTCTGTTGACAAGCTAGTTTCATATCATATATTACTGAAAACACAATTAATCTAAATCCAGAAAAAATCAGCACACAAACTCAAAAAGATGACGTGATATATATATATATATATATATATATATATATAAGAAACTATATATATATATATATATATATATATATATAGGGGGGACAATCAAATAAAAACACTTAAAATAAGAACACGGTGAGAACACTTAAAAACTACATTTTGATGCATTAAAAGTCCATAAAACTAACATAGTGTATAACTAATTATCATTATTTAAGTATTTAACAACACATTGGTATGTCAAAATCGAGAAAATCATGTTTTTTGTTTTGTGCATCCATCTTGGATGCATATTCATCAAAATGATGCATCCAACAAAAAACGTGATTTTTTCGATTTTGACGGATCAATGTGTTGTTAAACACTTAAATAATGATAATTAGTTATGCACTATGTTAGTTTTATGGACTTTTAATGCATCAAAATGATGTTTTTAAGTGTTCTCACCGTTCTTATTTTAAGAGTGTTCTTACCGGAGTGTTACCCTATATATATATATATAGGTTTTAGGTAAAATAAAACAAGTATTAAAGTAAAACAGATAAAACAATAGGTTTCTCTTCACGAAAGATCACCGTGCATCATGAAAATCATCGTGCATCAATTGCTTCGTGAATCTTCGTGCATCAATTTAACCATGATCTAAGGTCAAGATCTTGTCTTATTTGTTTTACTTTAATACTTGTTTTACAATACCCAACCCCTATATATATATGATACCATTAAAGGGGGTATGGCGGATTTTTTGGGTTTCCGTTAAACCACTAAAACATAGAAATTTTATTTATAAATATCTAATATTTTTATTTACATATCCTAATAATAAGGTTATAGATAAATTTATATTAATAGTTAATTTAAAATAAACATAAATATTAAACCATATATATTGTTTAATACATATATACATAGTTTTAAGAAGACTTACAGTGGGGAAATGTATGCACAGCGGATGATTAAGACGAAGGGTGATAAAATTTTATTTTATTTTTTATTGTTTTTGGTAGGATATATTATGAAGTGCTAAAAGGGATTTAGGAGTTAAGGGATTTAGACTAAGAGAATTGGATAGGAAATTAAGCTGCCATATGAAAAACTTGAAGATTATTATTGATATGAAATTGTTGTGTGTATTACAAATGGAACATGGATTGCCTTATATAGGCATTACAAAACTATTTTATACAATTAACGTCTCTATCTAATAATTACAATGGAAGAAAAATTTAGCAAAATAATCTACATTATTAAATACAAACAAGCTACTTTAATAAAGTAAATATTATTGTGTCTGCCATTGGAATTATTGTTGTTGATCGTCATGGCTTACATCATTCCTTCTAGAAATTAGAAATCTCTATGAGTGCTGTCGATTGATACTGGAGATACTGGAGTGGGATCATTGTAGTATTGATTATTATAGTCTTCAACATCTGTGTTTTTGATATCCCATATGCTCATTAATTCACTTTCTCCTGCAAAGGGAAGATATATTTCCAAGTTTTTATGTGCCCAAATCTGTATGTAATGTCCTTTTGCTACTAATTGATATTGGCTTCTAGGGAAATTTGCAGGGAGTAATGGTGTTTGTTGTGCTTCTTCTATCCATGATTTTCTCAATTCTTCTTGCTTTTCTTCATATTGTGCTAGATGTATATTGTTTAGTAACTCATTCATATCAAAATCTGTATAACAGTTCATTCTTTTTAATTGTTATATGGAGTCTTCTTTGTGACTGATAAATATTCTTTTTCTTGCTGGTCTATAGGTATGACCATCTGCTTCTGGGAATGAAGAGAAGATTTTTCATCCAATAGTTCTTTCTGTATGAGCTGTGATATTTCCTGCTACAAACACTACTTTTTCACCTAGTCTGTTAAGTAGAAGCTCTGTTTTGTGACTGTAACCAAATTCTAAATAATCAATCATACCATTATGGTAAAAATCAATTATTTTTTCATCTGGCATACTTGTCTTGTCTAAATTAATTTGAAGGAGTAAAATCTGTCCTGTTCTTGAATTGTTACTTCTTGCCACCACTGTAATACCTTCGAACTGCCATTCTCTGAATACTATTTTAACTAATTCTTGCTGTAGATCATAGAAAATTGAAGGGAATTCTCTTCGTACTTTGTCTTCTATGATTTGTTCTACTTCTGGAAACTGTTCTATAAGTGGTTGTAGAGTATGTTGCCATGGAACATCTAGAATTCTTGCTTTAAAACTATTAAGATCTCTGTAAATATATTTTCCTGTTTCTTTTTCTGTTTCGTCAAGTTTTTTCTGCAAAATTCTTATTTTTTCCAAAAGAACTTTTTCTTTTTCTTTTAATAATCTATTTTCAACTGCCAACTGTAAAGAATTTGTTTCTGTTTTCTGTTCAAGTAACCTTTGTTAGAGTTTTGCAATAGTCTCTTCCTGAGATTTAATAAGTTGTTCAGGATGAGTCTTTGCTATTTCTGAAAAGGATTTAACCTCTTTTGGTTCTATATAATAAGGAGTTACTCCAAACTGTGATCTTGCTGCTTCTAATGCCTCTGTAAAACTGTAGTATCCTTTAAAAAGAGGTTTTTGACACTGTATATATTTGACAACTGTTTCCCATTTGTTAAAAATTCCGAGTTTCATTCCTCGAAATATTACATAATGGGTATATTTTTTCTGTTTCTGTTCAGGCATTTTTTGACTCTGTTCATGAAAGTATATGCTTAAAGCATTTAAAATCTGTACTTTTGTTATAGCTGCATTCTGTACTGTCTGTAAATGCCATATATTATCTAATAGGCATTGCTGTTTTTCTGTAAGCTCTATCCCAACAAGGGGTCTGAACTTTCTGTTAAGGTCTAAGCACTTTTTAAGTGCATAGTTTCCATAGAAAATTACAAACTCTGTAGATGATGATGATGATTGCATGGTTTTTGATATATGAGAAAAAGACTGTGAGGTTTGTGAGTTTTGGATATTATATTGGCGATATTGTGATCAAGTTCTCAAATTTATTTGAGGACTATTATAGCTGTAAACTGTAGGGTTTTGTAGTTGTGACTGGAATACTCTTATATCATCTAAGCCTGGTGTACTCTGTTGACTGTTTATTTTTTCTGTTTTCTGTTCAAGTAACCTTTGTTAGAGTTTTGCAATAGTCTCTTCCTGAGATTTAATAAGTTGTTCAGGATGAGTCTTTGCTATTTCTGAAAAGGATTTAACCTCTTTTGGTTCTATATAATAAGGAGTTACTCCAAACTGTGATCTTGCTGCTTCTAATGCCTCTGTAAAACTGTAGTATCCTTTAAAAAGAGGTTTTTGACACTGTATATATTTGACAACTGTTTCCCATTTGTTAAAAATTCCGAGTTTCATTCCTCGAAATATTACATAATGGGTATATTTTTTCTGTTTCTGTTCAGGCATTTTTTGACTCTGTTCATGAAAGTATATGCTTAAAGCATTTAAAATCTGTACTTTTGTTATAGCTGCATTCTGTACTGTCTGTAAATGCCATATATTATCTAATAGGCATTGCTGTTTTTCTGTAAGCTCTATCCCAACAAGGGGTCTGAACTTTCTGTTAAGGTCTAAGCACTTTTTAAGTGCATAGTTTCCATAGAAAATTACAAACTCTGTAGATGATGATGATGATTGCATGGTTTTTGATATATGAGAAAAAGACTGTGAGGTTTGTGAGTTTTGGATATTATATTGGCGATATTGTGATCAAGTTCTCAAATTTATTTGAGGACTATTATAGCTGTAAACTGTAGGGTTTTGTAGTTGTGACTGGAATACTCTTATATCATCTAATCCTGGTGTACTCTGTTGACTGTTTATTTTTTCTGTTTGTAGAGAGTTTAATGCATTCATACTTGATTGCATCAATTTATCTGTTCTGTTGATTTCTGTACAAATGTCCATCGGTGATGAATCTTTCTTTATCTGTTTACTGCTTCTTTAATTGTTTTTACTAACTTTATATCTTCTGTATTAAAATGTCTTTGACCATTTTTAGTTGTTTTACTATATAAAGGTCCTACTAGTTTTGAAAGATTTGGGATAATTTTTCTAGCATAATTTACTAATCCTAAGAATGCTTGTATCTGTTTAAGATTTTCAAACTTTTCTGGAAAATCTAAAATTTTTGTTGAAATATGTGGCTGTAATTCTATCTTACCATTTCCTATTTCTAATCCTAGAAATGATATTTTTCTTTTGAAAATTTCCATTTTTCTTTTAGAAACTACTATACCATTTTTCTTAATTTATTCAAATATCTGTTGTAAATGTCTTTCATGTTCCTGCACTGATTCACTAGCAACTAAAATATCATCAATATAAACAAGGCAAAAATCATATTTAAGAAAAATACTGTCCATAAATCTCTGAAAAATAGAAGGTGCATTTTTTAAACCAAAGCTAAGGACATTCCATTCAAATTGTCCTTATGAACATGTAAAGGTTGTCCATGGTTTAAAACTTTCTTCAAG
This sequence comes from Erigeron breviscapus, assembly GCA_034093135.1. Taxonomy (NCBI): domain Eukaryota; kingdom Viridiplantae; phylum Streptophyta; class Magnoliopsida; order Asterales; family Asteraceae; genus Erigeron; species Erigeron breviscapus. The sequence continues at coordinate 252,082,736 of CM067167.1, forward strand.
CTGTAATTGATTGTATCCTGATTTTAAATCAAACTTTGAGAATACTTTTTTCTTTTGTATTAGGTTTATTAAACTATCTTTGTTTGGAATATTATATCCATCATCCTCTGTATTATCATTTAACCTTTTATAGTTGTATACTATTCTAGCTTTGCCCCTCTTAATTTCACTTTGATTTCGTACTATAAATGCTGCTGATCTATGAGAACTTTCTGATTTTCTAATTAATCCTTGATCTAACATTTCTGGTATCTGCTTTTTAAATTCTTCTTTATCTAAAGGACTATGTTCTATATTTGTTGTTCTAATTATAATGTCTGGGTTTTTAATTTAAATTTACAAATATATTTAACTCTAGATTGTTTAATATCTTCTCCTATTAATCCTATTTTTTCTAGATGCAAAATTATAGGATAATTTATGCTTTTACTAACATCTTTTCCTTTTTCTAATTCGTTTGAAAGAAATTCTGTAAGTAATTTTATAGTTTCATTTTCTATTTTAAATGAACTTTTATTCTGTGATTTTAAAAATTCTAAATTTCCTTGTCCACCACGCTTTTGCGCAAACTCTGATGTCTGTGTATATCTAAGTGTTGGAAAACTATAAGTATGTTTACTGATTGTTACCAAATTTTTTGAGATTGTTATTGCTCCTTGTAAATTAAAAATAAAGTTTAGTCCTATAACAAAATCTTTTGATTTTATATTTTCAGGATTAACTACTATTTGTGGCATTTCATATTTAACACTGTAATTTCCTGAAAAATCTAGAAATTGTATTCCGGTTGGTTCTATACAATGTGTTATAGTAATTATTCTGTCTTCTATTGTTCTATTATTTAGTCTGTAAGGTAATTTTTTATGAAACTGTTTTGGTATTAAACTATAAGATATTAAATTTTTTGTTGCTCCTGTATCTAATATACCTGTTAAATCAAAAAATGTATTGTTATCTAACCATAATCTACACTGTATGTTTATCATATTAGTGGTTCCATTGTTTGTTTGTAAATGAATATGTTCTTCCGACATTAATTCACTCATTTGAGTTAACTCTTGTTCCACTTGTTTCTTTTTTGTCAATTAAATCTTCTAAATTTTTTATCTTTTGTTCTATCTCTTTTATCTTATAATCATGTAACTCTGTTTTTATTTCTAAAAATTTTAATTTATCATTATACGTTCCTGTATTTATCTGTACTTCTTGTTTTGTCATATTTATATTGAATATTTCTTTAAGACATAAACAACATATTTCATTAAAACAATTTGCACACTGTGATCTTTTATCCATACTAGGAAAATTACCACAAATATACATTTTATATGATTACTACCTCTTTTACTTATCCATTTATGTATACAATCTTTTTGTTCTGTATTAACATATGTATATGTAACTTTTGCTATTGTATTATTTTCTTCGTTTTCACTATATATACTATAGACTGATTCATTATCTGAGTTTCCTGCTTCTACTAATTCTATATTATATTCTCCTATTTGTTCTACTAAATTACTTCTTTCTGTGTTTTTACCTTTATCAGGACATCTGTTAGCTAAATGATTTTCATTACCACATATAAAACATCTACATTTTCTTGTTTGAGGTCTTTTAACATATTTGTTTTTATAATATGGTTTATACTCTTTTCTGTATGTAGTGCTTTTTCTTAATTTTTTCTTTTTATCGTTATGTCCATAAGCCTGTGGAGTGTAAATAGCTGTTTTACAAAATGCATAAGCATTCTTTTTTATTTGTTCTTGTAATACTAATTCTTTACATTTTTCTTCTAATATTTGAAATGTGTGTGTAATTCTAGGTCCTAATCCTAAATTCTTTGTATCACCATATGTTTGTTTCCATGATTCATGTATAGCTTTTCCTAAATCTCCTGGTAGTTTTATAAAATATTTATCATATAAATTATCATCTACCGCTTGTCCTGTTTGTGCTAATAATCTAATAAAATCTTGTGTATATTCATTTATATATTTCATATTAGCTATACTTAACTGTTCTAAGTTTCTAATAGCTGAATCCTGTAATAAAGTATTATTTTTGCTGGGTCTACTCCTAATATGAGTGTTCTAATTTGAGATGTGAAGTTAAATGGGTTATCTCCTATAGATTTTAAATTATTTATCTCATCTTGGCTTTGGGCTTTTTTACTTTGCCATATTCCTAATGCTGTTGGACCTAAGGTTGTTTCTAAATAAGCAAACATATCCATACCTTCTCTTTTATTAGTTTCCCACATTCTAACTACTGTTTGTTCCCATGCTAATACTTCATCTGCCCATAACTGTGGTTTTTGTTTTTCTATTAATAACATACTGCCACTATATATATTTCCTATTGGTAATCTGTTACCTCTTCCTACTATACTTGATTCTCCTGTATATCTTATAGATGGTTCTGTCCAAGGTTCTCTTCCCATATTTTCATGTGTTGTATTGCTTGGTGCAGTCCATTCTATTTTGGGTCTTTTTTGTCCTATTATTTGGGTATCCATATTATTAACCAAAGTTTGTTCTTGTTTATAAAAATCTGATATCATTATTTTACCTTGTGAGATATCTGTAACTAGAGGTAAATTAAAATATTCTTGAAGTTTATTATAACTTTCTTCATATGTTGTTCCTAACTCTGTCATGCATTCCATTAACATATCATCTACTTGTTCTGTAAACTTTCTATTTATTATTTGATCTATTGTTTTATTAGTTTCTTCTGTTTTAAAAACCGTTGTTTCTTCTTCTAAGTATTCTAATAAACTATAATAAAGTATTATTCTTTGCTGGGTCTACTCCTAATATGAGTGTTCTAATTTGAGATGTGAAGTTAAATGGGTTATCTCCTATAGATTTTAAATTATTTATCTCATCTTGGCTTTGGGCTTTTTTACTTTGCCATATTCCTAATGCTGTTGGACCTAAGGTTGTTTCTAAATAAGCAAACATATCCATACCTTCTCTTTTATTAGTTTCCCACAT
>CM067167.1:252090734-252170734 GCA_034093135.1 Erigeron breviscapus
AACATTATTTTTTTAGTATTGTTTGATTTGTCGCAGCTTCACAAAGGAGTTTAATAATATAAATAATAACGTGATACATTCAAATATATTACAAAACAGTATTAATAAATGAATTCATTAACAGAAACTATGAATAATTTTTATTGTGTTTTATGTATATTATTATTATTAGAAAAAAATAGCAATTACGTTATTATGAAAACTTAATATGTTTATCTCGCGTATTAAACGGGAAATAATCTAGGGTTAGATATTAGGGTTAGATAGTGGCAGGCCCATTGGGCCGGTAGTATCAAACGCACGGTCATTGTAAACTCAACTAGAATTTTAACCCCGGGCGTTGCCCCGGATCGCCGTCGCATCATGCAAACATACATATAGCATTACCAAAAGTTTGGACACTTAAAGTTTACTATAAGGGGTAGAAAGTTAAAATATTGGGCTGCCAAAGTTGGAAAAACCAAGAGTTCGACGGCAAAAGTTAAAAACCTTATAATAAATGATAAAAAGTAAAAAATAAAGATTTGATGATTGTAAAAGTAAATAAAGTACATTTAAGTTTCTATAAAAATTTTGGACTAAAGTCAAAAAACCAAAAATTTTAGTGGTAAAAATACGAAACTCAAAAAGTATACTATCGTAAAAAAAAGGAAAAGGACAAAATAGCTGACGTCAGCATGACGTCAGCAAAGGTACTGTAGCCGCTACAGTAACCCAGGCCACGGGAAATGTATATATATAATTTTCAAACTATGCTGTCTACGCACGCTTCTAAATATATAATCTCGAGAAGACGCGTTTCGATTTATCTACCATACATCCAAAATCCTAAATCAATGAAGAAAGGAGCGAAGCGTAAGGCGGCGGCAGCAATGATATATGAAACAATGCAAATGCCAAATGCATGAATAAGCCAGCAATGTATGAAACAAAGCCAATGCCAAATGCATGAATAAGCCAGCAATGTATGAAACAAAGCCAATGCCAAATGCATGAATAAGCCAGCAATGTATGAAACAAAGCCAATGCCAAATGCATGAATAAGCCAGCAATGTATGAAACAAAGCCAATGCCAAATGCATGAATAAGCCAGCAATGTATGAAACAAAGCCAATGCCAAATGCATGAATAAGCCAGCAATGTATGAAACAAAGCCAATGCCAAATGCATGAATAAGCCAGCAATGTATGAAACAAAGCCAATGCCAAATGCATGAATAAGCCAGCAATGTATGAAACAAAGCCAATGCCAAATGCATGAATAAGCCAGCAATGTATGAAACAAAGCCAATGCCAAATGCATGAATAAGCCAGCAATGTATGAAACAAAGCCAATGCCAAATGCATGAATAAGCCAGCAATGTATGAAACAAAGCCAATGCCAAATGCATGAATAAGCCAGCAATGTATGAAACAAAGCCAATGCCAAATGCATGAATAAGCCAGCAATGTATGAAACAAAGCCAATGCCAAATGCATGAATAAGCCAGCAATGTATGAAACAAAGCCAATGCCAAATGCATGAATAAGCCAGCAATGTATGAAACAAAGCCAATGCCAAATGCATGAATAAGCCAGCAATGTATGAAACAAAGCCAATGCCAAATGCATGAATAAGCCAGCAATGTATGAAACAAAGCCAATGCCAAATGCATGAATAAGCCAGCAATGTATGAAACAAAGCCAATGCCAAATGCATGAATAAGCCAGCAATGTATGAAACAAAGCCAATGCCAAATGCATGAATAAGCCAGCAATGTATGAAACAAAGCCAATGCCAAATGCATGAATAAGCCAGCAATGTATGAAACAAAGCCAATGCCAAATGCATGAATAAGCCAGCAATGTATGAAACAAAGCCAATGCCAAATGCATGAATAAGCCAGCAATGTATGAAACAAAGCCAATGCCAAATGCATGAATAAGCCAGCAATGTATGAAACAAAGCCAATGCCAAATGCATGAATAAGCCAGCAATGTATGAAACAAAGCCAATGCCAAATGCATGAATAAGCCAGCAATGTATGAAACAAAGCCAATGCCAAATGCATGAATAAGCCAGCAATGTATGAAACAAAGCCAATGCCAAATGCATGAATAAGCCAGCAATGTATGAAACAAAGCCAATGCCAAATGCATGAATAAGCCAGCAATGTATGAAACAAAGCCAATGCCAAATGCATGAATAAGCCAGCAATGTATGAAACAAAGCCAATGCCAAATGCATGAATAAGCCAGCAATGTATGAAACAAAGCCAATGCCAAATGCATGAATAAGCCAGCAATGTATGAAACAAAGCCAATGCCAAATGCATGAATAAGCCAGCAATGTATGAAACAAAGCCAATGCCAAATGCATGAATAAGCAAACATGCCTATCCTATGCGTGAACGCCGGTCACCAAATGCAACGATACCCTTCTGTCATCAACATGAACAAGGCTGTATCTCAAAATCATCGAGTTATATATGTCTATATACTCGGGGTCATGACTACATCCAAAATGGGTGCATACATCTATGCACCAGGATGCCGGCAAATCCCCTGCCGAGGGTCCAACAACAAAGTATGCAATGCTTACAATCAAATGTAAATGCATAATCATAAGCCAACAATCGATATGCGATGAATATGGTGCAATAATCAATATTCGTCAAACCTGAGTCATCCATCAATAATCGTCAAACATAACCCAGAAGTCAATGTATGATAACCAGAAGCCAACGATCAATAATCAACAAAACATGAGCCATTAATCACAATATAACCAACTATACGTACATATACTTCCGAGGATTCTACTTTCTTCAAGTCTCAGATGCTTATGTATAGGGTCACCCGCAGCCTTCCCACCACATCTAAAACCCAAAGGAAGCATAACCGACTTCCATGTATATACGTCTATCCTAATGTATAAGCAATACTTAACGAAAACACAATCCAAGTCAATCAAACGAAAAGAGTCATCAAACGAAAAGATACGTCACATCAATCCAACAATTAAGTCAACCAATAATGCATCAATAGATACAAGTAAACACGCCAGGTTTACACTTTTCAGCCCGAATCCCAAGCGGGTAGGGAGATACGAAACTCACCTTGATCGATAAAGAGGCGAGTACAAGATTACAGGCGAATATTACGGTCCACACGTCCACAACCTATAATTATACATCAATATATCATAATGTCAACTCTACAATCATAAACAAGCTGTCTTAGCACAATCAGGTCAAGTCACAAACCCTAACACGCGTTTAGAACACCAACACGCGTTTAGAAACCCTACACGCGTTTAAACCTTAACGCGCGTTTAGAAACCCCTACACGAGTTTAGAACCTTTACACGAGTTTAGAACCTTTACACGAGTTTAAAACCTTTACACGCGTTTAAAACCTTTACACGCGTTTAAAACCTTTACACGAGTTTAAAACCTTTACACGCGTTTAAACCCCAAACGCGCGTTCAAACCCCATCGCGCGTTTACTGCACAGCGGCTTGAAACTGTGAATCTAATCCGATTTTTGACTCGATTCAAGGCACAAAACGTTTGGGTTTTACTAGAAACATGTTTATCAACATAAAAAGACTAATATGAGGTAGTTTTAACTTACAATTTCTTCCACAATTGCTCAAATCCGAAATTAACTAAAAATGAAGATTTTCTTGTTCTTGAACTCTAATCTTTTGATATGATATATAAATGATGAAGATGATGAAATTTCTTGAATTAATCTAGTTTGAAACACCTTTGATTATCCAGAATTTGATTATGAAGTGGTTGATTTTTATGTGAAGAACAGAGATTTGGAAGGAAAGAGAGAAAGAAAGAAAAATGATTTTTGGAAAAATGATTGATCAAATGGGGGGGGGCCGGCCTATAGTCCAAATGGGTAGGCTCCCGCTCCGCTAAATCCGACAAATAGCTAAACGTTAACCATTTAAACACCAAAATATTTCCGTAAGCATTAACCAAATCCATTCAACAAGTTTGTTAGTCAAATTACACAAAAAGTCAACGGGTCAAAATTCACGGATGTTACAGCAGCACCCCCCGATTCAACCGGACAACGGAGCAACCGTTGAAGAAGTTGTTGGTCGGAAACCTAAACGCTCAAAGCTTTCAAAACAGCGTGAATACGTATATCTTCGATATAATTATGAAATTTTTTGTATTTAATTAATGTATAAGCTGCCTTGGATATGAGGAATTCTAAAAAAAATAAAAAAAGGAAAAGTCCGGTATTTGACGAAGATCTTTCTATCAATAGATAGGAATGAGTGTTCGATATAGGGGATAGAATCCATCTGCTCTTTCTCTCTCCATTTTTCTTCCCCTCTAACGCGGGCCGGACGGCGGCGGGCGCGGGAGGAAGAAAGCTAAGAGAAGACGCTCTTAGGTCCTTTTTTTCAGTGCAGGAAAGCGCTCTCTTTTTGTCATCCCTGCAGCTTTCCAGATTTTTTATTGAACGCATGGCGTAGCTAGGACCCTTCAAATAATGTTTGAGCCTATGTTCAAACCAAACAAACTTTTTTGTATTTAGTTAATATACATATAATTATTTCCATATGTTGCTTATTATACGGATTGGTTATTAGGTTTATTATTATTACTGTTATTATCAGTTTATTTTATTTTATATAAACATCAATTTTATTAGAAATTCAAAGGATTTACAAGAAATTAGTGGGAAGCCGAGATACAATTTTATTATCAAAGTTTGTAGTTTATTGGAAAATTTTCTAATATGATTTCAGATTACAATTTTATTATCAAAGTTCATTATTATTTTATGCAAATAACCCTTTTTTATAATTTGGATTTTATTTTCTCTCCCAGTAAATAGATTTTTTTTTCTCAAGGAATTGATGTTTTAATGTGTTGTTATTTTATGTTGTTGCAGGAGGATTTGTGGAAGCAGGTCTTCCCTGTTGGACCGAGGTCTGGCACACTCGGGTTAATGTTACTTATTGTTGTTATATATTTTGAACTATACTTATCTGGTTTCGATATTTCCATGACAGTGGCACCAGCTCGATTTGCTGCTTGATTACAAATGGAATTTCAAAAATCTAGAAGTAAGTTGCATTATGTAGTGCTTGCTTTATTCATAAATGCCATCTAGCAAATCCAACTTTAGAATTTTCTAATAAACTCAACGAATTAAGTTTTTACCTTTTTATCCGACCGTTCAGGATGCAGTTGACGAGGGTGGGGTGTTACACGGGAAGCGAGTCTACCTCTTCTGTTGTACCGAGCGTAAGTAGTTCATTAAATCATGATTTTTTGTTGTTTATTAGTACATTTTTTCATTCTGGATTTCTAGAATGCTGACCTGATATCTTAAACCTTACTCTAAATTACGTTTCTTTGCTCTGTTTATATATTTTGTACTTGGGTTAGTTGTGACTTTTTTTGTTTGTTTGCTGCAGCACAATTGCTCTTTTATCAGGGTCAATCTAAAGTGACATACGTGTTAGTATGTGATCACGTAAAATGAACGTATGTCCGGAAATGATTTAAGCCTACGGGGTCACACGAAATGACACGGTAACCTTATATTATTAATTAGTTATTGTATAATATATTAATTAAAATATAATCACGAAATGATTAATTTAAATAAGTTAAAGGGTTAATTGTATTTAAATTAATCAAAAGGAGGGTTTAATTGTGAAATATGGAATTTAGAGTTGAGCTCTAAATCCATAAGGGGGGGGGGGCGGTTTTGATGGCTCAAAATGGAGGTTAAGGTGACTTGTTTACAAAGTCATTAAACCCTAATTTCACTGCTTAAGTCTAAGGGTTTTTGCATCAATTCACACAAGAAAAACTCACCTCCTTTTCTCCCTTTTTTTCCTTTCGGTCGAACCGAACCAAAACCCCAAAAGGGATTTCGGTTTTGTGCCTTTTCAATTTATCACATGATCTTTCATTTAATTAATGCATGTATAGCATTAATTGTGATAGTATTGTTTCACGGCAACATATATATTTTCGGTTCATGGGTTTCGAATGATGAGGGTATAAACAAAGGGTTTGTTCGTGATTCGGGTACTAGCATACAATACAAGGGTGTCTAGTGTGCAATCGTAGAGGGATTTACTTCAAATCCTTTAAAGTTCTTCACTTTATCATCTACGTTAAAAGGTAATCCTTAATCCTATTTCAAGGTTAATTATTTGATTACATGGTTTTATTTGCTTCCGTTGCGTACTCGTGTTTAATGATATTTAGTTATATATTCCAACAGTGGTATCACGAGCCACCCATGTGATTTTTAATTACCTAAAAATCAAAACTTGAAGGGGGGTTAGGGTTTCATATTTTTTTTCGAATTTTTATGTAATTATTTTGATTATTTTATTAATTAATTGGTTTAATTGTAATAAAATAATGAAAGAAAAAATTATTTTTTTTAAAACCCTAATTCGAAATCTGAAATAAAAAAAAAAAGTTTTTTGGAAACCCTAATTGCAAGTTTTGATTTATTGCATGATTAATGTGTTAATTGCATGCGTTTATGGATTACCTTTAATTTAATTGTTAAATAGAAGTAATAATCATGAGTTTTTACATGCAATTAATTCATGATTATTACTTAGTTATAATGATAAAATTACTTGATCACTAGGTCTATTTAGGTGGATAATTAAAATAATTAATTGTTTGACAATGTGATAATTATTTGTTAATGTTGCTGCTTGACACCAGTCCACTAAAACGACCATATCTTTTAATCCGTAAGGAGTTAGAAGTCGTCCTTTGAACAGTAGATACTTGACTCATAGGGCTACAACTTTGTAGTTCTGTGCTAAGCTCAGTTCGTCCATCCTCTAGGCCTAAATGGGTCGTGAAGATGCTGGAATTTTCCAATCAGCACCTTATGTGTTTATGTGATAAATTTGTTATTAAATTTTGGCTTACGCAATCAAGTTTACTTGATGTATGTGGTCCCTTTCCTTGAGAAAGGGGAGCCAATCTTAAACCATAGTGGCCTAACCAAGGATGGATACCTAATTGTTACGTGTTTATGTTTAGTAAGTTTAGTTTTGCCCTTTAAGAAAATTGTGTGCAAAATTGTTTTTGGAAAATTAAACTTGACTAAATTATATTGAAATATAATTTTGTTTATAAAATTGGTTGTAACACCCCAAGCCAAGGCTCAGAATATCACGGAAATCATATAGCACAAGGTGGGATTAATGTAGAACATGAACTAAATGCAAGTAAAGGATTCAGTGAATCCATACAATAAGATAAACAAGTACCAAAATACATAAGGAGCAAGTAATCAATGAAGTTAACACAAGAACATCAAAAGATGGCTAACGGTCCTAAGTACAATGCAAAAGAAGGCAAATGGATCCTTGATCCATATAAGTCCAAGTCCGGGTTCAACAGCAAGCAAACAATCAAACTTCTCGTCTTGGATTAACCTGATTACCTGAAAAGTGTACTAAGCATAGTCAACACAAGGTTGGTGAGTTCGTAGTAATGATCCACAAGGAACCATAAACAATAATCATAATGTACAAGTAGAGGCTAGACGTGACTTACAGTGAGCCTCTAAGTAACACAACAATATCCATCCAACAAGATTACATAAGTACGAAAATGCGTGTAAATGAATGCTCAATGATATAAATATCAAATGCAAGTACCAAATGCATGAGTAAGTCAACATGCCTATCTTATGCGTGAACACCAGTCACCAATGCAACGATACCTTCTGTCATCACAATGAACAAGGCTGTATCTCAAAATCATCGAGATATATATGTCTATATACTCGGAGTCAGGAACTACATCCAAAATGGGTGCATACATCTATACACCAGGATGTCGGCAATCCCCTGCCGAGGGTCATCAACAATGTATGCAATGCTTACAATCAATTGTAAATGCATCAATCATAAACCAACAATCAATATTCGACAAACATGAGCCAACAATCAATAATCGTAACGGGGCTCACTTGACAACAGGGGGACAAGGCCGCATTTCAACGGGGCACACTTGTCAACAGAGGGACAAGGCCGCATTTCAACGGGGCACACTTGTCAACAGAGGGACAAGGCCGCATTTCAACGGGGCACACTTGTCAACAGAGGGACAAGGCCGCATTTCAACGGGGCACACTTGTCAACAGAGGGACAAGGCCGCATTTCAACGGGGCACACTTGTCAACAGAGGGACTTATGCACAACATATGCATCAATCAACATCCATTCATCACAAGTCCATTAATCATCAAACATCAACTTAAATTAAACTATACGTACATACACTTAAGAGGATTCTACTTCCTTCGAGTCCCAGATGCTTATGTATAGGGTCACCCGCAGCCTTCCCACCACATCTAAAACCCAATGAAGGCATAACCGACTTCCATGTATGTACGTCTATCCTAATATTAATGAAATACTTAACAAAACATAAACCAAGTCAACCGAACGAAATGAACCGTCACATCAATCCAACAATCAAAACAATCAATCAATCAATCAATCAATAAATGCAAGTAAACACGAAAGGTTTACACTTTTCAGCCCGAATCTCAAGCGAGTAGGGAGATACGAAACTCACCTTGATTGGCAAAGAAGCTAATATAAGATTACAAGCGAGTACTAAGATCCACACGTCCACAACCTATAAATATACATCATAATACCATAATGTCAACTCTACAATCTTAAACAAGTTGGTTTTGCACATTTAAGTCAAGTCACAACCCCTAAACACTTCTACAACTTTACTGAGTAAGAACAAGACGCATTTGACTCGACACTTTTAGAAATGGAAGAAGTTTCACACAAAATGAATGTTACTACAAGAAAATAGACTCTTTCACGATTCCAACGATAGGTCATACGACTTATTTGGACTTACGGATCAAAAGTTATAAGCGTTTCAAAATGTCGTCAAAATCAGAAAATTACAACTGGCGTAAGCTACGCCCCTAAGGGCCGTAACTTACGCCCCTACAATTTATACCTGGCGTAACTTACGCCCTCCAGGGCCGTAGGTTACGCCCCCTACTGGGCTGCTCAAGAACAGCAGCAACAGAAAGCAGAAAACGGACCCAAAACCCTAATTTCTCAAAACCTAAGACCCTAAACCGATATCTAAGGTTAAAGGACTCGTTTTGAAGTTACATTTGACCTTCTAACACCTAAATACACTTACCCAAACCGATATTTCATTCCAAAACATCACCAAATCTTCCAAATCAAACAAAACCCTAGTTAACCCTAATTTGACCCAAACTTCATTTTGAGTCGATTTAAGACTTGTAGGTTCTTGAAACGACTAGAAACATGTAAACAAACATAATTAGATGCAAAGGGGATGAATTTGACTTACCAAAACTTCCTTTCCGAGCTAGAACCCGATTTATGGCAAAATGGGTAAAATGGGTAAATGCTTGAACTCCAACCTTTGATTCTTCGATATGACGATAATGAGGTATAGATGAAGATGATTCTAATGTTATTCTAGTTCCAAACACCAAGTCGATGTAAGAAGAAGAAATGAATTGGGTTTCCTTTGCTTTCTTTACTTAGAGAGAAAATGAGAGAAAGAGATAGAAGGAAATGAGAGGTAAATGAAAGGCAAGGGAAGGATAAGGGAAATGGGTCAAGGGGCTGATGGGTCGTGGACGACCCACGGGCCGACCCGTTTCTCTTTTCAAGCCAAAATACAATCGTTATACATTTAAACACCGATCAAAACATATTATCGACCCGAATATAACACATTGCCATTTAATTCACGAAATGACCCAAATAACTTCCTCATTGTCATTTAATCACTAAGACGACCCGAATAACTTCATTAACTTTTATTGTTAGTCATATTACACGTAAAGTCAACGAGTCAAAATTCACGGATGTTACATTTGACCTTCTAACACCTAAATACACTTACCCAAACCGATATTTCATTCCAAAACATCACCAAATCTTCCAAATCAAACAAAACCCTAGTTAACCCTAATTTGACCCAAACTTCATTTTGAGTCGATTTAAGACTTGTAGGTTCTTGAAACGACTAGAAACATGTAAACAAACATAATTAGATGCAAAGGGGATGAATTTGACTTACCAAAACTTCCTTTCCGAGCTAGAACCCGATTTATGGCAAAATGGGTAAAATGGGTAAAAATGCTTGAACTCCAACCTTTGATTCTTCGATATGACGATAATGAGGTATAGATGAAGATGATTCTAATGTTATTCTAGTTCCAAACACCAAGTCGATGTAAGAAGAAGAAATGAATTGGGTTTCCTTTGCTTTCTTTACTTAGAGAGAAAATGAGAGAAAGAGATAGAAGGAAATGAGAGGTAAATGAAAGGCAAGGGAAGGATAAAGGAAATGGGTCAAGGGGCTGATGGGTCGTGGACGACCCACGGGCCGACCCGTTTCTCTTTTCAAGCCAAAATACAATCGTTATACATTTAAACACCGATCAAAACATATTATCGACCCGAATATAACACATTGCCATTTAATTCACGAAATGACCCAAATAACTTCCTCATTGTCATTTAATCACTAAGACGACCCGAATAACTTCATTAACTTTTATTGTTAGTCATATTACACGTAAAGTCAACGAGTCAAAATTCACGGATGTTACATTGGTGCCCTAAAATCAAAAGATACACCGGCTCACCCATTTGAACAAACTCTAAGAGAGGTATAAGTCGGAGTGCGTTATCCTTCTAAAAGGGCGGGTTTTTAATTGCGTCCATCGCAAACCTTTGCCCTTGCGCTTCTTTGTGCGTTCAAATGGAGCTACCAAGCTCTTTTGTATTTAAAGGCAATAAAAATGAGTTTTATAAACATATTATGTTTAGAAGATATGCATGAATCTTCAAACATAACTTTTTGATCACACATCAAATTGATTGACCCAATAAACTTAAGTCATTGCCATCCAACTCATAAAGGACACTTGTGGTTGTTGTTTTACTCACTGGTACACAGTGGTGAAATGGCAGTTGCATGGCAAATCCCACTCACTGGTACACAGTGGTGGAAAAATTTGCGCGTTCTTGGTTGGACGACTTAAAGCGAGTTAAGCGGTGAGACCTTGACCCGTGGCAAAAGATGGGACAAAACATGACTACAAATCACTTGATGAATCGAGTGTCATTTGTAGGTCCTATTCTTACTAGGAATTGCACATGTAATGCAATTACTGCTCGTCACTTACCTTTTGAGTGCAATCATTTCTAGCAGATCAACTGATGAAATGAGTGTATGCCAATTGGATCCTAGCCTTAATGAAATTAATTGTTTATTTTGTAAACATTGGGTAATTGATTTCCTAAGGATTAATTATCGAAAATACCGATAATTGAACTTGAATCTGTTTTGTAAAAGGCAACAAATCCTTCACAAAACATACACCAATCGACTTTTAGGTCGATGCTAGAAAGGGAAAACTTTCTAAAACCAATTTCAATGGCTGTTTTGTCAATAGAGAATTGTTCTAAAAGTTGAAAAGAAAACCCGTGTCATTGAAACTCAGATATCGCTATTCCTAATGCGAATGTCACTGCTTTGCAGTGGGAAGCATAAAATACTCAGTACTATAGACATATTGAGGTTGCTTATTTGATGCTAGAAGCATGTCTCCCGAGCTTCAAAAAGCAATTCGGATTGCAAAATCCGTGTGATATGATCAAATAACTCAAGTCTATGTACAGAAAACAAGTTGGAGTTGAAATTACTTGAGCTAATTGAGTCACTCCATAACTTGAACATGAGTATGGGAAACCGGTGAATGCTCGTGTACTCAAGATGAAGAGTTACTTTGAGCATTTTGGAAAGGTTAAACTATGCGTAACTTCTGCCGATTGTTATTGGCATAAGAGACTTTGAGAAGTTTGTGCACAATTACAATTTGCATAGCATAAGTTGGACTTCATAATCAAGTTGATTGAGTATGAGGAAAATCTTCCTAAGAAATCTGAGATACCCCAAGTTCTTATGATCAAGGGGGGAATGGTTTAGAAAGCAAAACAACCGTAAAGCTAAGGGCAAGAACTTTGGTAAGAGAAAACAAAGTATTTAGTCTCAAAACCTTAAAAGACCCCTTGGAAAAAATAGAAACGGCTAAAGACCAGTCTTGTCATCACTATGCTAAAGTGAGATACTGGAAAAGGAATTGTCCTAAGTATCTAGCTGAGTTGAACAAGAAGAAGAAGCAAGTTGGTTTAACCAGTTCTTCAAGTGTCTTCTTAACTGAATTATAAGTGTTGATGAGATTCAAATGATAATTCAATAGCAAAAGAGTCAAGTTAACTTGGACTCTATCTATCTTTGACATTGTCATCTTGTTTAATTTTGACAAGAAACGCATTAAAATGTGAAGAAATCTTACAAATCAAATGATGAATCATTTGATAAATGCGTGTCTTTTGAATTGTCGTTAGCAAGAAAAGCATTGAAAGACTTCAACGTAAAGGGATCTTACAATCAAATGATGAATCATTTGAAAAATGCATGTCTTGTGTTTTCGGCAAGATGACAAGAATACCTTTTTCGCATAAAATCAAAAAAGGCTAAGGAACTACTTTGACTAATACATTCGGATGTATGTAGCCGATTTAGACATGAGTCAAGGAAAGATGCTAGCTACTTTATTATTTTTATGAATGATTTCAGTCGTTATGTTTACTTGCTTAAACATAAACATGAAGTGTTTGAAACATTCAAAGAGTTTAAAAATAAAGTAGAAAATCAACTCGAAAAACCATAAAGATTCTTCGTTCAGATAGAGGTGGTGAATACTTAAGCCAAGAGTTTAAGGATTATCTGAAAACGTGTGAAATTGTCCAACAGCTTACTCCTCCAAACACTCCTCAACATAATGGAGTGTCTGAAAGGAGAAATCGAACCTTGCTAGACATGGTGAGATCTATGATGACCCTTACGACTCTCCCATTTTCGTTTTGGGATTATGCTCTAGAGACTGCTGTACGCATTCTCAATATGGCTCCAACCAAGAAGGTTGACAAGACACCATATGAATTATGGCATGGAAATGTCCCTAATCTGTCTTACTTAAGAGTCTGGGGATGTGAGGCACTTGTGAAGCGCGATATGCCTGACAAACTTGAACCCAGAACTACTAAGTGCATCTTTATCGGATACCCTAAGGAAACGATGGGTTACGACTTCTATGATCCCGTCAAAAACACTGTTCGCATTGCTCGATATGCTGAATTCTTTGAAAAGAAATTAGCTCAAGAGAACAGTGGGAGGATTGTAGAACTTGATCAGACTCAAGAGGAAGATGTGTCACCTTCTGAAGCTCCTAGCAATCATCAACTTGGGGGGGGGGATGTTCAAAGTGATGAACCTCAAGTCAATGATGATGAAGCGATTCCACTTCGTAGGTCCGAAAGGACAAGACGTCCTACTGACAGATTATGTCTGATGGTAGAAGAAAACGTTTTAAGAGATCTCGATGAGCCTCCGAATTTCAAAGCTGCATTATCAGATCCGGAATCTGACAAATGGCTTGAAGCTACGAAGGTGGAAATAAAATCCATGAAAGACAATCAAGTCTGGAGCTTGGTTCATCTTCCACAAAATGCTCAAATTGTTGGGTGTAAGTGGATCTTCAAGAAGAAGACGGACATAGATGGAAATGTACACACCTATAAAGCTCGTCTCGTGGCGAAAGGTTATACTCAACGTTTTGGTGTTGACTATGATGAGACCTTTTCTCCAGTTGCGGACATTAGAGCTATTAGGATTCTCTTAGCCATAGCTGCGTAACTATGACTTTGAGATATGGCAAATGGATGTTAAGACTGTCTTCTTAAATGGTTACTTGGATGAAGAAGTCTATATGGATCAACCTGAAGGTTTTATTGATCCAAAACATCCCAACAAGTATGCAAGCTTCAAAGGTCCATTTATGGACTAAAGCAAACATCAAGAAGTTGGAACAAGCGGTTTGATGAAGAAATCAAAAGTTTGGTTTCGTTCAAAATCCCGATGAGCCATGTGTATATCGCAAAGCTAGTGGGAGTAATGTTACTTTCTTTGTCTTATATGTTGATGTCATATTGATCATAGGAAAACACATTCCAATGTTGCAAGATGTTAAATCCCATCTTGGAAAGTGTTTTGCCATGAAAGATTTAGGAAAAGCGGCATTTATTCTTGGAATCAAGATCTACCGAGATAGATCAAAGCGGTTAATTGGACTAAGTCAAAGTGCTTATATTGATAAGGTCACTCATGCAAGGACTTAACTTATCTACCAAGAACGGTGCTTCTACACCTAATGAGGTGAAGCGTATGCAAAGAGTTCCTTATGCTTCGGCGGTGGGATCTATCATGCGGTAAGATGCACTAGACCTAATATTGCGTTCGCGCAAAATAAAGTTAACCATTATCAGCAAAATCCTGGAGAGGATCATTGGATTTCTGTAAAGAATATTCTTAAGTACATGTGTGCTATTAAAGAATTATTCTTGGTGTATGGAAGAAATCCTGATCTAGAATTCAAAGTGAATAGATACTGTGATGTTGGATTTCAGACTGATAAAGATGATTTAAAATATCAGTCGGGATACGTCTTCATTATTTAAATGAAAGCACGGTGGAATGCTATGAGCTAAAAGCAAACCACAGTTGCCATGTCTGCAACAGAGTCTGAGTACATTGCCGCCTCAGAAGCCGCAATGGAAGCAGTCTGGATAAGGAAGTTCATTAGAGGGCTTGACGTGATCCCCTCGAGTGACTTACCCACTGATATGTACTGTGATAACACTGGTGCATTAATCATTTCCAACGAGCCCGGAGCTCAGAAAGGTGCCAGACATTATGTTAGAAGATATCACTATGTTCGTGAGCAGATCGAACTAGGAGAGATCAAATTACTCAAAGTTCACACAGATTTTAACTTAGCTGATCCTTTCACAAAAGCTTTGGCTAGGCCCAAGCTTGAAAGGTATGCCGAGGGCATAGGACTTAAATTAGCTAGTTATTTCATGTAAATCTGTTGTTTCGGTATTTGGATAAGGATGTTAAACAATTTATATTTTTCATAATGAAATAAAGTACTTGATATGTTTGATTTCATTTAATATTAATTGTATCCTATATTTGCATGTTTAATCCTTGAATATTTTATTAAATATTCTAAATTGTCCATTGTCGATTAATTATATGGGAATATAATTAAACTAAGACAAATCTGAGTGATTGGTTATATTCTTTGAATATATAATGGCTGGTCCCACCAAACTCACATGGTATCCATATGATGCATATCGGACTACCCCACTAACGAATTTATCACTTTATGGATCGGCGTCATTAAGTGAAATTCGTAAATGGTTACTTTATTTATCCTTTGACTTGAGATACAAGAAGGTCAGCATGTATGGATTGCACTTACTTGATATAGTTCTAACTCTCCTGAATAAGGGAGTACATAAAGGGCTATTTTCAGAAAGTGTAGTGAAGTATGATGACTGACACGTGTAGTCAATACAGGATTTGTTCCTCCAACTGATAGTTGCAGAATGATACCACTGGGCCCCTCATTGGGACTATTTAAGATGTTTACATGTCCATGTCCAAATGAATCCAGATGTGTCTCGATTATATTTGGTAATCTTAAGTAGTGATGAAATGAGAAACAGAATCGTTAAATTATGAAATGACATTGATCCATATTCATGTTTAACACGGTATCTGAACAAAGGGATAATAAATGCCACAACCATTTAAATATACTTTAAAGAAACTATACTTAAATATTTCTGGGAGCATTGGCGTGTTGCTAGACGCTAACCAATGTTATTACCTTCATTTGTTACGAGCTCAAGTGGGAGCTGTTAGTATGTGATCACGTAAAATGAACGTATGTCCGGAAATGATTTAAGCCTACGGGGTCACACGAAATGACACGGTAACCTTGTATTATTAATTAGTATATTGTATAATATATTAATTAAAATATAATCACGAAATGATTAATTTAAATAAGTTAAAGGGTTAATTGTATTTAAATTAATCAAAAGGAGGGTTTAAGGGGGGGGGCGGTTTTGATGGCTCAAAATGGAGGTTAAGGTGACTTGTTTACAAAGTCATTAAACCCTAATTTCACCCTATAAATAGATGCTTAAGTCTAAGGGTTTTTGCATCAATTCACACAAGAAAAACTCACCTCCTTTTCTCCCTTTTTTCCTTTCGGTCGAACCGAACCAAAACCCCAAAAGGGATTTCGGTTTTGTGCCTTTTCAATTTATCACATGATCTTTCATTTAATTAATGCATGTATAGCATTAATTGTGATAGTATTGTTTCACGGCAACATATATATTTTCGGTTCATGGGTTTCGAATGATGAGGGTATAAACAAAGGGTTTGTTCGTGATTCGGGTACTAGCATACAATACAAGGGTGTCTAGTGTGCAATCGTAGAGGGATTTACTTCAAATCCTTTAAAGTTCTTCACTTTATCATCTACGTTAAAAGGTAATCCTTAATCCTATTTCAAGGTTAATTATTTGATTACATGGTTTTATTTGCTTCCGTTGCGTACTCGTGTTTAATGATATTTAGTTATATATTTCAACAATACATACCTGTAGTGGTTGCGGTAAGCTCAATTAATTTAATTTTTTCATTTTCATCTTTAGATGTTACATAGAGGAAGCTTTGCATACGTACCTACGGTGGTCTAGCAACTCCTTTTTAGATAGAACCATAACAAGCACCCATATCGTCAAGTAGCGTGGACAGTGTTATGTATCATTTGTCTTTAACTTCTTAGTAAGTGTATATGCTCATGTATATGACATATTCTTTTTAGCAGGCGTGCTTCATTTTAGTATGTAGCAGTCTATTTGTGGATATAGGCTTTCTTAGGCCTAGCCAGTCAGGGACTTGTGGTGTTGAGCTGCTGTATATGTGTAGATCGGTTAAAATGAAATCTTGTCTTGTTTTAGGCCACGTAGAGGTGGCAATTGCAACACATTACTTGTAAATGGGTCGATTTGGGTTGTGTTTTTATCTCAAATGAGTCGATTTATTTTTTTGTAACTATGGTGTCTGATCTTTTGCCGGCTAAGTTTATGAATTTAATGGATATTGTTCAGAGGAAAATGGGTCAAAGAAGTCTAACAGCTTTTTAGTAATGCATATAACCTTTTAAGCTGTTGTTATTTGAAGATTTAGATTATTTTTGTACTAATGTTGGTTTTTTATTCATAAGTAAAGCATTTAAAGTATTCTTGTACAATACTGTATTCCCAGGGTTGTAGAAGTCGGATTCCATCGTCGAGTAATCGGCGAGGATTGGGAATTAGACATAGGCCCACGGGCTTTTGAGTTACCCGGACACAATTCTCGATCAATATAGGTCAACTTGGGACAAATTGGTCAAATCGGCTCAAATTTGGCCAAACTTTTTGTTGTTAAAAACTATTTTTTCAATAACCTATAGAAATATTTTTACAATTTTGAAGTACGAATAACAAATTTTGATATTAATATATTTGAAGAATGTGAAGGATTATGTTGTTTCTAGTCTATTTCTATATAAAATTTAAAAAATATTTTTTATATAAAATATTTCGATCCAAGTTCTCTCTGATTAGTCCGAGTACTATTTCTAAGTTTCCGGGCCGATTCAAGTTCAAGTAGTGATTTTTGCAACCTTGTGTTTACCTGTAATTGAAATGATCCTTAAAACCCGATACTGCATTTGACATTTTCGCTTTGCCACTTCGTATATTTCGACATAGATACACCTACATAGTAACATAAAAACTTAATCTTGTGGACGCTATGGTGTAATTAACTGAAGGCTTGAGTTTTAGTTTCGTTTACTTGAGTCCATTCAACATCTTCAAATCCCATGTTTTGTTGTGAAGTGCTCAAATAGTCATTGCTAAGAACATTCTTTTTATTTTCCCGTTGTTTACTGTTTTTAGTTCTATATCTTATATTTTTTATTTGAAATTGCAATATTGAGCAGATTGATTCTCCATTTCCACCTTCTAATAAGATTGGAATCAACTCTGTACAAAGGGAGTCGGAAGAAATTCTTGACATGAATAAAATGAAAATGGACTGGGTTCCATATATTCCATTAGGAAAACGGTAGCTGTTTTATACTTATCCTTCATAGGTTTCAGTTATTTTTCTTAATTTTGCTGGTGATTACATTGATTTGAAACTTGTAATCGCAGGACTACATCAGTTGAAAAATTTAAACCTCTAATCTATATACTACGCTGTGCTCAGAGAAGGTATCCATCTTAACCAAAAGTTCAGTGTTTTTTTAAATGTTTGTATGTAATGAGAAGATTATCAAATTGAAAAGGGTCACTCTTTCGCTATAGTTTTATATACTGGAATTTGTCTCATGCTTTTTTTACTGTTTCGTAATTAAGGAATCATGATTCATTTGGCGGTTCAATATTCATAAATATCACATGTCTAGTTGGGAGGCATGAGCTTACCTTTCAGTATTTGTTACTCTTGCTCTGAGTGTGTTAAAATTTGGTTGGTAATGGTGCTGGCTATGTGAATTTGATGCAGCGTTGGCTTAAAGCATTTGAAGCTGGATCGTGTTAAGAAATTTGAATACTGCTTGCCATGTAAGTACACACGTGGGTTCTTTAAGGGTTTCAGTTATCCTATCTTTTGCCTTTACATGAAAACTAGTGATGATTGTAGCATGGTGGCGACTTGTCTTTTCCTCAGTATTTTGTCCATTTTACTGTACAAGTTTGCTCATTTTACATGAAAAATTCAGATGATGTTGTGAGGGTATCTTAACATAGGATGTAGTATATCCGTTGGAGAACTTTTGAGACTTGGAGCTGCTTTGTACATTTCTTTTTTTGGGTAAATGGTTTTTTAACCCTGGTAAATTTAGCTGCTTTGTACATGTATGTATGAAGAATGATAACAAAGTAGGAGATGCTTTGAGAATCTAAATATTTTAATATAGGTTATTGTATATCCGTTGGAGGATATTTGAGACTTAGAGCTGCTCTGTACATGTATGTTTAAAGAATGATAACAAAGTAGGAGATGATATGAGAATCTTAATGGTGATGTAGTAGATATATTTTTTAGCTTTCTGAGTAATTGGAAGGATAAAAGAATTATTTAGTTGGTGTATTCTGCAGGGATGACCTTAGTTATGAGCAGATAGCTTTTAAGTTTTAACCATCTACCTTGGAGTTATTTTAAATGACAATATGAAGATGACTTGTAAGATTGAATTTAGCTGGTTATTCTTGAAATCTGTTTTAGTAGAGCTTATGATGTCGAATAATGGCCCGAGGTGGATCTTTCAATGGGTGAGGATGCTCTCAGATTGCCCTATCAGTCCACGAACACTCTGAACGCAGGCATAGAGCACTCAATGGGCTATAATCTAACCATTTTTATTTTATTCTTTCTGACATGTAAAAGGAACTTATTTCCGGATCTGAGTGATTTTACATCAAATACGATGTTTAGAAACTTGGTCCGCTTTGGTGTACTTTATGTATCTTCTGTTCTCCTCTTTTATTTTTTTTAATTTTCTGCAACCATGTCACTTGAGGAGAGTATTTGATCCACTAAAAGGCATGTCGTCCAATAATTACTTTCATAAAATCTGATGGACATTTGTTAGTTGAAATTGGTATCAGAATATTCTTGTTCATAATAACCTCAGAGAATCATGTGCTTTCTGGAACATCTCACGTAATGCGGGCTATAAAAGTTTCTAGTTGATTTTGTTGAAGGATTATGTTAGTTCTTGCTTGCAAAGCTGATATTTCCAATAGGTTATTAAACAATTGTTGTTATATATTTATATATATATATATATATATACATTAAATTATATATTCTAAACATATATAATCAAGTAGGGATTATTCATAAAACTATGCATGTATATATATATATATATATATATATATATATATATATATATATATATATATATATATATATATATATATATATATATATATATATATATATATATATATATATATATATATATATATATATATATATATATATATATATATATATATATATATATATATATATATATATATATATATATATATATATATATATATATATATATATATATATATATATATATATATATATATATATATATATATATATATATATATATATATATATATATATATATATATATATATATATATATATATATATATATATATATATATATATATATATATATATATATATATATATATATATATATATATATATATATATATATATATATATATATATATATATATATATATATATATATATATATATATATATATATATATATATATATATATATATATATATATATATATATATATATATATATATATATATATATATATATATATATATATATATATATATATATATATATATATATATATATATATATATATATATATATATATATATATATATATATATATATATATATATATATATATATATATATATATATATATATATATATATATATATATATATATATATATATATATATATATATATATATATATATATATATATATATATATATATATATATATATATATATATATATATATATATATATATATATATATATATATATATATATATATATATATATATATATATATATATATATATATATATATATATATATATATATATATATATATATATATATATATATATATATATATATATATATATATATATATATATATATATATATATATATATATATATATATATATATATATATATATATATATATATATATATATATATATATATATATATATATATATATATATATATATATATATATATATATATATATATATATATATATATATATATATATATATATATATATATATATATATATATATATATATATATATATATATATATATATATATATATATATATTTGTATATATATATATATATATATATGATGTTCAATATATATATATATATATATATATATATATATATATATATATATATATATATATGTGTGTGTGTGTGTGTGTGTGTATGCACCTGATTGCATTAATGGTCTATATGCTTTTTGAAAGCTGCATTAATGGCTTGGTTTTAAAAAGCGCGCCTTAGGCGCACATAGGCGCAAGCCTTAGAGCTTTTTAGTACCCAAGGGCGCAGGGTGTACAAAAAGCGCTCGCTTTTTGGGATTTTTTGGGCTTTTCGATTAAGTAGGTGCTAAAAAGCGTGAGCTTTTTGCACACAGGATTTTTTTCCTAAATAAGTAAAAATATTTTTCCTTACCTTTTCTTTCTCAACAAGATTGATCTCTTCTTTCTTCTTCCTCAATGAGACCAACAATCTTTTGGGGTTTTCTTTTCAAACACCAAATTTGATCAAAGCCGGACTTAAACGAGGTTCTTAATGATGGTGTTTTTGTATTTTATGTGTTATAAATACTATATTACTTTGTTTTTCATAAGTGTTTGCCTTGCGTATGAAAAGCTCGCCACTTTTGCGCTTTGCGCTTCACGCTTCAGAAATGGACCCTGTCGCTTTTGTGCGCCTAGCCCCTTTTAAAACCAAGATTAATGGTCTATATGCTTTTTATGTATAGTATGACAAATTCAGACAACTATAAGATTTTGTTGTAACAAGTATATCATGATCCATCCATACTTAGTTCTGAATTTTGTTATCACTGACACTGATTTGCTATATCATGTTGCTTTTTGTAGATAGTCTCCGAGTTTGATTGGGATTTGGATGATCTAGAGGTGAGCTATAATTTTAAGTTTTTTGTTTTCATTGTTTTCTTAGGTATTTGGTTGGTAGTCTCTTGGCTGGTTTGTCATCTATTTTGTGGAGAGTGTAAGCCGGAATACCGGATAGAAAATGGTGTTTGACAACAGTTACGTTTTTGGAAAATCGATATTGAATAGTGTTTATGGGTCAAGTGGTCAACCCAACCTGGCCTACTTTGACCTGTCTTAAAATATTTGCCCAATTTGACTATCTATTTAGCCACCTTAGTTTTAATTATCCAATCATGGAAACCTGTATATCTTCTATAGGAATTTACTGATGAGCTAACTGCTGCGGAGTTGCTGCCTGAAGATCAGAAGGATGCCTTCAAGGTGAACCTAAATACCTAATCGATTACTGATGACTGTGTTCTTCAGCTGTCGTTATTTAAAGTATTTATCATTCACTTTGTGTTTTCTATTTATTTAGGAGTTTGTCAAGGAAAGGGTTCGAGAAGGAAAGAGGGCTAATCGTGAGGTAGCTTTACCAAGTTAATTGTTTGTCTGTTGTACAACATTTGGTTTATATGCCTACATGAACATTGTTTCATTTTTGCCGTTTGTCTCGTGTAGGCTAGGGAAAAGCGAAAGAAAGCTCGAGAGAACATGAGTCAAGAGGAAGTGGCTGCATTTCAGAACATGAAGTTTTATAAATTTTATCCTGTTGCGACACCTGATATCCCGGATGTCTCGAGTAAGGTATAATTATTCTTTTATTCACTATACAAAAGCTGTGGTGTAAATAGTGACATTTACTTATAAGAGGGTTGAAAGTGGAACATATGGGTTGAAAGGTTTCCAAAGTCTAGTTTTAGTATACCTCATCAAAGTTCCTAAGGTGATCTTCTGTATTTGGCCAACTTATGTGTGTTTATCTTGCAGGCTCCATTCATAAATAGGTATTATGGCAAGGCGCATGAAGTACTTTGATCAGAATCCTGTGATGTGTACCTTACGGCCTTTGTACTTCTGAAATATGCTGTTAAAGAACGCATGCGTGAATGCCTTTCTTCACATCCACTCTGTACAAGCACAAATCGTCTGTTTATCGAATACATTCAAGTTGTAAGAGATTTTATTTTGTAGTGTTCAAAAGGCCGTTCAAAATAGTAGGAAACTAGCAAAAAGGGGCTGTTTGTGTATACTCATGACTTGATATATTTGAAAGCTTTAAAAAATGGATTTCTATTAACCGCATGGATAAGCTCATGCTAACCCGTCAATTTAGGATCCAATTCAAGATTTTCCTTAGAGGTATCTGGAAGGAATTGGAATGGTCCGCAATCTATGGTTGATATGCCTTGCTTGAACTCTAACCCATACTCTACTCGCTGCTATGTACTTGCTACTATTAATAAAAGTACATCAAATCAACCCTGTTTATTCAAATAAATATCTTTTTTGATGTACTTTCAAATCGTATCTAAAACACTCGTATTTAAAAACTTTCAAATCGTCCCAAACAAGATTTTTAATTCCCGACCCCTCCATATTTTTCTCCTTCACTATTTCAATTTCAATTTAGTGCAAGATTTATTGCAAAAAATACCTTTAAACATGTAACACTTTGAATTTTTAAGAAAATAATAATGTTTTATTAATGTTATTATATATATATATATATATATTTTATAAATATAAGTGGATAAAGGTATGTAGGGTATTCACAACATGGATCGTATAGGTCCATTTCTTAGAAAGTTTTACACATTTTATAACCTTTTAATGATTAATCTATATACGGGTCGATCTATTAACTATATATATATATATATTATATATATATATATATTGTTGGTAGAACAAAGAGAAAAAAATATTTGACTTTTGATCTTAACCATCCAAATTCATAAACCAATCAATCTTAGCCCTTAAAACTAAAAGTCAAACTATAAATAATACTCCATTAAAATTCAACTATAACTAACTTTTTTTTGAAAAGTAAAGATTTCATTCACACTCACCCCGACAAATAACCGGCGGTGTATATATATACAATATTTACATCAAAACTATAACACCTTAAATTTACACTAATCCTCCCATGAAATATTCTTATGATTCGTTCTATTCTTATACCAAAGATACCCACTCGACTTAATACTTTGAATAATGTAATTAGTGTTAAGAGATCCATTATCGAATTTGATTTCATTCCTCATCTTCCAAATACTCCAACACCCAATGATGATTATACCCTTGAGCGCTTCTCTCTCTTTCTTGTTCTTCCTGGACTGCTCGCAGATACCCAGAAGGTCGCATAAGTCAAAGACGAAAAACGGGGGTGTGTCACACCAATCATGAATCGCTTGCCAAATTCTGGCCGCCACAAAGCAATCACAAAAGATGTGTTCAACCGTTTCAGTACCATCCCTGCATAAGACACATTCCATCTCGGTGGTCCCTTCAGCCACGCAATTCCTTTCTTGAAGAGCCTGCATCGTGGGGATGCGGTTCATAGCCGCTCTCCATATAAATAAATTACACTTTCTTGGTACCCATTTACACCATTCAAATATATAACCATTGTTGCTGAACCTGTCCCCGATAAGGAACTCTTTCACATTTTTCACAGTGAGCAAACCGTCTTTCCCTCCTAACCAGACCCATCTATCTGTTCCACTGCACCTTGACACATCGTCCATCTCTTTGATAAGCAGATCCAACTCCCTTTGTTCATCAAGCATTTCAGGGAAACTCGTCCAGTTCCAAGTATACATTCTCTCGTTCGGGCGCAACTTCAACTTATCACTGATCATGGACTTTTTCTCCCTTTCTAACTTAAAAAGCAAAGGATACTTCTTCAATAACGGCCCATTACCCCACCAGTTGTCAATCCAGAATTTAATTTCCTTCCTGTCACCAAGAACCCCTTTAAACAAATCACTGATGCCCTTATCTCCCACCTTCACCCCCTCGACACATTTGACAATAGTAGACCACGTACCAGGGATGTATTTGTTGACTGCAATATGATACCATCTTCTCTTTGAATCGTGAATAACAGTGATAACCTTCCTCCAGAGGCTGTCCGGTTCGGTTTTGTATCTCCATAACCATTTGCTAAGTAATGCGATATTTATGTCTTTTAATCTACTGATTCCCAACCCTCCCATATCCTTTGGCGATGCCACTTTCTCCCATGCAACCCAATGTATCTTCCTTCCGGATTCCGAACTGCCCCATAGAAACTTCCTCATAATCTTTTCTAGGCCCTCAATTACCCCCATTGGTGCTTTGAACAAAGAAAAAGCATATGTGGGGATACACTCCATAACAGATTTGATAATGGTAACCCTCCCAGCCATCGAGAGACTGGAGGCTCTCCATTTAGATAACCGAGCCTCAAAGATATCGAAAAGAAAATTCCAGTTGGCTAATCTATTCATATTAGCTCCGATCCACACTCCGAGATATTTACAAGGGAAACTGCCAGCCGAACAATGCACAATTCTCGCCATCTCCTCCACCTCATTATTATTTACTCCAATACCAAAAAGATTGGACTTCCCCAGATGTATCTTTAAACCCGAGCATATGTTGAAAACCCTAAGTAATTTTGCCACATTCTTCAGATTCTCTTCGTCCCATTCGCCCATAATCATGCAATCATCGGCGTATAACAGATGGGATAAAACAGTCCCATCTTTATCAAACTCAACACCCTTCACCATGCCAGCCGTAAGGGCATTCTTGAAAAACACTGAAAGGGTTTCCATCACTATAATAAACAGAAACGGGGCAATTGGATCTCCCTGTCTCATTCCTTTTTGGCATTGGAACTCAAACGTGGGAGACCCATTCACAAGAATAGAAGACCGGGCCGATTCTAGAATACCACGGATCCACTTACACCATTTGGTTGGAAACCCCATCCATTCCATAGTCGATATCAAAAACCCAGTTGACATTGTCATATGCTTTCTCAAAGTCAATCTTGAAAGCAAACAATTTTCTTTGTTTTTTCTTGGCCCAAGACATGATTTCATTGAGGACGAGTGGCCCATCAATGATGCTCCTGCCCCCTAGGAACGCCGTTTGATTCGGGGAAATGACAGACCCCAACACCTTCTTAATTCTGTTGGCCAATACCTTCGAGATAGTTTTATTAATAATTCCGATCAAATTAATTGGCCGGTAATCGTTCAGCTCCACCGGGTCTTGGACTTTTGGGACAAGAGTAATAAACGATGACCCACAACCTCTACTTATCTTCCCTGAAACAAAAAACTCATTAAACATATCAATGAAATCATTCTCCAAGAGATGCCAGAACCGCTTGACAAATCTGAAGTGGAATCCGTCAGGCCCGGGCCTTGTCGTCGCCACATTCAAAGGCAGCAGCTTTTATTTCTTCTGGAGTGAACCTTTTGATCAGCTCATCAGCCTCCTGACTTTTTAAAACCGCCCAAGCCCAGCTCGCCATTTTGGGCCTATTGATCCAATCTTCATGAAACTTGTTTCTGAAGAATTCAAATATGTGTTTCTTAACTAAATTCGGTTTTTCCACCCAGTTGCCATTGACCTGTACACCTTGTATGGCGTTCACCGATTTTCTTTTATTAATGAAACCATGAAAAAACCTTGAATTCTCGTCCCCATCGATTGCCCATTTAATTCTTGCCTTTTGCTTCAAATCCTTTGCTTTAGCCTCTTCCATATCAATAATATTCTTTAAGCATTCCATACGGATCCAACCTTCCTCTTCGCTTAACTCCCTTTCATCGAGCAGAGTGTCCATCTCTTCCAATTCTTTTTTACATCTTTCCATCTCTTCCTCGTCTTTTTCTTTTGATTCAGCACGCCAATCTTTCACATCAGTTTCACGTCCGCCTGTCCTTGGTAATCGAAAGTCTCATTGGAATTCTCCACCACCTCTATAAGATCACTATTATCCAGCCACGAGTTAAAAAATCGGAAAGGCTTCGGACCGTAATTCAGGTTCTTGACAGTCAGCAGAATCGGATTGTGGTCAGAAAAGACCCGTGGTAACGCTCTAAGACAAGCTATAGGCCATCTATCCATCACCTCCGAGCCCACTAGATATCTATCAATTTTGCTTAGTTTAACTCTACCTTTATCTTCCTTAGCAAATGTATATCTACTCCTTTTCATATCATATTCGTGTAAGTCAGACTCGAAAATAAACTCATTAAAGTCTCTTGCACACACCGGGTTGAAAATGGAACCTTTTCTATCTTCGATGGTTCTCACAGCATTGAAGTCCCCCATCATAATCCACATCCCTTTCTCCTCATTTTCCAGACTTAACAGATCGCACCACAACTTCTTTTTATCTCTTATTTTTTGAGGCGCGTATATATTAGCCACATAAATTATCTCGTCACAATCTCTTAACTTACCTTTAATTACCAAATAATTCGAGTCTTTAATACAACCGATCTTCTCAAATCTACCCGGATCCCACACCGATATTAAACCCCCCGACCTTCCACTTGGATTGACAATGTCCCAACCCAATTTAGTATTACCCCAGTATTTCGCTACCATTTGTATCCGTGCGTAGTCCGGGTTACACCTTGCTTTGAATCTTTGTTTTTTAAAGTCCTGAACAAACAAATAACAATTCATCTAAAATTCAATATCGATATATATTCTGTATATACCAAGAAAATCAATATAAAAAAGATAATAAGGAAAAAAAAAATCCCAAAATCAAATAATATAATCCCATGAAAATCAATAAAAAGAATTTTTTTAATAAACATATATATATATATATATATAGTCAAAAGATAAAATGAGAACCAAATAAATGTCGAGAACCATAAGAAATAATATTTCATTAATATGTGTAAGGATACAGTTGTAATTTTGTATTTACAAATTAAATTAGTAAAATTTAAAAAAATCCCCTATATGTACTCTTACGGTTAGTCGGTTACAATATACGAGTAAATATACAATGGTGAAATTAATTTATAATTCGGATCATTATGAGCTTGATTTTGCCAAGAAGTTAAAAGTAGAACCTGATTTCAAAGTTAACAGATCACCCACCTAAGCACATTGTCAATAAAGTAAACAATCTGTCATCAAAATCATGCATAATATATAGCAAAAATCGCACATTTCATGTGATTAGGGCTTTACAAATTTCACATCATCAAATACTGCAATAAATAAATAAGTATGCATCCGATTAGTTAAGCATAATAAAATTCAACACCCAAAGTCATCACAAAGAAAACCACCTACCTTGATTAAATAAATGTTGTTATGATACAATCAAAGAAAAAAAGAAGAAGAAGTTTGATCGATTTGATAAAGATGAGTGGAGTAACATTAATTTTGGGGGTTTAGGGGAGTGAGGGGGGAGTTTTTGAGATGCCAAACAGTGGTTGGGACTTCTATATGACTAACCGATTAAAAGTGAAACTTCAACTCAAGCTATCTATCTATTGTTTAATAACTACATACACCAAATATAAAAAGTATTAGATCATTTATTATCATCATAATTATTGGAAGAAAAGATCTGTGAAACCAAAAAGACACACATTCATTCATTTAATCAATACATTCATTCAATCAATTTTTATATACATAAATCAATACATTCAATCGAGTAAAAGAAAAAAAAAACACTACCGAAATTGAAATTAACCACATAATTGATATCAAAATACAATAAAATCATAAATACCTTCATGAGCATCATTATCACCGAAATTTACTACAGCACTTCAAATAACCCGAGCAGTAAAATCATAAAAACCCAGTAAAATCATAAAAGCCCTAATCAATTCTTAATCTTCAGCATTGATTTCAATCTTACAATTTTAGAATATATATAAGATTATGTGCTTTCTTTTTGCGGTTTTAAATTTCTCATTATGATCTTAATTTTATTTTTTTTCGTGATTGACATTTTTAGCTTTTTCATTGGGTACCAATGCATATACCACATTGTGTTTTTTTTTCATGTTACAATGTTACTTTTTAATGTTATTTTGTTGGTTAGTTTGTGAAAATGCAATATATAAGGAAAAGATAATTATAATACAAGCAATCCAAAAAGTACAAAAAATACAAAGTTCTTTCTCCTTCTTCCTTCTTCTCCGGCGAGACTGTCGCCGCCAACCACCACCTCCTTCTTCTCTGGCGAGACAACCACCGTCACCACCATCATCTCCGACCACCCCAACCACGACGCCGGCGCCGGCAGCAAGGGCTTCGCCCGTACGTAGCAAACCGTCACCATCTCTTGGATCGCCGCCCATCAAATCCATACGATTCCCATATGCGTCCCTTGACAACCAGTTTAGAACGAATGAGGGCAACGCCCGTACCGTATCCACCCGAAAACGAACCTGATTCTTGCCGGAAAAGTCGTCGGAGATGTCGCCGGAGGTGGTGGCGGTGGTTGTCTCGCCGGAGAAGAAGGAAGAAGGAGGAGGTGTGGCGGTCGCCGGAGAAGAAGGTGGTGGTTGGCGACGGCAGTCTCGCCGGAAAAGAAGGAAGAAGGAGGAATAACCTTGTACTTTTGTACTTTTTTGATTGCATGTACTATAATTAACCCACCCCTATATATATATATAGGGATATGTATGTGTGTATGTATATATATATGTATAATATATTATATACTCAAGTTATATATATATATATATATATATATAGGGAAAAGATAAAATGAGTCCAGCTTATTTTGAGTCCAATTTGAGTCCATTGATTTTCTTTCATCTCCTCAAATTCCAACCACCTCCTACCACCACCACCATCATCTCCGACCACCACCATGATTTTCCGGCGACGGCGATCACCGCCACCACGACTTACACATGTGTAAGTTAACTTACACATGTGTAAGTTACATGGACCCTTTTTGGACTCAAATTAAGCTGGACTCAATTTATCCCACCCCTATATATATATATATATATATATATATTATAATATATATATATATATAGGGGAAAGTTATTTTAGGACCACCTCTTAGATTAAGACCAAATCTGAGCCACTCATTTTCTTCCCTCTCCTCAAATCTCAACCACTCATTTTTCTCTCATTCTTCCTCTCTACAGCCACCACTTTTATCTCCGGCCATCACCTTCATCTCCGCCCACCACCATCATCTCCGGCGAACCACTGCCGCCACCATCATCTCCGACCACCCAGTCACGACGCCGGCGCCGGCAGCAAGGGCGGAGCCCGTACCGTATCAAACCGCCACCATCTCTTGGATCGCCGCCCATCAAATCCATACGATTCCCATATGCGTCCCGTGACAACCAGTTTAGAACGGATGAGGGCAACGCACCGTATCCACCTGAAAACGAAACTGATTCTCGCTGGAAAATTCGCTGGAGATGTCGCCATCGCCGGAATATGGAAAACGGGATTTGAGATTTGAGGAGAGAGAAGAAAATGAATGGCTGAGATTTAGTCATAATGGTCCTAATCTAAGAGGTGGTCCTAAAATAACCCACCCATATATATATATATATATATATATTATAATATATATATATATATATACTTGCTAAAATGATACATAAGGTCAGACATGCCCGCACTATGTTGCGGGTAATAGTATTCATTAACGGTATTTAATTACTTCTATATTGACTATTTCAACTGATTATACTCTGATATGTTACATTCATTTTTGAGAAATATTTTTAGTAGATTATAAAATAGCACTACTATAGTTTTTTTTTTAATATAACTTAACATATAGTTATTTTTAGTATTCTGTGTATATTTTTAATTACAAAAAAGTTCATTTATTCTTTGATTAATAATTTTTTATATGAAATATATTTGTGATTTTCATAATTAAAGTTAAAAGTACATTAATTAAGATAAATTTAATAAGGTAATTATAAAAATGATAACTTTAACTAAATATATAAATCTTGTTTGAAATACATTTTGAATAAAAAGATCTCCTTATAAAGGTTTTAAAATTTTTTTCATAAAAATGTTTAAAATGAAAGATTGTTTAAAAAGAATTGTAAAAAAAGCTTTGATTCTTAGCCCCAACCCAAAAAAATCAAGCCCCTAACGATTTAACCACAACGCCAACTTTAAGCTTTTCTGTCAAACATACTCACAAAGTGTATTAATTGAGGCGATAGAGATTTATCGGTCATTTCAAATATTGAATAGTTAAACTTTTAAGTTTTAACACCACAATGAAATCTTTATAAAGGATCATAGGATACACAATAAAATTTTTATATTTAATTTGATATACTATAGAGTATATTTTGATAATGCATTATAAGAAGTATAAAGTAAGTAGAACCTCTATAAATTAATACTCAATAAGTTAATAACCTTGATAGAATTAATAATTGGTCCGGTCTCAACTTGGTACCAATACAAAATTGGATCTCAATCGATAAAATAATAAGATTATAAATTTTTTGAAATCCAGTGTAAATACGTTGGTCCTAGCGAAACTATAAATTAATAATTCCTAAAATATTTCAAAATTCTAGGATTGTCTAGTAAAAAATTGTAACACCCCGAGCTAGGCTCGAAATACTACCGAAAAGATATAGCGTATGCATGGGATTATCGTAGAACATGAACTATATGAAATAAAGGGGATTCGGTGAATCCAACATCCACAAACAAGTACATAATGCATATTGCAAATAAGGGCAAATGAATCCTGGATCCATGTAAGTCCAAGCCCAAGCTCTAGCACTAGCATCAGTCAACCGACACATCTTGGACTCTCTTGAATACCTGAAAAGTGTACTAAACAAGGTCAACACTAGGTTGGTGAGTTCGTAGGAGCAATGACAAAGATCTAATGCCAAAGCCATTCACAATGTGAACAAGCATAAAGAGCAAGGAACACACTTACCGTAGTCCATAAAAGGCACAAATACTCAATTTAGGTTGGCTCATAACACCACCTAATCACACATGCATTCATTGAACGCAATACACTATAACTAGAATACAAATAATGAGCGAGAACAATTTATGTCAATAACAACTAGTATCAACAAGAACTATGACCTCAAACATGTCCATAATGCACATGCACACATTTCACCTCAATTGCCCACCAACTCAACCAAAACACAATGCACATACATTTCATACGACTTTATATTTAAGGAATCTTGGATGCTTATATATAGGGTCACCCGCAGCCTTCCCACCACATCCGCAACTCATTAAATGTATCATCGTCTTCCATGTATGTACAACTATCCTAAATATAAATAAGAACAATCATGCTCCATCAATCCATAATCCTCACACATGTACTCACAAAAATGAACTACTCAAGATAGTTAGAATGCGCATAATAACCAAGAACAAGTAATAATGATATCAATAAGTATCTAACAAGTTCTATAATGCCAACATGTCTAACAATGTCCCTCAAATGTACTCAATTGCACGTTATGTACTTCATTGTACTCAATTGCACGTAATGTACTTCATTGTACTCAATTGCACGTAATGTACTTCATTGTACTCAATTGCACGTAATGTACTTCATTGTACTCAATTGCACGTAATGTACTTCATTGTACTCAATTGCACGTAATGTACTTCATTGTACTCAATTGCACGTAATGTACTTCATTGTACTCAATTGCACGTAATGTACTTCATTGTACTCAATTGCACGTAATGTACTTCATTGTACTCAATTGCACGTAATGTACTTCATTGTACTCAATTGCACGTAATGTACTTCATTGTACTCAATTGCACGTAATGTACTTCATTGTACTCAATTGCACGTAATGTACTTCATTGTACTCAATTGCACGTAATGTACTTCATTGTACTCAATTGCACGTAATGTACTTCATTGTACTCAATTGCACGTAATGTACTTCATTGTACTCAATTGCACGTAATGTACTTCATTGTACTCAATTGCACGTAATGTACTTCATTGTACTCAATTGCACGTAATGTACTTCATTGTACTCAATTGCACGTAATGTACTTCATTGTACTCAATTGCACGTAATGTACTTCATTGTACTCAATTGCACGTAATGTACTTCATTGTACTCAATTGCACGTAATGTACTTCATTGTACTCAATTGCACGTAATGTACTTCATTGTACTCAATTGCACGTAATGTACTTCATTGTACTCAATTGCACGTAATGTACTTCATTGTACTCATTGCACGTAATGTACTTCATTGTACTCAATTGCACGTAATGTACTTCATTGTACTCAATTGCACGTCATGTACTCCAAATGTCCACACATAACCAATAATACCATGTGTATATACTTCGTACGATACTACTTTTGAAAGGCCTTTGATGCTTATATATAGGGTCACCCGCAGCCTTCCCACCACATCTCCAACCTTTCAAAGGTATTACCGTCTTCCATATATACACAACTAACCTAATAATCATCCAACACACACATACAATAATCATATAACAACCACGTATTTGTACGTCAACATTTCCATCAATTAAACAATGTCATCACCCAAGACACACAAACATATGCACAAACAAGTCATGTCATAAATCGAGAAAATCAAGCGTATGCACAATTGAACTATGTCATCAATCAAAGCACACATATAAATGCACACATACAAGCAAGTAAGCACACAAGGTTGTACACTTTTCAGCCCGAATCTCAATTGAGTAGGGAGCTACGAAAACTCACCTTGATTTCCAAGCAAAACGACAAGTTAATATCGAGCTTTAAATGTCCAACAACCGCCACGTGTCCATAACCTAACAAGGTACATCACAATACAATCAATTTTAACCTTAACAACCCTAAACGAGCTGGTCTATTAGGTTCAAGTCAAGTCACAACCCCACAAACGCTTCAATGACTTTCCGGGGTATGACCAAGACACTTTGAATCGACATTTTTAGAAATGGAAAAGGATTCAGATCAAAAGGACTATACCATGTGAAAGTAGACTCTCTCACGATTCCAACGATAGGTCATAAGACTTGTTTGGAGATACGGTTTAAAAGTTATTAACATTTGGAAATCGACGCGCATTTAATCACCGTAACTATCCACTGCGTCGCAGTGAGCCAGGACTAAGCTCACTGCGCCGCAGTGGCTTAGTCAGACCAGAACCAGAAACAATTCACTGCGCCGCAGTGAGCCAGGACTAAGCTCACTGCGCCGCAGTGGCTAGGTCAGACCAGAAAGCCAGAAACAATTCACTGCGCCGCAGTGAGCCAGGAGGCTCACTGCGCCGCAGTGACCACAAACTGCAGCCAGCACCTGCAGGTTATGCAGGAGCCACGAACCAAAAACCCAAATTTCTTGCTACCTAGACCAAGAAATCGATTTGCACAACTTCGGGACCCATTTCTGAACATAACAGACTCATTTGAACATAACCCACCTCATAAACCCGAATCATAACATCAAATTCATGCCCAAATCATTTGACCCATTTCAAAACCCTAATTTAACCCTAATCGCGTTTTGACCCGATTCGTGACCCGAATTTACTTGTAATCAACTAGAAGCAAGTTAATAAACATAAAATGATGATTAAGGGATGAGTTTCACTTACTAATTCTTCTTCCAAAAGCTTTACCCGAATTTGACCCAAAAGAGGATGTTCTTGCACTTTTTGATGACCCAAATCTTGATATGATGCAAAGGAGATGAAATAGATGATGTTCTAGCACTAATCTAACTTGAAACCATAATCTTGGTGTAAGAATCTTAGAGAGAGATAGAGAGAATGAGAGTGTGTTTTTGTTTCTTGGAAGTGAACTAGAGAGAAGAAGAAGATAGAATGAAATGGGTGGAGGAGGAGGGGTTAGAAGGGGCCGGCCTAGACTCCAAAAGGGTAGGCTCCCGCTCCGCTAAATTCGACAAATAGCTAAACGTTAATCCTTTAAATGCCAAAATGAACTCACAACATACTTTAACTTAACGTTTCGCTAAACTCCTTATTCTCCCAAGTTTCTACCTTGATTTACAAAAGTCATTTACATTTAGTTGTTTTTAAGTTGTAAGCATCGATTAGCACGACTAATGAACTCGACTAGCGCATAAGTCCCAAATTGCACGACAATTTGATCAATATGTACACATTGCACTTAAATGAACCCCAAAAGACTTAAGTTTATCTTACTAACCAAGTTGTTAGCCAACTGGCACAAATAGTCAACGGGTCAAGAGTCACGGTTGTTACATCATTCCCCCGTTAAAGGAATTTCGTCCCGAAATTCGACAAAACCCTAGTTAATGAATATAAGTGGTTACTTAGATCTCATATGGTCCTCTCGTTCACAAATGAACTCGGTTTCACGTCTTGCACTCCATCTAACTTTGACCATCGTGTGATGTTTGTTCTTTAGCCTCTTGGTCTCCCGGTCTAAGATCTCTACCGGCTCTTCCACAAAATTGAGCTTCTTATCTACTTGAATCTCGTTCATAGGCATATGTAATGTAGGATCCGTCAAGCACTTCCCTAAGTTACAAATATGGAACACATCATGCACACCGTTATGTTCTCGAGGTAGCCTCAACTGGTAAGCCACTTGCCCACTCGTTCAATGATCTCAAAGATCCAATGTACCTTGGTCTTAAGTTTGCCTTTCTTTACCAAATGAATGACACTTTCCTACGGGGAGACTTTCACAAGCACATAACCACCCACATATTGAACTCCAATGGTCTATGCCTCGTATAGGCGTATTTCCTTTGTCTCTCACGACCAATTGTAATCTCTCCTTGATTTGAGAAATCGCCTTTGTTGTCTCGACTACTATTATTGGCCCTATAAGTTGGCTTCCGTCAATCTCTACTCAAGCAAGTTGAGAACGATACTTTCTACCATAAGGTGCCCTAGACGGAGCCCTTTGAACACTCGCATAGTAACTATCATTACACGAGAACCCAATTAAAGGTAAATGATCTTCTTAAGTTCCACCAATGTCAATAGCACAAGCCCTCAACATGTCTTCAAGCGTTTGAATGGTTCTTTCAGTTTTGTCCATCCATTAAGGATGAAACGCCGTACTCATGTCAAGTTGAGTACTCATTGCTCGTTGAAAAGGCTTTCCAAAAATTTAGTTATACCGGATGTTTCCTTCGGCAACGGTAGAACCCGTAACTCCTTACTTAGACGCCACTTCTTCAATGTACAAATGCGCATGGTGTCAAACTTTTCGGTCTCACGAATGGCTAAGAAGCGAGCCGACTTTGTCAACCGATCTACGATCACCCATCTAGTATCACAACCACTTCTTGTCTTCGGTAACTTCGTAATGAAGTTCATTGCAATCCGTTCCCATTTCCACTCCGGTGTCACCGGTTGCACCAATAAAGTCCTTCATATCAAAGTACATCATCTCCGAGCCCGGATGGGCCGAATATGCCGACCTGTGGGCTTCATTCATGAGAAATGTCCTCAAATTGCCGAAAAATGAGAACCCAAGTCTTCCAATTAAGTATAGCCCATTGTCTTCCTTTATACCGAATTGTTGCTCTATTCCATCTAATCTTTCATTACCAAAACTCTCCGGTAAAGCAGCTTGTACGTGTGCTCCTATGGTCCTGTCACGAATACTTTGCTCCACCGTGAGACTCATGGCTCTTGTCCTTCTCGGCTTGACCCTTTCCTTTATACTAAAAGCATCGGCTACGACGTTAGCTTTGCCCGGATGGTAGCGAATATCACAATCATAATTACTAAAAGTTCAAGTCATCTCTCTTTGTCTCGTATTCAACTCACTTGATCGAAAATATGTTGAAGACTTCTATGATCGGTGTAAATTACACATTTGGTGCCTTAAGGTAATGTCTCCAACACTTTCAAGCGAACACAACCACCCCAATTTCTAAATCATGAGTGGGGCAGTTTTCTTCATGCACCTTAAGTTAACGGGAGGCATAAGCAATGATCTTGCCCCTCTCAACGCCTCCAATTCTTGACCGCTTCAATCTTGCTAGGAACTACATGAATTTCATCTTTGCTCACCACATGACCGAGGAGATGAACTTCTTCTACCAACTCGCAATTAGGAGAATTTCAGGGAAGAGGGGTACAGAGAAAAGAAAGAGGAAGGGGGGGGGATGACGAGGAGATGAACTTCTTCTACCAACTCGCAATTAGGAGAGTCTCGCATACAAATTCTCTTTTCTAAGCAAGTCTAGCACTTCGCGTAAATGTTCGGCAAGATCTTCCTTCATCCTCGAGTAAACAAGTATATCATTAATAAGGGTAGTGATAGGCTTGTCCAAGTTGGGCCATCACACCCGCATTCACCAAGCCCATGAACACCGTCGGTGCATTAGTCAACCCAAAGGGACACGGTGTATCCTAAATGCACATACTTTGTAGGAAACATTGTCTTTGAGATGTCATTATTATGGACGCGCAGTTGGCTCTAGCCTGAGTGAAGGTAAATCTTGGAGGAGGGATTAACACCTTCTGGTTGATCAAATGAGTCCTCATTTATCGAAAATTGATACTGGTTCTTCATCGTGAGCTTGTTCACTGCCCGGAAATCGATACACCTCATAAAAACCCATCGTTCTCCCTGGAAACAGA
Source organism: Erigeron breviscapus (assembly GCA_034093135.1). NCBI lineage: Eukaryota > Viridiplantae > Streptophyta > Magnoliopsida > Asterales > Asteraceae > Erigeron > Erigeron breviscapus. The sequence continues at coordinate 252,128,126 of CM067167.1, forward strand.
ATAGAAGTTCCCCATGGCGATTGGTTATGATGAATGAACTCTTTCTCTTGAAGCTCCTTAGGTTGAGGTTCCAACTATTGTATCTCCGTTAAGGCGAGTTTATAAGGGGCTTTGGCTACGGATGCGACGTTAGGAGTTAGTTAGGTACAAAATCAAGTTGTCGAGACGGGGGGTAAGCCAGATGAATCGCCCAGAAGTGCATCGGGAAGGTCGTGAACAAAAAGGGATGGTCTTCAACTCAACTATTGTAGCGGTAGCACTAAGTACTTCTGAACTAAAAGGATTTGATGTTTCAAATTGAACTCTTAAGACCTCATCGTTAAACAAGGGTATCTTGACCACTCTTCCACCACAACCAATAACCGCATTAATCGTCAACCTCCAATCTAAGCCCGTAATGACGCCAAACTTCCCATATCGAATGACATAGAATCGATGAATACATCTACGTTGTTTAAAGTCAAGAAAAATCACGGAGTATTTGACTAGGTCTAGTTAGAGCACCATTGACCATTTCAATATCAAGCACATGGTTTAAGGCACGAGGATGGATATCTATCGAAGGAACGAAGCTATGCTCAGCATCATTAATCAAATAACACCTTGGCGTAATTATCGTTTAGAGTAAATGTACCCGTCACCACATTAGGATCGTTGCGAACTTCAGTAGTACCCGCCGCAAAAGTTCACCTACCGATACGGTTAATTGTATCCACCCTAGTAAAGATCTTAAAGTTTATGACCCGAAGGTTAGTCTCAAGTTCTTACATGTTAGTCACACAAGTAGTCAATGCTCTCGTACCGACATGTCACACATAGATGATATCTTTACACTAAGGCGAAAGTACTAATGTTCTAGGGGAATCGTTATGTATCATGCTATAATATCAAGTTCACACTAATTGTTCATCATCAAACCACAATAGTAGTTAGTGCATTCATGCCTACACACTACACATTTTTAATGTCTTTACGCTAAGGCCAATATATAAATGTTCTCAAGTAACTGTCATATATCATGCTATCCTACCAACATATCATACTTGTCTCATATCAACACACTAAGGACAATATCTCAAAGTTCTCAAGTAATCATTATCTATCATGTTCTCATGTCTAGTTCACAACATTTGTCCACCAACATAGTCAAGTACTCATATTCAACACATCACATCACAAGCAACTAAAACAAGTGGTCCAAAGTATAATCCGAATCTGATATGCTCCATAGTTATTGACCGGGTATGTATACAGGGTGTACCAGCGGCTAACCCTCCACCCAATCAACTCCCATTAAGCATATCGGTTCCTTATTATACTCTAAGCCAAACGGTGCAATCCGTGATGTCATTAACTTGTTATAATACCGGGTAACCATAAAATAGTTGATCAGGCTCTTTTAGGGTTGCCACAATATTATATCATGTTAATACCATAACTTCATCTTGCTCTATTCATCAAACAATATCGATTCAATCATCTCAATCCAACAATATGCACATGACCTCATTTACTTCCAATACCACATTGACCTCATGCACTTGACCATCACACAACAACACATTGTCCATATCAACCCAATTGTACTCATGTTATCACATTTATCACATTGTACTTGTCCCACATCACATATTGTTCACATTGTGCTCTTCACAAAACAACACGTTGATCACATAGCACTCATCTCAAGCCAACACATTGTCCAAATGTACTCATTTCATTATGTATAACGATCCTGCCTACGAACTCTTAGTGTACACTTACAAGGTTCATACAATTCACGTTGCATTCAAAATTCCTAACCATGCATGCTATATGAAGAGTTTTTACTTAAGCCGTAGTCTAGGTCAAACCGCCTAATTCTCTACGACCACGCATGGGCCACCATTCTGTAACACCCCGAGCTAGGCTCGAAATACTACCGAAAAGATATAGCGTATGCATGGGATTATCGTAGAATGAACTATATGAAATAAAGGGGATTCGGTGAATCCAACATCCACAAACAAGTACATAATGCATATTGCAAAATAAGGGCAAATGAATCCTGGATCCATGTAAGTCCAAGCCCAAGCTCTAGCACTAGCATCAATCAACCGACCCATCTTGGACTCTCTTGAATACCTGAAAAGTGTACTAAACAAGGTCAACACTAGGTTGGTGAGTTCGTAGGAGCAATGACAAGGATCTAATGCCAAAGCCATTCACAATGTGAACAAGCATAAAGAGCAAGGAACACACTTACCGTAGTCCATAAAAGGCACAAATACTCAATTTAGGTTGGCTCATAACACCACCTAATCACACATGCATTCATTGAACGCAATACACTATAACTAGAATACAAATAATGAGCGAGAACAATTTATGTCAATAACAACTAGTATCAACAAGAACTATGACCTCAAACATGTCCATAATGCACATGCACACATTTCACCTCAATTGCCCACCAACTCAACCAAAACACAATGCACATACATTTCATACGACTTTACATTTAAGGAATCTTGGATGCTTATATATAGGGTCACCCGCAGCCTTCCCACCACCCCCCCCCCCCCCCCCCCCCCCCCCCCCCTCCCCCCCCCCTTCCCACCACATCCGCAACTCATTAAATGTATCATCGTCTTCCATGTATGTACAACTATCCTAAATATAAATAAGAACAATCATGCTCCATCAATCCATAATCCTCACACATGTACTCACAAAAATGAACTACTCAAGATAGTTAGAATGCGCATAATAACCAAGAACAAGTAATAATGATATCAATAAGTATCTAACAAGTTCTATAATGCCAACATGTCTAACAATGTCCCTCAAATGTACTCAATTGCACGTCATGTACCTCATTATGCTCAAATGCACGTAATGTACTTCATTGTACTCAATTGCACGTAATGTACTTCATTGTACTCAATTGCACGTAATGTACTTCATTGTACTCAATTGCACTTAATGTACTTCATTGTACTCAATTGCACGTAATGTACTTCATTGTACTCAATTGCACGTAATGTACTTCATTGTACTCAATTGCACGTAATGTACTTCATTGTACTCAATTGCACGTCATGTACTCCAAATGTCCACACATAACCAATAATACCATGTGTATATACTTCGTACGATACTACTTTTGAAAGGCCTTGATGCTTATATATAGGGTCACCCGCAGCCTTCCCACCACATCTCCAACCTTTCAAAGGTATTACCGTCTTCCATATATACACAACTAACCTAATAGTCATCCAACACACACATACAATAAGCATATAACAACCACGTATTTGTACGTCAACATTTCCATCAATTAAACAATGTCATCACCCAAGACACACAAACATATGCACAAACAAGTCATGTCATAAATCGAGAAAAAATCAAGCGTATGCACAATTGAACTATGTCATCAATCAAGCATTCAATCACACAATCAACAACGAAGCACATAAGTGTACACTTTTCAGCCCGAATCTCAATTGAGTAGGGAGCTACGAAACTCACCTTGATTTCCAAGCAAAACGACAAGTTAATATCGAGCTATAAATGTCCAACAACCGCCACGTGTCCACAACCTAACAAGGTACATCACAATACAATCAATTTTAACCTTAACAACCCTAAACGAGCTGGTCTATTAGGTTCAAGTCAAGTCACAACCCCACAAACGCTTCAATGACTTTCCGGGGTATGACCAAGACACTTTGAATCGACATTTTTAGAAATGGACAAGGATTCAGATCAAAAGGACTATACCATGTGAAAGTAGACTCTCTCACGATTCCAACGATAGGTCATAAGACTTGTTTGGAGATACGGTTTAAAAGTTATTAACATTTGGAAATCGACGCGCATTTAATCACCGTAACTATCCACTGCGTCGCAGTGAGCCAGGACTAAGCTCACTGCGCCGCAGTGGCTTAGTCAGACCAGAACCAGAAACAATTCACTGCGCCGCAGTGAGCCAGGACTAAGCTCACTGCGCCGCAGTGGCTAGGTCAGACCGGAAAGCCGAAACAATGCACTGCGCCGCAGTGAGCCAGAGGAGGGCTCACTGCGCCGCAGTGACCACAAACTGCAGCCAGCACCTGCAGGTTATGCAGGAGCCACGAACCAAAACCCAAATTTCTTGCTACCTAGACCAAGAAATCGATTTGCACAACTTCGGGACCCATTTCTGAACATAACAGACTCATTTGAACATAACCCACCTCATAAACCCGAATCATAACATCAAATTCATGCCCAAATCATTTGACCCATTTCAAAACCCTACATTAACCCTAATCGCGTTTTGACCCGATTCGTGACCCGAATTTACTTGTAATCAACTAGAAGCAAGTTAATAAACATAAAATGATGATTAAGGGATGAAGTTTCACTTACTAATTCTTCTTCCAAAAGCTTTACCCAAATTTGACCCAAAAGAGGATGTTCTTGCACTTTTTGATGACCCAAATCTTGATATGATGCAAAGGAGATGAAATAGATGATGTTTCTAGCACTAATCTAACTTGAAACCATAATCTTGGTGTAAGAATCTTAGAGAGAGATAGAGAGAATGAGAGTGTGTTTTTGTTCTTGGAAGTGAACTAGAGAGAAGAAGAAGATAGAATGAAATGGGTGGAGGAGGAGGGGTTAGAAGGGGGCCGGCCTAGACTCCAAAAGGGTAGGCTCCCGCTCCGCTAAATTCGACAAATAGCTAAACGTTAACCTTTAAATGCCAAAACGAACTCACAACATACTTTAACTTAACGTTTCGCTAAACTCCTTATTCTCCCAAGTTTCTACCTTGATTTACAAAAGTCATTTACATTTAGTTGTTTTTAAGTTGTAAGCATCGATTAGCACGACTAATGAACTCGACTAGCGCATAAGTCCCAAATTGCACGACAATTTGATCAATATGTACACATTGCACTTAAATGAACCCCAAAAGACTTAAGTTTATCTTACTAACCAAGTTGTTAGCCAACTGGCACAAATAGTCAACGGGTCAAGAGTCACGGTTGTTACATCATTCCCCCGTTAAAGGAATTTCGTCCCGAAATTCGACAAAACCCTAGTTAATGAATATAATGTGGTTACTTAGATCTCATATGGTCCTCTCGTTCACAAATGAACTCGGTTTCACGTCTTGCACTCCATCTAACTTTGACAATCGTGTGATGTTTGTTCTTTAGCCTCTTGGTCTCCCGGTCTAAGATCCCTACCTCTACCGGCTCTTCCACAAAATTGAGCTTCTTGTCTACTTAAATCTCGTTCATAAGCATATGTAATGTAGGATCCGTCAAGCACTTCCCTAAGTTACAAATATGGAACACATCATGCACACCGTTATGTTCTCGAGGTAGCCTCAACTGGTAAGCCACTTGCCCACTCGTTCAATGATCTCAAAGATCCAATGTACCTTGGTCTTAAGTTTGCCTTTCTTTACCAAATGAATGACACTTTCCTACGGGGAGACTTTCACAAGCACATAACCACCCACATATTGAACTCCAATGGTCTATGCCTCGCATAGGCGTATTTCCTTTGTCTCTCACAACCAATTTAGTTATACCGGATGTTTCCTTCGGCAACGGTAGAACCCGTAACTCCTTACTTAGACGCCACTTCTTCAATGTACAAATGCGCATGGTGTCAAACTTTTCGGTCTCACGAATGGCTAAGAAGCGAGCCGACTTTGTCAACCGATCTACGATCACCCATATAGTATCACAACCACTTCTTGTCTTCGGTAACTTCGTAATGAAGTTCATTGCAATCCGTTCCCATTTCCACTCCGGTGTCACCGGTTGCACCAATAAAGTCCTTCATATCAAAGTACATCATCTCCGAGCCCGGATGGGCCGAATATGCCGACCTGTGGGCTTCATTCATGAGAAATGTCCTCAAATTGCCGAAAAATGGGAACCCAAGTCTTCCAATTAAGTATAGCCCATTGTCTTCCTTTATACCGAATTGTTGCTCTATTCCATCTAATCTTTCATTACCAAAACTCTCCGGTAAAGCAGCTTGTACGTGTGCTCCTATGGTCCTGTCACGAATACTTTGCTCCACCGTGAGACTCATGGCTCTTGTCCTTCTCGGCTTGACCCTTTCCTTTATACTAAAAGCATCGGCTACGACGTTAGCTTTGCCCGGATGGTAGCGAATATCACAATCATAATTACTAAAAGTTCAAGTCATCTTCTTTGTCTCGTATTCAACTCACTTGATCGAAAATATGTTGAAGACTTCTATGATCGGTGTAAATTACACATTTGGTGCCTTAAGGTAATGTCTCCAACACTTTCAAGCGAACACAACCACCCCAATTTCTAAATCATGAGTGAGGCAGTTTTCCTCATGCACCTTAAGTTAACGGGAGGCATAAGCAATGATCTTGCCCCTCTCAACGCCTCCAATTCTTGACCGCTTCAATCTTGCTAGGAACTACATGAATTTCATCTTTGCTCACCACATGACCGAGGAGATGAACTTCTTCTACCAACTCGCAATTAGGAGAGTCTCGCATACAAATTCTCTTTTCTAAGCAAGTCTAGCACTTCGCGTAAATGTTCGGCAAGATCTTCCTTCATCCTCGAGTAAACAAGTATATCATTAATAAGGGTAGTGATAGGCTTGTCCAAGTTGGGCCATCACACCCGCATTCACCAAGCCCATGAACACCGTCGGTGCATTAGTCAACCCAAAGGGACACGGTGTATCCTAAATGCACATACTTTGTAGGAAACATTGTCTTTGAGATGTCATTATTATGGACGCGCAGTTGGCTCTAGCCTGAGTGAAGGTAAATCTTGGAGGAGGGATTAACACCTTCTGGTTGATCAAATGAGTCCTCATTTATCGAAAATTGATACTGGTTCTTCATCGTGAGCTTGTTCACTGCCCGGAAATCGATACACCTCATAAAAACCCATCGTTCTCCCTGGAAACAGAATAGAAGTTCCCCATGGCGATTGGTTATGATGAATGAACTCTTTCTCTTGAAGCTCCTTAGGTTGAGGTTCCAACTATTGTATCTCCGTTAAGGCGAGTTTATAAGGGGCTTTGGCTACGGATGCGACGTTAGGAGTTAGTTAGGTACAAAATCAAGTTGTCGAGACGGGGGGGTAAGCCAGATGAATCGCCCAGAAGTGCATCGGGAAGGTCGTGAACAAAAAGGGATGGTCTTCAACTCAACTATTGTAGCAGTAGCACTAAGTACTTCTGAACTAAAGGATTTGATGTTTCAAATTGAACTCTTAAGACCTCATCGTTAAACAAGGGTATCTTGACCACTCTTCCACCACAACCAATAACCGCATTAATCGTCAACCTCCAATCTAAGCCCGTAATGACGCCAAACTCCCCATATCGAATGACATAGAATCGATGAATACATCTACATTGTTTAAAGTCAAGAAAAATCACGGAGTATTTGACTAAGTCTAGTTAGAGCACCATTGACCATTTCAATATCAAGCACATGGTTTAAGGCACGAGGATGGATATCTATCGAAGGAACGAAGCTATGCTCAGCATCAGTAATCAAATAACACCTTGGCGTAATTATCGTTTAGAGTAAATGTACCCGTCACCACATTAGGATCGTTGCGAACTTCAGTAGTACCCGCCGCAAAAGTTCACCTACCGATACGGTTAATTGTATCCACCCTAGTAAAGATCTTAAAGTTTATGACCCGAAGGTTAGTCTCAAAGTTCTTACATGTTAGTCACACAAGTAGTCAATGCTCTTGTACCGACATGTCACACATAGATGATATCTTTACACTAAGGCGAAAGTACTAATGTTCTAGGGGAATCGTTATGTATCATGCTATAATATCAAGTTCACACTAATTGTTCATCATCAAACCACAATAGTAGTTAGTGCATTCATGCCAACACACTACACATTTTTAATGTCTTTACGCTAAGGCCAATATATAAATGTTCTCAAGTAACTGTCATATATCATGCTATCCTACCAACATATCATACTTGTCTCATATCAACACACTAAGGACAATATATCAAAGTTCTCAAGTAATCATTTTCTATCATGTTCTCATGTCTAGTTCACAACATTTGTCCACCAACATAGTCAAGTACTCATATTCAACACATCACATCACAAGCAACTAAAACAAGTGGTCCAAAGTATAATCCGAATCTGATATGCTCCATAGTTATTGACCGGGTATGTATACAGGGTGTACCAGCGGCTAACCCTCCACCCAATCAACTCCCATTAAGCATATCGGATCCATATTATACTCTAAGCCAAACGGGTGCAATCCGTGATGTCATTAACTTGTTATAATACCGGGTAACCATAAAAGAGTTGATCGGGCTCTTTAGGGTTGCCACAATATTATATCATGTTAATGCCATAACTTCATCTTGCCCTAATTCATCAAACAATATCGATTCAATCATCTCAATCCAACAATATGCACATGACCTCATTTACTTCCAATAACCACATTGACCTCATGCACTTGACCATCACACAACAACACATTGTCCATATCAACCCAATTGTACTCATGTTATCACATTTATCACATTGTACTTGTCCCACATCACATATTGTTCACATTGTGCTCTTCACAAAACAACACGTTGATCACATAGCACTCATCTCAAGCCAACACATTGTCCAAATGTACTCATTTCATTATGTATAACGATCCTGCCTACGAACTTTTAGTGTACACTTACAAGGTTCATACAATTCACGTTGCATTCAAAATTCCTAATCATGCATGCTATATGAAGAGTTTTTACTTAAGCCGTAGTCTAGGTCAAACCACCTAATTCTCTACGACCACGCATGGGCCACCATTCTGTAACACCCCGAGCTAGGCTCGAAATACTACCGAAAAGATATAGCGTATGCATGGGATTATCGTAGAACATGAACTATATGAAATAAAGGGGATTCGGTGAATCCAACATCCACAAACAAGTACATAATGCATATTGCAAAATAAGGGCAAATGAATCCTGGATCCATGTAAGTCCAAGCCCAAGCTCTAGCACTAGCATCAATCAACCGACACATCTTGGACTCTCTTGAATACCTGAAAAGTGTACTAACAAGGTCAACACTAGGTTGGTGAGTTCGTAGGAGCAATGACAAGGATCTAATGCCAAAGCCATTCACAATGTGAACAAGCATGAAGAGCAAGGAACACACTTACCGTAGTCCATAAAAGGCACAAATACTCAATTTAGGTTGGCTCATAACACCACCTAATCACACATGCATTCATTGAACGCAATACACTATAACTAGAATACAAATAATGAGCGAGAACAATTTATGTCAATAACAACTAGTATCAACAAGAACTATGACCTCAAACATGTCCATAATGCACATGCACACATTTCACCTCAATTGCCCACCAACTCAACCAAAACACAATGCACATACATTTCATACGACTTTACATTTAAGGAATCTTGGATGCTTATATATAGGGTCACCCGCAGCCTTCCCACCACATCCGCAACTCATTAAATGTATCATCGTCTTCCATGTATGTACAACTATCCTAAATATAAATAAGAACAATCATGCTCCATCAATCCATAATCCTCACACATGTACTCACAAAAATGAACTACTCAAGATAGTTAGAATGCGCATAATAACCAAGAACAAGTACTAATGATATCAATAAGTATCTAACAAGTTCTATAATGCCAACATGTCTAACAATGTCCCTCAAATGTACTCAATTGCACGTCATGTACTTCATTGTACTCAATTGCACGTAATGTACTTCATTGTACTCAATTGCACGTTATGTACTTCATTGTACTCAATTGCACGTAATGTACTTCATTGTACTCAATTGCACGTAATGTACTTCATTGTACTCAATTGCACGTAATGTACTTCATTGTACTCAATTGCACGTTATGTACCTCAAATGCACGTAATGTACGCAAATGTACTCAATTGCACGTCATGTACTCCAAATGTCACATAACCAATAATACCATGTGTATATACTTCGTACGATACTACTTTTGAAAGGCCTTTGATGCTTATATATAGGGTCACCCGCAGCCTTCCACCACATCTCCAACCTTTCAAAGGTATTACCGTCTTCCATATATACACAACTAACCTAATAGTCATCCAACACACACATACAATAATCATATAACAACCACGTATTTGTACGTCAACATTTCCATCAATTAAACAATGTCATCACCCAAGACACACAAACATATGCACAAACAAGTCATGTCATAAATCGAGAAAATCAAGCGTATGCACAATTGAACTATGTCATCAATCAAAGCACACATATAAATGCACACACACAAGCAAGTAAGCACACAAGGTTGTACACTTTTCAGCCCGAATCTCAATTGAGTAGGGAGCTACGAAACTCACCTTGATTTCCAAGCAAAACGACAAGTTAATATCGAGCTTTAAATGTCCAACAACCGCCACGTGTCCACAACCTAACAAGGTACATCACAATACAATCAATTTTAACCTTAACAACCCTAAACGAGCTGGTCTATTAGGTTCAAGTCAAGTCACAACCCCACAAACGCTTCAATGACTTTCCGGGGTATGACCAAGACACTTTGAATCGACATTTTTAGAAATGGACAAGGATTCAGATCAAAAGGACTATACCATGTGAAAGTAGACTCTCTCACGATTCCAACGATAGGTCATAAGACTTGTTTGGAGATACGGTTTAAAAGTTATTAACATTTGGAAATCGACGCGCATTTAATCACCGTAACTATCCACTGCGTCGCAGTGAGCCAGGACTAAGCTCACTGCGCCGCAGTGGCTTAGTCAGACCAGAACCAGAAACAATTCACTGCGCCGCAGTGAGCCAGGACTAAGCTCACTGCGCCGCAGTGGCTTAGTCAGACCAGAACCAGAAACAATTCACTGCGCCGCAGTGAGCCAGGACTAAGCTCACTGCGCCGCAGTGGCTAGGTCAGACCGGAAAGCCGAAACAATGCACTGCGCCGCAGTGAGCCAGAGGAGGCTCACTGCGCCGCAGTGACCACAAACTGCAGCCAGCACCTGCAGGTTATGCAGGAGCCACGAACCAAAAACCCAAATTTCTTGCTACCTAGACCAAGAAATCGATTTGCACAACTTCGGGACCCATTTCTGAACATAACAGACTCATTTGAACATAACCCACCTCATAAACCCGAATCATAACATCAAATTCATGCCCAAATCATTTGACCCATTTCAAAACCCTAATTTAACCCTAATCACGTTTTGACCCGATTCGTGACCCGAATTTACTTGTAATCAACTAGAAGCAAGTTAATAAACATAAAATGATGATTAAGGGATGAGTTTCACTTACTAATTCTTCTTCCAAAAGCTTTACCCGAATTTGACCCAAAAGAGGATGTTCTTGCACTTTTTGATGACCCAAATCTTGATATGATGCAAAGGAGATGAAATAGATGATGTTTCTAGCACTAATCTAACTTGAAACCATAATCTTGGTGTAAGAATCTTAGAGAGAGATAGAGAGAATGAGAGTGTGTTTTTGTTTCTTGGAAGTGAACTAGAGAGAAGAAGAAGATAGAATGAAATGGGTGGAGGAGGAGGGGTTAGAAGGGGGCCGGCCTAGACTCCAAAAGGGTAGGCTCCCGCTCCGCTAAATTCGACAAATAGCTAAACGTTAATCCTTTAAATGCCAAAACGAACTCACAACATACTTTAACTTAACGTTTCGCTAAACTCCTTATTCTCCCAAGTTTCTACCTTGATTTACAAAAGTCATTTACATTTAGTTGTTTTTAAGTTGTAAGCATCGATTAGCACGACTAATGAACTCGACTAGCGCATAAGTCCCAAATTGCACGACAATTTGATCAATATGTACACATTGCACTTAAATGAACCCCAAAAGACTTAAGTTTATCTTACTAACCAAGTTGTTAGCCAACTGGCACAAATAGTCAACGGGTCAAGAGTCACGGTTGTTACAAAAATGAATCTATAGTAACCTTTTTTTATAACTTCAAATCTGTATTGAGTTCATCTTTAAACTTTCTCATTGCACTTTGGAGTTGAGTCATTGTCTTATCGTATCACAACAAGAAGTTGTGAAGAGTTGTTGCCGCTTGCAATGCTTTTTTTCCAAGTGACCGGTTCCAAAGCTACCGAATCATCCTCAACTTTGTCATTAACCAGATTTTGAATGGTACGCGCCACAATTTGTTCAATGCTTTGAACCTCGTAACATTCATTATTTTCACCAGGATAATCCAACAACTCATTCACACCCATTTTGTGTTGATAACGCATACCCGTAATCAAGTTCATTTAATGTGTGAATGTAATTGTACATGAAAATTTTGAAGGTCATACATAACAAATAGTACGTGTCGACTAAAGGATGTTACAATTAACCGTTTTTTAAAATTCAACTTTCATAATATACGATGATTGATTGATTCATATATCATTTTCTACTTTGTCCTTTCTAAATGTCTCAACTAATGCAACATTATTTTTTTAGTATTGTTTGATTTGTCGCAGCTTCGCAAAGGAGTTTAATAATATAAATAATAACGTGATACATTCAAATATATTACAAAACAGTATTAATAAATGAATTCATTAACAAAAACTATGAATAATTTTTATTGTGTTTTATGTATATTATTATTATTAGAAAATAGCAATTACGTTATTATGAAAACTTAATATGTTTATCTCGCGTATTAAACGGGAAATAATCTAGGGTTAGATATTAGGGTTAGATGGTGGCAGGCCCATTGGGCCGGTAGTATCAAACGCACGGTCATTGTAAACTCAATTTTCAAACTATGCCGTCTACACACGCTTCTAAATATATAATCTCGAGAAGACACGTTTCGATTTATCTACCATACATCCAAAATCCTAAATCAATGAAGAAAGGAGCGAAGCGTAAGGCGGCGGCAGCAGCAGCACCCCCCGATTCAACCGTCGCCGTCGACAACGGAGCAACCGTTGAAGAAGTTATTGGTCGGAAACCTAAACGCTCAAATCTTTCAAAACAGCGTGAATACGTATATCTGCGATATAATTATGAATTTTTTTTTTTTAATTAATAGGGAAAAGATAAAATGAGTCCACCTCCTAAAAAAAGTTCAGGGGTCTAATTACTAGCCGTCCGATCTAAAATTTTGAGCGGCCCAGATTACAATCTGGAAATAAACATGCGCGTACTCTCAAGGGTAACACCGTAATTTCCTCCTAGACAATAAAACCCCCTTTGGTCTTCTTTCCTCACACAGTAACACACACTCTGATTCTCCGATCTCCTTCTTGCTTTCTCCCCCCTCAAAAGTCAAACCTATCTCCTTCATTTCTCCGGTGTTAGCTCCGATCGATTTTTCGTGTTCTCCGATTAGTTCCTTTTTCTCCGGCGCTTTAATCCTACATTTTAATAAACCCTAATTTATACTCCGGTTGAACGATGGAGGAAAAAAAAACCATGGCGCACCACAGCTATAGCTACTGGTACGCAACATGATTTATTCTATTAATTTATCTTATTTTTATATAATTTATAGTTTTATTTATATGAAATTATATCATTTCAATTAAGTAAAAAGCCTGATATGCAAACAAGATAAAGATGCTTGAGGAGAAGATGTTACATCTCTAGCTAGGAAGTATTGGTACAACAACTAAATCGGAACAGGAAATAGAAAGAGATGTTCGTTATGAGTTTTTTCTTCTAGAGGTAATATTTGTTTATCTTTGTTTAATTTTATAAATTTCATTTAGATGTAAGTCTGTAACTAACAATTATACTCGTATTTGTTATATGAATTGTCATTTTCTACTAATGACCAGGTTGAATTGTCTACCTATTATATACTTTTTATGAAAACTTTGATACATTTTTATGAAAATCTGATAGATTATTGGTTTTGCCATTATTAACCAACACGTGGCTTTCTAGGCGTAAATAGTTGAAGACTATTAAATGTAGTTTTTTACACTTACGCCATCTCTTTTTTCGATTTCAAAGTCAAAACCTGTTATTTTGTACTAAATTCCATGTTTTGGTTTGGGGGGTGGTTGGTTGTTGAATTCCTCACGTGTCTTCTTTTGCAACTCAACTAAAGATCTGGTTGGTTGTTGTACTCAAAAAAGCATGGTTGTAAATCTCGGTTATCTAGGCCGATATATCCCCGATATATCGCTTATCGGTGGTCGACCGAGATGATATATTCCCTATATATCTCCGATATATCCCCAATAAATCCCCGATATATCGCTTATCGGTGGTCGACCGAGACGATACCGAAAAGCGATATTTACAACCTTGCAAAAAAGTATCAACATTGTATAAAACAGTATCAATATTATTTACAATCAAGTGAATTCATACTTGGGGTAGACTTATATGCATTAAATTTTCATAAGATAGTATCGTCATTGTATATAGTCAAGGGAATAAATATCAAGCGTAGGTTTCATAAGATAATATAAGTTGTAGTCCCTCATTGTCTGAATGTTCTTGTGAAGATTCTGAACTATGCTGTCACTTGAAGTGCCAATCAGGGTATCATTTTTTTTGTTGGAGTTACGACAAAGCACGTACCTCTTTCTGTTTCATATTGCAACACTTTCCTTCTTGAAATGCCTCATAATAATGGCAATATTTATTTTCTTGATGTACTTGGAACCTAGACTGCTTACCCGTATAGGTTTATAATTTAATATTTACTTGCCAATATTCTTATATGATGTTTTTGTCATTATTGAAGGGTGTCTTAGACTTTTGGTTGATTGTTAAAAGTTTCTTTAGTACATCTAAGATGTGTTGCTATTTTGACTTAACATGAATATGGTTGTAGTGTGTGGCCAGATATGCTGCATTACGAAGAAGTGAAGAACCTATGGTGTACTATCGGGCAGCTAATTTTGTATCAATTTGTTATGCCTGATCTTGTCAGCACGATGTCAAATCTTTTGCTTAAACTTCCTTTCTCCAGGAGGTATGTTATAAGTTTCCACGATGATCAATTTGTAATGATTTTCACGACAAGTGTGATTGTTATTTTGGTATTGTGTTATAATGTAACAAATTTTCATAAAAATGTATCAAGTACTTAAACTAAACTAGGTGCTAAGTACCAGCTACAACAAAACTGATTATCTTATTTTTGTATTTGAAGTTGCACAAATGATTGTTTAATTCTTGGATTAACATACTCTTATTGATTGCTGATTATTGTATCAGCAATGAACATATACACTAAATGAGTGTCAAATATTTGGGAATATAGGCCACAAATCAAGTCTCTCCAATTTATATCTTTAAGCTTTGTAAGAGATATGAACCATTTTTTACATTGGCAACTTTGAAGCTGACTTCATCATAGATTCGGAAAAATGAAAGTAAAATGCTACAATCTGTATGGAGCCAAAAGCATTTTTGTACCTTAAGCCTTGTGATTTTGTATAATTATTGGTTATTGCACTGAAAAAATCTCTTTCTTGGTCAAAAAACCCGAAAAAACCCCCAAAAAAACCCGGTCAAAACCGGGTCAATGTTTGACCCAAAACTGGGTTCAAACCGGGCCGGGTTGGGTCAAACCCGGTTTTGGTCTCGTTGACCAAAAACTTCAATATACACATTCAATACACACATTCAGTATTGGATATTTTCGTATATATATATATATATATATACAATACATATCGGGTTATAGTTGGAGTATATTTTCTGTTTGGTGCTTGGGAGGGACGGGGTCACCACAGCCCAATGTTCGGGGTGGTGGGGCTGGGAAGCAAACGCAGATAGGGATCGGGTGCATTTAAGTGTTTATTTTTCTTTTTAATTCCAAAAGTAGTCCTGGTAGTTCGGGCTGCACAACATGGGTAAAAGTGGTGCGTCCGGGTTGGGTTGGGGATAGTGATGTGGTGTTAGGGGTCGTCCGGGGTCACCCTTGCATACCTAGTGCTCTAATAAGGTACCCGAATCCAGCATCCAGTTACGATGATGGCTGTGAGAGTCGGAGGTTCTATGAATAATTCTTATGTTTGATTACATTATTGTATTTTTGATATCTTTAGGGACACTGGTTTAACAACTAAGGTTAGGCCTCTTAGTTTTGCTCATAGAGAAGCAAAAGCTTGAAGGAGGGAAAACGAGACAGGTTGATTTTCATATTCTTTGCTCTTTTTTTATCCGATTGGAAGGTTTTAATGATATTTTATACTGTCCATTTTGCTTTCAGATTCCAAGTATTGGAACATCTTGCTTGCAGCCTAAAGCAAGAGTTGGTATAGTAGTGCAAAGAACGCCTAAAATGATGTAGACCAGGACTAAAGAGATGGTGGCCGAAACCGAAACTCCTAAGTTTGTGCCCGGTCATTAAACAGAACTATCCTGTTAGCTTCTATAATCTATAATTTTGGCAGTTGTTTGCTAAATGAGGTAGTAACTAGTAAGTATATTATATTGACAGAGTGCAGAAACTCCAACATTCAAGATACCTCTTCTGCAGACATCATTGAGATCACAGTTTTCGAAGATTAGAAGTTCCAAAGAAGTAGAAGATGATCAACAAGAGAAAGCTCCAAAGTTTTAGGCTAGACCTGTAAACAAGAAGGTATAAACTGATAAAATTTCAGCATCTATGAAATTTCT
This sequence comes from Erigeron breviscapus, assembly GCA_034093135.1. Taxonomy (NCBI): domain Eukaryota; kingdom Viridiplantae; phylum Streptophyta; class Magnoliopsida; order Asterales; family Asteraceae; genus Erigeron; species Erigeron breviscapus. The sequence continues at coordinate 252,144,802 of CM067167.1, forward strand.
GCCATTGGTCCCATTTTGTTAAATTTACTATGTCCACTTGGAATTTCTGAAGATACTTGGAAAAGGAAAATGGGGAGCAAAACGGGTAACATGGATTGCTGTTATGGAGATGGCGGTGTCTTGCGAGAAGTTGCTCTCTGTTCTTCAGGTTAGCATATTGATATATGCGAGATTGATAAGATGGTAAAACAGTATTAATACTAGTTTAAATTATTGGGTAGAATGATCTAGGAATAGTTTTTGGAAGACAATATGCATTACAAATAGACTTTGGAAGACTTTCAACATGTTCCTATATTAGCTTAGCTAAGTTTTTTGATGTAACCCATTTTAGATGAACATATCCTAAATTGACCTATTCATAAGTAAATGAGACAAACTGCCATATTTCATTCAAATGTTGATATTTTTCATGCTTGACTTTGATTTTTTAACATATTAATGAAAAGCAGCATCAGCGTACCAAAACATCACTGTTGGGTGTGTTCATGTCAAGGGTGTGGTGGATGCACATACTATGGCATTGGAATGCCTTATGCAAGTGGAAGATAGTGCATGTATGAGACCGTGGTCCATTTTCCTGAACTAGTCCAGATGCTAAACAACCCTTATCCTTCATCCAAGCTTCCAGACAAGTAAGCTCCTATAACTATTTTCAATACCTACTAGTAGATGTGGACATGTGGTAGTTTTAACTTTTAATCCTCTTATCTGTCAATGAGTTTATTTCAGTTTGTTCCTATATCTCAACGGGTCAAATGGGTTAAAGTTTAATTTGCCCTAAAGTCTAATTTTGATATATGTAACCTCCTAAGTTTGCCCAAAACTCTATATTTTGTACGCATACAAAATATACACTATTTGTAATATAAAACACAAACATAGCAGGATTTCAAACCCACTCAACCTTATCCGACTGATATTTGAAATTTGCCATCTCAACCAGAACCAATGACCCGTTAACGGACCCACCTATTTTGCCACTTCTACCTTCAAGTACAGAGATGATAATAAACCAGTGACGTTGGACTCATTTGAAATGGATAGATCACCTGGTTGAGTTTGAATTATACAACCTACTTTCCGTTTTAACCATGGATCGACCTGAACTTTGTAATACTCAATAAGGAGGCTAAATTGCAAAGCTGGTACATGGAATGGTTGAAGTAAAAATAGATCCAAAATCATCTTATTGTTCAAAAATGCAATATCTTAATAGTTCATTTGATACATTAAATTTTACTTTTGTCTTGCAAACTCATCATCTTATTGTTCAAAAAATGCAATATCTTAATAGTTCATTTGATACATTAAATTTTACTTTTGTCTTGCAAACTCATCATCTTATTGTTCAAAAAATGCAGGTGGACTATTTTGTTGATTGTCACTACTCAGCTGTGGATAATCGAATCTTTTATGGTTATAGGTAGCACAAATGTTGCCAATTTGAGGGGGTGATATAAACCAAATGCAATGTCTAAAGACTTATTAGAAGTTTTTAGCCCAATTTATGTAATAAACTTCTTGATATAGACCAAAATGTCACATTCTCAACTTATCAATCCATATTGTCTTTTTTGGCATACCTAAAGATATGAATCCAAACAGCCTAATGCATATTTTTTTTGTTTTTTTTATAATTCTAATATGTGTATTGAGATTTATATTGTTAATATGGTTAAATAATATGGACTTAGATAAACTTAGGTAACTTTAACTTTCGTTATGTGATATGATGTAAAAAATTTAGACATTCAATAACTTTTTAAATAACAGCTTATGTGTATTAAGGATCTCTTATTCTTTGTTAATAATTTTTAAAAATTAAAAATGTATCAATATTTCTCAAAAATGTATCATTTGATTTGTTTACCTATGTAAAATTATATAAAGATATATAAAAAAAAAAGTTGTCAATCAACATCTCAACATTAATAACAAAATACATAAACTAATGTTTATACAATAGTATCTAATATTATACATTTTAAATAATAATAATAATAAAAAAAAGAGTTAAACCTGATCGGTATCACTTATGGTATCTTTATCATTGATATCAAGTTAAGTAAGAATGATCGGTATCACTTGTATCCTCATTTTCGATATGGCGAGTCACCGGCATGAGTTTTATGCAGTGTGCGTTTTGGGTATCAAGACGGTACATGGGACCAGAGAGTTCCCACCTATTTTTTTTTTAACTTACACATGGGTAAGTAGTATAACTTACACATGTGTAAGATAGATATCAAAATCAAATGATTATTTAGAACTGTTAAGGTGTATACCTTACACATGTGTAAGTTGTATAATACACATGTGTAAGTTAGATATCAAAATCAAATGATTATCCAAATCTCGTAAGTTTTTATACCTTACACGTGTAAGTTGTATACTTACACATGTGTAAGTTGTAAGTTAATTATCAAAATCAAATGATTATTCTGGTAAGTTGTATACGTAAGTTGTATATGTTACACATGTGTAAGTTGTATACTTACACATGTGTAAGTTGTATACTTACACATGTGTAAGTTATATATTAAAAGCAAATGAATTAATTTACACATAGTAGATATCAAAATCAAATAATTATCCAAAACTCATAAGTTGTATACCTTACATATGTGTAAGTTGTAAGTTAATTATCAAAATCAAATGATTATTTTGGTAAGACGTATGCGTAAGTTGCATATGTTACACATGTGTAAGTTGTATACTTACACTTACACATGTGTAAGTTAGATATCAAAAACAAATAAATTAATTTACACATGTGAAAGTAAAAGACTCGGTGATTACAAGAAAATTAAATATCAATCACTCAAAATATGAAATGAAATCCATAGTTACCGCATTAAAAACATTTTCAAACTAACTTCTTACTCACATTAAACGACAAAAATATCAACAGTTTTAAGTCCCCATAGTAGCAAAAAACATTAACATAGAAAAAAAAATATCAAGTATACTAGTAGCAAAAGTCATAAAACAACCAACTTAACCAACTACACCTTACTGTTTTTCGTAACATCAACCTTAACAAGTTTACATACATGCTGCTTGTTTTCTTTGTTATTCTTATTTGATTATTTATAGGGCAGCTACATATTATGATTTTTGATACAATTATACCAAAAGTTGAATATAATTTCTCTCTATAGGACAATAGGATTTAGGGTTAACCGGTTCTGGTCAACCAAAGTTGGATCTGGCATGGTATCCTCATTGGAATGACAACAACTTCTTCTCAAATGAAGCTTTGGCACAATCTCCTGATGCTGCATATTTAGGGATTTGTTTTTTTTATAATAATTTTTAAAAATGTATCAATATTTTTAAAAATGTATCAATATTTTTAAAAATGTATCATTCGATTTGTATACCTATGTAAAATTATATACAGATATGTAAAAGAAATACATAGTTGTCTTATCAATATCTTAACATTAACAACAAAATAAAAATTAATATCTACAGTTACATAATATGGAAAAAAAAGTTAAACCTTACACATGTGTAAGTTGTTATTAATGTTATAAATAATGATGTAATTCATGATTATTATTATTATTTACACATGTGTAAGTTGTACACATGTGTAAGTTGGGCAATAATATCAAATTATTACAAGTTGTATACATTACACATGTGTAAGTCGTATAATTTACACATGTGTAAGGTTTACAGCTTATCAATTCTGAATAATCATTTGATGTTGATATCTAACTTACACATGTGTAAGTACGACTTACACATGTGTAAGTTGGGCAATAATATCAAATTATTACAAGTTGTATACATTACACATGTGTAAGTCGTATAATTTACACATGTGTAAGTAGTTTACAGCTTATCAATTCTGAATAATCATTTGATGTTGATATCTAACTTACACATGTGTAAGTACGACTTACGCATGTGTAAGTTGGGTAATAAAATCAAACTATTACGAGTTGTATACATTACACATGTGTAAGTCGTATAACTTACACATGCGTAAGGTTTACAACTCATCACTTATGAATAATCCTTTGATTTCGATAACTTACACATGTGTAAGTTAAACGACTTACACATGTGTAAATTAAAAATCAAAATTAAATGAATTAGTTTAGTAAATAAGACTGGATGATTGCAAAAAAAAACTAAATATCAATTACTCAAAATATAAAATGAAATCCACACACTAATAACATTTTCAAAGTAGCTCATTATGCACAAGAACCACATTAACGAGGACAATTCTATGTGAACAGGTAGAACTAGTAGAAAAAACAAGAACATGAGAGAAAACATTAAGTCTACTAGTAGCAAAATTCATACAAGATCGTGATACATTTTTATGACACTTGAATATGGTTGCTTTCTTTTTCTTATTTTCATTCAACAAGTCAACATACAAACAATGAGACACATAAAAGATAATCTCTTCTGTGCAAATCATCCCCTTAAAGGTTAAACGGATTTTACACCACTTCCCCCTGCTACTAGTTGGACAGCCAACCTTCCAAGTTTTTCAGAAAGTGTAACATATGACTTTGAGTTCTTTAAGTACCTGCAGCAGAAAATCAGATTTATATGTCACAACCTGTAACGCCCCTAATTTTCTAAACAATACAAAATGATATCAAAGGACTAAAAGGCCAAAAGGGCGTTAATCAAATCAAACTAAAGTCAACCTGATAAACCAAAATAAATCCTTCTAAAGCTTGAAATAAACTCTAAAGCAAAAGGGTGCTAAGTCCACTTCTATCTACTCTCTTCTCTCGTTCCCAAAGCCCGCTTGATCACCTGCCGTATAAGAAAGAAAAAGGAATACGGCTGAGCAAAAAGCCCAGTGAACGGATATGACAAAAGCAGAAATATAATATGAAAAGCGGAGACGTATATTAAAAAAAAATAAAAATAAACTTATTACCTTAACAAACTTATTTCAAATCAAAGTACAAATACGTATAGCTTCCCAAATACCTTATACATCAACAGATCAAAGTATACTATAAAGCCAAGTTTCATAAAATAATGCACATAAGAGTCAAACAAAATTTCCTATCAAAGGGTCGAACGTTTCGTATGACACTGCGAAAACGCCAACCATCAAACTACAAAATGCCTAGGACCGATCCATACGCCTCCTATCAAAATATCAAAGTGCGCATACCACTACCGGGTAATCAAAAGGAGACGCCGTAGATCAAATCAAATACACCGCTACGGCCGGTGCCACGTCATCGGTGTCACAATAACGCGCCCATGGGACCTCCATGGATAGGTTACTCTTATATGCATATCTTAAGAAACCGTTTTGACCAACTTATATAGTTAAATATATCAAATATGTTTCCAAACGACAAAATAGTTTTCGGACAATTAAATAACTTAAAACTATATATATTTTGAGACATTCAAAAATAGACTTAAAATCACATCTCCGTCCACCCAATTCTTACAAAATTTCAATGGAGTCATCATGCCATACAATATGCGACTGTATTAATATTTCACGGCCAATGAATATGAATCATAATATGCGACTATAATATCTTTCGGGCCAACGAATATTCGAGGGACATATCATGAATCACAAAATGCGACTGTATTAATCTTTAGGGGCCAATTAATATGATTCATAATATGCGACTATAATATCTTTCGGGCCAACGAATATTCGAGGGACATATCATGAATCACAAAATGCGACTGTATTAATCTTTAGGGGCCAATTAATATGATTCATAATATGCGACTGTAATATCTTTCGGGCCAACGAATATTCGAGGGACATATCATGAATCACAAAATGCGACTGTATTAATCTTTAGGGGCCAATTAATATGATTCATAATATGCGACTATATTATCTTTCGGGCCAACGAATATTCGAGGGACATATCATGAATCACAAAATGCGACTGTATTAATCTTTAGGGGCCAATTAATATGATTCATAATATGCGACTATAATATCTTTCGGGCCAACGAATATTCGAGGGACATATCATGAATCACAAAATGCGACTGTATTAATCTTTAGGGGCCAATTAATATGATTCATAATATGCGACTGTATTAACTTTCGGCCACCGAATATTCAAGGGACATATAGTGTACAAATCATCGCATCAAATGTAACATACCAAACGCATCTTTTCGGGACAGTTTTCGAATTGGGTTTCAAGAGATGGTTTTGACTCAAATATAGAGAATAGAATATTATAATTCCCCAATCAATACTCATGAAGGCAACCTCGTTAGTACATCAAAAGTCGGGGATATCACAATACTTATACAAAGGATAGCACCCAAATAACTTTTTAGATAACACATTATTTTCATAAAAATTACGCATTTCATCAAAAATAAAGTTTTGAGAGGAAAGATGTTACCGAAGGGATCTTAAATACCAACTAGAATATCCGTACCTCAATAAGCGTCTAAATCTTCATAAGCCGAGATACTCCATCAAGATTTTCAAACAAAGTCTACATTAACATAATTCAATTAAGATTTTAGATTTTCGGTTACATTATTTCTGTTATTAAATACTTAGAAAAAGTTATGTTATTACATATTTTAACAGTTAATATTTATAACTTTTCCTGGCTGATTTACCCTCCGAAACCATAAATTGGAAGACAATATTGACCAGTGACAACAAAACTCATATGAGGTCAATTAACTAAATTTTAAATATTATAGCATAACCTTAATTTGAGATTTGATGACCATATTAAAATGATACCAATATTTTAGCCTGATATCTCCTTCGTTAAGCCATGACTATCCCATTAAAACCGTTTCGAAAACACAACTTCATTTTTGCTTAATATGACTACAAATATAAAGTCACGGCCAATTATCAAAAATTTGCTTATACGACATCGTGCGTTAACTCCAATTCGAAAAGCTCGAAAAGCTCCGTTTCATGTCACCATAGAAAGATTTTGTTCGTTAGTTAACTAGCTATTAAAAGACTCGTAGATAACCATTTTTATTATAACGAAAATCTTGTTTATGATTATTAAGGATACGACAAAACAGAATACTAACGAACGAATTTTTATTGACACATTAACATGGCTCGAGATATACCTCCGCAGATGAACACAAGCTATGTAACGAACACGATCAGACGTCTTAAAGCCGCCTGGTAACTCCACAATTAAGCACCGGAGGGACACCAAAACCCGTCGTTCAAATGACCCGACGTTCCTTAATGCAACCCGTATTCTCTTTGTTTTATCCTTTCACACGAAATCTTCTATGTCTTATTAGTTTGAAGTTGATTTATTATTATAGTTGATTGATGAATATAGGACATAGAACATAATTGTTTTACGATATAGAGTTGTGCGTGAGAGAGTAAATCGGAAATGAAGCCGTGTATGATGATCGGATTAAGTAGTTGTGTATGAAGAAATTCATAAATCAAAGTTTCTTGTTTGTTAGAGTTAAACTGAATAATCAAAAGAATTCTTTTATTCACAAAACAATGGGATCTAATTTATTTATCTATCTTCATTCGATGGCTACAGACAAGAGATAGCAAGATATTTATAGATTTTGTTCCAATGACTTCGACTGCTAAGGGAAGAGAAGGGTTATTTTACGGTTTCAAAACAATGAGTAGATGAAAAGGATTTTAGATTGAGACTTTATATAATGCACAACCATTATTTCTTCCCATACAAGATGTGGAAATCAATTCCAAATAAAATCTCGTCTAAGAATTTGGAAGTTTTGTAGATTGAATTGGTAGTAATCTATTTATTTTCTTAAACCGTAAAAAGCCATAAATTATTTCATATAAAGAGTTGTAAATAAAATTTATTGGTCATTACTTTAATTTTTAATCCATAAATATTATTGATTAAACTAAATATACATAGTTAAAATGAATATAAAAGTAGTGTGAAGTGCCTTTCATAACGATTACAATTAAACACATTTAAGTATACTATCTTTTAAAGTTTGTTTAGTTACCATAATTTTATATTATCATAACAAAGACATAATTAGTTCTTATAAGACGTCTTTTTTTTTTCTCAAACTTATATAACGTAACACTGACCAATCAATTCCTTGTTATCACTGAATATTTTATTTAACCATGATGATAAAACTAATTATATTAAATTTGGGATAAGTTGTATATCTTAAATTACAAATTATAAATAATGCTTTAATTTTATGGGATGTTACACAACCATTTTTAGAAAAGATCACCAATCAAATATAGATAAAATACAGATATCAAACAGGTAATTGCAGCTCGTTCAGATGGTGGATGACAATAATATAACAGAACACAAACACCCGTCTAAATGCAAATACACAAGAAAAATTAAAAAGTAAAGATAAAAATCAAGTAAAGAAAGCACTTATGGGCTCAAAGGCCATGCCCAAGGATATACCAATGTACTACTGTACTAATATTAGTTTAACGGACCAGTTTGACAGTTTGAGACCGAACCTGTTAGAATAAGAGGAACACTCGTTATCTGTCTGGTTCCAATTTGACACCTAGTGAGAAGAGTTTTGTACTTTCTTGAGTTCTTCAGCATCCCAGTTCAGTTGAAGAAAGGTACCCGAATCTAAATAAATTTCAACATATTCAAAATGTAATGTGAATAAACTTGTATAACACACCAAATTAAAACTTAGTGAAATGCTAATCGTTGAGTTGATCTGACCCAAAACATGGGACAATTTTCACAAAAGCCAGAGTGTTATCTATATATATAAATAGATAGTGGTCCAAACCAGAATCTACATACAAACCCACACCTGGGTGCTTGGAAAGGCAGATGTTCGCAACGTTTCTTGGGTCTCATCCATCATCTTGCGCCTGGGTATGCTCAGTATGAACGCCGCTTGATCTGATGTAGCAGCCATAGATGTGATCCTGTAACCACTCTCCCATCGACGATGTATTCCTTCACTTGGGTACAAAAAATCAAGCTCCACAACCTGGGATCATCACATAGACATGTTTATAACTTCTGGTGACTGGAGGCGAAAATAGTATGGTTTTGTAGTAGGTCAAAAGTCAAAACAAACACTTTTTGTTCTATATAAATCTGTTTATTCTGTTAAATAAGACTACAAATAATATAGTATTACAGAAAATACCCAACTTCTTGAAAAAAAGGAGATTATATTTTAACAAAAGTATTGGCGGAGTTTTGATCAACTAGATCAATTTCCTTTTACGGAAAACTTCATTTATCTGACTCGTTGAAGATAAAATATAACCCGAATTGACTCTTTGTAAATACTGGATCACAATTGCGACCTCTACAGATGCACTCACTTATGCATCTAAGAATCAAAACGACAAAACGTTTCAAGTATGAAAATGCATTCGTACCTGTTCGGAGAATCCAGCGTTTCTGGACATCACAACACCCCGAATTGACTCTTTGTAAATATTGGATCACAATTGCGACCTCTACAGATGCACTCACTTATGCATCTAAGAGTCAAAACGACAAAACGTTACAAGTATGAAAATGCACAACACCCCAGTGACTGCCATATGTCGTCATAGAAGTGACATGAAAACCTTCTTTCCACTTTTTACTGATCCACTTGAATGGAAATGACTCGCTCACTTTATAAGACTGTTGGGTGTAAGGTGTTCCTGATATAACAGAACAAAACACCCTTTAGTTTTCAAGAAAGAAACATTGTAATGGTAAGCCGTATACTATACGATATTTCCTAACCTTTAGACATAACAACTAAAGAGCTTCCGTTGGCAGCACCAGCAATAGAACTGATGTAAAAATTCTTCTCCCACTGTTCCATTATCCAATCCGATTGTTATTATTTATTTAAATAAGCAAACTATAAAAAAAAAAAAACAGCACATAAGCTCAGGTGAGGTCGCCATTTTCTTCTTACAAACAAGAAAACTCTTGTTGTCTCCCTGCAACATTTAAATTCAAAAATAATATTAAAAAATACCCAACTTCTTGAGAAAAAGGAGATTATATTTTAACAAAAGTATTGGCGGAGTTTTGATCAACTAGATCAATTTCCTTTTACGGAAAACTTCATTTATCTGACTCGTTGAAGATAAAATATAACCCGAATTGACTCTTTGTAAATACTGGATCACAATTGCGACCTCTACAGATGCACTCACTTATGCATCTAAGAGTCAAAACGACAAAACGTTACAAGTATGAAAATGCACAACACCCCAGTGACTGCCATATGTCGTCATAGAAGTGACATGAAAACCTTCTTTCCACTTTTTACTGATCCACTTGAATGGAAATGACTCGCTCACTTTATAAGACTGTTGGGTGTAAGGTGTTCCTGATATAACAGAACAAAACACCCTTTAGTTTTCAAGAAAGAAACATTGTAATGGTAAGCCGTATACTATACGATATTTCCTAACCTTTAGACATAACAACTAAAGAGCTTCCGTTGGCAGCACCAGCAATAGAACTGATGTAAAAATTCTTCTCCCACTGTTCCATTATCCAATCCGATTGTTATTATTTATTTAAATAAGCAAACTATAAAAAAAAAACAGCAACCAAAATTTACAAACACCTTGTGAAGGAAGACGGATGATAGTTCATAAACTTGAGCACAGAAACCAGTTCCTGCATCCATTATTAGGGCCCAAACATTTTAAGCTGATGCCACACAGCTTATATATAATCCATCTTCATTCCCTTTCTCTACATGCTGACTAAGTCTGGCGTCTGCAACATTGTAGTGATATCTGTGCAAATCAAGTAAAACTTTCTGTTGGTATCTCCGAGTAATCAAATAACTTGTAATTTAACATATATCATGTAGCATACAGTTTGCAATAAGTAAACATTAAAAAGTCGCAAACTGTAAGCAGTTTAATGATCCATGATGATCTATTAAGACTGCATGCACTTAATTAATGACTTGATCACTTGCTGGTATTAGGTAAAACTTGCTGACATAGAAACCTTCAAAGATAAATATACACCTAATTTTGATGCTAAAATGTTACATGTGTAAATGAGGTAAGGTACAATGACCAGAAGTTATTACACATTATTAAACTAAGGGGATACTTGGCATTGCGTTTTTAAAACTGATAATTGCAACTTCACGTCGCAGTAATCAATAAGTAATGAAAAAGCTAGGAAGTCTACCGTTGCTTCATTGGGCGTCTCGCATTGTAAACTGATACCCATTGGGAAGCCAGAGTACTTACTCGTATTTTCTTCTTTGGTTGTTCATCTTCTTCCAAACTTATAAGCAGTCTACCCCTTTTTTGTCCAACCTAGTAAAACAAAACCACGTGGCAGGAAGTAAGTTTCTGATATTCCTAGTATATAGTATATACTAAGTTATCGTAAAAAAAAAAAACCTTGAGTGCCCCATCAATCCTGATTGTTCTCAGTTATGTGACCGGTTCAATTAGGGAATTAAAGAAGGAAATAAGCTTGGCATAGTTTGGCTCCTCATCAAACTTCATATTTCTAAACGCTTCAAGAAATTGTTTGAAAGGTGCTGGACAAAAACAGCACATAAGCTCAGGTGAGGTCGCCATTTTCTTCTTACAAACAAGAAAACTCTTGTTGTCTCCCTGCAACATTTAAATTCAAAAATAATATTAAAAAATTGAGTACAGACTCCAAAGATAATGAAAAGTTAATATCGTGTAGCATTAAGAAGCAACTGACCTGGTAACCTTGCCAGGGTAACCTTCCTTTTATGAGAAATATTAATGTGTATGCTAATGACTCCAGGTCATCCCTTCTACTACCGGTACGACCTAAATGTGCATGTACACTTGCGTATCTTATTGTACCCCTATTAAAAAAGCTCATTAATTAATAAAATCTTCGGTTCATTAATGCGAGATAGAATAAAAGATTTGGAATGCACAAACCTAAATATAGTAAAGCAAATGTATGTACACGTACTGATCATTAAACTAACCGCTTGAACTCAGGGGATTGTTTATATTTCTCAAACTCAATCAACCAATCTTCTTCTGACAGAGGAGGAAGGCTGCCAGTGAACTTCCAGTCTGTCACTGAAAGACCAGAGCGGGTGAGTCGTGTGACATCACCAAGAACAACCATACTAAAGACCCATGCAGCAGATACAAAAAGCCAGATTCCTATTGCTTTCTGGGCATGAGGTCCAGCAGTAACAAGAAGCTTCAATGCCTCCTTGTTTTCTTTACAAGCAGTTGCAGCTACTGTGGACATATATCTACAGGTTGGCTTAAAGGACCCCTGATATATACAAAAACAAACTGATGAGTCATGAGCTACTGGGATACAAGATTAGTTCCCGCTTCAACATTAATTAAACACGAGACTTCTAGTATCGATAGTCTACGGAGTTAAAGGTGTTTAATTGCAACAAAATGAGACACTTTTCTAAGAAATAGTTTCAAAAAAAACTTGTTTAAAATGTACTTTTCATGAAAAAGTTTTATAATTCAGAGAAAACTTACTTTAAAGATTTATAATTAAGTTTTTGAAAATAGTTTCATACGGAGTACTATTTTTGTAATAAACCACGTTTATGTTCTAGATTGGTAAATGAACACAACCAAATGCGTTTTCAACATTTTTTTGGAGATATAAAAAAAAACACCTTTCTTTTCTTGAAAGAAAAAAAACCCGAAAATTAGATTTTTCACAAGTAACTAAACAGAGGTCTTTGGGTAGAGGTATGACGGTCTAAATTACACCTTCCCATTGGTCTAAATTACACCTTCCCATACAGCGCCTGTGACGAGATTGGGTATTGGTAAACTCGATAACCTAACCAAGTCATCATATAGGATTAGCATTACGTTACATTACATACATACATATATACACATATACATACACACATACATACAACATAATAATAAAAAAAAATTACCTTGTTAAGATTATGAAAGGATCGAATGAAACAGCTTCTGGCGGTTGGGGGGTTTGAAAAATGTCTAGAAGGATTTTTGAGTAATAACCATGGAAATTGAATCGGTGAGTATGAGCAGCAGCAGCAGCAGAAATTATTATGATGGCTGTGATACATTTTTTGCGGTCTTCAAAGTCAATTAATACCATATTTTGCATATCAACCAGAACATAGATGCCTTCAAATGATCGTGCATATACATTTTCCACCGGACTATCACTTTCCGTCCCATAGATTATAAGTGGTTTTGCTAATATGCGGTTAGGAGCATCAGCTTCCCTATGTAACCAACACACCTGAACATTTTTTCATGCAAAAACAGCATTTGGTAAGTTCCAAGCTAATATGTGCATAAAATATGAACTATATATTAAGAACTATACAGTTTAACTTCCATCCTACAAAACAAACGATTGAACTATTAAGACATTACAATGCATAAGAGAAGGTGTGCAACTGTAATCAGAGGTTTATCACACACAGCTTGGAAACCAGATTATATTTTGTTTGAAATGCTAGAAATATATAGTAACAGCTTTGATGTAAGAGAACAAATTCACCAAGTTTTTGTGCTTAATACTTCCAAGAATTGCAAACCCACCCTTAAAAAAATGATATTTACGCCTGTGTGGCTTTTTTTGAGAGGGCTACAGTAAAATAACGACATCTTATATAATAGGTAAATATAATAGCAAGGATAATAATGTATCAAACTTATATAAAAATGTATCAACTTTTTATGCTTTTAACTGAAGCAATTTAGGGTATTTTTATGCATTTGAATATGTTGTTGGCGAGTCTGCTCTTAACCTATTTGATCTGTGACGGACAAGCTACTATTAAATCAACCTATTGAAAAGTAACTGAAATTGTAAACCTTAGTTGCATAAGTGGTTTTGGGCTAGGAAAAAAGGGTAATTTTGAAGGTCTGGACCGGGCCAGTCAAGGGATCAAACCAGTCAACATGCAGACAATACGCAGAAGACAATGTCCAGACTCCATATGGACTCAACCAGCTAAAAAGAGTGTCTGACCATATTCAGCGAAGTCTTCTCCATCAATACTAACTGTGCTATGCGGGCCTATAGGGCAAACGACAAAGTTCCAAACGACTAATATAAACACAGCGTCTTGTGCACATAAGCATCAAAACGCAAGATTCTTCATCAAAAAGTGACACTCATTTAGGGATTTCATCAAATAGTTAGAGGATACAAAATTTAAAGATCTAACCAAGCTAAAAAATAAACATCTAAATTACCTTGTTCCTCATGTCATATACATAGGCTTCAGCAACATTCTTTTTGTCCTTGGTTTCTTCCATAACCCGGTCTTTCAAGGCCATATCAAGCCAAAAAAAAAATGTATCAGATTAGAGAACTGAAGTGGAAGGAAGAAGATGATGATAAATAGTTTACATTAAACATAAAATGCTTTAATATTACATCTTGTACCACAATGACAATACAAACTAGCAATTACACATTTACACTAAGTTACTGCATCCAATCTTAAAATGCTACACACAATTAATATTCATAATTTGCATATAATTAAAGTTAATAATTTGTCTATAATTTGAATTAATCAAATTATAAAAAATTGAAAACTATTAAATTAAGAAATCATCAAAATTATCAAATTAGGTTAAACTTACGATTGATTGACGGATTAGTGATGATGGAGTAATGAAGACGGAGGTTCAGAGATTCCTTTAATCAGTGAAACTGATGGTTGCGGTGACAGTGGCGGTGGTGGTAGTGGCGTTTGGTGATGACGGATTGACAGTTGGCTGAGTTCAATGGTGGAACGGTAAGAAATCTCATATTATATGAATGTTTATGTAAATTGACGTTTTTAGCCCTCCGTGTTTCAAATTTAATCTGAAAAATGGACGGCTGAGATCTGGTCCCTTGGACTTTCATTTTTCCGAATCTATGATGAAGTCAGCTTCAAAGTTGCCAATGTAAAAAATGGTTCATATCTCTTACAAAGCTTAAAGATATAAATTGGAGAGACTTGATTTGTGGCCTATATTCCCAAATATTTGACACTCATTTAGTGTATATGTTCATTGCTGATACAATAATCAGCAATCAATAAGAATATGTTAATCCAAGAATTAAACAATCATTTGTGCAACTTCAAATACAAAAATAAGATAATCAGTTTTGTTGTAGCTGGTACTTAGCACCTAGTTTAGTTTAAGTACTTGATACATTTTTATGAAAATTTGTTACATTATAACACAATACCAAAATAACAATCACACTTGGAAACTTATAACATACCTCCTGGAGAAAGGAAGTTTAAGCAAAAGATTTGACATCGTGCTGACAAGATCAGGCATAACAAATTGATACAAAATTAGCTGCCCGATAGTACACCATAGGTTCTTCACTTCTTCGTAATGCAGCATATCTGGCCACACACTACAACCATATTCATGTTAAGTCAAAATAGCAACACATCTTAGATGTACTAAAGAAACTTTTAACAATCAACCAAAAGTCTAAGACACCCTTCAATAATGACAAAAACATCATATAAGAATATTGGCAAGTAAATATTAAATTATAAACCTATACGGGTAAGCAGTCTAGGTTCCAAGTACATCAAGAAAATAAATATTGCCATTATTATGAGGCATTTCAAGAAGGAAAGTGTTGCAATATGAAACAGAAAGAGGTACGTGCTTTGTCGTAACTCCAACAAAAAAAAAAAAAGAAATCTCATATTATATGAATGTTTATGTAAATTGACGTTTTTAGCCCTCCGTGTTTCAAATTTAATCTGAAAAATGGACGGCTGAGATCTGGTCCCTTGGACTTTCATTTTTCCGAATCTATGATGAAGTCAGCTTCAAAGTTGCCAATGTAAAAAATGGTTCATATCTCTTACAAAGCTTAAAGATATAAATTGGAGAGACTTGATTTGTGGCCTATATTCCCAAATATTTGACACTCATTTAGTGTATATGTTCATTGCTGATACAATAATCAGCAATCAATAAGAATATGTTAATCCAAGAATTAAACAATCATTTGTGCAACTTCAAATACAAAAATAAGATAATCAGTTTTGTTGTAGCTGGTACTTAGCACCTAGTTTAGTTTAAGTACTTGATACATTTTTATGAAAATTTGTTACATTATAACACAATACCAAAATAACAATCACACTTGGAAACTTATAACATACCTCCTGGAGAAAGGAAGTTTAAGCAAAAGATTTGACATCGTGCTGACAAGATCAGGCATAACAAATTGATACAAAATTAGCTGCCCGATAGTACACCATAGGTTCTTCACTTCTTCGTAATGCAGCATATCTGGCCACACACTACAACCATATTCATGTTAAGTCAAAATAGCAACACATCTTAGATGTACTAAAGAAACTTTTAACAATCAACCAAAAGTCTAAGACACCCTTCAATAATGACAAAAACATCATATAAGAATATTGGCAAGTAAATATTAAATTATAAACCTATACGGGTAAGCAGTCTAGGTTCCAAGTACATCAAGAAAATAAATATTGCCATTATTATGAGGCATTTCAAGAAGGAAAGTGTTGCAATATGAAACAGAAAGAGGTACGTTGTAACTATCCTATAAAAAAATTAAAAAAAAAAAGAAAACACTATAAATTGATAATATGTAAAATTATATATATATATGTAAAATATATATATATATATATATATATAAATAACTTCTAGTTATCTTAAATTCAAGGACGAATTATTTTTGGAAGGATAGAATTATAATGCCCCAAATTAAATATCTATGTATAAACTAGAAGTCTAAATATAATAAGCTAACATTATTCATTTTAGAATCATATACCAGGTTATAATTTGTAAAATCAAATTAAAAGTAGTGTGTCTATAGCTAGAAAATAATAAATCTAGTAACAATAAATTGAGTTGTGGTCACGTGGGTTAAGAAGTACAATATAATAGTTATAACAAGATTTTATACTCTAACTCCAAATTGTAATAACAAGATATATGGTTGTGGTAATAAAAATAAATTATAAGCTAACTAGTATTCATGAATCATTATGGTGCTTATAATCAGTTATGGAAGACAAGAAGTGTCAACTAATCGATGATAGTAATAAAGTAAGTAATGACAAATAAATGACAATTAAAACATAGACCCTTTGATGGAATGAGTTACGGTGGAAAAAAGAAAAAAATATATATAAAAAGAGGCTAAGGCTAATGAATCCTTATTTTAAGATTAGAAACTCTCTTCAACTAAACTAACAAATTGCTTTTCATCCTTTCCTTCCATACGAAAATACTGGAGCAACAATAATTTATATATGGGTTGTAAGAAAAAGGATGACAAGATAATATAAGATTGGTTGATTTGTCAAGTAATTTGCATGATGCTAGGCTTCAAGTGTCATCATTATTGGTAAGTATTTTTTATAAATTTTACACAACAAGTTTTATAAGGTTTTAGACACATAATTGTTGTTTTTTCTTAAACAAAATGTTCTTTTAACAAAAATTTAATATAATCTGTCATTATTTATCTCACCATATATCTTTATTTTTATCAAATTTGTATATTCCAATTCGTTAGTTTATGGGCTTATGCTAAGAATTTATTAATTGTATTCAAAAAATATATATGTATATAGGAGAGAGATCAAATGAGAAGGTGTGTTAAGGAGAGAAGTGAGAGAAGACCAATTAGAAACTAACATGGGCAGATTTGGTTAATTAAAAAATAAAAACGCGGTGGCATAACCGTAAATATTTGTGATTTATTTTAAAAGCTGCACGGTGGCATTTATGTAATTTTCAGCTCCGTTAGTCAGTTAACACTCCGTTAACTCTGTCTGTGTACCTTAATCCTCCTTTCTCTTCAACCTCTTTTTGTTAAAGCTGGATAACTTTTCTCATCGGAAACAAATGGCTTGAAGATATCTATTCTCTCCACTATTTTCACCTAAACCTTAATTTAGGGATTTTAAAACCTTAATTTCGGTTTTTTTTTGGGTCTTCATCATCTTCATCTAATACCTTAATTTCAGGTTTTTTAAATTTTAATATTGACAAATCTACATCATGAAACTGAAGGTAATACTTTGTATTAATTATTCTTATTTATTATACTTATTGTTTGTTTTTTTTAATATTTTGAAATATCTTGAATATACATATAAATTTTTTATATATATATTTTCTGATACAAACCCCGATACAAATTTCGGTAAAAGAAAATTTATGAATTTGTTATACAATAATAAATCCTTCCCCTAACTGATCAAGATAGACATAGGTAGGTAACTTTTATTTTATTTCTTATTTTTTGCATTTTCATCTTAAACTTCATGTTATGGTGATACTCAATCTCCCATCTTGTGTACTTTTTATAGTAGAAGAAAAAAAAAATCTTGAACAAGCAACAAAAAAGCTCAAGGATGTTCCAGGTACGTGACGGTTTCCGTATTGTGAAAATGCTCGATGTTTGTCATATGCTCCATGGACCCATTTTTGTTGTTTTTAGCTGGGCTAACTCAATAAGTGCTTTGAAATATATAGTCCAGAATCTGTGTTTTTTATTTACTTTTATATAAAATTTGGGTCAACTTAAGGTTAGGTCAGCTTGGATTTGGGCTAGGTTAGGGTTGGGTCAGCTTGGAATTGGGTTAGTTTAGGGTTGAATCATATATTCTTTAAATAATTTCTTTTGGTAAAGGTTTAGCACTTTTCTGCCAGAAAAGATAATCATATATTTGGGACTCACCCTAACGGGCTGAATAAAAGTACTCATACCTATACATGTGTAAACAACTAATAAAATAGACAAATATATACTTATTCTACACATATAGTGATATTTGAGATGTGAAATTAATATAAATATTATGCCTATACATGTGTAAACAATTAATCATGTAGACAAATGTACACATGTTATACACGTGTGTAGAATGAATTTTCTAGTGATTTTGAAAAGTAAAACTAGTACAAGTATTTATACCTACACATGTGTAGAATGAACTTTCGGTATATATTTGAGGTGAAACTAATACAATTATTCTTACCTACATATAACAACTAATCAAGTCGATAAATATATACATGTTCTACACATGTGTAGAATGAACTTTCTAGTGATATTTGAGAAATAAAATTATTACATGTATTTCTACCTACACATGTGTAAACAACTAATCAATCAAACAAATATACACATGATTACAAAAGCAGAGTTACCTTGACTCTTGATCTAAGCTGAGTAAATCCGAATCTGATCCAACTTATAAGCTGATACAGCACCAAGATGATATTTCTCACAATTTTCACCTCTACATGTACCGTTCAGAATGTCATATAGAAAATGCATACGTACAGGTAAGAAAGTGAAATCTGCAATTACCTTGCTGCAACATAAAACGGAAACCAACTATGACTTGACTGACTTTTATAACAGAGACATAACTCATAGATTCCCAAGCTGACTGAGAGTCAAGCTAAGTGAGAGTCCCAAGCTGACTAAGAGTCAAGCTAAGTGAGAGTCCAAGCTGATTGGGAGTCAAACTAAGTGAAAGTCCCAAACTGACTGAGAGTCAAGCTAAGTGAGAGTCCCAAGCTGACTGAGAGAGTCAAGCTAAGTGAGAGTCCCAAGCTGACTAAGAGTCAAGCTAAGTGAGAGTCCAAGCTGATTGGGAGTCAAACTAAGTGAAAGTCCCAAACTGACTGAGAGTCAAGCTAAGTGAGAGTCCCAAGCTGACTGGGACTCTGAGAGTTAAGCTAAGTGAGAGTCCCAATTGAGAGGCAAGCTGACTTGTACCCGAACTAACCTATATGCAAGCTGATATAAACATATCTGGCTGATTTTCATTCATTTCAAGCTGAAGTTGAACTATCAATGAGCTTGTTAATGAAAGCATTTTTTGTTGGTTGCTAAACTGATGGAATTGTTAGTGATGGAGTTGCATCTTTGATGAGCACATGCTCTTCAACTTCCATTCAATCCTTGTGGTAGTGCTCTACTAAATTGATTTTAACGTAACTTGAAAATCAAGGTAATCATTTTTGTAATTATCTTTCATTATATTTATTTTTGTGTTATTTAATTGTTATAAAAAACTTTTGGGATTTTTGTTTATCAATCTTCTTCATCTACAACCCTAATTTTAGGAGTATGGGGGTCTTCATTATGGTCAATCTTCACAATATAGATGAAAAATCAAGGTAATTTTTTTTATATTTAATTGTTTATAAAAGTAAACAGTTTCAAGATGTGACACACAACGTACTAACGTATACAGTTTGACATCCTTCAGATATAGATCTTTATTTATTTATTAATTTTTAGCCACTCTGAATGGATATTTCAGTAGTGTTTGACATCCCTTAAACTTGCTATGTGGTGTTCTGTTTACTTGGTTTTTCTTTCAAGGGGTTTTCATAATCCAAAGAGGGTTTGGGGACCGTTATTATAGCACTGATTTGTTTAGGTTCAGAATAAGGCCTATATTTTAGGCTTATGCAACAAACTCATGCTACCAGACCGTTGAACACAATATAATTCTTCATGTCATTTAAGCGTAACAATATAGCATACCGCCTTTGCAAGTGTCCTTCATTTATGTAGCTGTGAAACTTGGAATTTACCACAAATGTTGAACTTTTCCACCCTTCTCTTAATTACCACATAATGGTTTCCATACTGTATATTCACTCTATGTATATAATTAGGTGTGTGATCCTTATATTGTGTAGAACGTACTCATTTCATTCTTATGGACATGGATCAGTCTTGTTTCAACAATCTTTCAGTGAGTCATTCCAGCAACATGTTTTCAGTAGCTATCATCACCGATCCAGTGATCAATGAATTACTTTTGTCATTCAGATCAGTCGATATGCTTCAGACTAACAAGTCTCCAGTCAAGACCGTTCAGTCTTTCACTCCAGTCAGCTTGTCTCAGGCACGAGTTGTTTTAGTCCAATAGCAAGTTGCATCAAAATCTTGTTTCTAGTGATTTTCAGCGAGTACAATACTTAGTTGAGGTGGTTGTAAGTCGGTCCAGATTTATCAACTTGCATATCAATCAGCTTGGAAGCTTAATGACCAGCTTATAGTCTATCAGCTTGGAAGTACAAATCGGCTTGGAATGAATCAGCTTCGACGTCAGATTGAAGGTGATCAACTCAAGATTTCCAACTCTTATCTTTTTATTATGTTTTTCGATATTGGAGTGAAGGCACGTGTTCAACATGTGATTATAGTTGTTCTAAATGTTTTCATATATGGATTAATGCTCACGATTGAAGCCTACATTCTAGTGATGAGAAGTAATACTAATACAAGTATTCATATCTACACATGTATACATAACGAATCAAGCAGACAAATATACACATGTTCTACACATGTGTAGAATGAACCTTCTAATTATATTTGAGATGTAAAACTAATACAAGTATTATTACCTACACATGTGTAAACAAGTAATCAAACAGACAAATATACACATATTCTACACATGTGTAGAATGAACCTTCTAATTATATTTGAGATGTAAAACTAATACAAGTATTATTACCTACACATGTGTAAACAAGTAATAAAACAGACAAATATATACATGTTCTACACATGTGTAGAATGAACTTCTAATGATGAGAAGTAAAACTAATACAAATATTCCTACCTACACGTGTGTAAACAATATTTAAATAGAGAGAAATACAATATTTGACTCATTGGTTTTATTTCTTGGAGCCTAAGAATGCACTTTAGCAAACATGGAAGGGCAGTAGTTGTTCCCATATACCCACTTTTCTTGGTTGATTGCGTAACTCGTCACCT
This sequence comes from Erigeron breviscapus, assembly GCA_034093135.1. Lineage (NCBI taxonomy): Eukaryota > Viridiplantae > Streptophyta > Magnoliopsida > Asterales > Asteraceae > Erigeron > Erigeron breviscapus. Next base: position 252,166,584 of record CM067167.1, read on the forward strand.
CCTCTAGTTTGTACCATAGTTTAATTTCATCCTTCGTGGTTTCCGGGCCATAACTTCCATGGATGATATTCCTACAGAGCAGAACCCAATGAGGAGATTAATATATTATGCAAGTATGATCATAACAGATGACTTTTAATTAAACATGGCATGTACCTAAAGAGAAGAGAAATAATATGAAGGAAAACTTATGATTTGAAAAACTGGTGGATTATGCTCAATTGCTCAAGAGTTTAGAACACCAAATGATAAAGTGTAAGGCGTATATATAATCATGTACATGTACAAACTCGCCAATCTAACTTTGAATTGACATCCAAGGTGAAAGTTGACTCAATTGGTAGGATGATGTCCTTCGTACATAATATAAGCAACCATGACTATATAAGTGTACTGTATACAACAAAGTACCAAGTGTTCTCCAAATTTTACATCATACATAATATAAGCAATCCTTTACATCATACTAAATTAAATGTGAGACTTGTCTGGTTGAAAAACTATACTTATATCACATTGTGTAAGTGAAGATAACTTGTTTGACCATTATAAGTCAAACCTGGGCAAATAAAGCAGAATGCCTCATACCTTTTATTTTTGTGCATTGTTCAATTTCATAAGAAGCCCAAGATGAAGACTACTTTGAAAATACAACTGAACAAACCTACATCAACACCTAATAAAATGATTGAGAAGCATTTATTTGCATACCATTAACTGCAAAATCAGGACAGTTTCCCTACCAAAATGCCTAATTAACTGCAAACTTCATTTTATAAACCATTTCCTTTTATGAGTAGCTTAGTTTTCGTTTACCACATGAGCTTACCTGAACTTTGATACACAGAGAAGATACTTTTATGACTATGACTATATTTGGATTTCCTGCCCATTTGGTTCCATCACTAATTGTTCTCATTGGTCTCGTAGACTTTAGCACCAATCAATAGCATGAGAACTACTATTTAGAAGCGAAAGCAAATGATAAAAACGCCAAAGCTATACTAACTCACCTTAGATTGTAGGAGGAAGAGTCCACAGGCTTGAAGATAATACAAGTAACATTTTCTATTTAAAGAAAAGGTTAACTCAATTAGTTCTTCCCTTGACAACATTCTTGACGAAGCCAGACAATTTATAGTGATTTTGGTAACTTACAGCATGATATGGTGATTTCTCTTGAACCTCGAAATGTTTTGCCATAATGGACCATTCAATCAGCCGCCAATCTTGCACTTCAAAGCAATCCCTGAATGCAAAATTATATAACTAATCAGTAATCACAATAACTAAAAGCCCAGTCCTTTTTTAAAAAAATTCAGTAAACAAACAATTAACCGCTTTTCAAAATTAACAAACACGACATCACCTTAGTAGTATCAGTCAAAGCTCTCTACCTGCAGGCTAAGATGCATAAAACTGATCACCCGTTGTTGCTCTGGTCCTACAAGAATTCATTTTTTTCATAACTTCTTAGTTCTAAAACCCAAAAGGCAATAAAGTTATATGTTTCAGAGGTAACTTCTTACATTCAACTATTTAGAAAGATCTATGAATTTTTTTATTTGAATATGTGCTTTGATAGTGGACTGATGATATATAACTTTAAAAGTAAATCAAATATAGTTACAAAAGTTCTATAAACAAAATATCGGATGGAACTTTCATGATTAAGAAGTGGAGACATTGCATCGGCCCAAATCCAGGTTGATTCAGTGCAAACTCAGTCATAAGCTGATTCAAACCTAAGCTGGGTTAAACTCAACCTAAGCTGACCAAAGTCCAAGCTGATTTTGTTTACCTTGCTTTTTTCATTTTAGAACATTTTTATTTTTCAAAATTTTTTTAACGAAAACCCAATACAAAAATATAAAAATAAAAAAATTAGAAAAATAAAAAATATCTTACACATGTGTAGGTATTTACACATATGTAAGGTATACAAACTACACATGTAAGAATTTTTTTTTATTTTTATTAATTTTTTTTTGCAATGGGTTTAACTAAAAAATATAAAAAAATTTAAAAATTAAAAATAAAGAGAAAAAAAATTAAAAAACAAAGGGGTATACTTTTGTTTAATGGTTTTATAGAAATGTGCATCTAGCAAAGGGGTATACTTTTGTTTGCACTAGGGGCTCCAACAAACAAAACAATGATACATAGTATTAACCCTGATGAATAAACAAAACCTGATACATTTATATGATGAATTTCATCCTGCTACATTTTTATAAAAATATGATACATTTTTATCCATGTTATTATATTTTTACTACATATCTCAGCTGACCCAATCCTAAGCGAAATCCAAACTGACCTAAATCCAAGCTGACCCAGCCTTAAGCTAACCTAAATCCAAGCTGACCCAACCCTAAGCTAACCCAAATCCAAACTGAACCAAATCCAAACTAACCTAAATCCAAGCTAACCCAAATCTAAGCTGACCCAATCCTAAGCTGATCTAAATCCAAACTGACCTAAATCCAAGCTGACCCATCCCTAAGCTAACCCAAATCCAAACTGACCTAAATCCAAGCTGACCCAGCCCTAAGCTAACCCAAATCCAAACTGACCTAAATACAAGCTGACCCAGCCCTAAGCTAACCCAAATCCAAACTGACCTAAATACAAGCTGACCCAGCCCTAAGCTAATTCAAATCCAAACTGACCTAAATACAAGCTGACCCAGCCCTAAGCTAACCCAAATCCAAACTGACCTCAATCCAAGCTGACCTAGCTTAGTTTAGTTTTGAGTTTCATCTTCATCAACGTATTTTGTTAAAGAAATAAATATTAAAACTACATAATTATTGAAAAAATTAATCGTACCTTAGTTTTGAGTTTCATCTTCATCAACGTCAATAATAATTGGTGAATCTCCTTTTTCCTTGCTTGGATTTATTGTTATTAATCCTTTTTTTTTCCTGTAATTTAAAAATATGTATTATAGTTTTATAATAAAACATGTATAAATTATTGACTAAAAAAGAATTCAGGGTTTAGATAATTACTCTTACTTGATGTTGAACTGTTGTGTTTAAATTTTATGTCTTCAATAATTTCTATCAATTACTATTTCAGATGAATCAATTTTGGATGAAAAACTAGAATGAAATAGTGTATGTAGCTTTGTAGTTGATGATTACAGAGACTTAACGGCGTTAACGGACCTTGAAATTACAAAAATGCCACCGCTGCTGTTTTGAATCTAACAACAAAATATTACAGTTTTGCCACCGCGTGATTTGTTTTAATATGACACATGGCATCTTTTGGTTGGTTAAAAAACCTTCTCTCCTTAAATCACCTTCTTCCAGGATCCCTACCCTATATATATATATTAATAATATTAAAAATATATATATGTGAATATTGACGTAGATCCATTGGTATTGTTTTAAAGACGTAACTTATTTATTCAAAATATTTTGCAAGATTTGGATTTTATTATTTTACCAATAAGATTTATTATGTTCTTGTATAAATTTTTTTATCAAAATGATCCCTCATGTGCGGTAAATAAAACGTATGGGAAGTAATTACCAAGTTTTAATGAAACATATTAGATGAGTTATCATGGGCAGTATTGTATATACTTTTAGTTTATAATTAAATTTGAGTTCATGGTAATATTGAGTAAACAGGAAGCGATGATCATTTGATGGCTTACAAAAATTAATAATAGAGGTAGTTGTATTCTAACCTTAAAGAAAAATGCAAGTTAAAAATGAAATGGATTTGTTATAACAAAATCAATAACCGAATGGAAATATATATATAAAAAAAGTATAACACATATTACATATAATCCCTATTTAAATGTCCTTTGGCTTATACTATTTGTGTTTATTAGATTCGATTCGATTCGGTGATCGCATTCTTTTGGTGATTCCTCATTTTTGCAATATTTGTGAGCGGCGATAAGGTACGGATATTCTAGTTGGTCTTAGGATTCCTTCCGGTAAAATCTTTCTTCTCAAAACTTCTTTTGATTTGTATGTAAAGTTTTATGGATATAGTATATTATTTGAAATATTATCTGTCTACTAGACTTTGTATAATATTGTGATTTTCCCATTTTGATGTACTAACGATGATGCCTTCATGATTGTGAATTGGGAAATCATAATATTTTACTATCTATAGTA
>CM067167.1:252175734-252195734 GCA_034093135.1 Erigeron breviscapus
TTATAGGGTTTCCCATTAGATGATTGGAACTACGGGGACTTATATTGCACATACTAAACACCAAGGGGCTAAAGTTGTAAATGTTCTCTCTATAAATAGAGAGCCATGTACAAGAATTCTAACCCTAATCTTGCACCCTCTTTGTGTGTGTTTTCTCTCCATACTCATACCCATCTTTAATCAATCATCTCGTTCTGGGAACCCGCAATCAATGGCAAACATTATTGCTCTTACAGGTCCTCTGGATCAGGTACACATTATTATTATTATCATGTTTTCATTATGTTATCAATACGAATCATAATTAATTCCAACATGTGGTATCAGAGCCAAATGGTTCTTAATCGATCTAATGATTTGTATTGTTTTAAAAACAAAAATATGATGTTAATGGATGTATAATCCATCGGACTTTCTTCTTTTCGCTGCCGTCGAAAACAATTAATACAATTGTTGCGTAGAGCCATTATTATCATTCATGTTTTTATATTAAATAATAGTAATAATTGATGTAACATCAAAACAAATCTAAATCATTGTTTTGTTTTTCCGATCGGCCGCAAAACCAAAGCAAAAAGAGTTTACTTTGGTTCATTATTTTATTTGCACAAAACATATATGTCGGCTGTGATGAGAAAGAATACAAACATAATATGAAGTCGAGTTCGACCTCAATTACATGTCAAGTTCGACCTCCCTTATTTGTTTAGATTTTATTTAACCTTTATTGAATTCGACCTAATTTTAAGTCAATTTTGATTTAGACTTTATTGAATTTGACCTTATTTAATTATTTAATTCGACCAAACTAAGGTGGAGTTCGACCTTAATTGTCGAGTTTGATTTATTGAGTTTGATCATAACTTGTTGAATTCAACTTACTTGTCGAGTTCTTCTTAAATGTTGAATTCGACTTACTTGTTGAGTTCTTCGTAATCGTTGAGATCAATCATAACTTGTTGAATTCAACTAACTTGTCGAGTTCTTCTTAAATGAAGATTTTGACTTACTTGTTGAGTTCTCCTAACTGTCGAGTACAATTTTACTTTAAATTTTATGGCAAAATTTATTACCCAAATTACGAAAATAGATTATTCTGAGACATTTTACCATAACAGCTCGACTCCGTCAGGGGCTGCCGCCCCTTGGACCCTGCTTCCAGGGGAGCTGCCCCGGACCCCCGTAACTTAGGGGCTTCGCACTAAAATACATGGTTTCAATATTTGTGCCCAAAGGTCAAATATGATTCTCATGTTGCATTCTTGTTCCTTTTACATGATAAACACTTAGTATATTAATTCTGCCCAAAGGTGATTTAATATGCTTTGTGTGCCAAAAGGGCTATTCGCATGCATAATATACACGATTCTTAATTTTGTGCCCAAAGGTCAAAAGATAAGCGTTGTGTTGCATGACCCTAATGCTCATTTATACTTAGATATTAGTTATTTCTGCCCAAAGGTGATGTAACATCTAAGTAGAGCCTTACTTTAGCCTATTGTTTTGGTGTTTACAATAGGCTTATCTATCACTAGCTTCATTACTATAATAATGGTCATAGTCTCATTATTCTAAGGAACATTACTATTATGCCTACTTATTTTAGGCATTACTTTAGTTCCATTACTATTAAGAGACATTACTTAGTCTGCCTTAGATAGCTAATCATGTCACTATAAGAACATTACTATTTGGCCTACTTATTTTAGGCATACTATAATAATCTTCTATCACTTGTATCATAAATTTATATCCTCCTTATCTCCGCTATAGTACCTAACTTAGGCATTGAGCCACTTGCCGGTGCAAACTTTGCTTCATAAAAAAGATTAATTATCTCTAACTTTGTAGATTCTAGACCTTGATTGTGCCATTCGCCATAATGAACCCACTGCTATTACTGCTACCTCTTTCGTATCTTAGAAAGCGAATTTTGAAAAGTGGGATAAGGTGAATCACTTATCACTAATGATGGTCAAGAACTCTATTAATCCCTGTATCCGATGAGCTATCTCTTTAAAGGAACGTCTAAGGCACATGCAAGTAGCTTAATTAAAAAAAAAAAAAAAAAGGAAATAACAGTGTTCGTGAACACATAATGAAGATGACTGACATGACTCATAAATTTAAGAGTCCTAAAATGGAAGTATCTGACAATTTTCTTGTGCACTTTAAAATAACCACATTGCTTGCTCGTTTCGACACTTTCAAAATTAACTTTAACGCTATGAAGGATAAACCGTCGATGAGTGAAATAATCGCAATGTGTGTGCAAGAAAAGGGTCTCCTCAAGTTGGGCCAACCATGAAGTCGTTCACTTAACTATCACTGCTAATTCCAATAAAAGGAAAGATAATAACAGTATTAAGACTGCAAATAAAGTTCAAAATACTAATCATGGTGCTATTTCCTCTAGCTCTAAGTTCTTGACAAGCAATCCTAACTGTAAATTATGTTGTGTCATATGGCACAGTCAGAAAGATTGCCCTAATATCAAGAAATGGCTAGCTAAGAAAGGTAACTTACTTAATGTAATATTTGATTCCTTTAGTATTGATGTTCTAATTAATACATGGTGGGATGACTCTTGGTCATAATTTTCTCACAGTCTTTGTTGTCTCTTAATATTGATGACATAACTAAAACAAAGACAAAATCACCTAAGCAATTAGAGAATTCCTCCATGTTGTGGCATAAATGTTTGTCCACATCTCATGAGTTCGCATGGTACGACTCATAAAGAATGGAATATTACATTCTCTTGACTTTAGTGATTTTGGAACATGTATTCAATGCCTCAAAGGCGAAATGACTAAAGGGAATAAGAAAGGAGCCATTAGAAGTTCCATTTTGTTGGAAATAATTCACACTGATTTTAGTGGTCCCTATCCCGCATCCATCACAGGACAAACATCATTTATTACATTCATTAACGATTATTCGCGTTTTATGCACCTATATCTGATCTGAACCCTTACAAACTTTTATTGATCTTAAAACTTTGGTTTTAAACCAATTTTGATCGTAAAAATAAATGCTGTGAGATCAGATAGAAGAGGTAAGTATTATGGCAGACATACTGATATTGGTCAAGCTCCTGGTCCTTTACATAACTTTTGCAAGGAACATGACATAAATTATCCAATACACCATGTCTGGTTCTCCTCAACAAAATGGTGTTGCTAAAAGGAGAAATAAAACCTTAATGGACATGGTGAAAAGTATGCTTGTCAACACTAACTTACCTACTTTCCTTTGGACTGAGGCCTTAAAAATAGCCATTCATATACTCAATAAGAGTTTCATCAGAATCTGTCCCTAAGACTTCTGGACAGGCAGGAAACTGAGTCTAATACATATGAACGTTATGAGGCTGTCCAACTGAAGCATAAGTTTATTACCCTAACTTATAGAAACTGGATCCTAAATCCCTTACATGTTTCTTTATCGGTTATCAGTTTTACTGTCCTTCCCACACTACTAGCATTATTGACACACAACATGTCACGTTTCTCGAGAACTAAGAGATCAGTAGGAGCACGACAAATCATAACTTAAGATTTGCAAGAAGTACAAGAAGTGGGGGGAACCATTCGTCGGTTATAATTACTCCTCCGATAATTCCTCTTGTACCCAACGCTGCTCCTAATATCACTGATCCACCTTCTCCTAATAAAAATCCTCCTAATCAGGATACTACTAATGCTAAAGCATCTTCCTTACTAAACCTGAAAATCAACTCAGGAGATCATCTAGGTCATGCAGGGCCACAAACTTTGATGATTTCATAACTTATTACACTGAAGTTGAGGACATTGGAAAGCTTACTGATCCTACCTCTTATTGAGAAGCCATTAATAGCGATCATGCCACTTAGTATAATGAAGCCATGATTTAAGGGCTTAATTCTATGCAGCATAATGACGTTTGGGACTTGGTTGAATTTTCTGAAGAATCCAAACCTGTAGGTTGTAAATGGATATTCAAAACCAAATTAGACCCGAATGGAAACGTTGAACGCTATAAAGCCAAACTGGTTGCGAAGGGCTTTACTATAAGGAAGGAATCGATTATCAAGAGACTCTTTCTCTTGTCTCTCATAAAGATTCCTTAAGGACCGTCATGGCATTCGTAGCTCATTATGATTTAGAGTTACATCAAATGGATGTCAAGACCACTTTCCTGAATGAAAGCTTGCAATAAGACGTATAGATGTGACAACCTGAAGGATTCATTCCAGAAGGTAAAGAGCATATGGTCTGCAAGTTGAATTAGTCCATATATGGGTTGAAGCAAGCATCACTAAAATGGTACCTTAAATTTGATGAAGTCATAAAAGGACAAGACTTCCTAAAGAATCAAGTGGATTAATGCACCTATCTCAAGATCAGTGGGAGTAAATTTACAATCCTTGTTTTGCATGTGGATGATATTATACTTGCAAGTAACAACTTGGATATGTTGCGTGAGTCGAAGCGTTTTCTTTTGCAGAATGTCGACATGAAAGTTCTCGGTGATACCTCTTATGTCATAGGTATCGAAATACATCGAGATAGGCGTAATGATGTTCAAAATCTTTCTCAAAAGGCTTATATTGAACACATCTTAGAACGTCATAACATGCAGCACTACACACCCACTATAGATCTAGTAATAAAAGGAGACGTATGTAATTGTTTCTGAAGTCCAAACATTGAGATTAAAAGGGAGCAAATGAGGATGATACCTTACTTATAAGTAGTTAAGAGCATTATGTACGCTCAGGCCTGTATTCATCCAGATATCGTTTATATTGTCGTATGCTTGGGAGTTAACTATCTAATCCCGGATTAACATATTGGAAAGCGGCTAAAAAGATTCTACGATATCTGTAAAGGACCAAAGACTACACATTAACTTATAGAAGAGGTGACAACTTAGAAGTAGTAGGATGTTCTGATTCCAATAAGAAATCTACTTTTGAATATACTTTTATGATTAGCTGGCAGACCTAACTCTTGACAGAGTCATAAACAGAAACTGACTACAACATCCATCATGATGGTTGAATGCATTGTCATCTATATTACCATGTCATGAGATGTTGTTAAAGAACCTGGTCAGTGGACTGAAAGTGGTCAACTTTATTACTAGACCGTTGAAGCTCTACTGTGATAACTCAGCTACCGTAACTTTCTTGAATAGTAACAGTTCAACTGGCGCTGAGATGTATCTCGATACAAAGTATTTGTTTGTACGCAAACGGATTGAGGAAAATGTTCTTTGTATTGAGTACATAAGTACACATAATATGCTAGTGGATCCAATGACTGAAGGTCTTCCTCCTAAAATCTTTGTAGGACACGTGTCGAAGATGAGGCTTATTAAAGGACCTATTATAATAGCATGTTGTACTTATTGGTCATTATTATTATCTTAATAAAAAAAATTTTCCTCTATATTCAGATTTTGTTTGTCTATTAGCTACACTTTGAGCTCATAATGGTGTATAGACATTATTATAACAAAATTTGTCTTAGTCAATTGATCATTGCTTATTAGTTTTAAATTTGAGTCATAGTTTGACTAGTGGGGGTCCTGAGTTGATGTTCTTCTCTACGACTGTACTTATTGACTATGATTTCAGTTTAAAACAAAATGAGTATTATCCCGGCCGGACTTATTGAATACTCATAGATAAATGATCGCTTGGTCAAGTGGGAGAATGTTGGAACCACGTTAAATGTGACCGTCACTGATCGTTTATCATTCGTGATATGATAATTGACGATAACTGAAATCCCTATGTCTAGTAACTATACGATGGGCGTATTTACTCTTAAAGACATATTATAGGGTTTCCCATTAGATGATTGGAACTACGGGGACTTATATTGCACATACTAAACACCAAGGGGCTAAAGTTGTAAATGTTCTCTCTATAAATAGAGAGCCATGTACAAGAATTCTAACCCTAATCTTGCACCCTCTTTGTGTGTGTTTTCTCTCCATACTCATACCCATCTTTAATCAATCATCTCGTTCTGGGAACCCGCAATCAATGGCAAACATTATTGCTCTTACAGGTCCTCTGGATCAGGTACACATTATTATTATTATCATGTTTTCATTATGTTATCAATACGAATCATAATTAATTCCAACACATAATTTATAAGTAAAAATCTAATGTTCACACTATTATTGAAAAGATGTTCATCAAGCGCTGTATAACAACGCCACAAGAATGATTTCTACATAGTTTTCTAAAGTGTCACAGAGTCTATATAGTTAAAATACCATCCCAATACTTTCGGCATAATTTTCCTTCATAATCGACAGTAGGATTTTAGCAGCAAAAGCACGTTAAAGGACCATCTGTTATGTAGCCTGTTCATTCAGCCACAAAAGTGGCTATACATTCTTTAATTAATCAATGTATGAAGAATATACTATATGTCTGTATCATTGGATGATGATCTCCTAACATAGAGGAACTTATAATTCAACAAATAAAGTAACGTCTAAAGATATAAACAAAAAAACCAAAGATCATAAGCTCAATACATTAATTTATCGATACCCAATCCTAGCAAAACTCCAAATAGTTACTTGGTGTATCCATGCAAAGATCTGTCATATACATGTAATGAATAATGTATATCATACCTCCATTTACACTTATAAAATCAAATTCACAGAGTCTAACCATGCTTGGGAGTCAAAAAACATGTTTTTACATCATGCATAGGTGAAATAGAAAACATAAATCATTTTCTATATACAACTTGAGAAAAACATGACCCCAATTAAATACAACTACACACATAATTTACAATAGGTAGACTAAAGTAAACTCAACTTCTAATACATAGTGTGGTTGTATTAACTATTTAAGAGTCAATGTAATTAGAGAACATACGTTTGAACACCTTACACACAAACAATTATTGTAAAGTTTAGGAAAATTATAGATAAAAACCTGATAGATTTAATAAAGAAAAAAATGATTCTAAAGTTTAGGAAAATTACTTATTGTATTAAGTTACATAATTGGTTAATGGTACGTGTTCTGCCATAGATTCAAGTTGTTGATAGAGATTCCACTATGGTTTAACCAAAACAACCCGTTTAGACCCAAATCTAAGCCCACCCGACCGTTTCTCTTAACACCATTAGAAATCAGTAATTGCCTTCTGTACAAAATCAGGCTTCTATGCTTGATTAGATGTCATTTGAAACGAATCATTTATACTCTGTATTCCATACTATCATGCATACCTTAAATTGTAATCGTAATTCCTTGACTAAAGGAGCATTTTTAGTTGGTAGTGCAAAGCTCAAGTAAGCTTTAGCCTTTATTAGTTGATCTTTGATGTCTTTGATCTTCATATCCATTTCCTTCCATCCTTGCAATACTACATCTTCATCATGCTCAAGTGTTGCTCCATCAAGCTCTCCCTACCAAACAATCAAAACAAAGAAAAGGGATAAACTATTATCCTTTTGCGACGTATAACTTTCAGTATTTTCTCGTACCCTTATGCCATTGACTGAAATTCAGGGTATAAAAAGTTCAAAACGCTATTTGTTTTTAGAAAAACATGTAACCATATAACAAAGATTGTGTTATAAGCATGCCAAGCATGCACAAAGTATCCGTAAAAAAGCAATTATTTTTATGATCAATTCAAGACCGAAATCGTAGGTAGCATGGTTGGATTAAGTGGTTATCACCCTTGCCTTTGAAGAGAAAGGTCATGGGTTCAATCCTCACCTCACACAAAGGGCGGATGTCCTATTCTATCATTTAGATAGAACATTGAAGCAGTCTCTTTACATTGGTAGAGGTAACACTGTCTACATCTCAACCTCCCCCATACACCGTCGGTATTGGGACCCAAAACCCGTAAAAGACGGCATTGTGTGTTACATTTTTTCAAGACCGGCATCAAATAAGAAGTAGATACGAAAGGCTAAAAAAATGCCTCTGATTAAAGTATACACAAAATAAGAAGTTTAAATCAGTTGTACTTCGTTTACCAACTAAAATGATATTTCTAGGATAACCACCCAAGCCAACTTTAATGACTAGTGAGACAGATCTGTGAGGTCCACTGTATACCCCGTAAATCGAGGGAAAGTAAAATGAGATATTTATTTTATAGATATTCAATAGTATTTTTTACTTAATAAACTTAATAGTTAAGAACTTAATCATTCAGTCGAATTTCATGTTTCTTTTTTAATTTAATAAACAAAAATAACCGTCAATTACCTATATTTTAGAGTTAATTACAGAAATCGTCCCTGTCGTGGACCTCCATTTGCAGCTTTCGTCCCTAAGTTTAATAAATTACAGTTTTAGTCCAAAAAACTTTGTTCCGTCAACACTTTTGGTCCTGACCATAAACATCCGTTAAAAAGAAGGTCACGTGTTTGGCACGTGATGGGTAATCTCGTAATTTGGCTTATAGTTAATTACAAAAATCGTCCTTATCGTGAACCACCACTTTCAGCTTTGGTCCCTAGCTTTGAACCACCACTTCATTTCCTTTTCATTTTTAGGATTTTCCAGATCACTCAAAATCATTTCCTAGATCTGTAACATATAACTACAACAACTATCATCATCATCTAACAAGTACAACAACTATCAATGATATCTAACATTTATCAAAAGTCGACAACACTTATATATACATTTGCAAACAAAGTCAACCCAGATACATAAAACACACATAAGTCAAGGATAGATGCAATAATCATATATTTATCGCTTCTTATCTGTATCCATATTTATATATCCAAATCTGCTAAAAAGTCTACCCATTTTTGAATAATAGAACTTGGGCTTGCATACCAGTTCGACCATGAGATTTCATGATTCTTCTATTATAAATATAATATTTGTGTGTGGATACATTGCTGACTTTGTTGAGTAACGATTTACTACCAATTTATTTTTTCATGTAGTCTTGACCCCGAGTATATAGACATATATATCTCGATGATTTTGAGATACAGCCTTGTCCATAGCGATGGCAGAAGGGTATCGTTGCATAGGTGACTGAAGGTCACGCATAGGATAGGCATGTTTGCTTATTCATACATTTGGCACTTGCATTGATACACATATCATTTATGCATTCCTTATTTACACATTTACTTGTCTTGTGTAATCTTGTTGTTGGGCGATGTTGTGTTATGTAGAGGCTCACTGTAAGTCATGTCTAGCCTCTATTCTTATATTGTGATTATTGATGTTGGTTCTTTACGAACCATTACTACGAACTCACCAACCTTGTGTTGACTATGCTTAGTACACTTTTCAGGTAACCAGGTTATTCAGGACGTGGAGTTTGAATGTTTGCTTACTGTTGAACCCGGGCTGGACTGATATGGATCAAGGATCCATTTGCCTTATGTTGCATTGTATTTAGGATTGATAGCCTTCTTTTGTTGTCGGTTGTAATCTTGATGTTTACTTGCTCCTGTTGTATTTTGTTACTTGTTTATCGTTTGTATGGATTCACTGAATCCTCTAATTGCATTTAGCTTGTTCTATTGTAATTCCACCTGGTGCTATGTGATTTCCGTGATATTCCGAGCCTCGGCTTGGGGTGTTACAGAATGGTGGCCCATGCGTGGTCGTAGAGAATTAGGCGGTTTGACCTAGACTACGGCTTAAGTTAAAACTCTTCATATAGCATGCATGGTTAGGAAATTCGTGTGCAATGTGAATTATGTGGATCCCCGTGTGAGTTCGTAGTTAAGACCACGTATGTGATGGCTTGAATTCAACGTGATGAATGTGGAATGGATACAATGTGGTTAATGTGTGCTTTGATTGAATTTGATTGTCATTAATATGGATTGTTGTTATTGATTGGTGCTAGTTTAATGATTTAGAGCAAAATGAAGTTATGTTATTAACTTAGTATAATATTGTGGCAACCCTAAAAGAACCCGATCAACTCTTTTATGGTCACCCAATATTATAACAAGTTAATAACATCATGGATTGCACATGCATGGCTTAGAGTATAATAAGGAACCGATATGCTTAATGGGAGTTGATTAGGTGGAGGGTTAGCCGTTGGTACACCCTGTATACATACCTGGTCAATAACTAGAGAGCATATCGAATTCGGATTATACTTTAAATCACTCGTGTTAGTGACTTGTTTTAGTAGGATGTATTGACACGATTACATGAATTAAAGATAACCAATGATAATGAACTTGACATGATAAAATAATAAGTAACCAATTTCATAGGATTCTAACACTCTTACCTTAGTCTAATGAGATGAAATGAGTATGTTATATGGTATGAGAGCATTAATTACTTGTGTGACTAATATGTGAGCATTGTGAGGCTAACTTTCGGGTCAACGCGTTACTTACCTTGTAGAAAATGGTGAGATCAAAAGGAATACGACTAGCCATAGCGATGAGCCGGATTTAGCAACTGTGATTGCCCAAGCAGTGGTAAACGCCATACCCACTATCGTAGCCCAAGTCACGGCAAGCCTCCAAGGAAACAATGAGACGCGTGGAACTAGAGAAAATATGGGTGACGAGAAGGTGTCGGGTAGAGCCTCATCAAAAAGGAAAGAAATCGGAGAACCTAGTGAGGCAAGGAAAGCGGGCAGGTTTGACCCCTATGGTCATAATAAGGGTAGATCCAGGGCGGCGATGGGACCGGTGAAGAAAGCTTATGTAGGATCTCATCCGTCATGTAAAGGATGTGACAATCACCACCCCATCAACTTTCAATGTCGGGCGTGTTTTAATTGCAACCAAGTTGGCCACACGTCCAAGAATTGTAGAGCCCCGAGAACGGGCCCAACGAATGTGACTCCTATTCATGTCGTCCCTCCCCAAGGTAATCAACAAAGAGGCGAGTGTTTTGGATGTGGTAGTCGTGCACACTACATAAGAAATTGTCCGAAATGGGTTGGACAACAAGCTGAAGTGGCAGAGCCGGCAAGGGAAACTTACGTGGGACCTCACCCCTTGTGTGGAAGGTGTAATCGCCATCACTCTCCCACTATCCAATGTGGGACTTGCTTTAATTGTAATCGAATCGGGCACGAGGCTAAGATTTGTAGAGCACCGAAAGCGACACCATTGAATGTAACGCCTCTTCAAACCATCTATCCCCAAGCTGACCACCCTCGGAGCCATCAAGGTGTTTGTTTTGTGTGTGGTAGCCCCGACCACTACAGAGATGCTTGTCCTAGATGGACTGAACCACAAGCCCAGGTGGCGGTTCCTCCCGAGCAGCTACAAATAGTCGTTTATAACCAAAGCCGTGGCCAGCAAGACCATCAAGTTCAACTTCGTAGCCGAGCTTTCGCAGAGAATGGCAAAGGAGACCAAAGTGATCCTAACGTTGGTTAAGGTACATTCCTCCTAATGGTTGTTATGTTACTACACTATTCGATATCGAAACCGACTATGAATCTCGTTTATTCTAACGTTGCTCCTTTGAGTTACATTCGTTCGTGTGTTTTGGAATTATATGTTTGCAATTTTGACTGTTTAGCGACTCACTAACTAAATTTATTCAAATACCCCGTGTATCTATCTCGACTCTAAAAGACGACAAACTCCTCATTTACTTGGTGCCTATGATATAAAGATTCTTGGCGAAAAAGTGAGTGTAATCTGAATGCCACCGGGTAAGACAGTTCTAAAGTTGCGTAGTAGGGTTACTAGTGTAAAATATCTAACGGTAGGATTCTCAGGGTTCCGTGTAAGTCTTCCAACTTAGGTGTCCTTAGAGCTACCGTCCCAAGAATCTGAAAGCTAACGTCATCCTTGTTAATCTTGAGTCTCCCGAGGACTTTCCGGGTGACTTACCGGGCTTGTCCCATCTCGATAACTTAAATTTCGTTTATGCTCAACTTCCAACATCGCGCGCGTAGTCAAAGCCCTTATAGACTTCTGAGACGTGAATAAGCATGTAGTGAAAGACGGGAGAGAGATTGGAAGAAAAACGAATTGGAATGGACTTCGCCGTGAAGTCGCCGACGTCAAGAAGTGATCATGATACGACGAAACCGGTAAAATTTGACAACTCGGCACATTGGTGTTTAGAAGAAATGGGTTAGGTACACGAAGACTCGATTTCTGTCCTTCCAGATAAAGAAAGTCGCTCAACCCCAATTCAGGGAGCCATCCAATGAGCAACGGGCACTCAACCCATCGTGAGACTTGATCACATGTGAAGATAATGTACTTATAACCGTGGCGGAAATCTTGTGCAATGACGGGTATTACGCGAGTATTCGAATGTCACTGACCGAAACACTAAGTAGTAGAGATGTTATTCTCCACTGGGACGAACCAAGAAGCAAAGAAAGCCAAAGTAACGGGTCAGGATTTCTAATAGGAATGACAAGAACAACTTCTCAAGCTAAGAGAATAGCCCAGCTAGCTCACATGCTAAGTAAGGAGTATGCCGATGTGAGGCTGAGACCGTTAGAGTCGGAAGTGGGTGATTTGTACTTTTGAAAGTATCACAGTGGAAAGGCGTCATCCGATTCGTGAAGCGAGGCAAACTCGGGCCGAGGTATAATTGTCCTTCCAAGATCCTCGAAAAGGGTTGGAAAAGTTGCTTATCGAATAGAATTACCACAAGAGCTTAGCGGTGTACATGATGTGTTTCATATTTGCAACCTACGCGAGTGTTTGGCGGACCCTACATATCATGTGCCTATGGACAAGGTCAGGGTTGAGTCGAATTTGAATTGTATTGAAGAACCGGTAGAGATCTTGGACCGCCGAGTCAAGAAACTTAAGAATAAGCTCTATACGATTGATAGGATTAGGTGGAACGCTAGGCGTGGAGCCGAGTTCGGTTGGGAGCGAGTGGATCACATGAAGTCTAAGTATCCGCATTTAATTGCTAATTAGGGTTTTGTTGAATTTCGGGACGAAATTCTTTCAACGGGGGAATAATGTAACATCCGTGAATTTTGACCATTTGACTTTACGTGCAATTTGACTAACAATTTAAATTAATGAAATGTTTTGGGTCGTTTTGTGTTTAGATGACAATGTGGTATGTTCCTTGGATCGATGGTATGACTTAATTGGGGACTAAATGTAAAACGATGTGTAAGTTAGCTTGTAAATGGAAACGGGTCGACCCATACCCGCACCCGACCCACCAGCCGACCCATCTTTTTCCCTCCCCCTTATCTTCCTTTCCCTCCTCTCATTTCATTCTACCTTCTTTTCTTTCTTTTTCTCTCAAGTAAAAGCAAAAGAAAACCCATCTCATTTCTCCATCTTCTCTTGCATCATTTTGGTGTTTTAGAATTAGTTTAACTCGAGAATCATCGTCGCCTTCATCTCATTATCGTCGTATTGAAGATTTAAAGGTCTTAGTTCAAGATTTCTTACCTATTTAGCCACTAATCGGGTTCTAGCTTGTGAAAGACGTTTTGGTAAGTCTAAATCATTCCTTTTGTATCTATTTATGTTAGAATACTCATTTCTGGTCATTTCGAGTATTTACAAGTCCTAAATCGGCTTAAAACCAAATTTAGGTCAAATTAGGGTTTAAGTAGGGATTGAGCGTTTTGGAAGATTCGGTGATGTTATGAACGGATTTGGGGATTAGGTTATGTGTATTTATGGTTAATGATGTTTATTTATGCTTCAAAATGGGTTACAAATCATTTTGGTGTGGTTTGGGTCGAATTTGGGGGTTTTGGGTTCGTTTTGCTGCACTTGCAGCTGCTGGTTCTGATCTGCAGGTTGTCCCACTGCGGCGCAGTGGGAGGGCATAGTCCCCACTGCGGCGCAGTGGATTCTCTCGGCCATTCTTGCTCCTTAGCCCACTGCGGCGCAGTGGGCATGGTTTTGGCTCACTGCGGCGCAGTGGACACTTTCGGGAAATTTTGCGCGTCAGTTTTAAAACGTTAATAACTTTTGAACCGTAAGTCCGTTTTAGACATATGACCTATCGTTAGAATCGTAGGAGAGTCTAGTTTCATGTTATGACACTCGTTTTATATGAACCTTCTTCCACTTCTAAAAATGTCGAGTCAAGTGTCTTATTCTTGCTCGTTTAAGTTGTAAAGGCGTTTAGGGTTTGAGATTTGACCTAATTGTGCTAACCCAACCTGTTTAAGATTGTATAGTTGACATTATGGTATTATGATGTACATTTATAGGTTGTGGCCGTGCGGATCCTATTACTCGTTATTAATCTCTTATTAACTCGACTTAAGCTTCTTTGCCGATCAAGGTGAGTTTCGTATCTCCCTACTCACTTGAGATCCGGGCTGAAAAGTGTAAACCTGGTGTGTTTACTTGCATTTATTGATTGATTGATTGATTGATTGATTGATTTTTAGTTGTTGGATTGGTGTGATGTTTCCTTTCGTTTGATTGGTTGATTGATTGATTGATTGAATTGTTGATTGATTGATTGATTGATATATTGATTGATTATTGATTAAATTGATTTGAGTATTGATTGTTGATTGATTGATTGATTGATTGATTGATTGATTGATTGATTGATTGATTGATTGATTGATTGATTGATTGATTGATTGATTGATTGATTGATTGATTGATTGATTGATTGATTGATTGATTGATTGATTGATTGATTGATTGATTGATTGATTGTTTGATTGTTTGATTGATTGGTTGATTGGCTTGAGTTACGATTAGTCTTATTGCTTGATTGATTGATTGTTGATTGATTACTTTTGCATTGATTGATTGATTGATTGATTGATTGATTGATTGATTGTTTTAGTTGTTGGATTGGTGTGATGTTTCCCTTCGTTTGATTGGTTAAATTGTGGTTGGTGGCTTATGGTTGTCGAATGTTGATTAGTGGGTTAAGATTGACGATTATTGATTGATGGCTCAGGTTTGGCGAATATTGATTATTGATTCATATTCATCGTATATCGATCGTTGGTTTATGATTTATGCATTTACATTGATTGTAAGCATTGCATACATTATTGTTGGACCCTCGGCAGGGGATTTGCCGGCATCCTGGTGCATAGATGTATGCACCCATTTTGGATGTAGTCTTGACCCCGAGTATATAGACATATATATCTCGATGATTTTGAGATACAGCCTTGTCCATTGCGATGGCAGAAGGGTATCGTTGCATAGGTGACTGAAGGTCACGCATAGGATAGGCATGTTTGCTTATTCATACATTTGGCACTTGCATTGATACACATATCATTTATGCATTCCTTATTTACACATTTACTTGTCTTGTGTAATCTTGTTGTTGGGCGATGTTGTGTTATGTAGAGGCTCACTGTAAGTCATGTCTAGCCTCTATTCTTATATTGTGATTATTGATGTTGGTTCTTTACGAACCATTACTACGAACTCACCAACCTTGTGTTGACTATGCTTAGTACACTTTTCAGGTAACCAGGTTATTCAGGACGTGGAGTTTGAATGTTTGCTTACTGTTGAACCCGGACTGGACTGATATGGATCAAGGATCCATTTGCCTTATGTTGCATTGTATTTAGGATTGATAGCCTTCTTTGTTGTCGGTTGTAATCTTGATGTTTACTTGCTCCTGTTGTATTTTGTTACTTGTTTATCGTTTGTATGGATTCACTGAATCCTCTAATTGCATTTAGCTTGTTCTATTGTAATTCCACCTGGTGCTATGTGATTTCCGTGATATTCCGAGCCTCGGCTTGGGGTGTTACAGAATGGTGGCCCATGCGTGGTCGTAGAGAATTAGGCGGTTTGACCTAGACTACGGCTTAAGTTAAAACTCTTCATATAGCATGCATGGTTAGGAAATTCGTGTGCAATGTGAATTATGTGGATCCCCTTGTGAGTTCGTAGTTAAGACCACTTATGTGATGGCTTGAATTCAACGTGATGAATGTGGAATGGATACAATGTGGTTAATGTGTGCTTTGATTGAATTTGATTGTCATTAATATGGATTGTTGTTATTGATTGGTGCTAGTTTGATGATTTAGAGCAAAATGAAGTTATGTTATTAACTTAGTATAATATTGTGGCAACCCTAAAAGAACCCGATCAACTCTTTTATGGTCACCCAATATTATAACAAGTTAATAACATCATGGATTGCGCATGCTGGCTTAGAGTATAATAAGGAACCGATATGCTTAATGGGAGTTGATTAGGTGGAGGGTTAGCCGTTGGTACACCCTGTATACATACCTGGTCAATAACTAGAGAGCATATCGAATTCGGATTATACTTTAAATCACTCGTGTTAGTGACTTGTTTTAGTTGCTTGTAATGAGATGTGTTTAATACGAGTAACTGGTTTTGGCGATGGTAAATTGTTGTGAACTTAGCACGAGAAAATGATAGATAACGATTACTTGAGAACTTTGATATACTGTCCTTAGTGTAGTAATGTGAAACACGTAGGGTATGTTGGTATGATAACATGATATATGACAGTTAATTGAGAATATTTATATGTTGGCCTTAGTAAAAGACATTGAACATGTGTAGTGTGTCGACGTTAAAACACTAACTAATAAGGCGGTTAACATGAGAGAAACTGTGAAGCTAACCCCCGGGTCATAAACTCTAGAACTACTACTATTATTGGATTTAGCAGTGGAATGACATGTTGACTAGTATGATTTAGTAACATATATGTTATGCATGTGTGACGTGTATGTATGTATGTATGGCCCGTAGTGGTCAAGTTGAGGTCGTAAATGCTTTTGTTGTGATTTGACTTAAACGTGTTGATAAACGGTTAGGATACAATGTGATAAATGAGTTGATATGCACCCTAAGAGAGTATCAAGGTTGTAAACACCCTAACTCATATGTATTATAAACGGATGATATTCCAACACTAATAATGTTAATCGTAATCGGTGAACAATAGGGATATGTTCCTTAATGGTATGTGAACTTAAAAACGTATGAGGCCTAGTTAAACTTGATTATATGCGGATTATGAGGTAATTGGTAATGCACGTGTAAAATGTATAGGGATACGGGCGATTGTATGAATGAAGTTAGCAAGTTAGTTTTATAGTAGGATGTATTGACACGATTACATGAATTAAAGATAACCAATGATAATGAACTTGACATGATAAAATAATAAGTAACCAATTTCATAGGATTCTAACACTCTTACCTTAGTCTAATGAGATGAAATGAGTATGTTATATGGTATGAGAGCATTAATTACTTGTGTGACTAATATGTGAGCATTGTGAGGCTAACTTTCGGGTCAACGCGTTACTTACCTTGTAGAAAATGGTGAGATCAAGAAGGAATACGACTAGCCATAGCGATGAGCCGGATTTAGCAACTGTGATTGCCCAAGCAGTGGTAAACGCCATACCCACTATCGTAGCCCAAGTCACGGCAAGCCTCCAAGGAAACAATGAGACGCGTGGAACTAGAGTAAATATGGGTGACGAGAAGGTGTCGGGTAGAGCCTCATCAAAAAGGAAAGAAATCGGAGAACCTAGTGAGGCAAGGAAAGCGGGCAGGTTTGACCCCTATGGTCATAATAAGGGTAGATCCAGGGCGGCGATGGGACCGGTGAAGAAAGCTTATGTAGGATCTCATCCGTCATGTAAAGGATGTGACAATCACCACCCCATCAACTTTCAATGTCGGGCGTGTTTTAATTGCAACCAAGTTGGCCACACGTCCAAGAATTGTAGAGCCCCGAGAACGGGCCCAACGAATGTGACTCCTATTCATGTCGTCCCTCCCCAAGGTAATCAACAAAGAGGCGAGTGTTTTGGATGTGGTAGTCGTGCACACTACATAAGAAATTGTCCGAAATGGGTTGGACAACAAGCTGAAGTGGCAGAGCCGGCAAGGGAAACTTACGTGGGACCTCACCCCTTGTGTGGAAGGTGTAATCGCCATCACTCTCCCACTATCCAATGTGGGACTTGCTTTAATTGTAATCGAATCGGGCACGAGGCTAAGATTTGTAGAGCACCGAAAGCGACACCATTGAATGTAACGCCTCTTCAAACCATCTATCCCCAAGCTGACCACCCTCGGAGCCATCAAGGTGTTTGTTTTGTGTGTGGTAGCCCCGACCACTACAGAGATGCTTGTCCTAGATGGACTGAACCACAAGCCCAGGTGGCGGTTCCTCCCGAGCAACTACAAATAGTCGTTTATAACCAAAGCCGTGGCCAGCAAGACCATCAAGTTCAACTTCGTAGCCGAGCTTTCGCAGAGAATGGCAAAGGAGACCAAAGTGATCCTAACGTTGGTTAAGGTACATTCCTCCTAATGGTTGTTATGTTACTACACTATTCGATATCGAAACCGACTATGAATCTCGTTTATTCTAACGTTGCTCCTTTGAGTTACATTCGTTCGTGTGTTTTGGAATTATATGTTTGCAATTTTGACTGTTTAGCGACTCACTAACTAAATTTATTCAAATACCCCGTGTATCTATCTCGACTCTAAAAGACGACAAAACTCCTCATTTACTTGGTGCCTATGATATAAAGATTCTTGGCGAAAAAGTGAGTGTAATCTGAATGCCACCGGGTAAGACAGTTCTAAAGTTGCGTAGTAGGGTTACTAGTGTAAAATATCTAACGGTAGGATTCTCAGGGTTCCGTGTAAGTCTTCCAACTTAGGTGTCCTTAGAGCTACCGTCCCAAGAATCTGAAAGCTAACGTCATCCTTGTTAATCTTGAGTCTCCCGAGGACTTTCCGGGTGACTTACCGGGCTTGTCCCATCTCGATAACTTAAATTTCGTTTATGCTCAACTTCCCAACATCGCGCGCGTAGTCAAAGCCCTTATAGACTTCTGAGACGTGAATAAGCATGTAGTGAAAGACGGGAGAGAGATTGGAAGAAAAACGAATTGGAATGGACTTCGCCGTGAAGTCGCCGACGTCAAGAAGTGATCATGATACGACGAAACCGGTAAAATTTGACAACTCGGCACATTGGTGTTTAGAAGAAATGGGTTAGGTACACGAAGACTCGATTTCTGTCCTTCCAGATAAAGAAAGTCGCTCAACCCCAAATCAGGGAGCCATCCAATGAGCAACGGGCACTCAACCCATCGTGAGACTTGATCACATGTGAAGATAATGTACTTATAACCGTGGCGGAAATCTTGTGCAATGACGGGTATTACGCGAGTATTCGAATGTCACTGACCGAAGCACCAAGTAGTAGAGATGTTATTCTCCACTGGGACGAACCAAGAAGCAAAGAAAGCCAAAGTAACGGGTCAGGATTTCTAAATAGGAATGACAAGAACAACTTCTCAAGCTAAGAGAATAGCCCAGCCAGCTCACATGCTAAGTAAGGAGTATGCCGATGTGAGGCTGAGACCGTTAGAGTCGGAAGTGGGTGATTTGTACTTTTGAAAGTATCACAGTGGAAAGGCGTCATCCGATTCGTGAAGCGAGGCAAACTCGGGCCGAGGTATAATTGTCCTTCCAAGATCCTCGAAAAGGGTTGGAAAAGTTGCTTATCGAATAGAATTACCACAAGAGCTTAGCGGTGTACATGATGTGTTTCATATTTGCAACCTACGCGAGTGTTTGGCGGACCCTACATATCATGTGCCTATGGACAAGGTCAGGGTTGAGTCGAATTTGAATTGTATTGAAGAACCGGTAGAGATCTTGGACCGCCGAGTCAAGAAACTTAAGAATAAGCTCTATACGATTGATAGGATTAGGTGGAACGCTAGGCGTGGAGCCGAGTTCGGTTGGGAGCGAGTGGATCACATGAAGTCTAAGTATCCGCATTTAATTGCTAATTAGGGTTTTGTTGAATTTCGGGACGAAATTCTTTCAACGGGGGAATAATGTAACATCCGTGAATTTTGACCATTTGACTTTACGTGCAATTTGACTAACAATTTAAATTAATGAAATGTTTTGGGTCGTTTTGTGTTTAGATGACAATGTGGTATGTTCCTTGGATCGATGGTATGACTTAATTGGGGACTAAATGTAAAACGATGTGTAAGTTAGCTTGTAAA
>CM067167.1:252198234-252231372 GCA_034093135.1 Erigeron breviscapus
TGTTTGATTGATTGATTGTTTGATTGATTGTTTTAGTTGTTGGATTGGTGTGATGTTTCCTTTCGTTTGATTGGTTAAATTGGTTTGAGTATTGAATTGTTGAGATGATTTTCACGTTCGAACGACTTAGTTTATATTTGTTAAATATCTAGTAATATTAGGATAGATGTACATACATGAAAGTCGGTTATGCCTTCGTCGGGTTTTAGATGTGGTGGGAAGGCTGCGGGTGACCCTATATATAAGCATCTGAGACTCGAAGGAAGTAGAATCCTCTGAAGTATATGTACGTATAGTTGGTTTAAATTGTGGTTGGTGGCTTATGGTTGTCGAATGTTGATTAGTGGGTTAAGATTGACGATTATTGATTATTAGTTTATGGTTCATCATAGGTTGATTGACTTGGTTAATAGTTTGGTTAAGTATTAATGGCCGATGTTGATGAATGGTGATTATTGGTTTATGATTGACGTTTATTGATTGATGACTCAGGATTGGCGAATATTGATTATTGATTCATATTCATCGTATATCGATCGTTGGTTTATGATTTATGCATTTACATTGATTGTAAGCATTGCATACATTATTGTTGGACCCTCGGCAGGGGATTTGCCGGCATCCTGGTGCATAGATGTATGCACCCATTTTGGATGTAGTCTTGACCCCGAGTATATAGACATATATATCTCGATGATTTTGAGATACAGCCTTGTCCATAGCGATGGCAGAAGGGTATCGTTGCATAGGTGACTGAAGGTCACGCATAGGATAGGCATGTTTGCTTATTCATACATTTGGCACTTGCATTGATACACATATCATTTATGCATTCCTTATTTACACATTTACTTGTCTTGTGTAATCTTGTTGTTGGGCGATGTTGTGTTATGTAGAGGCTCACTGTAAGTCATGTCTAGCCTCTATTCTTATATTGTGATTATTGATGTTGGTTCTTTACGAACCATTACTACGAACTCACCAACCTTGTGTTGACTATGCTTAGTACACTTTTCAGGTAACCAGGTTATTCAGGACGTGGAGTTTGAATGTTTGCTTACTGTTGAACCCGGACTGGACTGATATGGATCAAGGATCCATTTGCCTTATGTTGCATTGTATTTAGGATTGATAGCCTTCTTTTGTTGTCGGTTGTAATCTTGATGTTTACTTGCTCCTGTTGTATTTTGTTACTTGTTTATCGTTTGTATGGATTCACTGAATCCTCTAATTGCATTTAGCTTGTTCTATTGTAATTCCACCTGGTGCTATGTGATTTCCGTGATATTCCGAGCCTCGGCTTGGGGTGTTACACGGTGGCCATGGCAACCCCACAATATTTATAAAACTCTATATTTTTAGTACTATTTTTATATATTTATTTTGTTTAAAGGTAATTGGCAACCCCAGACTGGTGTAACTTAGTTTTATAGTATAAATTTTACGCTTGTTAGTATCATGAAAACTATTCGGCAACCCCATACTAAAAATCCTGGTCGCGGCACCACCACTCAACACCGCCGCCTACACATGACCACGCGTGGTGGTGAAGAAATGTGTGGTCAGACCACGCAAAAGATAGAGAGCGGGAGAGGAAATTGAGGTGATGGCAACACAAACGGCTACTTTTGTTTGAAACTTTTTTTTCTTCTTCTTTCCTTTTCTATATATAACACATCATATTTTACACACACACATCTTTCCTTCCATACTTCAAATTTATACACACACATTCATACTTCAAATCATGGAAAACAAGAGGCCAATGACCGTTTTTGATGCTAAAATGGCGATGCAAAATCACATGCTTAACGATTCCAGGCACAGATCTGAAGTAAACAATGTGATTCAGAGCGTAACGGACAACAAGGCGGCTTACATAGCCGAAATCGAACGAATTGAAGTTGTAGGTCGGATTTGTAGCGCCGTCGAAAATGAGTATGTTGTATATCTTCGACAGAAGATCGATTGGCTGGATCAAGTTATTTTCCAGCTTACCGCTGCCTCTTCCACATTAACAGCCACGCTAGACCATGCGGAATTCTGGCAAGGCAGTGTCGGTGGTGGTCGGCCTGTAGATTACCAGACTGATCCGGGGGAGGAGTACGCATCTCCTCAACCCGGCGACACTGCCCGGTCTCCTGAACCCTATTCATCGCAACGACGGCGACAGTACTGTGGACTCAGACTATTCTGAATGTTAGTATTATGTATTTTAATATTATGTAATGTTTTAGTATTATGTGTTTTATAATTATTATGTATGTTTTTTTTTTTTGTGTTTTTTTTTTTTTTTTTTTTTTTTATTATTATGTAATGTTTTAGTTGAATGGAATTTTAATTTTTAGATAAAATGAAAATGGTAGTGAGTGGTGGGTGAGTGGTGAGATGCCAACAAAATTTGAGTAAGTGGTGAGTGAATATAGTTGAGATGGTATAAAATGATTGGTTAAAAGTGAGTGGTGGAATATGACATGATAGTTCAGATGTCAACATTCTAAGACTATTCGTAACTTCACTATACCCTACAATACCTTACAATATTTCACTTTTTATCCAATCAAAATAAAAGAAAACAATAAAAAGTATATATAAATGAAAAATGGACCACACATTTTGTCTTTTTACCTAGGTGATCATAATCACCTTCCTCCTTTCACCTTCTCTCATCACCTATACCCCTTAACCATTCACCTCTTTCACCTTTACCCTTCACCTAACCCTTTCACCTACCTTTACAAATGGTCTTACTAGTTATGGGGGGGGGGGGGGGGGGAGCCTCCCCATGCCCCATGGTCTTCACGTAATCTTTATATGTATATTCTAGTGTGTTAGTTATTCCATGAACAACAAAATGAAACAAATGTTACAAATACACGACAAGATATGATAACAAAGCTTATTTAATTTACTTCAAGTTTATATTGCTAGTCCAATATACTAACTACACATTATCCAAAGGTCGTTACTCTATGTCCAGATAATTTGAGAGTTCTTGCCATATAACTATCGGGTAACATCAGAATCTACCGAAAACTGGCCACAATTTCAATCCATAAAGATGTACACGCACTGTTTTTTGCATTTATAGATGTGGTCTCAGTTGTTGCTTATGGTTTATTGTTTATCTTACTAATTTTGGTCACTCCTAACTAAAATTGTTGGCTCCGTCTTTGATTGCGGGTTATATGTTAGGTTCAAAAATTTTACAACGAATTATGTTCGTTTTTCAATGAAAATTGTTTTTTTATATTGAGTTTTTGTTGAATTATCTGCCAGCTCGTGCAACGTACAATCCAAAAGCCTAGTTATTATATATAAAGATAAAGATTGTAAAGATGACTTCACGTAATCTTTATATGTATATTCCAGTGTGTTAGTTATTCCATGAACAACAAAATGAAACAAATGTTACAAATACACGACAAGATATGATAACAAAGCTTATTTAATTTACTTCAAGTTTATATTGCTAGTCCAATATACTAACTACACATTATCCAAAGGTCGTTACTCTATGTCCAGATAATTTGAGAGTTCTTGCCATATAACTATCGGGTAACATCAGAATCTACCGAAAACTGGCCACAATTTCAATCCATAAAGATGTACACGCACTGTTTTTTGCATTTATAGATGTGGTCTCAGTTGTTGCTTATGGTTTATTGTTTATCTTACTAATTTTGGTCACTCCTAACTAAAATTGTTGGCTCCGTCTTTGATTGCGGGTTATATGTTAGGTTCAAAAATTTTACAACGAATTATGTTCGTTTTTCAATGAAAATTGTTTTTTTATATTGAGTTTTTGTTGAATTATCTGCCAGCTCGTGCAACGTACAATCCAAAAGCCTAGTTATTATATATAAAGATAAAGATTGTAAAGATGACTTCACGTAATCTTTATATATACTAGAAGACAACTGACCTAACTACTTGTTGGTCAATCACAGCTCTCTAATCCTCAAAATTAAACATTAACGAGAAATGTAACCCGCGCGATGCCGCGGGGAGTTTTTCCAGACTTAAAAAGTAGTTTATTATAACAATAATTATATTAATTCAAAATAACTACATTCGAATCACAATAAAGTAAGGACTTACTATAAGTCTTATACTAACATAATATCTAGTGAACACAAATTTAGATATAATAGAAAAAACAAAACTTTTATGTTGTTTAAAGATATTTATAAATGTAAATAACATGTATATATGTATATATGTAACCTTTATGTTAACTCTTCATATATACCAAAAATCATATAACAATATGACTCGACTCAGTTTTAAAAATAATTTATATTAAGACGTAGATAGTAATATGCACGTCCTAATTATATGCCATTAAACACATGTAATTATAAAAACTATATCACGATGATAAATTATAACATTAATAAAGACACTTCGATAACAATAATATAAAAATTACGAATTAACCACATGTAATAAGCTGAGAGACATAATGTTTATTGTGTATTATATTACGTAAAATTATAATGTGTTCTCGTAGACGTTATATCGATAAAAAAATATAACGTGTAGCAATAATAAAAATACTCTATAAAAAAATTTACGAATTAAACACATGTAATTATAAAAATATATCACGATGATAAATTATAACATTAATAACGACACTTCGATAATAATAATATAATATGTTATAAGATTAGGGAATATGTGGCTGTTAGACATCTAAGTTGGGTGTAGAAACTCTCACATACTAATTTTTTTACAAACATAATATTTATTGGTAGATAGTGAATGTGAAAAAAAAAAACGGTTGGATAAATTCTAAAAGAAAATATAATAATAATATTAAAAAAAATAAACAAAAAGACTAAAAAGGAAGATGGAGAGAAAAAGACAAAAAAGAAAAATGAAAAAAAAGTAAAAAGGAAAAAAATAAGAAACTCAAATGTTTGTGGGCCCCACCAAAATATTAAAATAAAAATGATTGTGAGGTGGCACAGAAACCCACGCACGGGTTTTAAATATATATAGAGAATAATGTCATTAATAATCTAATTATAAATTAAAATATCTCAATAATCATTATTCAAATATATTAGTATATTAGTATTATTTGTAGAAAAAGTCTCATGAATTTACACTTTTTTGTTTTCCATCAATAAATTTACACTTTTTAACCTCCTAACTAAAATTTAGATAATTTCCCTATATATATATATATATATATATATATATATAACATATACATGTACAATCATAATCAATACCATAATCCAATCCTCATCGATAAGTGTGTTTTCCCCTTATATTGTACCACAAAGCATCGAACCACACAGAAAGAGGGGAACACCGAGGGTATATTATCACACAGAAATGAACCACACAGAATCGCACAACACGGACATTAGAACCACAAAGAAAGTACACTTTCCACCCCATTTACTCTACGAGGTAGGGGACTACGAAGCTTACCTGATGCGATCAAACAAGTATTACCGCTTTCCAAGATGAGTAAGTAAGGCCCGAAGTGCTACAAAGATCACAACATACTTCACAAGTATCGAGTCAACATATAATACCCAAATAGTATGGCCTAGCTAGTTAGTGGTATGCCATAACCCAACAAACGCTTTACAAGTTTCCCCGACCAAGGTCAACGACACTTTAAACTCACATTTTTAGAAATGAGATTGGATTCATCCCAAGATAATGAATCCAAAAGATAGTAGACTCTCACACGATTCCAGCGATAGCTCATACGTCGAAAATGGACTAACGGTTTAAAAGTAACGATCGTTAAACGAAAACTAACAATGGGGAGGGGCATAAGCTACGCCCAAGACTGGCGTAGCATACGTTGGGCCAAGTCGTAATGGCGTAACATACGCCCCAACTGGGCGTACATTACGCTGGGCCAAGACGAGGTTGGCGTAAGGTACGGTGGAACCGGCGTCTCTTACGATGGTCTATAAAGTGGCGTTTTTGACATGAAAAGTGGCGTAAGACAAAAGATGGGGGCGTAAAGACCAAAAACTAACTTTCTAGAGTGACGTAACTTACACCCCACGTGGCGTAAGTTACGCAGGTAGCTGGTCAGGCACACCAAAGAAAGTCAAAACAAGATCCAAACTCAAAATCGTCAAATCGATCGTTTCGCTTAGAATCCGACAAACTTTGACACAATCAAATTCAAATATAACCACACCATAAAAACATATCTTTTCCCAAACCCACTTCCGATTTCTTGACTTTTAATCCAAGACTCGTTTTTGAGCTAAAACACCCATTTTACACTCAAATCGACCACAAATCGTTTAGATCCACAACAAGAAAGTTATGTACTAAGTAAATGAACATTTTGAGCTAAGAAACACTTACCAAATCGACCCGTAACTCAAATTTCGGATTTGGAGCTCTTTGAGAAGGATGAACACTTACACAACCAAAAATCTTGAAGTTTTGCAAGAGATTATTATTATACAACAATTAACTAACATTTTGATGCTAATACAACCCTAAGATCCAAAATTTAAGAAGAAGAAATGAAGAGGATGTTTTGGTCTTGCTTTTTGTGAGAGAAAAAGAGAGAATAGATAAGATAGAGAGAGTGAATGTGAGAAATGAAAGGAGGGGGAGGGGGTTAAGGTTCACCACACACACACAAGGCATCCACTTAAACTACAACTAGCTACTTACCATCTTACGGGTATCCCGACTAATCACGTAATTGTAAAACATTACCAATTCCGCACATAAAATAATGTTGACTCGACATTTTTTTAATCACATAACTTCACTAATCACCAAATAACAATTAATTAGAAAGTCAAAGTACAAGTCAATAAAAGTCAACGGGTCAAAATTCACGGGTGTTACACCACCATTAACCACAAATACCATTGCTCGTCCTCGTATACATCATACACGGGAAAATAATCACATATGGAATCGCCATTGGTAGGATACTCCTCGTCCCCGGTGCACTCGTCCCAGACGGGTTCAACCCGTTTCGTTTCCTCCAATGCCGACAGGCCGCCACTTGGAAGAAACTCCTCATCCTAGGTGACTCGTCCCATGTGATTCTATTTCCTTCAACGTTGGCGGGTGTTGTATATGTCCAACTTTGTCAACGTTGGCTGTTGGAT
Source organism: Erigeron breviscapus (assembly GCA_034093135.1). Lineage (NCBI taxonomy): Eukaryota > Viridiplantae > Streptophyta > Magnoliopsida > Asterales > Asteraceae > Erigeron > Erigeron breviscapus. Next base: position 252,205,356 of record CM067167.1, read on the forward strand.
TTTTGCAACCTGGTGAATAAACATCTCCAAAGCGTCTTCGTCGTTGCCTCGACCGACGGATCTATGGTAACGAAGTCTACTTCTACGATGAGCCATTTGAACAACCATAACTTTGATACCGATACAGTTTAGAAGCGCAATCAAATGGCTCAAGAACAATTGATTAATCAAAGGCCGAAATTATTGACAAAACGTCAATTTTCTTATAAACTCAATTATAATCAACTAACTTTTACAAAAGCACAATCCATATAAATAGATCGTAGAACAACTAAAATAGCTAACAAATGAAACAAATATTAAGAAACCAAATCAAACACAAATTTTAATAATCTTTACATACTACTAAAGGGAGATACATGCTGATGTCAAAAAAGATTATTTGGCAAGCAATGAGGATGTCCACATCATAAAGTACACACATTGAGTGATGTCATGTGTGTATTTTTGTAACATCCCAAACTTTTTATTTAACAGTTGACTAGTGTCATTAAGTCAACATAGTGTGTCGTTAAGTCTATATTAGATTTAATGCTTATATGTAGTTATTGTGTGATATGTGTGAGGCTTGAAAGCCTAAATGTATAATGTAGTATATGTGTGTAAAAATGTAGTTAAATGCCTATGTAGTGGTATTTAAAGAGGTATTTATGTTATATATGGTCCATATGGTAGTTTTTGACTAGTAATGAAGGATTAGGAAGCTTAGGGACTAGTTTTGACATAGGAGCAAAGTCAAAAACGGGTTAAGGGTCTAGGGAGTGTCATTAGATTATTATTGGCAGAATTTCATCCTCCTAAACAAGCCCTAACCGCCCAAAGTGAATTCCCATTAATCTTCCATCAAATTGCAAGCCGAAAAGCCTTCCAACGTGTGATTCGGGTGTGTTTAGTCAAGTGTTTTGCATCCCTAGTGTGATCTACGTGTATAGAAGGTAATATCTCATTGATTTCAGATCCTTTTAATTGTATAAGTCATTAGGGATTTTAATGGGGTTATGGGAGAATCGTTTAATGATGATTTAATGGTGTTTTTGAAGGATATAAGTCATGTATGGTTTAATTAAAGGTTGAAATGCTTTGTAATGACCTAAAGATGAAGGATTATAGGGTATTGAATATGTATTTTAGACCTGGAGTCGTTTGGGGTCGATTTGGGGGTGAAAACAATTTTTGTAAAAGTGCAGGTCGAAGGCCATTGCGGCGCAACACTGTGTTGCGGCGCAACCCAAATGCAGAGAAGATAAGCTGCGGCGCAATGAGGGATTGCGGCGCAACTAAAGGTCCGAGTTGCGGCGCAACCCAAATGCAGAGAAGATAAGCTGCGGCGCAATGAGGGGCATTGCGGCGCAACTCAGGCTGTTTTCAATACGTTTATACTTTTGAATCGTAACTTCGTTTTGACACAAAGATTAGACCTGAATCTTAAGTGAGTCTTTAAAGTGTGTGGGTCTAGTTTGTGACCTTAATGACGAGAGTATGTAGCTTGTCTAATAATCGTTTACGAATTATAGGTAGACGAGCATAGTTGCTTTACACAGTAACTAGTTGTTGGTTGTTATGGACTACGCGGAGGTAAGATACACTACTTTGACACGCTGAGGGATTCAACAAAAGCATGGTTTTCAGAATATAACTTCTCTAATCTTATCTTGTATACTTAAGGGTAATCGGGTTATATGGGATATGTATTTGACTTATGAGACCTGAAATGCATTCCCCTTTATATGCAATGCAAAGTTATGTTATGAAATGATATGCAATGTAATGAAGTGTGATGCAAGTATATGTTGATTATGATGTGCATGTATGTGTGGCTTGGTCATCTAGTTCACTAGACTTTATAGGTTGCCATGTCACGTGCACGTTTAAGGGCCCAAACATAAAAGATGATTATATGTTATGTTTAGGTAACTTTGTCACCTAAACTATATGTGATGAAATCGAGCTCGTATATATGATGAAGTGTTAAGCTTAACCCGTATTCACCTTAGCCGGGTGGGTGCGTATATGTTGTTGCTTGGGTGGCTCCTTGCAACGTAATTACGTGGTTAGTATCTCCAGGTGGAGTGATTACCCACCAATGTCTTGAACATACGGACTACTCCTGGAGTGGCTTGCCATTCCTTAACGACACTTGATGGACCGCCGTATGGCTCATCCATCTAGTCGGGTGTGAGGTTCCCGTTAGGTCTTATGACCGTCTACACACAAACTTACACCTTATATGATATGCGTGACTTATGTCACACCTAATGTGATGATATGTGATGATGAAATGATGATTAGGCACATTTAGGATGGTTAATCCTACCATGAAAGATGTTGATGCTATGATATGTATGTGATGATATGCGAAATGTGTCTTTAATATGAAAAGCTGTTTTACCAAGTTTTAATTGGACAAACGTTTTATTAACTTAGTGTTATCTTACTTAGCTAATTCGTTAGCTAACACTTGTTTCTTGAAATGTGTTGTCCCCTCAGGTTTAGCAAGCTAGAAGTGTGTTGATGGATAATGAGCGAGGCATGGGTAGAGTACTTGAAGATGCTATTAGTTACCCATAGTTGCTGCTCCTTTTAGACATTTGATTTCGTTATGACTATTATGTTTTGATATGACTTGTATACGGTTGTTTTATGTTGGACAACCGTAGGATTTCCATTTATACTATTTTGATGATGTGACGAGTAACACCTCCTATTTTATGAACAAACCAAACTGGATTTTATGGTTTGGACTTTTAAAACGTTATTCCGCATTCTTTAACACCGTTAGGTGAAAAGTTTTTGGAAATCCGTATTTTTAAATGTTGGGTGTTATCAATGTTTGTTCTTTAATATTTATATTTAATTGTAAGGTAGAGATAAGATTGTTAGATGGGTGATTTGGGTGAAGCTTTCATGAGAAACTTTTTTTTACTTATCTTAATAATTCCGAATCCAATTCAAATAATTCTATATATATATATAATCAAAATTATAATAACAACAATAAACACATGATTTAAAAGCCGCCCCAAAACTCTCGGATTATTTCAAAATCCGTCCATACCATTTCAGAACCCTGCACACGACCCAACAAAAAGATTCTTTCCTATCTCTTAAAAATGAAAAACACACATCACAACTGTTTTCTTTATCTCTCAACACCCAATATACAAATAATATTAACTCCATTAAAAAAAAAAAACATTAACTAAAAAACTCTCTAATGTTTCTGAGACATTGATGATGAGCTTCCATGATTTATGAGAAAAAGTAGGAACACAATATTGTGGTGTGTGTTTTAATTTTCGTATACACGGCCCGTGTCTGGACACGGGTCTTACATCTATATAATGAATAGATAAACAATTTCTAGCTTGCCATCCAATAACACACTTACACATCTGACATGCTTACTTTGTTTATCATCTACCTTTTGTTCTAACACACGTAGAGGACTTCCAACATATGGTTAATGTTGTTTTTTTACTATTACTCTTGATATCCATGTATTAGGAATTAAGTTCCTTGTCTATTCTTCTAGCAATCTCCTCACTTAGTTTAATAAAATCTTTTTTCATTAACATATTACCACAAGTTATGGTTGTGTTGTCTTATATTGATTAATTTAGCAAATTATATCTAGGAAATTTGAGGAAATCTACAGTTTACAGGATCTAGTCGTTGCTAATAAACTATTTTTGAATGGCATTATAATTATATTAAAGTAAGAAAAAGAATTGCTAGCCAACAACTAGCTAATAAAAGAAACTTACAATCCGATCTAGAATAATGAATAAGAATAGAACTCTTCCATGACCACAAAAGTGATAGAACACGTAAACTAATGACAACTACTAATATAAAAAATAAGATCCTGACGAAACAATAAAGGAACAACCTTCCATGGGTTAAGACGGACATCCATTGCATAAATCCACCAATGCAAAAGGATCTAAGCGTCATTCGAATTTTTCACTTTCCCGCATGATTTGTGAATATCCAAACCACTCCTCTTTAAGGCACTGCGTATTATTTTTCGGTACCAGATGTAGCCCAGATCGATAGGGAAGGAATCGATCCACATCCACTTATGTAACTGTATTAGAGAGAACGGACCATGAGTTCTCCCGTGGGATATCATTCCGGGTACCCGTCGATCCAAGTACGAGTCACGAGTATTAATTGAATGAAATTTGTATTGATTTGTGATAATGATTTGACATACATGAGGTCTCTATTTATACACAAAATAGAAAACAAATTAGGTCAATAGACCGACTCTAATTCTGGACCTAGTAATGGGCCGATACTTGTTATGGGCTTTGAGTCTTGAGCTTGTCTTCTAGGGACGTGATGAAACAATTCTGATCCCATCTCTAACACTCCCCCTTAAGTTGAATAGCGGGATTACCGACATTCAACTTGCTTAGACACTTATGAAACATCGATGTCCCCATTGCTTTGGTTAAAATATCAGCAAGCTATTCTTCAGACTTAACAAAAGGCAACTTAATAATCCCACTCTCCAGTTTTTCTTTTATAAAATGACGATCAACTTCCACATGCTTGGTTCTATCATGTTGAACTGGATTCTCTGAGATCTGGATAGCAGCTTCATTATCACTCATAATTCGAATGCTTTCTTTTGGAGTGAAACCTATTTCAGACACAAGCTTTCTTAACCACAAAGCTTCTGCTAATCCTCTAGCGATGCCTCGAAACTCAGCTTCAGCACTTGACAAAGACACGACATTTTGTTTCTTACTTTTCCATGTAACCAAATTACCACCTACCATTGAAAAATATCCAGAAGTTGACCTTCGATTTCCTTTGTCTCCTGCCCAATCTGCATCCGTATATATCTGAATCTTGAGATGACCATTAGCTTTAAATAACACCCCATGACCTGAAGTCCCTTTAAGATACCTGATAATTCGTAGAACTGCATCCATATGATCTTCTTGAGGTTGGTGCATAAACTGACTAACCACTCCAACAGCATATGCAATGTCTGGACGAGTATGAGCCAAATAAATAAGTTTCCCTACCAACCTTTGATATCTATCTTTATCAGTGGCTTTAGCATCCGTCTTCACAAACAACTTCTGATTGATAACCATGGGTGTGTCTGCTGGCTTGCAATCAATCATTCCGGTTTCAGCTAAGAGATCCAATATATACTTTTTCTGACAAATAAAAAATTCCATGTTTAGACCTTGAAACTTCTATTCCAAGAAAATACTTCAGATCTCCCAAATCTTTCATTTCAAATTCTGCAAACAAAGCTGTTTTTAGTTGATCAATCTCCTTTCATCATTTCCTGTGATAATCATGTCATCAACATAAATTATTAGACATGTTACTAGATTTCCTTTATGACGAAGGAACAATGTGTGATCAGAATTGCTTTGTTGATATCCATACTTCTTCATCGCAAGAGTAAATCTTCCAAACCAAGCTCTAGGTGACTGTTTAAGTCCATACAAGGACTTCTTCAACCTACAAACTTCCCCATGTTTAAAATTATGGGAAAAACCTGGAGGAGGATCCATATACACTTCCTCCTTTAATTCTCCGTGCAAAAAAGCATTCTTCACATCGAACTGATGAAGAGACCACCCCTGATTTGCTGCTATTGAGAAAAGAACCCTTACTGTATCTAGCTTTGCAACTGGAGAAAAAGTTTCTGAATAGTCAATGCCATAGGTCTGAGTGTACCCTTTGGCAACAAGTCTTGCTTTATATCTTTCTACATCCCCATTTGGTTTATATTTGATGGTATATATCCACCTGCACCCTACTGGATTCTTTCCTTTTGGAAGAATACACTTCTCCCATGTATCATTTTTCATAAGAGCCTCCATTTCACTATTCATAGCATCCTTCCAATTTTTTAACTTCAAGGCATGCTCTACATCTGTCGGGAGCTCTTCTGAATATAGTTTTGCTGCAAATGCTTTTGCTTCTTTGGAGAAAAAAACTTCTGCAATATTAGCAAAGGTGTCTACCGGATACTTAGTAGACCGAGAACTCTTTTCTGGAGAATATCGCTTTGCAGGAATTCCTCTGGTAGACCTTGGTGGGAGAACGTATCTTTCTGGAGCACTTTCTGGAGTAACTTCTTCTATATTTTCTGACTCTCCATTAACATTTTCCTGTTCTTCATTAGCTGGAATATCCATATCATTTAAATCATGGCTTGGTTCAGGAATACTTACCTCGGAGGATATCAGGTCTGGACTTGGTGGGTCACTTTGAGAGGAGGACTGTGACTGTAAATCTTTATCTGGATTCTGAACTTCTGATGCATATTGAAGCCAACTCAGTGTGTCACTTTGACTTTGTTCCTCCCCCTGACCACTGAGTTCTTGAGAGTAGAAATACTTGGTTTCCAAAAAATCACAATTCATCGTAGTAAACATACGATGAGTTTTAGGATTGTAACATCTATACCCCTTTTGAGTAACCCCATATCCCACAAAAACACATTTTTCAGCACACGGTTCAAGTTTATTACGATATGATTTTGGAATATGAACAAATACTGTACACCCAAATACTCTAGTGTGCAAAGTAAGAACTGATGGTAGCTTATGAAACTCAGAGAGGACTTTCAAAGGGGTTTTCATATCGAGAATCTTTGTAGGAAGACGATTGATCAGGTAAGTAGCAGTAGCTAAGGCTTCGGGCCAAAAACTTTTCGGAACTAAGGACTCAATGATAAGTGCCCTAGTCATCTCTAAAAGGATCCTATTTTTCCTTTCAGCCACACCATTTTGTTCGGGAGTATGAGGACAAGTGGTTTGGTGAATTATTCCTTTCGATTGAAAAAACTGGTTCATTTGTGAATTCACATATTCTCCACCATTATCTGTTCTCATGATTTTGATAGATTTTTGAAATTGAGTTTGAATCATGTTATAGAAAACAGTGAATCTATCATAAACATCATCTTTATTTTTCAAAAAATAGATCCACGTCATTCGGGTGCAATCATCAACAAAAATCACAAAATACTTGAAATTATGACCTCCAACAACCGGTGCAGGACCCCAAACATCTGAATGAACCAATGAAAAAGGAAATTCAACTCTATTCACTACGAGGTTTAAAGGTTTGCCTATGACTTTTTGCTAAAATGCAAGTTTCACAATCAATCGTTTTATTTAAAGGAAAGAGTTTCGGAAACAAAATATGTAAATAGCTAACTGAAGGGTGTCCCAATCTTCTATGCCATAACCACGCCTCTCTTTCACTAGTCCCATGAGCAAGCATGACAGTCCCACTTTCAGTAACTTCATCAACATAATACAGTCCGTCTCTCTCAGTGTCACGCCCAATAATCCGTCCTGTCCTGATATCCTGTAACAAACAAAAAGTTGGATGCATGAGCACTGAGCAATTAAGTTCCTTTGTCACATGACTTATTGACAAAAGTTTGTGAGACAAAGATGGAACATAAAGACAGTTAGTTAGATTGATGTTTGGAGAAATCATAACAGATCCTCCATTCATGACATCCATTTTTCCTTTATTAGCAGCTCGAATATGGGTCTTTCTAGGTTTTGAAAAAACAGAAAAATCTGATATATCATAAGTCATAGTGTCGGTAGCACCACAATCGAAAATCCAAGACCCATTCGATTTAGATTGAACAGATTGGGCCATGAATCCCTTTCCATCAAACTTTGGCCTACTTATATTTGGCCTACTTATATTTCCTGGCCCAATATCCAACCCATTAGGGTTTTTTATAAGCTTATTATATATAGGTAGTGACCCCAATCTTTTTATTTGTGGTCTTGGAGACCGATATATATGTGTGTGTGGTTGTTGTTTCTTTGAGAGAACACACTCTCTTATCTTACCATCAACCACCGAAAAACTCCCCCCACCTTCAACTTCGGCCGCCGCAATACCACCAAAACCTTTCCGGCCATCACTTTCTTTATTAGGTGCGGCGGTTGAGGTGGTGTTTTTGTCCTTCTTAACAGATTTGGTGGGTTTCTTGGGGCCGATCCACCAATCGGATATCCGATGATCTCGAAACACTGCTCCTTGGTGTGTCTGTACATACCGCACTCATCACACATTAGATGATTTGTCATCTTGGATTGCCTTTTTCTTGCCGTCGATCCGCCGGAGCCCTTTTTGCCCAAAACTGCCGCCGCTAAATTTTCCGGCAATAAAGCCGGAAGCTATACCTTCCGGTTCACTTGTTGTTGCTCCCAATATATTTTGGTGAGCGGCATCCTTGCGAACAGAGGCATACGCGGCTTCGACGGTAGGAAGAGGGTCGATTCGGAGTATCTCACGTTTGATGGGTTCAAACTTCTGATCCAGACCATTAAGAAACTGAAATAACTTTTGATCGGATCTGATTTTGGCAAAGTCTTGATATCATGGACACTTCATGGGATTGGGGTCGATTCGATCGATTTCACCCCAGATTCCTTGTAAGGCGATCCAGAAATCTTCAAGGGATTTATTGGCTTGTTTCAGTTCGTTGGATCTTACATGAAGATTGAAAGTTTGTAACTTGTCTTTTCCGCTGCTGTAAGTGGTTTCTAAGGCATCCCATAGTTCTTTGACTGTGGAAAACTCGGTGAGATTTCCGGCCAATACAGGTTCGATATTCTGAATGAGCCAAGAAAACACGATCAGGTCTTCTTGTTCCCATCTTTCATATTTTTCAGTTGTTGTTTTTGTTGGTGGTTCTTCGGTTAAATGATTCAATAATGATTTGGATTTTCCGCCTATGGCGACTCGAATCATCCGAGTCCATAGAGCGTAATTTTGGTTGTTTAGTTTGAGGTTGATTTGAAGGTTATCGGATAACTTGGGATTTTGTGGCTGGTTATTTTGCAATAGTTCAGCTAATTGAAGTGCTAATTCGGAACCCCCGCCTGAGCCGCCGGCACCTGCTGCCATGGTGACTTAGGATAGGTGATGGCTTCGAGATTAGACGGTTATTGTGTAGATGATGAGACCAGGTCGTATGCCTGCTCTGATACCATGTCAAGATAATTGAATGAAATTTGTATTGATTTGTGATAATAATTTGACATACATGAGGTCTCTATTTATACACAAAATAGAAACAAATTAGGTCTGTAACAACCGTCTTAGAAATGTTCTAAATAAGTTCTTTAAAAAGTACTTTCGCCACTTGAACGGTGAGACAGACCAATTTATTTAAGTTCTTGACGTACTTTAGACCTAAATTATATGCTTATATGAAGGTCAATTTGATCTTAAAATCTTAATTTATTTGACGAGTTCCTGATTAAGTGCGATGAAATACTAAAGTACAGTGCATAAATGTTCGTGTTCATAAAAGTTCTAGTTCAGAATGTTCGCAAATAGTCCTTGCATTTATGAGTTCATTAATTATGGGAAGGGTATAAATAGAAAGAGATGGAAACCCTAGTGAGAGAAAACAATCACTGTTCATCTCCTTCATCTCCTCCACTCTCTCACTAAAACACATAGTGCAGACACCATAAAACACACACAAAGGCATCTCTGGATTTTGGATTGTTTAATCAAAATCGTTTGTACTTTTAGCATCCTTGTGATAATCAAAACATACTTCTCGAATCAAACCTCAGGTAACAACAACGAATTATGAGTTTTTGATCAAATTAAAAGTGTACTTTTTTCAAGTTTATGTTCTTGATGATTTGGTCCAGTTCTTGAGCGAAAATCATGATTAATGTTAATGGGTTTGTGTCTAAATGTGTTTAATAACATATGTGTGAACAAATTTGGGTCGTAACATGCTTTAATTTACAAAACCCATTTTTGAAAAGTGAAAGTAAACTTGTTCTTGATATGCTACGACTTGTTCATGATATTTTGATCTCGAAAAACATTAAAAGTGTTATGGGTTAATGTTATTGTGTATATATGTACTAGTCCTATGATCTAACAAGTTCCGGAATCGATCTAGAGCCTCGAATTGTGTTCAGCCCTTGTTCAGCTCATTCGAGACATTGGGACGGTCTTGGAGGGACGATCTTGGTCCCCAAGATCGTCCTAGGCAGCTTAATGTCTTATGGTATTTGTTCGTTCGATTTTGTGTGGTGCTGTGGTGTTGTTGGTACGTTTTTTTGGGTAACTAATCCTTTGGATCGGTTTTGCTCAAACATCTTGTTCTAGTCCTTAGGACGATCTTGTTCTAGTCCTTAGGACGATCTTGTACCTTGTCTTCTAAGACGATCTTGTGCTTTGAACTCTAAAACGATCTTGTGCTTTGAACTCTGAGACGATCTTGTGCACCAAACCTTGAGACGATCTTGTGCACCAAACCTTGAGACGATCTTGTGCACCAAACCTTGAGACGATCTTGTACTTAGAACTTAAAACGACCTTGTACTAGAAACATATGAGACGATCTTGTGCTTGGAACTTAAAACGATCTTGAACCTTTAACCATGAAACGATCTTGAGCTAGAAGAAGCATGAAACGATCTTGGCTCGACAGCTAAGACGATCTTGACCCAGACGATCTCGATTAAAACGATCTTGTGCCAACACCTAGGACGATCTTGTTCTCAATAAACCCTAGGACGATTCTGAGCCTTGTGTCTCCTAAAACGATCCTGATCTAGTACAAACTCTAAAATGATTCTGACTAGTACATTAAAGTCATGATTCAACTTAATCATTAAAGTACGAGTTCTATGAACAACTAAATTAAGTTCTAAGGCTAGAAATCATTATTAAAGACACATTAACATTATAATTACTTGTGTGTGAGTTCCAAGACGTTCAGTTCGAGTCCAGTTCATGCACTTAAAGTTCATTCAAACTCATTTTGAGTCAAAACGTTCAAAGATCTTCAAAGGGACCAAATCATCAGTTCATCAAGGACATTTCAATAATTAATTAGTCATTTGAACTAATATGTGTACATGTCCATGATCAATAACTTGTACTTAGGCTTCAATCAAGACGTACTTGGGATCTGATAGATATAACTTATCTATCTCTGTGCTTGTTCTCTGTGCTTATAACTACTGTGCTTGTACCAGATCACTGTGAGTTCACTAATCCCCCTTTTGTACATTTTGTTCAAGTTCTTTTATCGGGGACTGAAAAGCATGAAAACTACTTTGTACTTGTACATATGTACTTGAATTACTTTACGTACTATATTATAATCTTGAACTATTCCACGTACTATTTTATGATCTTACGAGATACTTATGATATGATTCCTAATTATTTAAAAGAGTATTTAAGTCTTGAATGGGCAGGATCTTGAATACATTTATACTGTTTAAGGGAGTATTTAAGTCTTGAATGGGCAGGATCTTAAATACCTCCATACTGCTATATTGATCTTTAACATGTTCTAGTTCGTACTTGTACTTGTTCAGTTCTTATTCACTGCTATCAATTCATATCCCACAGTTCAGGGATTGAACCGTAGATAATTATGGACAGCGCTGTTTAGGGTAGGCCCACCCTCATTCTCCGCAGTTCTGGAGGATGCATATTATCTGTTCTTGTTCTGAATTAGATCTTCGTGAAGTACTTGATTATTATGTGCATAAGTTCATTACAGTTCAGTTCTGGCCAATCGGGTTAGCAGTGACAATTCATTTAAAGTTCATTATATGTTCTTGTACTGTTCTTACGGTCATAAAGCACTTTTGTTAAACGTACAGACCTTATGACTTGTTCTTACTCTACATATTATTATATGTATACGTACTAGTACTTTATGTGAATCTCACCAACTACTTTTGTAGTTGACCTTTGAACTTACATGCTTTTCAGGCTAGGCTAGTAGATATCTTAGCATAGGAGTCTTCCTCTTTAAAGCTCATCCCTTTTGGCGATTGATTCGTACGTTCAAGATCGGAAGCTGTGAAGATCTCCCTTTGCTTATTCAGTTCAGACTCCTGTACTTCAAGACAATTGTTCTGTCTTTTGATTATTAACTATTCTGGGTATATCCCAAGTGCTGTAATAACTTTTATACTTCTTTTCTTTTATGTCATTGGCTGTGTTAGAACTTGTACTGTGTGCTTTTGTGCTTGTCTGTACATCCCGTATATTCCGCTTTAGCGGGGTGTTACAGTTGGTATCAGAGACAGGTTATAGTGAACACCGAGCTTTTTCCTAAGGAAAAACTCGAGCTATAACTGGAATCCACTCTGAGGTGATCCTTTGTATGACCGGTTTGAGTAATGGGAACTTTTCCCTAATTAGATGTAACCTGATCAACTACATCTAATTGCGGATATAGTTCCTAGTACTCAAGGTGTGTCATTGAAGGTGTCACCCATTTCTTAGAGCCTTAGTAAGAACCTCGTGCAACTCGTTCTTCAATCATATCAGTTCTAGTTCACTCGTTCTCTTAAGACATACGTTCTAGTGCTTCGAGGATAGGCTTTAGAGCTTATACGACTATAGGTCCTTATCATGCGACCGACGACTGTTCTTGTTCATATATCGTGCTAACGACGATCTTTTATTAACGTACTACGTACTTGGAGCTTTAGACTTGTGCGAAACGTAACCGAGTTCATATTTCTATCTTATTAGGGGCATAAGGAAGAATGTCGCCTAAACGTGGACGCAGAGCTAAGACCGCACCAGCTGTTGAACCTACTCAACCTGGTATTAATGCGAATGTCAACTTTACCTTGAATGATGTAGCAGACCTCATCACTGACCGCATGAATGCGATGATGCCAAATCTTGCTACTCAAGTTGCTCAGATGCTGGAAATTCCACTAACTGAAGGTACTAGAACTACTAGAGCAACTCAAAATAGGAGGACTCAAGAAGAACCCGAACAGAATCAGGAAGTGAACAGTGATTCGGAAGGAGCTAGTCATAACAACACTCGAGCTACTGCTGAAGGCAGAGTCAGCCAAAGCAGAGGGTGTTCATTTAAGACCTTCACTCAGTGCAAACCCCCAGTCTACACAGGGGAGAAGGGAGCTGCAGAACTATTGATGTGGTTCGAGAATATGGAAGAGGCCTTGTACCACACTCAAACCTCTGAGGACAGGATGGTGGAGCATGCGACCAGCCAATTTGATGGTGCTGCTAGGTCTTGGTGGACTGGCATCGTCACCACTGTTGGCAGGAAGACCGCTTATGCTCACACTTGGGAAGAACTTCAGAAGATGATGAGAGCTGAATTTTGTACTAAGGATGCATTGCAAGAGTTGGAACAAGAGTTTTGGGATCTGAAGATGGAAGGTGTGGAGATTGAGAAGTACAAGGGGAGGGGTAAGGTAAATGGAGAGGAGATGGTGGAATACTGAGAGGGGAGAGGGATGAAGAATCCGGTTAGTGGAGGAAGGGGAGTAGGGGGGATGTTAGAGATAGTTCGGTGAAGAGGATCGGATTGGGAGGGTATATAGAGAAAACGGTCGGGAGGTGGGGGGTGGGGTGTGGGGATAGTTGGGCGAAGGGTTGAGGTGAGGGGGGAGGGGAGGCATAGAGCGAAAAACATCGTTGGAACAAGAGTTTTGGGATCTGAAGATGGAAGGTGTGGAGATTGAGAAGTACATTTTGAGGTTTAATGAGCTTTCTAGACTTGTGCCGCATTTAGCTTCTACTGAAGAGAAGAAGATTGATCGCTTTATTTGGGGTTTGATTCCTGAGATCCGCCGTGACCTCACCAGTAAAGGCCCCAAGACCATGTCAAGAGCCACTGTACTGGCTAAGACCTTGACCAAAGATATTATCCGGTCAGGAGGTTTGACTGAGAATGCTGATAAGGGAAGAGGAAGGCTGAAGAAGTGGTGGAAAAGAAGGTTGAACCCCCAACTAAGAAGGGGAGGATCTTGAGGAACTATGCGGTGACCGCAGTGCCTGAACCAACAAGATATTCTGGAGCTTATCCAAAGTGTGCCCGTTGTAACCTTCATCACACTGGTGCTTGTCCTGTTTGCTATAAGTGCCAAGGAATTGGGCACATGGCAAAGTACTGTAATGCTGGCTCAGTGAACTTGATCAGAACCACCCCCCCGCCAGTCAACAGAAATCCACCAATGAGAAATGCCAGACCTCCGCTACCACCTGCTGTACCAGTCCAAAGGAACCAGAACCAGAACGCCCAAGTTCAGCGTGTTGCTTATCCACGCGGGCCAAGGAACCAGAACCAGCAGAACAATCAGCAACAGCAAAACCAACAAGGCCCTGCTAACGCCCGTGTTTTTGCCCTGAACGCTGAGGAAGCTCGTCAGAACCCTCGGGTTGTGACAGGTACTTTTCTTCTGAACGATCATTATGCTTCTGTACTATTTGACTCCGGTGCCGAACGTAGCTTTGTTGCATTAGACTTTAAAGCTAAGACTAACATGATAACTGGCAAACTAAATGATAAATATGTGGTAGAGTATGCAAATGGCCAAAAGTACGGTACCAACGAAATCGCTCTAGATTGTCCTTTGACCTTAGTAGACAAGAACTTTACAATTGATCTAATCCCTGTCAAGATTAGTAGCTTCGACATTATCGTGGGAATGGATTGGCTATCCAAACACCACGCGACTATTTGTTGTCACGAGAAATCAGTTCATATACCGCTACCGAACGGCGAGATCTTGATCGTACAAGGCGATAAGTCCTCGAACGAACTTAAAATCGTCTCAGCAATGAAATTCCGTAAGTACTTGGACAAGAAAGATCATCTTGTGTACCTAGCTCATGTCATTGATAAAAGTGCTAAAGAACCTAAGGTTCAAGACATTCCCATTGTTCGGGACTTCCCAGATGTCTTTCCTGACGACTTACCAGGCATTCCACCTGTTAGACAAGTCGAGTTCAATATTGATCTAGTTCCCGGTGCAGCACCAGTCGCTAAAGCACCGTATCGCTTAGCTCCTCCAGAAATGCAAGAACTGTCCAATCAATTACAGGAACTTTTGAGCAAGGGCTTTATTCGTCCTAGTTCATCTCCTTGGGGAGCACCTATTTTATTTGTCAAAAAGAAAGATGGCTTCATGAGAATGTGCATAGACTATCGTGAACTGAACAAATTAACCGTTAAGAACCGGTATCC
Organism: Erigeron breviscapus; assembly: GCA_034093135.1. NCBI lineage: Eukaryota > Viridiplantae > Streptophyta > Magnoliopsida > Asterales > Asteraceae > Erigeron > Erigeron breviscapus. The sequence goes on from CM067167.1 coordinate 252,220,381, forward strand.
CCTACCTCGCATAGACGATCTGTTTGATCAATTGCAAGGTGCTTCGTACTTCTCTAAGATCGATCTACGTTCAGGTTATCACCAGATCCGTGTTCAGGATGGTGACGTTCCAAAGACAGCTTTTCGTACTCGTTATGGCCACTACGAATTTCTCGTTATGCCATTTGGTCTGACTAATGCTCCAGCGATTTTTTATGGACTTAATGAACCGTGTCTGTCGTCCGTTCTTGGACAAATTTGTTATTGTATTCATTGACGACATACTCGTGTACTCTCGGAACAAGACTGATCATGAACAACATTTACGTTCTATTCTTCAACTTCTTCGAGGAGAAGAGTTGTATGCTAAGTTCTCTAAGTGCGAGTTCTGGCTTCGCCAAGTACAGTTCCTCGGCCACGTCGTAAACAAACAAGGCATTCATGTCGACCCGGCCAAGATTGAAGCAATTAAAAAGTGGGAGACTCCGAAAGCTCCTACTGAAGTTCGTAGTTTTCTTGGACTAGCTGGTTATTATCGTCGTTTTATCGAGAACTTTTCTAAGATCGCACTACCCTTGACTCAACTGACTCAAAAGACCAAAGATTTTATTTGGGGTGAACAACAAGAACGAGCGTTCCAAACCCTAAAGGACAGACTGTGTGAAGCACCTGTTCTAGCTTTACCAGAAGGCACCGAAGACTTCGTCGTGTACTGTGACGCTTCACATCAAGGACTAGGCTGCGTACTGATGCAAAGAGGCAAAGTGATCGCCTACGCATCCAGACAACTCAAAGTGCATGAGAAGAATTATACCACCCATGATCTAGAACTTGGTGCAGTTGTTTTTGCCCTAAAAATTTGGAGGCACTACTTGTACGGGACTAAATGTACTATCTTCACCGATCATAAGAGCTTGCAACATGTGTACAACCAGAAGGAACTGAACATGAGACAGAGGCGTTGGGTGGAATTACTAAGTGATTACGATTGTGAGATCAAGTACCATCCTGGAAAGGCGAATGTAGTAGCTGATGCTCTAAGCAGAAAAGAACGAGTCAAGATCTTATCTATCAAGGAAACAGATCGTACAGACTTAAGACAACTTGTGATCGCAAGTCAAGAGATCGGATTGAGGTCAAAAGACAGCATAAAAGCAGAACGGTTAGGCCCAATCGCTCTGGAACTTGAAATTGATGACGAAGGAGTCAGGAAGTTCAAAAACCGAGTTTGGATCCCTGCAGTTAATGGTGTTAGAGAGATCATCATGCAGGAAGCTCACAGTTCAAGGTATTCAATTCATCCGGGCGCAGACAAGATGTACAAGAACCTGAAACTAGACTACTGGTGGCCTGGGATGAAGAGAGAGATCTTTGAGTACGTCAGTAGATGTCTGACATGTTCTAAAGTTAAGATCGAGCATCAGAAACCTTCCGGTTTATTGAAACAATTAGAAGTTCCGGTGTGGAAGTGGGAAGATATTACCATGGACTTCATCATGAAACTGCCTCGTACAAAGGACAACCATAACTCTATTTGGGTTATCGTAGACAGACTAACGAAATCAGCTCGTTTCTTCCAATTCGTGATGACTACTCACTGGAAAGACTCGCTGAGATCTATATAGACGATATTGTGACCAAGTACGGTGTCCCTTTATCGATAGTGTCCGATCGAGACCCTCGCTTCACATCTGACTTTTGGCAGTCACTTCAAGAAGCATTAGGTACTAGACTTAACTTGAGCACCGCTTATCACCCACAGACAGACGGGCAAAGCGAACGTACTATTCAGACCTTGGAGGACATGCTCCGTTCTTGTGCATTAGAGTTCAGAGGAAGTTGGGATAAACATCTTCCATTGATCGAGTTCTCGTACAACAATAGCTATCACACTAGCATTCAGTGTGCACCGTTCGAAGCCTTATATGGGCGTAAGTGCAGATCACCACTTTGCTGGCTAGACGCCGGTGAAAGAAGCTGGATGAAGCTCCCAATTGTACAGTTCACTATTGACAAAATCGCTGTTATAAAAGAAAAGCTGAAGGCTGCCCAAGACAGACAAAAGTCCTACGCTGACAAACGCCGTAAACCTTTAGAGTTTCAAGTAGGCGATAAAGTTCTATTAAAAGTTTCCCCATGGAAAGGTACTGCCCGTTTTGGCAAGAAAGGCAAATTGGCGCCTCGGTACATCGGACCTTATAAGATCATTAAACGGATTGGACCAGTTGCGTACAAACTGGAACTACCCCTAGGACTTGGCAATGTTCATGACACCTTTCACGTGTCCAATTTAAAGAAGTGCTTGGCGGACGACCCGACCGTCATTCCTGTTAAGGATGTTCATATCGATGAAGGGCTTGAGTTCACTGAAGAGCCCATCGAGATCATTGATAGGGATGCTAAACAGACTAGACAGAGCAGAGTACCACTAGTTCGTGTACGTTGGAGTGCTAGACATGGATATAATGACACTTGGGAACGCGAGGACTTCATTAAGAAGAAGTACCCTCATCTTTTTGATCGGCAAGACTCTTAATTTCGAGGACGAAATCCTCTAAGTAGGGGAGAATGTAACAACCGTCTTAGAAATGTTCTAAATAAGTTCTTTAAAAAGTACTTTCGCCACTTGAACGGTGAGACAGACCAATTTATTTAAGTTCTTGACGTACTTTAGACCTAAATTATATGCTTATATGAAGGTCAATTTGATCTTAAAATCTTAATTTATTTGACGAGTTCCTGATTAAGTGCGATGAAATACTAAAGTACAGTGCATAAATGTTCGTGTTCATAAAAGTTCTAGTTCAGAATGTTCGCAAATAGTCCTTGCATTTATGAGTTCATTAATTATGGGAAGGGTATAAATAGAAAGAGATGGAAACCCTAGTGAGAGAAAACAATCACTGTTCATCTCCTTCATCTCCTCCACTCTCTCACTAAAACACATAGTGCAGACACCATAAAACACACACAAAGGCATCTCTGGATTTTGGATTGTTTAATCAAAATCGTTTGTACTTTTAGCATCCTTGTGATAATCAAAACATACTTCTCGAATCAAACCTCAGGTAACAACAACGAATTATGAGTTTTTGATCAAATTAAAAGTGTACTTTTTTCAAGTTTATGTTCTTGATGATTTGGTCCAGTTCTTGAGCGAAAATCATGATTAATGTTAATGGGTTTGTGTCTAAATGTGTTTAATAACATATGTGTGAACAAATTTGGGTCGTAACATGCTTTAATTTACAAAACCCATTTTTGAAAAGTGAAAGTAAACTTGTTCTTGATATGCTACGACTTGTTCATGATATTTTGATCTCGAAAAACATTAAAAGTGTTATGGGTTAATGTTATTGTGTATATATGTACTAGTCCTATGATCTAACAAGTTCCGGAATCGATCTAGAGCCTCGAATTGTGTTCAGCCCTTGTTCAGCTCATTCGAGACATTGGGACGGTCTTGGAGGTCCCCAAGATCGTCCTAGGCAGCTTAATGTCTTATGGTATTTGTTCGTTCGATTTTGTGTGGTGCTGTGGTGTTGTTGGTACGTTTTTTTTGGGTAACTAATCCTTTGGATCGGTTTTGCTCAAACATCTTGTTCTAGTCCTTAGGACGATCTTGTTCTAGTCCTTAGGACGATCTTGTTCTAGTCCTTAGGACGATCTTGTCTTGAACTTGAGACGATCTTGTGCACCAAACCTTGAGACGATCTTGTGCACCAAACCTTGAGACGATCTTGTACTTAGAACTTAAAACGACCTTGTACTAGAAACATATCAAACGATCTTGAGCCTTAACTTAACGATCTTGTGCACCAAACCTTGAGACGATCTTGTACTTAGAACTTGAAACGATCTTGAGCTAGAAGAAGCATGAAACGATCTTGGCTCGACAGCTAAGACGATCTTGACCCAGACGATCTCGATTAAAACGATCTTGTGCCAACACCTAGGACGATCTTGTTCTCAATAAACCCTAGGACGATTCTGAGCCTTGTGTCTCCTAAAACGATCCTGATCTAGTACAAACTCTAAAATGATTCTGACTAGTACATTAAAGTCATGATTCAACTTAATCATTAAAGTACGAGTTCTATGAACAACTAAATTAAGTTCTAAGGCTAGAAATCATTATTAAAGACACATTAACATTATAATTACTTGTGTGTGAGTTCCAAGACGTTCAGTTCGAGTCCAGTTCATGCACTTAAAGTTCATTCAAACTCATTTTGAGTCAAAACGTTCAAAGATCTTCAAAGGGACCAAATCATCAGTTCATCAAGGACATTTCAATAATTAATTAGTCATTTGAACTAATATGTGTACATGTCCATGATCAATAACTTGTACTTAGGCTTCAATCAAGACGTACTTGGGATCTGATAGATATAACTTATCTATCTCTGTGCTTGTTCTCTGTGCTTATAACTACTGTGCTTGTACCAGATCACTGTGAGTTCACTAATCCCCCTTTTGTACATTTTGTTCAAGTTCTTTTATCGGGGACTAAAAAGCATGAAAACTACTTTGTACTTGTACATATGTACTTGAATTACTTTACGTACTATATTATAATCTTGAACTATTCCACGTACTATTTTATGATCTTACGAGGTACTTATGATATGATTCCTAATTATTTAAAAGAGTATTTAAGTCTTGAATGGGCAGGATCTTGAATACATTTATACTGTTTAAGGGAGTATTTAAGTCTTGAATGGGCAGGATCTTAAATACCTCCATACTGCTATATTGATCTTAACATGTTCTAGTTCGTACTTGTACTTGTTCAGTTCTTATTCACTGCTATCAATTCATATCCCACAGTTCAGGGATTGAACCGTAGATAATATGGACAGCGCTGTTTAGGGTAGGCCCACCCTCATTCTCCGCAGTTCTGGAGGATGCATATTATCTGTTCTTGTTCTGAATTAGATCTTCGTGAAGTACTTGATTATTATGTGCATAAGTTCATTACAGTTCAGTTCTGGCCAATCGGGTTAGCAGTGACAATTCATTTAAAGTTCATTATATGTTCTTGTACTGTTCTTACGGTCATAAAGCACTTTTGTTAAACGTATAGACCTTATGACTTGTTCTTACTCTACATATTATTATATGTATACGTACTAGTACTTTATGTGAATCTCACCAACTACTTTTGTAGTTGACCTTTGAACTTACATGCTTTTCAGGCTAGGCTAGTAGATATCTTAGCATAGGAGTCTTCCTCTTTAAAGCTCATCCCTTTTGGCGATTGATTCGTACGTTCAAGATCGGAAGCTGTGAAGATCTCCCTTTGCTTATTCAGTTCAGACTCCTGTACTTCAAGACAATTGTTCTGTCTTTTGATTATTAACTATTCTGGGTATATCCCAAGTGCTGTAATAACTTTTATACTTCTTTTCTTTTATGTCATTGGCTGTGTTAGAACTTGTACTGTGTGCTTTTGTGCTTGTCTGTACATCCCGTATATTCCGCTTTAGCGGGGTGTTACAAGGTCAATACACCGACTCTAATTCTAGACTTAGTAATGGGCCGATACTTGTTATGGGCTTTGAATCTCGAGCTTGTCTTCTAGGGACGTGATGAAACAACTTCTGATCCCGTATTCTCTAACAGAGTTCTCCAACCTTATCAATAGATGCGTTTTAGATAAGATACACATATTAGATTTCAGGTCAAACTTATAATGTGTAGTTTCCTAATAAGGTTATAGTGGTTTCCATAATCAATAAACCCAAATAACGTGAAGGCTAACTTCATTTGCTTGGTCAATGATGCACTACATCCGTAAGAAGCTTCTTTAGTATCTTTACCACTTCCATTCATCAAGACCAGTAAATTTTGATTGTTGTTGAAAGTTGGACTCGACAAAATGGACAATGGGAAACAGCAGATAAGCATCCATGACATAGAACATGCCCGCAGGGAACTATAGTAATATCTGTTACATTGGTCAAACATATTCGGCAGAGCAATGCTAGTTTAGCCATCTCAGCTTCCTTTGTTGCCATATCCGACTTTTCCTGGTAACATGCCACATACATATATGAATGAATCAGTATTTACCATATCTTAAAAACCCGAGGCTTCTCTTTACCTCAAGTGTGTAACCAGCATATATAAACAATCCCTAGCAATAGAAAAGTAGATATACATAAGTCGTTTCTGAGTACTGTGCAGCAATTGGTTTATGTGGAGGGCAAGTCTTGCTGCTAGGAAACGTTGTCTTCTTTTCTTTCTTTTTTTTTTTCTTTTTTTTTCCTTTGTTGGGTGGTGGGTAAGTTTTGATGGTCATAGTGTTGGAATCCAATGTGTCAACACACATCATCTATAAGTAAAACTGGATTTGTTTAAGTAGTTGTCCAATATTCCCAATATTAGCACCTAAGCAACACAGATGTAGCAAATTAACTTTGAAAGCTTTGTGAAGAGAAATCTATAATATCAGAAAAAAACAGAAGCCATATTTTCCTTTCAAACTATTTATCCAGCATAATCCAACATATTTGTAATAAATTTGACCAACTTGACCTTGAACCACCTAAACAAATTTTGCAGAAGTTACTTATCTTGATGCAAACTGTAATGTATAAATTAGTAGAGACGTAGACCTGCTCAAGCAGAAGTGCTGCCTGAGATTCCTTTAATTGTTCGTGCAGGGACAGTGTTGTTTGGATGAGGCTCTGCATCTCCGTATCCAGACTGATTCCAGCACCACACAACATCTCTTCAACTGCTTGAGCAAACTCTTCATTTAATACACTAGTATGCTCAAGTTCTATAATTGCTTGTCTCTGTAAAAAGAAAATAAGTTTGTGAGATACTAAGAGATACACACAATGAGAAGAAAAAAAAAACCCTCTTGGAAAGCAACCGAAAAATCACCTTGATACTATCCTAAGTTCGTAACAGATGCTTAAATGAAAACTATCAATCAACGCTTTTTTTAGCTGGAAAGAGAATATTTCTTTGGTCCTCGCTTTGCACAAGGAAGAACTTGGGATCCCAGAATCATGTGTATTCAAAGCAACCCCAAGCCCCAAGGTGCTTTGGGGGTCAGGAGTATTGATATGAACCAGAAAGTTAGGGGGAAGTGTCGTTTTTATTAACTAGTTTATTTGATTTATTATTAATAAGCTTTATTACTTGTTGGGTGATAGAGAGAAAATTAGGAAAAATGAATTTGTCATCAACATAAACTCCCCATTACGATTCTCCGATATGAATATTTATACAATGGCTAACCAACTCAGCTTCTATCATACGCTAACGACCTTGTAACTAACTTCCTACAATCTTACACTTTGACCCCTTCAACTAATACACTATGGTCAACTTATTTGACATGTAACAATACTCCCTCCTTATTATCATTTTTGCCCTCAAAAATGGTAATCTGGAATATCTGAAGAGGCGTTTTGAGGATATAGCTAGTTGTCCACTTGCCAATGCCACTAAAGAAAGCACTTCTGAGCATTGGCTTCCTTATAAGCATCTGTTGTCAAAAGACTTGTCATAAACCCATGTGCTGAAGTCATAAGTCATAACAAAATCAAATTTGGATGGCATCTCAGTTTCAGGATCCTTAAGTGAATACCCAAGAAAATCAAATTTGCATATGATTAACATCATTATTAGCATTTCTCGATGCCCGTTGAACATAATAATCCAATATCTCTTGTCTTATCGACTTGGCTAAAAACTTAGTAAATCTCCATGAAATATACTTCAATTGTACACCCAACATATCACAGAGATAGTAATGTATAAAATCATTTGTCCCGATAGAAACATAGTTGATTTTGAAATATGATCAGTAGCCGCCTTTTCTCCCATGCTTGTTATGAACGGCTGGAAGGTAGCCATAACCCGATCAATCTGCTGAGAGAAAGCTATATGCTGATCCAATTCTTCACTGCTAGAAAAGATGATTTCAGCACCCCCAGAAGCATAATTCAACCCATGTATCATATCGTCAATCCCTCTACTTTGACGTAGATAGCTCATAACTAATCGAAGACCAATAGCAGATTTATTCATGTAGTAATTTTTTCTCATTTGGCAGAAAGATGGAGGTTTTTGAGCTAAAACTGCACGATTATCACCTACATTATAATCAGGAGCATCAGGACCATTAGATCTATCATACATCCCAACAAAATGCAGTTAGAATGTGTGGGATCAGATTCAATATCATCACTTCCCGAGTCCAAGAGATCAAGACCTGAAGCCCAATAGGCCCAAGTTTAGGCCCAGAATTAGTGTTGCCCTAGGTTTCCATAAATTGTGTTTTTTTCCTTCTTATAAAATAGACAAGTGTAATCGTAAAAACAATTCAATAAGAATTCAATTATTCAGTTTTCTACTAGTTGACATGGTATCAGAGACATCAATGTTCCTGGTCTCATCCTTTACCAATTAACGTTTTTTCCTGCCTCATAACCGATCTCAAGCCACCATGGAAAGAACTTCCGGCGGCTATGGATCACAACTCACAATGAATCTCAGAGCCACCATGGAAAGAAATTCCGGCGGCTCTGGATCACAACCAGTAACCCAAACAAATATCAAGCAATACCCAAAACTCGCCGGTGAGATAAACCGCCGGTATAACAGAAAAAAATCCATAACCAAAACCGATAAATCTCACCTCAAATGTAACGAGTGCGGCATGAAAAGGCACACGAAGGAACAATGCTTCCAGATCATCGGGTACCCGGAATGGTGGTCCGACAATCACAAGAAAAACACCAAATCGACCACGAGTTTAGGCCAAACTCGTGTGGAGGCCATGAGTTTAGACCAAACTCGTGTGGAGGCCACGAGTTTAGACCAAACTCGTGTGGAGGCCACGAGTTTAGACCAAACTCGTGTGGAGGCCACGAGTTTGGAGGTCCACGAATTTGAAGCCCAGCCAATCAAGAAAAACACCAAATCCTTCCCTACCGCTCAGACTAGCTCCGAGTATAAAAGAGATACTCATGATGATCGGCAATCGGTGGCCGGATTACTAATCGTCAACTCATTATTGTTCTTCTCAACAAAATTCAATGATCCCATACTTTTAAACAACAGAATCCTCTACATCCTTGACAGTTTCTGATTCATTGACAATATTCAAAGTAACTACTACATCATCCAAACAATGTAGCCACCCAGGTTTCCAACCAAAAGTTTCAATGACTATCCGAGTAGTACCTAATACTCCCATCTTAAAAGATTTTTGTCCCCAAAATCACATACAACCCCATTGAAATATCTGAATTCCATCATATCACCACTTCTGCATATCGACAGAAAAATGAGACTAGCTGATTGACTACGACACCAGTTAACTTGAGTCAACTTGCAGAGGCTAAATACATTACTGCATATAGTAGTTCCAGCTGTTTGAAATCTATAATTCAACTGTGTCATCAAGGTACTCGTTTCATCATATACTAACTTGTCAAAAGCAACATTTTCACATGAGTTATGTTGAACTTCCTCCCGTTTTCCAATAAAGAAACTGTTCCAACCCGGTTTCCATTCAAATGAATGAATAGCTATCGCACTATCCATCATTGAGTGCCATGGTATACCTTCTAATACAGCTTCCTTATTATGTGAAAATCTTAAGCCCACCATTGAGAAATCATCAACTACTATATCTTTAACTTCATATAACTCTGAAACTCTCATTCCAAAAACCTGATTCCTATTATTGACAAACATATCTTGCTTTACACCCCCGATTTTATCCTTAAGATGCCAAAAATTAAGATTACCTTTAACATTATTAAGATCCAAATCTTTCCCCTTTTCTAATTCCCTAACATCAGTATCATCATTCATCACTGATTTATTACTGAACTGAACCACAATTTCAGCATTAACTTCTTCACTAATCCTCTTAGGAATTTCAACGAACGCCTTGTATGCATGATTCATATCTTCAAATTCCACTTTAGTGGCACTCTAGTTAGATTAAAGGCCAAGCCTACATTTGTTTAACGCTTTAAGAACAAATCCAAAACCTACTGGAAAAGGTAATACGCCCTCTAATATTGTCTCAAATGGCAGATTTTTACAGTGATCTCGGCATCAGGATTAAAGGCTTGCTTCCAAGAAGATGATATTGTCTTGAACTATTTATGTAGGAGTCAACTCTAGATAGCATATTTGCTTGATTTATAGATTTGCCGTTCAGGTTGAAAATGTGGGATTCATCCAAGTTCGTACGTTGTACTTAACTGTTTTTGCGGGTTATAATATTTACTGGCCCTCCATGACCTTTACCCAAACAGTTCTCCTTTAGTTCTTTTATTTCCTTCGACTCTTCCATTTCTTGGATTTCTTCATTTTTTCACTGTTTGGTGGCGATTCCCCTACAGTCCCATGTTGCATTAGAAGCATCTTTGACTGTAAACCACCAGATCAGATTTATATATTGTCCTATTCTGTCTTTAACGTCACGTTGGTGTTAGCTTCTGTTTTATTCGAGCCTGTATCTGATTCCCCCATCTCTGGTTCCTCTGAGTCTCTGTCCGGCTTAGAGCACCGGCGTCAACTTCAATATGTTGGAACCGACTCATCAATTTTAACTTAATATTTGACTTCAACTTCATCTTCTTTCTCAACACTGGCTACCACTCCACGGTTTTGACAGCCACTCTTTCGAATCGGCAGTTGTTTCACACTTTCACGATTGATTTTTGAACCATCCTCTTCCATTAAGCTCCCATGCTTATTCATCTTCAAATCTTTACCATGTTAATAGCTAATAAAAAATTTGTGGTAATTTAACAATGTGGCATTTCAAAGACTTTTCCATGTACCTTAGTTTCCATGTATTGAACGTCATGGTGCAATAAGTTTGTGTTAAAACATTTGAAACCATACAATGCAGGGAGTTTGTTGGTTGATCTTCGGTATACCAGTTCATAGTAATGGTTGGTGAAAGGGTTATTCATATCTGCAGATGTTTACCTTAAGTTTGTTAAAACCATGTCCCAAGTCTTTTTT
>CM067167.1:252241006-252260404 GCA_034093135.1 Erigeron breviscapus
TCCTTCAACAGCTTGACCTCTATCTGGAGCCATTTCAGCTTCTTCCCTTTGAAAGGAAAGCATGGACTGAGGAATATCTACCTCATCCAGTGGAGATCTGAGGTTGACCAGATCCCTCATATACTCACTCACAGAAAAGTGAGTAGTATCAAAATCATACTGGTCTCCAAGAGCATTTTGAAACATGAGTGAAAGAAAACGGATATAAGGTACAAAGGGTTTTCTACCTTTCACTCTGAGACGCTCTACCAGGTCATCAAAAAGAATCTGAGCAAAGTCCACTCTAAGCCCAAACCATAAGCAGTAGGCAATCTGGAGATGGGTTTGATTTATCTGGTCTAACCCTCCAGAACTGCCTCCCAGACATTCAACAATATGGGTGAAGAAATATCTCCATGAGTCTGACAGCTTGCTCATGTAGATAGTTCCTTTCCTGGATAGCTGGCCATGCTCATCATAATATCCGTGTGCCCCATCAGTCTGCATACTTCCCTTGTATTGATACTAGTGGGAAGTTCAATAGGCAACTCATTCTGTTCAAAATAGTTTAACTGTAGAACAGACCTGAGTAGACTTGCAGTGAAACCAAGGGATCTGGTACCTCCCTTGAGAGTATAATTGATAGATGAAGTTTCATCATCATATGTTGCAGTGTACCAGAATTCACACAGGTAATCGTGGTACACCCTTCCTGGATTTAGTGTTAACGCACCATATAATGGGCAAGAGAGAAAAAATGTGTTTAATCTCCCAATAATCGATTGGGCATCATGAACACTGGACAGAGAAAGTCTGGCCATCCAGTTGTTCATATTTATTCTTATGGCATTTGCCTCAAGAGTGATATGAGGTGCCCTGTCAACATTTTCAGAAGGATTATATTCAGTGGCAAGAAGATTTTTAGGCGATCTTGACTGTCTAGGTGCCATTTATAAAGAATAGATGAAGATGAAATTGAATATATATAGGTAATGATGAAGATTTGATGAAGGAATGAATGGAAATGGAGTAAATAAGAGAGATAAATATGATTGGAAATTGAATGAAGAAGTAAATGAAGGAATTTGAGAGATTTGGGAGTAAAAATGTTCGAAGTAAATGCAATTGAAATTGAAAGTGGGTATTTATAGGAGAAAGAATGTGGAACTCAAACGGTTTATTTGAAATTATCAAATATAATTTGATCGAGGTTCTGAGATCCGCATTAATTACATCACATCACACATAAATGTGTGACGGTTTACAGCCCACAAACATTAACAAGTTGCTCTTTTTCACTTCCCAAGGTAAAAATACCATCATTACGTTGAAAAATTTACATGCCACGTAGGATAAAAATATCTCCAAAAAGATTTGCTTACGTGGCACGCATGATGACCAAGTATTTAGAAAATATTATGACATATTTCAGTGCATCTGGAGGTTGACTGGACACTCCAGTATCACTGGTGGATTAGTCCAGTGAACATGTACTGATGGTACACTGGAGGGACACTCCAGTAAAGTACCAGTGAAAACCATTTTTGAAAGACTGGTAACCTCAAACGTGCACGTCAACTAATACAGACAAATGAGAGGGACACATTTACAAGGAGACATTAGTCACCTCAAACACGCACTTCAACCTGTCCAGTTACCAGTGAGAGGGACACATTTACAAAGCACCAGTAATATTTTCTGAAGAGTTTGTCCAGTGAGAAAATAAATTAATAAATTCCCCCTGAACTTAAAACATTTTTAAGAACAAAAATATCTTTCAAGTCTTTCCCTGGAATGTTGTTCCAGAAATCTAATAATGCAAAGATAGTACACAAAGGCGTTCAATATCTGAGCAGTCACCAGATTTAAGGGTTTAACATTCCCAACTCACCAACAAGATATTCAAAAGTTTTGACATCCAGAGGTTTAGTAAAAATGTCAGCGAGTTGTTTGTCAGTGGGAATAAAATGGAGTTCAATGTTGTTTTTCATAATATGATCACGAATGAAGTGATACCTGAGATCAATGTGCTTCGTTCTGGAGTGCATGACTGGATTGTTTGAGATAGCAATGGCACTGGTATTATCACAAAAGATTGGGGTCTTGAATATTTAATACCATAATCAAGCAACTGGTTCTTCATCCAGAGTATCTGAGCACAACAACTGGCTGCAGACACGTATTCAGCTTCAGCAGTGGACAATGAAACTGAAGTTTGCTTTTTACTGGTCCAGCTGACCAGTTTGCCACCAAGGAAATGACATCCACCAGTAGTGGATTTCCTGTCTATCTTACAACCTGCATGATCTGAATCTGAATAACCCATTAGATCCATGCCTGAGCCTTTGGGATACCAAAGACCTAGACTGGGGACACCTTTAAGGTACTTCAGTATGCGCTTTACAGCAAGCATATGAGATTCCTTTGGATTAGACTGATATCTGGCACATAAACATGTTGAAAACATAATATCTGGTCTACTGGCAGTTAAATACATCAGTGAACCAACCATGCCTCTATAGACAGTGGTGTTCACTGGTTTACCATCTGGATCGGAGTCCAGTGTCAGTGGTGCAGAAATTGGAGTTGGTTTAGATGGTGAAGAGTTCATATCATATTTCTTTAAAAGATCTCTAACATATTTCTCCTGATTAAATAAAAATGCCATCTTTGTTTTGTTTAATCTGGAGTCCAAGAAAATATGTTAATTCACCCATCAAACTCATCTCATATTCAGTTGACATTATTTTTGAAAATTTCTTGCACATGTTTTCATCAGTAGACCCAAAAATAATATCATCAACATAAATTTGTACCATTAACAGATTACCTTTTTCATGAAGAATAAATAAGGTATTGTCAATTGCACCTCGTTTGAAACCATTTTTCAACAAATGTTTAGTCAGAGTGTCATACCAGGCACGTGGGGCTTGTCTGAGGCCATAAAGCGCTTTGTCCAGACGATATACCCAATGTGGATGCTTTTCATCAACGAAACCTGGAGGTTGTCTGACATAAACTTCTTCTTCAAGCTTTCCATTCAAGAAAGCACTCTTTACATCCATTTGGTAGACCTTGAACTGATGATAAGCAGCGAATGCTAAGAATATTCTGATCGCTTCAAGTCTAGCCACTGGAGCAAATGATTCATCAAAGTCGACATCTGACTGGCAGTAGCCTTGTGCTACCAGTCTGGCCTTGTTTCTGATTATGTGGCCATCTTCATCTACTTTGTTCCTGAAGACCCATCTTGTTCCAATTGGTTCTTTCTTTCCAACTGGGAAAGGAACTAGATACCAGACCTTGTTCCTTTCAAACTGGTGAAGCTCTTCTTGCATAGCAGTCACCCAGCTTGGATCTTCCATAGCCTCGTCAATCTTCTTTGGTTCCATAAATGATAGAAAACTAACATATAAGCATTGATTACTGGAGGCTCTTCTGGTCTGAACTCCTCTACTGGAGTCACCTATGATCTGATCAATAGGATGAGCTTTTGTCCATCTGGAGTACTGACCAGGATTGTTACTGACAACAATATCAGTGCAAGAATTCAGTTGAGTCTCCTCTGGAGTTGCTTCTGGAGGAGGATCTTGCCAGACTACTTCAGTATCTTCATCTGAGTCATTTAAATCACGATTTGCATCATGAAATTCTTCATTTGAAGGCATTTCCTGAAGTACTGGTTCAGTTTGGAATTCTTCATAAGAAGACATTTCTGGTACATTCTCAATTGACACTGATACTGGGGGAGTAGTACGCACATCTGAACCAATATTAATTTCAGAGGGTAGTTTGAAAATAATAGAGGGATAGAATGGAGTACTACTGGAGAGTTTCTTTTTCTGAACAGGTTCCAGATCAGGATGACTGGAAACTGTGTCTTCTGAATCTTCTTTAATGTCGTTTATAGGATCAGATTCACAAAAGACAATTGGAGTTACTAGGGGAGTGTCAAGGGCTGGCTTGTTGTTGATTGCAACATTTGATTCATCAAATGTTACATGAATTGACTCATGGACCTTCTCCAGTCTCTTGTTGTAGACTCTGAAGGCCTTGCGAATGGCTGAATAGCCTAAGAAATACCCTTCATCAACTTTGGCATCAAATTTGCCTAGCTGACTGGAGTCGTTCAGGATGTAAACTGGACATCCAAAAACGTGAAAATAACCAAAATTTGGTTTTCTATTTCTTAAGACTTCATAGGCTGTCTTTTTGTGTCTTTTGATGTACACTGATCGATTCTGGGTGTGGCAAGCAGTTGCAATTGCTTTCGCCCAGAAACTGGTAGACAGACCAGATTCAGCAAGCATACTCCTGGCAGCTTCTATAAGCGTTCGATTCTTCCTTTCCACCACTCCATTCTGTTCTGGAGAGCGGGCTGATGAGAAATTCTGGGAGATGCCAGTGTCAGTACAGAATGACTCCAGAGTTGCATTCTTAACTGACACACCTTTCGACTGTACTTGAGCTCAATTTGCTTAATAAGACTGATGATTTCAGTAGCAGCTTCACTTTTAGACCTCAGAAAGATCACCCAACAATATCTGGAGAATTCATCTACGATCACCAGGGTGTATCTTTTACCAGCACGAGTCTGAACGTTCACTGGACCAAAGAGGTCCATATGAAGCATATGAAGAGGTTCAGATATGCTAAAATTCTGTCTGGTCTTGAAACTGGTACGCTTTTGCTTACCCATCTCACATCCTGGACAAGGCCTTTCCTTTTTGAAGGAAACTGAAGGTATCCCATCTGCAAGTTGTTTTCTGGACAACTTATTAATATTCTTGAAATTTAAATGGGATAACCTTTTGTGCCATAATCAGTTTGTGTCTTCATCAGCTTGAGTATAGAAACACTGCTCTGAAGGAGAGCTTTCCATATCCATCACGCACACATTCCCTTTTCTGGGAGCAATCAACACTACCTTCCAGTCCTTGTTGAATACGATACCCTGAGCAATATTGAATAGAACTTGATAGCCATCATCACACAGTTGACTTACACTGATCAGGTTGTATTTCAAACCATTCACAAATGCAACACGTCTGAACTTGACTTGTCCATTGTTCAGAACACCGTATCCCTCAGTCTTTTCACAACCATCATTTCCAAAAGTAATGGAGGGTCTATCAGAAATGGTGAACTCCTCCAGCAGGGTCTTACATCCGGTCATCGTCCTGCCAGCAGCACTGTCAAGATACCAGATATATTTCTTTCGATCACCCTGCACATACACCAGATATTTATCAGTTAGATTTGGGAACCCATCGACTGATGGGTTCACTGGACCCTTCCTTATAGGTCCCTGGGGAAATCTGGTTTAGTTCACTTTCTTCAACAGTGGTCCTTTTTGAAAAGACCACTGGGGTTGATAGTTTTGAAACCTTTTTATTTTTCTCAACTGGAGAAATAGATTTAACTTTTTTAGCAAAAGGTTTTGTATTTTGTCTAGGGCCAGATGAAGTACCCTCAATAAAGTTTAATCTTGCATTAAAACTTTGAGATTGACGAGTCAGAATTTGAATCTGGCTCTCTAACCTGGACAAAATATTTTCTTCAGATGATACCTAAGCCTTTCCATTTCTAGGCTTAGGTAGGGGATTGGTCTGAGGCAAAGTGCACAAATTGTTGTCCGATGCAATAATTCTAAAAGGCTGAGAAATTCGTACATATATGCCTTACGAACTTTAAGTTCGTAAGAACTAATAAGTTCATACATATATGCCTTACGAACTTTAAGTTCGTAAGAACTAATAAGTTCATACATATATGCCTTACGAACTTTAAGTTCGTAAGAACTAATAAGTTCGTAAGGCCCAGCCCTGTACGAATTTGACAGCCCAACCCATTTGTACCTATAAATATAGGACTTAGGTTTCAGGTTTCGATGATGAAAGAATAGCTATGTAATTCGTCCATGGCCGGCTGAAGGATCGCGCAAACCTTCAGTCATAAGTCCACCATATTCATTATTGTTAGTCGTCTTGTTGATTGTGATTCGTAGTCTTCAAGATGTAATCATACAAATTCATTTTGTATTGTAATCATATGACTAATGATAATGTTTATTATTTCTCCCATTGTTATTGCTTTCTTATCTTTGTATTGTACAAGAACCCTAATAACTAATCTAGATGGATTTCGCACTTCTAGTTTAGGATAGATCACGATTTACGATCAACACACGTTCCAAACGTGTTTTCACAACCAGTTTTTCTTTCTCTAAAATGATTTCAAGATCTTGTTTTTCTTGAATCAATTGTTCAGTTACCAGAACCTGGGCTTGAAATGCCAGTTCAATGTCTTGAAATTCTTTTAATTTTGATTTTAAAGCAGTTATTTCAGAAGAATCTGTTTCTAGACCATTTACACAATCAGATCTAACAGTTTCTACAAATATCAAATCAGAATTAAGAGTTTCAGCAATGTCCAGTTTTAATTCTTGGTCAGTTGCATTATCATAATCACTAACCTTTTTGATAACAATGTCCACCCATCGTCCAGATGTGACATCTTCCTTCACCAGGAGCTCTTCATCTGCCAGAGCCATGTAACAACAATCTCTTTCTTCTTCTTCATCAGCAGATGATTCATTAGAAGAAACCCACTTCTCTTCAGTTGTTGCGATCATGCACTTATTATTGTTTTCAATTTGTTGTTGCCATGAGAGCAATCTGGGCCTTAAGCTTTTTATATTTCAATTTATAGCTATCATCAGGCTTATTATTTGAAGAGAATGGACCAGGCTTGGATACAAACTTGTTGGACCTGCAATCTTTCATGAAATGACCCTTTTTTGCCACACTTAAAGCATGTCAAATTGGTCTTATCAGTTGAAGAACTGGATGCAAATTGTCCAGATGGCCTATTTGCTCTTGCTTTGAAACGGTTAAACGTTTTTAGCAATCATTGCAATGAGGTCATCATCTTCAGTTTCATCACAACAGTCTGGAGAGATTTGACTGGACTCTCCAGAATCCATGAGTTCAGACACCATCTTCTCCATAGAAAATACATTCTCAGAAGATATCAGTGCTGTACCTTGTGGTTCAGTATGACTGACCACATTGGACTACTGGAGGCATGGTTAAAGGCATCTTGTTCTGCCACCACTCTCTGAGCTTGATTTTCTTCAGTGTACCTAAAAGCTCCATAAAGAGTTGAGAGAGTGTGTGTGTGCAGAGTTTTTCCTTGTCATAAGACCAGGATCATGTGAGATCATTTGGTGGGTAGAATATCACAAAATTTCTCCAGAAGTATATCCTTGTCCTTCTCAACCCCAAGACCTCTCAACTGGTTTATGATACTCATAAATCTGGTGTAAGTACCAATGAGAGACTCATTAGGCTGAGCAAAAAATGACTCATACCTCTTGTTTAAGGAGACCTTTCTGGTGACAATGGTGTCATCTCCTCCTTCATGCTGGTTTAAAAGTTCATCCCTCATGGTTTTAGCACTAGGAAAAAGAACTAGTGTGGGAATTAGGGTTTCTGGAACGGCCCCGAGGATCATGTTTTTGAGAAAGGTGTCTAGATTCACCAATCTCCTCTCCTCTTCAGACCAATGTTTTCCTCCCTCTTTTCCCTTCCTCTTCTAGATCCAGAAGGATCAAGAAGGGGATTGAGAGGTGATGTAGGGACATAAGGACCTTCATTTAAAATTTTCATCATGTTCCTCTCAATACCAGTGATATGCAAAACCATCCTAGCCTTCCACGTACCAAATTCATCACTGTTCCCACTGAATTTAGGAACAGGATTATTTGAATAGTGCACATGCACGTGTGGAGAAGCAGGAGTAGGAGGAGGGGGTGGATTAGTGTTATTAACAATAGGTGGTTCATTTTGATCATTAATATTAGCATTAGGATCGGACCAAGATTAAAACTTCCTTGTGTATTTTCTTGGTTAGCCATCAAAGAAACAGATCTAGGCAATGTTAGCCTTCTGCTCTGATACCAAATGTGAGTCCCTGAAATACGATGGTTAACCTAGAAAGTGTAAAATACAACAAGTCTAATAATCACTAGATTGGACTAGTATTACTTTAATATAAATGCAAGTATATAAATAAAGTAATACAAGACTTAAAGCAATAAACAAGTAAAGTGGAACATTATGTATTTTTCAATGGTGTATTTTATTTATGATGTTAAATAAAATACAAGGTTGTTGCGGAATCAAGATAATACAAATAAGTATGTATTCTAACAACCTATGAATTACAAATGATCTATATTTGTCAAATAACTCTTTTGGATCGAGATACTTAAAGTTGTGAAGTATCCCTGTTTAAGATCGAGAGTATTAGACAAATTCACTTTAATGCAAAATGTATGCTTAAAAGTGTTTTTCTCAAAAAATGACTTTGTATTTATAGGCAACAAAATTCACCAGTGAATTTTGTGCCGTACAAATATGGTTGCATGTATTTAATGATCCGACATACTGATTATACATGGGCATTCGGTTATCAACTCCCACTGGTTCCTCTTCTTCGTTTTCCGCGGCCTGAGGTTGAGCATTTTCATTATTTACATTTTCTGGGGCTTCATTGTTTTGAGGCCCATTATTTTGCCCAAGATTTGCCGTGACTTGAGCAATGATGGTTGGCATGATATTGGCGATCGTTTGAGCGATCACCTCAGCCATATTTGGTTCAGGAACTTCACCACGACCCCTTCCTTGGCCTCTACCACGACCTCTACCACGGCCCTACCTCTACCTCCTTGTACCTCCGGTTGAGCTTCCGGTTGAGGTTCTTCCTCTTCAGCCCTATAGTTCATTCCGGCTCTCCTTGGTCTCACCATTTCTATAAAACAAGTGACACGTTGACCCGAGAGTTAGTCTCAAATGCTCACATGTTAGTCACACAAGTAGTCAATGCTCTCATACTGATACCACATACTCATTTCATATCGTTAAGCTAAAGCAAGAGTGCTAGAACCCTATGGGATTGTAACTTTGCATGCCATCACGTCAAATTCATTACAATTGTCTATCATTAACTCAAGTAATCATGCTCAAAACATCATGCAATCAAGTAACTAACACGAATGATTCAAAGTATAATCCGAATTCGATATGCTCTCTAGTTATCGACCGGGTATGTATACAGGGTGTACCAATGGCTAACCCTCCACCTAAATCAACTTCCATTAAGCATATCGGTTCCTTATTATACTTTAAGCCACACGTGCGCAATCCACGATGTCATGAACTTGCTATAAGTTGGGTAACCATAAAAGAGTTGATCGGGTTCTTTTAGGGTTGCCACAATATTATACTAAGTTAATGGCATCACTTCATTTTCCCCTAAATCATCAAATTAGTTCCAACAATAGCAACAACAACCATATTAACCAATACATTCACACATTGAATTTAAGCTATCACACAAGGGGTCTTAACTACGAACTCACACGGGATTCACATAATTCACATTGCACACGAATTTCCTAACCATGCATGCTATATGAAGAGTTTTAACTTAAGCCGTAGTCTAGGTCAAACCGCCTAATTCTCTACGACCTCGCATGGGCCACCATTCTGTAACATCCCAAGCCGAGGCTCGAAATGTCACGGAAATCATATAGCACAAGGTGGAATTACAATAGAGCAAGAACTAGATGCAAATAAAGATTCAGTGAATCCCTTACAATACGAAACAGGTACCAAAATACATAAGGAGCAAATGCCGAGGCTCGAAATGTCACGGAAATCATATAGCACAAGGTAGAATTACAATAGAGCAAGAACTAGATGCAAATAAAGATTCAGTGAATCCCTTACAATACGAAACAGGTACCAAAATACATAAGGAGCAAATAACCATCAAAGTTACAAAATAACATCCAGATGATGGCAAATCGATCCTAAGCAATGCAAAAGAGAAGGTCGATGAATCCTTGATTCATAAAGTCCAAAGCCCGGGTTAACAGCAAGCAAGCAACATACCTACAAGATGACCCGTGCTATATAAAGTTTTTGTATTGCATTCTAATGATGAATATTGAGTATGTAATTTTTTGTTGGTTATCAAGATGTTTATTCATGCGACTATAAAGTGTATCAGGTTTATATGTATTAGCATCATATCATCATAACTATGTGTCACTCAAAAAAAATCTCAGAATCATATTTTAATATATTCATAGATTATGCTTATAATTATTATTATTGATAGATTTTACCATAGTTTTTCTTTTTTCCTTTCATATTCATCATACGAAGATTGGATTAGATTATATTTAGGTTTTTAAATACATATTTTTTATTATTAGATATAACCGATATTATTATATATAACAATTCCCAAATGTCGGTGCACTCTCACAGACACTGAGTCGGGCACTGTAGCAACTCGGCACTTATTTTTTTTTTTTTGGTAACTTTTTTTTTTCTTCCTTTTAAAAAAAAAAATATTTTCAACTTAGTTTTTGCTTTAGATAAATAAGTCAGCTTTAATGTATTGTGAGTGTATATGTTTAGACCGCAAAAGTTGTAACTCTCACAGATAACCTCTTATCCCCGTCAATAACCATGTAACCATCACAGTCTATTGTACTATTGTTATGAAGAAGAGAGTCAACTTCTAAAGGTTTTTTTAATGTATCTTAAAAATGCTAAATTTTTTAATTGTTTAGTTTAAAGGTTCTAACAGACAGTTAATCACCGACTAACAGATAGAGTATCATATATTGTTTCTATTGTACGTTTTATGTATCGTTATCTATACTGGGGTATCGCCCGGGTTAAAATTCTCGTTTTTACTATACTATGTCTTTTATTATTAGGTTACTATTGAGGATTAGTAAATACTAAAATCATGTAATAAAACATTCAAATTAAATTTATTATATAGAAAATAATTGCGTTATATATATATATATATAGGTTTTAGGTAAAATAAAACAAGTATTAAAGTAAAATAAATAAAACAATAGATTTCTCTTCATTTAAAATCACCGTGCATCATGAAAATCATCGTGAATCAATTGCTTCGTGAATCTTCGTGCATCAATTTAACCATGATCTAAGTGTAACACCCCAAGCCGAGGCTCGAAATGTCACGGAAATCATATAGCACAAGGTGGAATTACAATAGAGCAAGAACTAGATGCAAATAAAGATTCAGTGAATCCCTTACAATACGAAACAGGTACCAAAATACATAAGGAGCAAATAACCATCAAAGATACAAAATAACATCCAGATGATGGCAAATCGATCCTAAGCATAATGCAAAAGAGAAGGTCGATGAATCCTTGATTCATAAAGTCCAAAGCCCGGGTTAACAGCAAGCAAGCAACTAAACTCCACGTCTGGGGAGAACCTGATTTCCTGAAAAGTGTACTAAGCATAGTCAACACAAGGTTGGTGAGTTCGTAGTAATGGTCCATAAAGAACCACGTCAATAATCATAATGTACGAGTAGAGGCTAGACATGACTTACAGCGAGCCTCTAAGTAACACACTAACGTCCAACAACAAGATTTCACAAGACAAGTGAGTGTGTAATACGAATGCACAGATGATATACAAATCAATGTAAGTGCTGAATGCATGAATAAGCCAACATGCCTATCCTATGCGTGAACTCAAGTCACCTATGCAACGATACTCGCCTGTCATCACAATGAACAAGGCGGCATCTCAAAATCATCGGCGTATATATGTCTATATACCCGGATGTCATGTCGCCAACATCTCATGGACAAGTGTTTATTTTTTATTGAGGCTAGACACGACGATTGTTTGTGCCCAACGCGAGAGTATACAATATGCAACGCTTACCATCAATCGTAAGTCTATTCTATATTCTATCTATACTGTCGTCTGATCTATATATATCAAAATTCGTCAATCATAAACCAATAATCACAATATGATGAACATGAACCAACAATCGATATTCGACAAACATGAGCCAACAATCAATATTAACACCAATTCTATACGTACATACACTTAAGAGGATTCTACTTTCTTCAAGTCCCAGATGCTTATATATAGGGTCACCCACAGCCTTCCCACCACATCTAAGACCCAATGAAGGCATAACCGACTTCCATGTATGTACGTCTATCCTAATATTAATAAAATACTTACCAAACATAACCAAGTCAAATAAACGTGATAACCGCCTCATCAATCCAACATTTAAACCAAATCAATCAAACAATCAACAACGTAAGTAAACACGCAAGTTTACACTTTTCAGCCCGAATCTCAAGCGAGTAGGGAGATACGAAACTCACCTTGTCCGGCAAAGAAGCTAGTATAATGTAACACCCGTGAATTTTGACCCGTTGACTTTTGTGTAATTTGACTAACAAACTTATTGAATGAAGTAATTTGGGCCCATTTATGATTTTATGACTAAGTGGTATGTTAGTCGAGTCGTAATATGTTGTTTGGCGTTTAGTAGTGTAATCGATTGTTTTATGGCTTGTGGGAGAAACGGGTCGGCCCGTGGGTAGTCCATGACCCACCAGCCCCAATGACCCATTTTCCCCCCCTTATCCTTTCCTTCCTTCTCTTTCTCATTCTATCTGTTATCTCTTCCTCTCTTTCTCTCAAAAGCAAGACAAACCCATTTCAATCTCTTCACATTTTCTTGCATCAAACTAGTAGTGGGTCGATTATAACACAAGAATCATCACCATCTATACCACATTATCGCCATATTGAAGAATCAAAGTCAAATTCTTGCCTTTTTATCCATTTGACCTAATTTCGGGTTCTAAGCTCAAGGAGAAACTTTGGTAAGTCAAATTCACCCCATTTACTCCTACTTATGTTTATTCATGCATTTCTAGTCATCTTGAACCTTTGCAAGTCATAAATCGGCTTAAAACTAATTTTGGGTCAAATTAGGGTTAAATTAGGGTTTGGGAGATTTGGAAGTGATTGTGATGTTTTGGTCGAATTTGTGGGTTGGGTTATGTGTATTTATGGTCATTGATGTTTAGTTATGCTTCAAAATGGGTTACAAATCGTTTTGGTGTGGTTTGGGTCAAAATTGGGGGTTTTGGGTTCGTTTTTCTGCACTTGTTGCTGCTGGTGGTGTTGCTGCCCAGTATGGGGCGTAACCTACGCCCCTTAGGGCCGTAGGTTACGCCAGGTCTATTTTGCTTGGGCGTAGGTTACGCCAGTGAGGGCCGTAGCTTACGCCTATCTCTATCTTCAATTTTGGACCTTACGCCAAAATGCTTCTGTCTACGCCAACTTTTACGCCAAAAATGCACTTTCTAGAGGACCGTAGGTTACGCCCATAGTGACCGTACCTTACGCCTGTTGAATTCTGACCGCCGTAACCTACGCCCCTGTTGGCCGTAAGTTACGGCAGTTGTTTTCTGAAATGTTCCTTGTTTGACCTAGTTTGACCTTCTAGACCGTTTTACGCGTCGAGTCTTAATCTAATTCACTTCTTATCTTATATAACATTGATTTAAGAGTCGTAGAAGTCATTTAACGTCGGAAAGCACTTTGGAAACCTAATTAGGGTTTTGCCGAGTTTTTGATAGTTACGTATATGTGTTTATGTTGTTGATGTGAATGTATATGATCAATATTTAGGTGTTGGACGTGAAGTGAACATTGTACGACGATAACTTGACCTTATATCAATCTTAACTTTCTTAGCCAATCAAGGTGAGTTTCGTATCTCCCTACTCGCTTGAGATTCGGGCTGAAAAGTGTAAACCTGGCGTGTTTATTTGCATTATTGATTTGTTGATTGTTTGACTGGATTGTTGGATTGACGTGACAGTTTGTTTAGTCTGATTGACTTGGGTTACGTTTTAGTTATGTATTACATTTATATTAGGATAGACGTACATACATGGAAGTCGGTTATGCCTTCATTGGGTTTTAGATGTGGTGGGAAGGCTGCGGGTGACCCTATATATAAGCATCTGGGACTCGAAGAAAGTAGAATCCTCTGAAGTATATGTACGTATAGTTGGTTTATATTGTGATTAGTGATTAATTTTGATTGGTGCATATGTTGTGCATATGTCCCACTGTTAGGGGATTTGACTTATGTATATTGCAAATGCGGCCTTGTCCCTCTGTTGACAAGTGTGCCCCGTTGTGATTATTGATTGTTGGCTCATGTTTGTCGGATGTTGATTATTGGCTTATGATTGACGATTATTGATTGTCGGTTTATGATTATGCATTTACATTTGACTGTAAGCATTGCATACATTGTTGTTGACCCTCGGCAGGGGATTGCCGACATCCTGGTGCATAGATGTATGCACCCATTTTGGATGTAGTCATGACTCCGAGTATATAGACATATATAACTCGATGTTTTTGAGATACAGCCTTGTTCATTGTGATGACAGAAGGGTATCGTTGCATTGGTGACCGGCGTTCACGCATAGGATAGGCATGTTGGCTTATTCATGCATTTGGCACTTACATTGATTCATACATCATTTGTGCATTCTCATTACACTCTTATGGTCTTGTGTAATCCTGTTGTTGGACGATATTGTGTTGCTTAGAGGCTCGCTGTAAGTCATGCCTAGCCTCTACTCGTATATTGTGATTATTGTTGATGGTTCTTTATGGACCATTACTACGAACTCACCAACCTTGTGTTGACTATGCTTAGTACACTTTTCAGGTAATCAGGTCCTCCCCGGACGTGGTGTTTAGTTGCTTGCTTGCTTGCTGTCTAACCCGGACTTGGACCTCATGGATCAAGGATTCATTGACCCTCCTTTTGCATTACACTTAGGGTCGTTTGCCATCTTTGGATGTATTATGTTAACTTTGATGGCTATTTGCTCCTGTTGTATTTTGTTACTTGTTTTGCTATGTTTTGGATTCACCGAATCGTTAATTGCATTTAGTTGTTCTATTGTAATTCCACCTTGCGCTATATGATTTCCGTGATATTTTGAGCCTTGGCTTGGGGTGTTACAGAATGGTGGCCCATGCGTGGTCGTAGAGAATTAGGCGGTTTGACCTAGACTACGGGTTAAGTTAAAACTCTTCATATAGCATGCATGGTTAGGAATTCGTGTGCAATGTGAATTATGTGAATCCCCGTGTGAGTTCGTAGTTAAGACCACTTATGTGATAGCTTGAATTCAATGTGATGAATGTGGTTATTATGATTTGTTGTTGTTATTGTTGGAATTAAAATTGATGATTTAGGGCAAAATGAAGATGCCATTAACTTAGTATAATATTGTGGCAACCCTAAAAGAACCCGATCAACTCTTTTATGGTTACCCGATATTATAGCAAGTTCATGACATCATGGATTGCGCACGTGTGACTTAAAGTATAATAAGGAACCGATATGCTTAATGGAAGTTGATTAGGTGGAGGGTTAGCCGTTGGTACACCCTGTATACATACCCGGTCAATAACTAGTAAGCATATCGAATTCGGATTATACTTTGAATCATTTGTGTTAGTTGTCTAATTGTATGATATATTGAGTATGATTACTTGAATTAATGATGAGGTATTGTAATAAATCCAACGTGATGATATGATATGTGAAAACCCCTTATGATTCTAGCACTTTCGCCTTAGCATAACGTTATGAAATGTGTATGTGGTATCGGTATGAGGGCATTGACTACTTGTGTGACTAACATGCGAGCATTTGAGACTAACTCTCGGGTCAACGTGTCACTTGTTTTATAGAAATGGAAAGACCAAGAAGAGTCTGAACAAATTATAGGGCTGAAGAAGAAGAGCCTCAACCGGAAGCTCAACCGGAAGTACAAGGTGGTAGAGGCCGTGGTAGGGGTCGTGGTGGAGCTCCTGAG
Source organism: Erigeron breviscapus (assembly GCA_034093135.1). Taxonomy (NCBI): domain Eukaryota; kingdom Viridiplantae; phylum Streptophyta; class Magnoliopsida; order Asterales; family Asteraceae; genus Erigeron; species Erigeron breviscapus. The sequence goes on from CM067167.1 coordinate 252,256,791, forward strand.
CCAAACTTGGCTGAGGTAATCGCTCAAACGGTTGCCGGCATTATGCCAACCATCATTGCTCAAGTCACGGCAAGTCTTGGGCAAAATAATGTGGCCCAAAACAATGAAGTCCCAGAAAACGTAGATAATGAAAACGATCAACCTCAAGCCGAAGAATATGAGGAAGAGGAACCAATGGGAGTTAATATCGGGATGCCCATGAATAACCAATATGGGGGATACCGTCAAGGGTGTATATTCAAGGATTTTAAAAGTTGTGGGGCACCGGAGTTTGATGGGAAAGGTGGTCCCACGGAATGTATAAGATGGTTTGAGGCGATAGAAGCAGTGATTGAAAGGAGTCATTGCACCTATGATGACCGGATTTCCTATGCATCCGGCATGTTTAGGCATGACGCCTTGAGTTGGTGGAACCAAGAAATAACGTTGGGGCGGACCCAAAATTTGGAGTGGATTGACTTCAAAGACAAGGTAAAAGCAAAGTTTTGTCCTCCATATGAACTCCAAAACTTAACCATCGAATTCGCAAATCTAAACATGGAGGGAGCCGATTACAAGGGCTATGTGAGACGATTCCAAGAGTTGTCTACCCTCATTCCTCACTTGGTAGGTACCGAGTCACAGGCCATCCAGAATTGTTATTGGGCTTGAATCCTCACGTCCGATCATATGTAAACTCCAACATGCCTACTTCTTTGGCTAATGCGGTCAACCAAGCCGGGAGTGTGACTGAAGATTTATTGAGAAGGGGCGTTTTGAGCAAATCCTCGTCAAGCAAGAGGAAAGAAGTGGGAGAGTCGAGCGGGGTAAGGAAAATGGGGAGGTTTGACCCCAAAAATGCAAATAGGGGTAGAATAATGGCGGCGTGGAACCGGCTAGGAGGCCTTATACCGGGCCTCATCCTTTCTGTGGGAGGTGCAACAGGCACCATCCCGCCACTACTCCATGTGAGGCATGCTATAATTGCAACCAAGTTGGGCACGCATCCAGAAATTGTAGAGCTCCAAGAGCGGGCCCAATGAATGTGGCTCTATTCGGGCCGTTCCTCCTCAAGGTAACCAAAGAAGAGGCGAATGTTTTGAATGTGGTAGCCGTGACCACTACTGTAATAATTGCCCTCGATGGGTGGGGCAACAAGTGCAAGTAGCCGTCCACCCCAACCAACTACAAATGGTCGGGCCTAATCAAAACCGGGGACAACAAGGCCACCAAGTGCAACCACGCGGCCGAGCCTTTGCGGCCAATGTAAATGAAGCCCGCAATGACCCCAACGTAGTAGCAGGTACTTTTCTCCTTAATGGTCTCTATGCAACCGTACTATTTGATTCCGGGGCCGATTATAGCCTCGTGTCTTCTAACTTTGTTCCTTTGATTGATGTGCATCCGTGTGCTCTAAACTATGTGCTTGACATTGAAATGGTAAATGGTTCACTAACTAGAATTAGCCAAATACTCCGTGATTGTGTCTTGACTTTAGAGGACGTCGACTTCTTCATTGACCTTATGCCCCTTGACATTGGTAGTTTTGATATTATAGTGGGTATGGATTGGTTGACGGCGGTAAATGCAACCATTGATTGTGGCGAGAGAGTTGTTAAAATACCATTGGCTAACGGTAAAATTCTTAGGGTTCAAGGCGAAATCTCCGATTCCTCTAATTCTAAAGTCTTTAGTGCTACCATCTCAAAGGTAGAATTGAAGACCGTTCCTATCGTTTGTGATTTTCCCGATGTTTTTCCGGATGACTTACCGGGATTACCTCCAACCCGTGCGCTTGATTTTCGTATTAATCTTATTCCGAAGCCGCGCCCGTAGCAAAAGCTCCTTATAGACTAGCTCTAACCGAAATGCAAGAGTTACAAACTCAACTCAAGGAACTCCAGGAGAAGGGTTTCATTCGCCCTAGTCAATCTCCTTGGGGTGCTCCTGTTCTCTTCGTCAAAAAGAAAGATGGGTCCTTTCAGAATGTGTATCGACTACCGGAATTAAACAAGCTCACAGTGAAGAACCGGTATCCTCTCCCTAGGATCGACGATTTATTTGATCAACTTCAAGGTGCTAAGCACTTCTCAAAAATCGATCTTCGCTCGGGTTATCATCAACTCCGAGTACATGAAGATGATATCCCCAAGACGGCTTTTCGCACAAGGTATGGCCATTTTGAATTCACCGTGATGCCTTTTGGGTTGACTAATGCACCGGCGGTGTTCATGGACTTGATGAACCGGGTGTGTCAACCATACTTAGACAAGTCTGTCATTGTGTTCATTGATGACATACTTGTATACTCGAAGACAAAGGAGGAGCATGTTGAGCACTTGCGTGAAGTGCTTGAATTACTAAGGAAGGAGAAGTTGTATGCGAAATTTTCCAAGTGTGAGTTTTGGTTGGAAGAGGTCCACTTCCTTGGCCACGTAGTGAGCAAGGATGGTATTCATGTGGACCCAAGCAAGATTGAAGCGGTCAAGAATTGGAGAAGACCCGAAACGCCATCCGAAATCCGTCAATTCCTTGGATTGGCGGGTTACTATAGAAGATTCATTGAAAATTTCTCCCGTATTGCACAACCACTCACCCTCTTGACTCAAAAAGAGAAACTTTGAATGGGGCGAAAGACAAGAGAACGCCTTCCAAACTCTTAAAGATATGCTATGTGATGCTCCTATTTTGACGCTACCGGATGGGATCGAAGATTTTGTTGTTTATTGTGATGCTTCGGGGCAAGGGTTGGGTTGTGTTCTTATGCAAAGGGGTAAGGTTATTGCTTATGCCTCTCGTCAATTGAAGGTGCATGAGAAGAACTACCCGACACATGATTTGCCAAGACGGGCTAGAGCTATGAGCCTCACGGTAGGGCCAAATATTCGTGATCGGATCATTGAAGCCCAAGTTCAAGCCACCCTACCAAAAAACTTTGGAGACGAAAGCCTAGACGGTATGGAACAACTATTTGACCGAAAGAATGATAATGGACTATACATGGTTGAAAGACTTTGGATTCCTATCTTCGGTAACTTAAGAGCGCTTATTATGAATGAAGCTCATCAATCGCCTTATTCGGTCCATCCCGGGTCGGATAAGATGTACTTTGACTTGAAAATTTTGTATTGGTGGCCGGGCATGAAGCGTGATGTGGCTAAGTATGTGAGTGAGTGTCTTACTTGCTTACAAGTCAAGCCGATCACAAGAAGCCACCCGGGTTGTTGGTACAACTGGTGATGCCCGATTGGAAGTGGGAGCATATTTCAATGGACTTCATTACTAAACTACCGAAGACAAGAAGCGGCCGTGACACGATTTGGGTGATAGTAGATCGGTTAACGAAATCGGCTCACTTTTTAGCCATTCGTGAAACCGATAAATTTGACACTTTGGCTCGTTTGTACATCAGGGAAGTAATATCTAAGCATGGAGTGCCGATTTCTATCATTTCTGATAGAGATGCCCGTTTCAAATCAAAATTTTGGGAAGCCTTCAAAAAGCCATGGGTACTCGACTTGACATGAGCACGGCGTTTCACCCTCAAACGGATGGGCAAACCGAGAGAACCATTCAAACACTTGAAGACATGTTGAGGGTGTGTGCAATTGATTTTGGTGGAAGTTGGGAATGGG
>CM067167.1:252261404-252274409 GCA_034093135.1 Erigeron breviscapus
GCGTTCTCTTCACCAGTGTTCTCAATAACATACCAATTATTCTGTTCGTGACTTCAGTCTGTCCATCAGTCTGAGGATGGTGAGACGTACTGAACATCAATCTGGTACCCATCAGTCTCCATAGAGTCTTCCAGAAATAGCTTAAAAACTTCACATCTCGATCAGAAACAATGGATTTAGGAATTCCATGTAATCTGACAATCTCCTTAAAGAACAAATTCGCTACAGCTGAAGCATCATTTGTTGTATTACAAGCAACAAAATGAGCCATTTTTGAGAATCTATCAACAACCACCATTATAGAATCTTTTCCCCTCTGGGTTCTGGGCAGTGCAACAATAAAATCCATACTGAGATCTTCCCAAGGTTGGTTTGGAACTGGAAGAGGAGTGTACAAACCTTTGTGAAAAGTTGTCTTTGCCTGGTGACAAGTTGGACAGCGATTAATACTCTGGACGTCCTTCAGTAGACTTGGCCAGTAGAAGTGTTCAGTCAGAATCTCTCCAGTTTTGTTGATTCCAAAATGTCCAGCTAGACCTCCTCCATGTGCTTCCCTTATTAACAAATCTCTTATTAAACTCCTTGGAACGCACAACTTACCATTCTTGAATTAGAAACCATCTTGAACAGTGAATGGTCCTTTCAGATTAGCTTCAGTAAATTTCTCAGAAAAATCTGGATCAGCAGCATATAACTCCTTTATGAAAGAAAATCCAAGTACTCTTGCTTCCAGAACTGATAATAAAGAATATCTTCGTGATAGTGCATCAGCAACAACATTGCAAACTCCAGCCTTGTGCTTTGAAACAAATGAATAAGACTGCAAGAACTCTACCCTTTGCATTCTGGCATTAAGCTTGTGTTGACCATTTATAAACTTCAGTGCTTCATGATCAGAGAATAAGACAAACTGCTTCGGCTTCAGATAATGTGACCAGTGAGTGATAGCACGAATAATTGCATAAAATTCTTTGTCATAAGTACTATACTTCAGTTTAGATCCATTCAGTTTCTCACTGAAGTATGCAACTGGACGACCACTTTGCACCAGTACTGCACCAATACCAACTCCACTAGCATCACAATCAAGTTCAAATAGCATATCAAAATCTGATAAGGATAGAACTGGAGCTGAACTGAGCTTCCCCTTCAGTGCTTCGAACGCAAGTTGAGCTGAACTTGGCCAGTTGAACACACCTGATGCGTAAATCACGCGACAAACTACAGCGGAAGACTATTTTTGATTTTTTCTGGATTATATATGAATTAAATAACAAACGAGATAATAAAAGTAAAATGATCGATAGAGAATCCACCACCAAGACTCGTAAAGGCTAAGCCACCGGAATCAAGGATAAAGGAAACACTCCGCCCCACCACTACAATCGATAAAGGTCTAGCCACCACGACTATAGATAAAGGAAACCGAAGATTTAAAAGACCTCACCACAATATTTGATAAAGAACAAGTCACCACAAATATTGATAAAGGGGCCACTCCTAACCACCAAGATCAAAGATCTATAAAGGTAAAAGAAGATTTGTAAGAAATAGAGGCTGCTCTATTAATTTTCATTCAACATCAACTAACTTACAAATGAGAAATAAAGGCCTTATTTATAGCCACATAATCTTACCTAGGAATCAACGACAAAATAATAAAATAATACAAAAGCTGTCATGTGCAAGCCACTAATTAATTTGGACCAATAGAAAATAGACACATAAGGCTTCTAGAAACAATCCTCTTCAAGTGGCCCACAATATCGTTAGGAATATCAATGCTTTTGCACGCTCCTTCTTGAACCACTAAAAAGCTGCCACGCGTCCATACCCACGTCCTTATTGACCCCACACAACCTTCAGTTAAAGTAAACTTTATCATAGACAACTGGAGCACTTCAGAATTGATTTTCACTGGTGGCCTTCAGTATTCACTACTGGAGCCCTTCAGATCCAACTGGAGCTCGTCAGATGTCATCTGGAGCAAGTTACTGGACATCTTCACTGGTGGATTACCAGAGTTGGTCACTGGAGCTTGCCACTGGAGAAGTGTTACCACTGGTGACTGGACTGGTTCAGAAAAGACTTGTCCAAAATGGGCCACTGCTGGCAGAATCAACATTGCTTGTTCAGATGGCATTATCAGTTTACTGGGTTTCTCCAGTTCAGTGAATCTGGACATTCCCGCATCATTCTCCCCCTCTAAAAAGAGACTTGTCCTCAAGTCTTCGAGATACTCATCCTCCAGGTAGGGCATCAGATCACCAACATTGAATGTACTAGAGACTGACATATCTCCAGGAAGTTCAACTTTGTAAGCATTTTCTCCATATCTCTCCAGAATCTTAAATGGACCGTCAGCTCTGGGCATCAGTTTGCTTTTTCTCTTGGCTGGAAATCTTTCCTTTCTGAGATGCACCCAAACAAGATCACCTGGTGAAAAACTGGGCTGCTTCCTGTTCTTGTTTGCCTTGGCCTTGTAACTGGCATTTGCTTTCTCAATTCTGGTCTTCACTTGTTCATGAATCTTATTGATTTCTTTTGCTCTGGTCTCTACTTCAACACTTGCCTTTGGTTCAATCGAAAAAGGAATTAAATCAATAGGAGTTAGTGGATTGACACCATAACAAACTTCAAATGGGGATTTACTGGTTGAATAATTTGGAGCTCTATTGAAGGCAAACTCAGCGTGAGCAAGCTTCAGATCCCAATCCTTCAGCGTCTTCTTCACCAGTGTTCTCAATAACATACCAATTGTTCTGTTCGTGACTTCAGTCTGTCCATCAGTCTGAGGATGGTGAGACGTACTGAACATCAATCTGGTACCCATCAATCTCCATAGAGTCTTCCAGAAATAGCTTAAAAACTTCACATCTCGATCAGAAACAATGGATTTAGGAATTCCATGTAATCTGACAATCTCCTTAAAGAACAAATTCGCTATAGCTGAAGCATCATTTGTTGTATTACAAGCAACAAAATGAGCCATTTTTGAGAATCTATCAACAACCACCATTATAGAATCTTTTCCCCTCTGGGTTCTGGGCAGTGCAACAATAAAATCCATACTGAGATCTTCCCAAGGTTGCTTCCAAAACTGATAATAAAGAATATCTTCGTGATAGTGCATCAGCAACAACATTGCAAACTCCAGCCTTGTGCTTTGAAACAAATGAATAAGACTGCAAGAATTTGCATGTCTGGCATTAAGCTTGTGTTGGCCATTTATGAACTTCAAGGCTTCATGATCAGAGAATAAGACAAACTGCTTTGGCTTCAGATAATGTGATAGCACGAATAATTGCATAGAATTCTTTGTCATAAGTTACTTCAGTTTAGATCCATTCAGTTTCTCACTGAAGTATGCAACTGGACGACCACTTTGCACCAGTACTGCACCAATACCAACTCCACTAGCATCACATTCAAGTTCAAATAGCATATCAAAATCTGGTAAGGATAGAACTGGAGCTGAACTGAGCTTCTCCTTCAGTGCTTCGAACGCCAGTTGAGCTGAACTTGGCCAGTTGAACACACCTTTCTTCAGACAATCAGTGATAGGAGCCACAACTGTAGAAAAGTTCTTTATGAACCTTCGATAGAATGATGCCAGTCCATGAAAACTTCTAACTTCAGTGATGGTTGTAGGAACTGGCCACGATCTGATGGCTTCTACCTTCGATGGATCCATTGAAATTCCATTTTTCGACACAACATACCCCAGAAATATCACACTATCCACCATAAAATCACATTTCTCCATTTTTCCATACAACTGGTGTCTTCTTAGCAGTTCAAATACTTTCTTCAGATGACCAACATGTTCAGCTTCAGATTAGAGTACACCAGAATATCATCAAAGTAAACAACAACAAACTGACCTATAAGTGGCCTCAGAACTTCATTCATTAGCCTCATGAATGTACTGGGGGCATTTGACAAGCCGAAAGCATCACTAACCATTCATATAAGCCTCCTTTGATTTTGAATGCAGTTTTCCACTCGTCTCCATCCTTCATTCTTATCTGGTGATAACCACTTCTGAGATCAATTTTGAAAACACTCTGGAGCCATGTAACTCATCAAGCATATCATCCAATCTGGGAATAGGATATCTATACTTAATAGTTATATTGTTGATGGCTCTGCTGTCAACACACATTCTCATCGTTCCATCTTTCTTTGGGACCAGTAGAGCAGGAACTGAACAAGGACTCATGCTTGCTCTGACATAACCCTTTTCGACCAGTTCATCTACTTGTCTTTGCAATTCTTTGGCTTCATTAGGAGAACAACGATAAGCAGCTTTGTTTGGAAGAACTGAGTCTGGAACCAAGTCAATCTGGTGCTCAATACCTCTAACTGGAGGTAAACCTTCAGGTAGATCTTCAGGAAAAACATCTCTGAACTCCTTCAGTAATGACTTCAGTAAACTGGGGACTTCAGTGGATTTCTTCTCTTCAGACTTTTCAACGACCAGTAGCATTAGAACTGGAGAGCCTTCAGATAACTCTTCCTCAACTTCAGATTGAGATAAAAACAAAGGCTTACTGGGCTGATCTTTCTTGACTTTCATCAGTTCGGTGGGCTTCAAAGAAGTCAAGGTGACCTTCTTTCCACTTACATTCAGAGAATAGGAGTTCATACGACCATCATGATGAACATAATTATCAAATAACCATGGTCGACCCAACAAAATGTGACAGGAATCCATGGGAACAACATCACATATAATTTTATCTTGGTAAACTGACCCAATTGAAAAGGGAATAGTGACTTGTCGGTTTACATTTACTTCAGAACCTTCGCTTAACCATTGCAACTTGTAAGGTCTGGGATGCTTCACTGTTGGTAGTTCCAGTTTCTCTACCATGTAAGTTGAAGCAGCATTTACACAACTGCCACCATCGATGATCAGATCACATACCTTGCCTTTCACTGTGCATCTGGAGTGGAAAATATTCTCTCTCTGAGCAGTATCAGCTGTAACTTCATCAGTATGCATCACTCTCCTGACAACCAACATCTCTCCAACATCTGCACCAACATATGATTCTTCATCTTTCTTCATCGTACACTGGCTCACCTTCTTCAGTGTCGACATCTGGCAAACATTCAATTTCTTTAGCAGTCAATGCTCTTTGATTAGGACACTGGGCCTGGAAGTGACCAAAGCCATGGCACTTGAAACATTTTCTTCCAACTGGTTCTTTAGAAGCTCCAGTTTCTTTTTCTTTCCCTCTGGAGGATTTCTGAGCAGCTTCAGTAAATCTGGCAACTGGTTGACTCCCGCTTTTTCTCCTTTTCTTTGCCTCTGAACTGGATTTCTGGACAGTTTCAGTGAATCTGGGAACTGGTTGACTGGAAACTGGTTGACTTGACTGGCAGGAACCTTACTGAATGACTTGTACGGAACCTTCTTCTTCAGTTGTCTTTCAATCTGGATGGCCATCTTGCATGCACCTTCATATGTCCAGATAGGCTGCAATTCAATCTTCTCAGTAATGGCAGCGTTCAGACCACCAAGAAATCTGGCTATAGTGTGCTCTTCAGTTTCATTTACGCCAGTTCTGGTCTTCAGATGCTCAAACTCTCTAATGTATTCTACAACCTCCTTAACTCCTTGTTTCAGATTGTTCATCAGTAAGTACTGGTCTTGCTTGTACGAATGGGGAACAAATCTCTTTTGCATAACTTCCTTCAGTTTGGACCAGGTTTTGATTTTGCTTTTGCCTTTATATTCCCTTTCAGACTTCATGTTATCATACCAGGATGAAGCATATTTCTTCAGTTTAATAATGGCAACTTTGAAGCTTTTTCTATCATCATAACCTTTTATCTCCATAATCCTGTCCATCACCTGACCCATTCAAAATACTCTTCTGGGTTAGAAGACCCATTAAAATCTGGTGGATCTATCTTAATATCCCTAGTATCATCACCCTTATGCCTCCTACGCCTTTCTCTTGGACGTGGTTCATCAGAATCACTAGAGTGTCTAGGATTACTATCAGATCTTTCACTACCACCTTGAGATTCAGTATCTCTTTCACTTGGAACAACATTTTCTCGATTAAATCTTAAACCACCATCTTCTAACATATGAACAACTCTACCAAGAGCTTCTTGTAGATCTTCTATCTGTTTATCTCTCCTAGCATTATTAGCTTCATCTAAAGTCATATTCCTTCTAAAAGCCATTTATAACCAGCAAACAACTCACAATCAATAGGCCTAAGCAAATAATCAACAGATCTAAACAATCAAACAACGACAACCAAAAGATTAAGAAACCTTTTGCAAACCTGTCTCTGATACCAATTTGATGCGTAAATCACGCGACAAACTACAGCGGAAGACTATTTTTGATTTTCTGGATTATATATGAATTAAATAACAAACGAGATAATAAAAGTAAAATGATCGATAGAGAATCCACCACCAAGACTCGTAAAGGCTAAGCCACCGGAATCAAGGATAAAGGAAACACTCCGCCCCACCACTACAACCGATAAAGGTCTAGCCACCACGATTATAGATAAAGGAAACCGAAGATTTAAAAGACCTCACCACAATATTTGATAAAGAACAAGACACCACAAATATTGATAAAGGGGTCACTCCTAACCACCAAGATCAAAGATCTATAAAGGTAAAAGAAGATTTGTAAGAAATAGAGGCTGCTCTATTAATTTTCATTCAACATCAACTAACTACAAATGAGAAATAAAGGCCTTATTTATAGCCACATAATCTTACCTAGGAATCAACGACAAAATAATAAAATAATACAAAAGCTGTCATGTGCAAGCCACTAATTAATTTGGACCAATAGAAATAGACACATAAGGCTTCTAGAAACAATCCTCTTCAAGTGGCCCACAATATCGTTAGGAATATCAATGCTTTTGCACGCTCCTTCTTGAACCACTAAAAAGCTGCCACGCGTCCAAACCCACGTCCTTATTGACCCCACACAACCTTCAGTTAAAGTAAACTTTATTATAGACAACTGGAGCATTTCACTGGTGGCCTTCAGTATTCACTACTGGAGGCCCTTCAGATGCAACTGGAGCTCGTCAGATGTCATCTGGAGCAAGTTCTGGACATCTTCGCTGGTGATTACCAGAGTTGGTCATGAGGTGCCACATGCCGAGAAGTGTACACTGGTGATTGAAGGTTCTGATAAGACTTGTCGAAATGGGCAATGCATGGCAGAATCAACATTGCTTGTTCAGATGGCATTATCAGTTTACTGGGTTTCTCAGTTGAGCTGAACTTGGCCAGTTGAACACACCTTTCTTCAGACAATCAGTGATAGGAGCCACAACTGTAGAAAAGTTCTTTATGAACCTTCGATAGAATGATGCCAGTCCATGAAAACTTCTAACTTCAGTGATGGTTGTAGGAACTGGCCACGATCTGATGGCTTCTACCTTCGATGGATCCATTGAAATCCCATTTTTCGACACAACATACCCCAGAAATATCACACTATCCACCATAAAATCATTTCTCCAGTTTTCCATACAACTGGTGTATTCTTAGCAGTTCAAATACTTTCTTCAGATGACCAACATGTTCAGCTTCAGATTTAGAGTACACCAGAATATCATCAAAGTAAACAACAACAAACTGACCTATAAGTGGCCTCAGAACTTCATTCATTAGCCTCATGAATGTACTGGGGGCATTGGACAAGCCGAAAGGCATCACTAACCATTCATATAAGCCTCCTTTGATTTTGAATGCAGTCTTCCACTCATCTCCATCCTTCATTCTTATCTGGTGATAACCACTTCTGAGATCAATTTTTGAAAAACACTGGAGCCATGTAACTCATCAAGCATATCATCCAATCTGGGAATAGGATATCTATACTTAATAGTTATATTGTTGATGGCTCTGCTGTCAACACACATTCTCATCGTTCCATCTTTCTTTGGGACCAGTAGAGCAGGAACTGAACAAGGACTCATGCTTGCTCTGACATAACCCTTTTCGACCAGTTCATCTACTTGTCTTTGCAATTCTTTGGCTTCATTAGGAGAACAACGATAAGCAGCTTTGTTTGGAAGAACTGAGCCTGGAACCAAGTCAATCTGGTGCTCAATACCTCTAACTGGGTAAACCTTCAGGTAGATCTTCAGGAAAAACATCTCTGAACTCCTTCAGTAATGACTTCAGTAAACTGGGGACTTCAGTGGACTTCTTCTCTTCAGACTTTTCAACGACCAGTAGCATTAGAACTGGAGAGCCTTCAGATAACTCTTCCTCAACTTCAGATTGAGATAAAAACAAAGGCTTACTGGGCTGATCCTTCTTGACTTTCATCAGTTCGGTGGGCTTCAAAGAAGTCAGTGTGACCTTCTTTCCACTTACATTCAGAGAATATGAATTCATACGACCATCATGATGAACATAATTATCAAATAACCATGGTCGACCCAACAAAATGTGACAGGCATCCATGGGAACAACATCACATATAATTTTATCTTGGTAAACTGACCCAATTGAAAAGGGAATAGTGACTTGTCGATTTACCTTTACTTCAGAACCTTCGCTTAACCATTGCAACTTGTAAGGTCTGGGATGCTTCACTGTTGGTAGTTCCAGTTTCTCTACCATGTAAGTTGAAGCAGCATTTGCACAACTGCCACCATCGATGATCAGATCACATACCTTGCCTTTCACTGTGCATCTGGAGTGGAAAATATTCTCTCTCTGAGCAGTATCAGCTGTAACTTCATCAGTATGCATTACTCTCCTGACAACCAACATCTCTCCCACATCTGCACCAACATATGATTCTTCATCTTCTTCTTCATCGTACACTGGCTCACCTTCTTCAGTGTCGACATCTGGTAAACATTCAATTTCTCTTGTAGTCAATGCTCTTTGATTAGGACACTGGGCCTGGAAGTGACCAAAGCCATGACACTTGAAACATTTTCTTCCAACTGGTTCTTTAGAAGCTCCAGTTTCTTTTTCTTTCCCTCTGGAGGATTTCTGAGCAGCTTCAGTAAATCTGGCAACTGGTTGACTGGCAACTGGTTGACTTGCACTGGCAGGAACCTTACTGAATGACTTGTACGGAACCTTCTTCTTCAGTTGTCTTTCAATCTGGATAGCCATCTTGCATGCACCTTCATATGTCCAGATAGGCTGCAATTCAATCTTCTCAGTAATGGCAGCGTTCAGACCACCAAGAAATCTGGCTATAGTGTGCTCCTTAGTTTCATTCACACCAGTTCTGGTCTTCAGATGCTCAAACTCTCTAATGTATTCTACAACCTCCTTAACTCCTTGCTTCAGATTATTCATCAGTAAGTACTGGTCTTGCTTGTACGACTGGGGAACAAATCTTCTGCATAACCTCCTTCAGTTTGGACCAGGTCTTGATCTTACTCTTGCCCTTGTACTCTCTTTCAGATTTCATGTTATCATACCAAGATGAAGCATATTTCTTCAGTTTAATAATGGCAACTTTGAAGCTTTTTCTATCATCGTAACCTTTTATCTCCATAATCACACCTGGACCCATTCAAAATACTCTTCTGGGTTAGAAGACCCATTAAAATCTGGTGGATCTATCTTAATATCCCTAGTATCATCACCCTTATGCCTCCTACGCCTTTCTCTAGGATGTGGTTCATCAGAATCACTAGAGTGTCTAGGATTACTATCAGATCTTTCACTACCACCTTGAGATTCAGTATCTCTTTCACTTGGAACAACATTTTCTCGATTAAATCTTAAACCACCATCTTCTAACATATAAACAACTCTACCAAGAGCTTCTTGTAGATCTTCTATCTGTTTATCTCTCCTAGCATTATTAGCTTCATCTAAAGTCATATTCCTTCTAAAAGCCATTTATAACCAGCAAACAACTCACAATCAATAGGTCTAAACAAATATCCAACAGATCTAAACAATCAAACAACGACAACCAAAAGATTAAGAAACCTTTTGCAAACCTGGCTCTGATACCAATTTGATGCGTAAATCACGCGACAAACGACAGCGGAAGACTATTTTTGGTATTTTCTGGATTTTATATGAAATAAACAACAAACAAGACAATAAAAAAATGATAGATAAAGAATCCACCACCAAGACTCGTAAAGGCCAAGCCACCGGAATCAAGGATAAAGGAAACACTCCGCCCCACCACTACAATCGATAAAGGTCTAGCCACCACGATTATAGATAAAGGAAACCGAAGATTTAAAAGACCTCACCACAATATTTGATAAAGAACGAGTCACCACAAATATTGATAAAGGAGTCACCACAAATCAAAAGATAAAGGTAAAAGAAGATTTTAAGAAATAGAGGCTACTCTATTAATTTTATTCAACATCAACTACTTTACAATGAGAAATAAAGGCTTATTTATAGCCACATACTCTTACCTAGGAATCAACGACAAAATAATAAAATAATACAAAAGCTGTCATGTGCAAGCCACTAATTAATTTGGACCAATAGAAAATGGACAAGTAAGGCTTCTAGAAATATTCTCCTGCAAGTGGTCCTACAATACCGTTAGAAATCAATGCTTTTGCACGCTCCTTCTTGAACCACTAAAAAGCTGCCACGCGTCCATACCCACGTCCTTATTGACCCCACACAACCTTCAGTTAAAGTAAACTTTATTATAGACAACTGGAGCATTTATCTGGAGCACTTCACTGGTGGCCTTCAGTCTTCACTACTGGAGCCCTTCAGATGCAACTGGAGCTCGTCAGATGTCATCTGGAGCATTCATCTGGAGCAGTCATCTGGAGCAAGTTACTGGACATCTTCACTGGTGGATTATCAGAGCTTGCCACTGGAGAAGTGTTACCACTGGTGACTGGACTGGTTCAGAAAAGACTTGTCCGAAATGGGCCACTGCTGGCAGAATCAACATTGCTTGTTCAGATGGCATTATCAGTTTACTGGGTTTCTCCAGTTCAGTGAATCTGGACATTCCCGCATCAGTAATGCTCGTCTATTTACAAATACATCAAGAACAGCTAAAGTGTTGGTTGAAATCATTCTCTCTACGGTTCGACTCAAGCTTTTAACCTTCAGATACAAAAGAACTTCAAATGTTGAGAGACTGCTGGCGGCTTGGGACCTTCCGGTTTTATTAGTTCAGTTATTGCGCGAGGAAGACGTTGGGGTTGTAATCTGATGCGGGAATGTCCAGATTCAATGAACCAAGTTTGACTGAAGCTGAGCTGGAGGAATCTGGAGAAAAGCAGTTGACTAAACTGAAGAAGGAATCTGAGCGAACCATGCAGTCTGAACAAGCAATGTTAATTTTGCCAGCTGTATCACATTTTAACCATCTATTTTCTGAAACAACTCAGTCTCCAGTAGTGACCTTGCTCCAGTGGGAATTATCACCAGTGGCATCTGACGAGCTTCAGTTGCATCTGAAGGACTCCAGTGAAAATCAATTCTGAAGGGCTCCAGTAGTGAATACTGAAGGCCACCAGTGAAGTGCTCCAGATAAATGCTCCAGTTGTCTATAATAAAGTTTGCTTTAACTGAAGTTGTTTGTGGGCCCAATAATAAAGAAGAATGACAGCCGTTAAAGAAGGCGCGTGTGACAGAACGATTCTAACAATATTATGGGACCACTTGCAGGGGAATGTTTCTAGAAGCTTACGTGTCCATATTTTATTGGTCCAAATTACTTAGTGGCTTGCACATGACAGCTTTTATGTATTATTTTATTATTATGTCGTTAATTCCTAGGTAGAGCATGTGGCTATAAATAGAGGTTCTATTTCTCATTGTAAAGAAGTTGATGTTGAATGAAAATTAATAGAGCAGCCTCTATGATGCGGGAATGTCCAGATTCAATGAACCAAGTTTGACTGAAGCTGAACTGGAGGAATCTGGAGAAAAGCAGTTGACTAAACTGAAGAAGGAATCTGAGCGAACCATGCAGTCTGAACAAGCAATGTTAATTTTGCCAGCTGTATCACATTTTAACCATCTTTTTAAAACAACTCAGTCTCCAGTAGTGACCTTGCTCCAGTGGGAATTATCACCAGTGCATCTGAAGGGTTCCAGTGAAAATGAACTCTGAAGGTCCTCCAGATGACGTGCTCCAGTGACCACTACTGAAGGTTGTGTGGGCAGCTTTTTAGTGGATCCAAGAGGAGCGTGCAAAAGCATTAACATTCCTAACGGTATGGTGGGCCACTTGAAGAGGATTGTTTCTAGAAGCCTTATGTGTCTATTTCCTATTGGTCCAAAATAATTAGTGGCTTGCACATGACAGCTTTTGTATTATTTTATTATTTTGTCGTTGATTCCTAGGTAAGAGTATGTGGCTATAAATACAGCCTTTATTTCTCATTGTAAAGTTAGTTGATGTTGAATGAAAATTAATAGAGCAGCCTCTATTTCTTACAAATCTTCTTTTACCTTTATAGATCTTTGATCTTGGTGGTTAGGAGTGACCCCTTTATCAATATTTGTGGTGACTTGTTCTTTATCAAATATTGTGGTGAGGTCTTTTAAATCTTCGGTTTCCTTTATCTATAATCGTGGTGGCTAGACCTTTATCGATTGTAGTGGTGGGGCGGAGTGTTTCCTTTATCCTTGATTTCGCTGGCTTAGCCTTTACGAGTCTTGGTGGTGGATTCTTTTATCTATCGTTTTACTTTATTGTCTCGTTTGATTGTTCATTTTGTATAAAATCCAGAAAATACCAAAAATAGTCTTCCGCTGTAGTTTGTCGCGTGATTTACGCATCAAATTGGTATCAGAGACAGGTTTGCAAAAGGTTTCTTAATCTTTTGGTTGTCGTTGTTTGATTGTTTAGATCTGTTGGTTATTTGTTTAGACCTATTGATTGTGAGTTGTTTGCTGTTGGATATTTGTTTAGACCTATTGATTGTGAGTTGTTTGCTGGTTATAAATGGCTTTTAGAAGGAATATGACTTTAGATGAAGCTAATAATGCTAGAAGAGATAGACAGATAGAAGTACA
>CM067167.1:252275409-252286573 GCA_034093135.1 Erigeron breviscapus
CTCTCTGGTTACTAGCTCTTGTGTTTGCCATTAACTCTACAAAGCAACGACGACGGTTAGCAAGAATTAAAGAGTGACGACATAAGTTAAGGCTCTACTACATATAACTACATTATCACACAATAAACAAGCCTTATATCACACTCTCACTCACTCCCCAACCCGTCCTAGAGCATTCCACTTCATTAGCTAGGCATCCTACTTAAGCCTAACCTACTTCTCATCGGTCTAAGTCCAAAATCCTACGGCATAAGTCGAATTTTGGTTCACTTAAACCAATTCTCTGATACCAACTTGTAACACCCGACGTTTAAAATATGGGTTTTCAAAAACTTTCACCTAACGGTGTTAAATTGCGGAAGAAAAGACTTTAAAAGTCAAACCGATAAAAAACATTTCGGTTTCTACGTTTTATTGGTGTTACATGCCATATCAAACATTAGTTCAAATGAAAACCCAACGGTTGCCCAACATTAAACAACCGTTCACACATTATTACATAAATTCGACATCAAAATGAAAAGTATTCAAAAGTCTCCATAATAAGCAACTATGGGTAGCTAAGGCTCCTTCATTGCATCTACCAAGCTCATAAGTCCTGCGTCACTAGTCCATCAAGCTAAACCTGAGGGAACAACCACATTAAAGAAACAAGTGTTAGCTATAAGAATAGCTAAGTAAGATCACACATAATTTAAAAGCATTTGTCCAATTAAAACATTTCTCCATTATTAGACAAGCTCATTAGGCACAATGCACAACACACAAAACTGCATAACAACTTCATATCAATTAGGATGAACTCACCCTAAATGTGCCTATCCTGCATTACTTCATTACACACGTTTAACCACATAACTGCTTTCTACATTGACTGCTTTACTACGTTTTAACTGCTTTACTACTTTAACTGCTTTACTACGTTATTAACTGCGTTAATGTGTAACATAAGTTACACCCGACTAGATGACAAACCCCACACGGTTGTACATCAAGCGTCGTTAAGGAATGGCAAGCCAATCCAAGAGTAATCCGTATGTGGAGGTGGGTCAGACCCCTCGTATTACTCGCCCTGCATTATAAAGACCATGTTGCAAGGAGCCACCCAAGCAACAACTACGTCAACGCACTTAGCCGGGCTAGGGCAAGTACGGGTTAAGATTAACACTTTCCTGCATCAAAGTTTAACGAGCTCGATCCTGCATTATTTAGTTTAGGTGACTGCATTACCTAAACATTTTCTACGTTTACTGCTTTTACGTTTTGGCCCTTAAACGTGCACGTGTCATGGCAACTTAACGAGTCTAGTGTACTAGTTGAGCAAGCCATACAATCATGCACATATCAACAATCAACAACATACACTACATCTCAAAGCATCACAAGCTACTTCGTAATACTACATAAACTGCATAACAGTATACTACATTAAGCAATACTTCATTTCACTACGATAGGGTCTGCATTTCAGGTCTCATGGTCAACTACATATCCCATAATGCCTCCCGTGTAACCCGAGATACCACATATATCATAAGTTACCGTTAAGGAAGTTATAAGTATGAAACCTTTGCTTGTTGAACCCTCAGCGTGACAAAAGTAGTGTATCTTACCTCGATACGGTTTAACAACAAGCTACAAGCACAATACAACGATGACTAGGTGTCTCCAATAACCTAGAATAAGTATAAGATCGAAAGATAAGCTAAACGACACTTTTTGTAAAATCTGGGCAGGTGGTGCGCCGCACCTTCCAGGTGGTGCGTCGCACAAAACCTCCAGAGAAATTAAATTAACTACAAGTGCGCCGCACCTACCCTTTGGTGCGTCGCACAAAACCATCAGAAAAACTTATCTCACAATAGGTGCACCGCACCTACCCTTTGGTGCGTCGCACTAAACTCCCAGGGAAAATAAATTAAAGGCAGGTGCGCCGCACCAGCCCTTGGTGCGTCGCAAAACGGGGTGTACCAAAATCAAAACTGGACAGTGGTGCGCCGCACCTACCCTTTGGTGCGTCGCACAAAACCATCAGAAAAACTTATCTCACAATAGGTGCGCCGCACCTACCCTTTGGTGCGTCGCACCAGGGGTGCAGACCAGTAACTACACCTTACACTTTGATCAAACGAATCCCATACTAACCCATACCCCAAATCCGACCTGGGGACTTAAAATCAATCCTTTTAATTGTACTTTCATCACCTTTAACCTACTATAATCTTTTTAAAGTCTACATGCTCATAAAGCCCGAATAAGTCATAAATCCACTTATTAAATCGATAAGGTCTTAAAATCTAATGACGTACATAAACGAAACGAACTAAAACGACCAGAAAAGTAATTTGAAAAGTACGCTCAGATGACGGTTGTCACAGCATTACCCCGTTAAAAGAATTTCGTCCCGAAATTCAACTCGCACTAGTCCCATTAAATAATTAGGGGTATTTTGTCCTGAAATGCTTTTTTTTCCCATTCCCAAGTATCAGGCTCTTGCTTAAATTCCAACGAATCTTAACAATGGTATACTTGGTTTTCTTTAGTTACCCGTATCTTGCGATCCACCATATCCAAAGGCTCTCCAACGAAGTCCAACTTATCGTCGATCTGAATTTTGACTATAGACACATGACATTCTTCCTTGGCTAGACATTTCCCAAGATGCGACACATGAAACACGTCATGAACTCCCTTAAGCTCTTTAGAGAGTCTCAATCGATAAGCTACTTTACCAACTCTTTCCAATACTTCAAAAGGTCTGATGTATCGTGGTCTGAGCTTTCCACTATTGACAAATTTGACCACACATTTCCACGGGGGAAACCTTAAGAAGTACACGGTCTCCGACACTAAATTCCAAAAGTCTATGTCTGACGTCAGCAAACTTCTTTTGTCGTTCTCGTGCTAATCTAAGTCGCTCTTTAATCTGAATTACCTTCTCGGGTGTCTCATCAATTAATTTACTTTTATTTATTTTGGCATTTCCACAAGACAGCTAGTTTTTCTCCTGTTCCGGAGTCCACGCACAATCTTTTTAAAGTCTACATGCTCATAAAGCCCGAATAAGTCATAAATCCACTTATTAAATCGATAAGGTCTTAAAATCTAATGACGTACATAAACGAAACGAACTAAAACGACCAGAAAAGTAATTTGAAAAGTACGCTCAGATGACGGTTGTCACAGCATTACCCCGTTAAAAGAATTTCGTCCCGAAATTCAACTCGCACTAGTCCCATTAAATAATTAGGGGTATTTTGTCCTGAAATGCTTTTTTTTCCCATTCCCAAGTATCAGGCTCTTGCTTAAATTCCAACGAATCTTAACAATGGTATACTTGGTTTTCTTTAGTTACCCGTATCTTGCGATCCACCATATCCAAAGGCTCTCCAACGAAGTCCAACTTATCGTCGATCTGAATTTTGACTATAGACACATGACATTCTTCCTTGGCTAGACATTTCCCAAGATGCGACACATGAAACACGTCATGAACTCCCTTAAGCTCTTTAGAGAGTCTCAATCGATAAGCTACTTTACCAACTCTTTCCAATACTTCAAAAGGTCTGATGTATCGTGGTCTGAGCTTTCCACTATTGACAAATTTGACCACACATTTCCACGGGGGAAACCTTAAGAAGTACACGGTCTCCGACACTAAATTCCAAAAGTCTATGTCTGACGTCAGCAAACTTCTTTTGTCGTTCTCGTGCTAATCTAAGTCGCTCTTTAATCTGAATTACCTTCTCGGGTGTCTCATCAATTAATTTACTTTTATTTATTTTGGCATTTCCACAAGACAGCTAGTTTTTCTCCTGTTCCGGAGTCCACGCACAATCTTTTTAAAGTCTACATGCTCATAAAGCCCGAATAAGTCATAAATCCACTTATTAAATCGATAAGGTCTTAAAATCTAATGACGTACATAAACGAAACGAACTAAAACGACAGAAAAGTAATTCGGAAAGTACGCTCAGATGACGGTTGTCACAGCCAGTTAGAAACCATAAATTCTTTTTATTTTTAAACCATAATAAAGTAAAATTGAATATTAATAATGTCGTAACACCCTGTATCTACTATCAATATATATATATATATGTGAAAGATAATTTCAGTCCCGCTAAAAAAAGTCCAAAAAAAGTTCATGTAACTTACACATGTGTAAGTTAACTCCGACCACCACCATGATCATCTCCGACCACCACTATGATTTTGTGAAAACACTAAGACTTTCCGGCCACCGCGTCGCCGGAAAATCATGTGTAAGTTAACTTACACATGTGTAAGTAACTTACACATGTGTAAGTAACTTACACATGTGTAAGTATTAAATGTTTTTCGGTGGGTCCGTCGCTGGAAAGTCTTAGTGTTTTTACAAAAAGGTCTTGTATATCGTAGTAGATGATGGTGGTGGTGTGTAAGTTACAAAAAACACATGGTTTTTTGGACTTTTTGGACTCAAATTATCTCACCCATATTGAATATTAATAATGTCGTATATCTATATAATATATATATATATATGTGAAAGATAATTTCAGTCCCGCTAAAAAAAGTCCAAAAAAAGTTCATGTAACTTACACATGTGTAAGTTAACTCCGACCACCACCATGATCATCTCCGACCACCACTATGACTTTTTTGTAAAAACACTAAGACTTTCCGGCCACCGCGTCGCCGGAAAATCATGTGTAAGTTAACTTACACATGTGTAAGTTACACATGTGTAAGTAACTTACACATGTGTAAGTAACTTAAAATTGAATTTCCGGTGGGCCCGTCGCCGGAAAGTCTTAGTGTTTTTACAAAAAAGTCTTGTATATCGTAGTAGATGATGATGGTGGTGTGTAAGTTACAAAAAACACATGTTTTTGGACTCCTAAAATAATGGACTCAATTACTGCACCCATATATATATATACACATATAATAATATAATATATAAACCATTGGGTAATAGCCCAGTGGCCACCAGCCGCCACTTTCCAGGGGAGGTCTTGGGTTCGAGTCTTGCCAAAGGCAAACTTGAGATAATCAGGGGATTATTAAGTGGTTGAGAATCACCTGGACACTAGCCTGGCTGGGGGATTAGTGGGTACCAAATGGTACATGGGATCAGGGGGTTTCCATCCAATTACCCTTTTTTTTTTTTTATATATATATTAATAAATATAATATATTAAAATTTAATTTAATTTTATTGATAATATATAATGCGGTTCGGTTTGGTTTTTTTGGTTTGGTTTTTTATATGCAACCAAAATCCAAACCATTAATGTGGTTTTTCTAAATACAAGAACCATAAATTCGGATTTTCATATGAGACGGTTTTGTGGTTTGGTTTTTTCGGTTTTTTTGTGGTTTTTGTGGTTTATGGTTTGGTTTTGCTCACCCCTAGCTTATGTAGCTTGGTGGGTCCACCCTCAATCCGAGTTGCTAGTTTTTTCGTTTTAATATAATAAATGATTGGATAACAATAAATAAAATGAAAGATGAGAAAGTGATGGAGTCATGTGGCGGGTTGTATAACTTTGCCTCTAGCAGTATTGACGTGACGCTAATTTATACGAGTAAAACTTACGAGTGCACCATTGGGAGAGTGTGATGGACATTTTATTTTCTTGTCACCATGCAGGTGACATTTCCAAAACATACAATAAATTTTCATTTTCCTAATAAATCGGATTAAAAGGAATTAAATATCAGTTAATATGGTTGAAAATGGCGGTTTGTTTTGTAATATTATCAGAAACAGATACACATTTTTTTGCATCTTTGGTTCACCTTTTATTTCGTTCATTAATCTTCACCACCAAAAATAGGTATTTTTCTGTCTAGAATCATGTCATTTGAGTTCATTTCTTCTATCTTATTTAGCCATTTTATATGGTCTTCATGATTGTGGTTCGACATTGTGAGTCCCGTAGCACTCTAAGATGGTTAACCCCGAACAAGTGTAAAATACGACAAGTCTAATAATCACTAGAATGGACTAGTATTACTTAAATATAAATGCAAGTATATAAATAAGTAAATACACGACTTAAAGTAATAAGCAAGTAAAGTGGAACATAGTGTATTTTTCAAGGTGTATTTTATTTATGATGTTAAATAAAATACAAGGTTGTGCGGAATCAAGATAATACAAATAAGTATGTATCCTAACAACCTATGAATTACAAATGATCTATATTTGTTAAATAACTCTTTTGGATCGAGATACTTAAAGTTGTGAAGTATCCCTGTTTAAGATCGAGAGTATTTAGACAAATTCACTCTAATGCTAAATGTATGCTTTTAAAGTATTTTTCTCAAAGAAATGACTTTGTATTTATAGGCAACAAAATTCACCAGTGAATTTTGTGCCGTACAAATATGGTTGTATGTATTTAATGATCCGACAAGAACATTAAATGCATTGGTTAAAGGTACAAGGATAAAGTCACATCAATATGACTTTATTCTTTTAACCAACCACCTTTACACACGTATATACTTTGGTAAAGAACAAGTGGTTGTTCTTTGGAAAGTGTGTAAAGGCTTAAAGTCAAATCCTCGATATCAGTGTTCAGACTTGTAAGGTCTAGAACACTGACAATCCTCCAGTGTGCAGATCTGGTAAGACTTCCAGTGGACTCGCCATTTGTCAGTCTTCTTTATTCTTACTTCAGTCTTTGACTTCAGTGAGAACGTCTTCAGTAGGTAGATCTGGACTGGGGTGAAGTCCAGTGAGCTAATCTGGAGAATACTCCAGATTTCCTATACAAGTATTTGCTCACTGGTCTTCCATTATTTCTGAACAAATCTCCAGAGGGACTCCAGATTCCAAGTCTGGAGTAGGTCAGTTTCTGGACATCTTCAGTAAGGCTCCAGTAGTCGAGTCTGGAGCGAGTCCAGTAAATCTGGACCTAACAAATTCCCCCTATTTGTTTAGAAATAATGCAAGTGTTTTAAGCTTATATCAATACAACTTTGTATGCTTGAAAAACACAAGTTTTTGACTTAGTCTAAAAATAAGTTACTGGAAAACACTTTATAGATCATCAGTGTTTTCAGTTTCATCTTTTAATACTAACTTAGACTAAATCTGATCATTTACTTGTATGAATTGAAAATTGCAACTAATATTACATACATCAACTGATAAATAGTTACATATTTTCATTAAAAATAAATTACAATAAGTAAATGATATTAGAGTTAGGCCCTTCTCTTCGATGTCTGTCCTGGAGCATCTTCAGAAGCCTTCCTCTTTGGTGATGGAGATGATGGAACAGACACTGGTGTCTCAAACCCAACGCAGCTTCTATTTGTTGTATTCTTCTCCAAACCTTTTCAACTCTCTTCATAAAAGCCTTAACATCTGGAGATAAATCAGTTTTACCTTTGAAAGATAGTCCTATCACCTTCAGTTCAGTCCATCCAAAAGCTTGGACTGTTGTATCTTTTCTTTCATCTGTAAAGTTTCCCTCTCTGGTCAACTTTATATTGAATCTGGTCATTCCTTGATGATTTTCAGCCAATTTGATTTCAGCATTTACAATCCTTCTGGTATTGGCCCTGAAATTCATCACTTCATATTTTGCCCTTTTGCTTAGCCAACTAGATCATTTCTTCAGTTTCCCTGGATACACCACTCTGTTGTCCTTCAGTGGACTGGTGTTCTTAATTTTCAGAGAAGTATCCAGGGGAATGAACGTGCTTACATCAGCATCTTTTATTGCTTTGATTTGTTTGGCAGTAAGCTTCGGCAGACCAATCAATTTCTTTCTATACTCTAGCTCCAGAGCACCAGTGTTTTTCCTTATCTTCTTCTAGAGGCTTACCAGTTCCTCCCTTCTCTGCCTGATCAATTCTGGTACACTGACAGCATAAACAATCGAATCATAGATTTGCTCTTCTTCAGCGTAGAATGATCGTACATGAACATCATTCAATGCATTTAGACATTGATGAACTCTGGGGTCATCCTTCATCTTTTTATACACATCAATATTAATGCCTAACCTTCCAGCATTGTAAGAGTCCAGAGTCCCCATTGTTGCCATCTCCCTATGATGGGCCAGCAGTTCATCTCTTTGATTTCTTTTGAAAATTTCAATCATTATACATTGTTGTTCCAGTTTCTTTGAGGTGTCATCATCAACAGAAGGAAACTCTGATGACCCTTCAGCAGTTTGATCTTCTTCTCCAGATACCACTTGTTGTTTTCCTTTTAAAGATTTAAGAGTTGTTGGGATATCTGGAAAAGATTCAAACTGGGGCTCACTGGCTTCAGTACCAGCAGCCTCTTCTAATGTTCTAACATCACCAGTACCAAGTGTTCTCTGAGCTAATTGTGCACTGGTGTCAGTACCAGTCACTTGTTTTTTTTGCACAATGCTTTCAGTAGCAAAGGCCCTTTCAACTGCACTTGCAACCACTTCCATCTTCTTTCTGATCAAACCTTCTTGGTCACCAGACGACTTTTCCCCCTTGGAATGATCACCAGTTCTGGACTTGAGATCATTCTATAATTAGTCCAGTGAACCAAAAGTTCTTCCAGCCTCTGGGAATGAATCAGTCACACTTTTCTTTAGTGCCAGCACTTCCTTTTTAACATTTTCAATTTCTTTAGGCAAGTGCTTTGGCAACTCTTTTTCTGTCATCTTCTGTACTTCTGGTAATAAACTACCCTGAATTGTTCGAAGAACAGATCCAGAAATCTCTTCAGTGATTTCTTTAAGCATACTGGATCTGAAATTCCTTGTGCATTCATCACTGATCGTACTTGCAACAGCAGTTTGATCAAGGGTTGGTCTACTTTCCAAAGAACTGACCCTTGTGACCAACTTTTCAACCTCATCTTTCAGACCTGCTAGTGGTTGAACAACTTTACTTTCCACTGCAGTCTGAACAGAACTGACCAGTTTCTCTCTCTAAGCCCTGGACTGCCACTTTAATGTTCTCAGAATTGCAATTGGTGGCCAGTACCAGTTCATCTAACTTCTCAAATACTAACTTCTCATTCCCAGCAAAAAGGTTCATTTCTGATGCTAAATTATTAGACAATAAGACTTGAAATCAGAAATAACCTGGGAAGGACTGCGCAGTGATCTCTCCAGGTCCGCCACCTTACCTAAAAGGCCTTGGACCTCGGCAGAAGACGAAGTGGAGAGACCACTGGGAGGTTCCAGATGAGAAGTCAATCTGGTTATTAGAGGTACTTGTGCCCAGACCTCTTCAGTTTCAATAGTTTCAGCATTTACAACTGTTGAGTCTGGCACATGTTGTTCAGTTAAGATGACTGGAGTTTCAATTGATGGTGGTTGATTTTGTGAAATTTGGATTGTTGGAGTGAAGTATGGAGTTGATTGTGGAATTGAAGGTGGTGGTGGTGGTGGCATGTTTGATTCTGGTGGTGGTGGCATATCGGATTCTAGCGGTGGCAAATTTGTTTCTGGTGGAGGTGGTGTCATTTCTGGTAGACTTTCAATTTGTTCAACATTTTCACCAAGAAAGTACATATCTACATCAAAATTCTGACCTTCTGAAATGGGAGAATCAGCCTCATCCCAAAACATATCACCAACAGTTGCATCACCAGTCTGTGTACCAACTTGTTCACCAGCCTGAACATTCAAATCAATCTGAGCCTCTTGCTCACCAGTTTCTTGTTCATCGGTCTGAACAACCTGCTCTACCTGCTCAACAACCTGTTCATCAATCTGAGCCACATTTTCCATCTGTTCATCAGCAATCTGCCCAACAACTTGTACATTCTCAGCCTGTTCAACATTCTCTTCTTGTTCATAGATTGGAGACCCATCCAAATTCATTATATCACCAGCATGTCTTTCTGGGTTCACCTGAACACCATCTCTCATCAGACGCCTACTCGATCTAGGTCGTCTGGAAGGCTCAACAATTGGTTGTTGACCTTCAGGAGCCACTTGCCTTAGTGGTTGTACCATTTCTACAATTTCAATATCTTGGTCACCAGCAGGTCCTTCACCAACTGGACCTCTGCCTGGTGCCACTACTTGTTCTACCCTTTGAAATGAGAGCATTGTCTGAGGGATATCTACCTCACCAGTTCTTGACTTTAGGTTGGTCAGATCTCTCATATACTCACTCATAGAAAAGTGAGTAGTTTCATAATCATACTGGTCTCCAAGAGCTCTTTTAAACAAGTGAAGAAAACGAATATATGGAACAAAGGCTTTTCTACCTTTCACCCTGAGACGCTCTACCAGATCATCAAAAATTATCTGAGCGAAATCTACTCTTATTCCAAACCAGAGACAGTAGGCAATCTGGAGGTGAGTTTGATTTATCTGATCTAAACCTCCAGAACTGCCTCCTAGACACTCAACCAAATGAGTGAAGAAATATCTCCATGAGTCTGTTAATTTACTCATGTAAATAGTTCCCTTTCTCAGTAGCTGGCCATGCTCATCCACAATCTCTGTTTGCCCCATCAATCTGCATACTTCCCTTGTATTTATACCAGTGGGAAGTTCCATGGGCATCTCATTCTGATCAAAATAGTTCAATTGAAGAACAGTTCTGAGTGTATCAACAGTAAAAGCCAAGGGTCTGGTACCTTGCTCAAGAGAATAAATAATTGAGGAAGTTGTATCATCATATACAGCAGTGTACCAGAATTCACAAAGGTAATCGTGGTACATCCTTCCTGGATTTAATGTTAAAGCACCATATAATGGACATGAGAGAAAAAATGTGTTTAATCTCCCAATAACGGATTGGGCATTATGAACACTGGAAAGTGAGAGTTTTGCCATCCAGTTATTCATGTTGATCCTTATGGTCTTAGCTTCAAGAGAAATGTGGGGTGCCTTAACAACATCTTCAGCCGGAGCATATTCGGCTGCAAGCAGATTTTTCGGAGAGTTCGATTGTCTAGGTGCCATTTTGTGATATATAAATGAAGATTAAATTGAATAAATTTAGGGTTTATGATGAAGATTTGATGAATTGAATGGAAATGGAGTACATACGAGAGATATATGATTGGAAATTTAATGAAGAATTTGAAGTAAATGAAGGAATTTTGAAGATTTGGGAGTAAATGTTCGAAGTAAATGTAAAATGAAAGTGAAAGTGGGTATATATAGGAGAGAGAATGTGGAACTCAAATGATTAATTTGAAATTATCAAT
>CM067167.1:252287573-252437532 GCA_034093135.1 Erigeron breviscapus
TTTTATTTTTGTGTTGTTTGTTTCATTAAAATTCAGAAAATATCAAAAATAGTCTTCCGCTGTTGTCTGTCGCGTGATTTACGCATCATGTAATATGATAATGTGTTTGAATACATAGAAAGTTGATGGTTTAAGCACTTTGTACGACCTTGAATGCCTTTAATTGATGGTTGTCCCTTTTTACTGGCTATGATTATGTGTTTTGATTTATAGAAAAATGGGGGTATGTGGTCGATGGCATGGCATCTAAGGTGTGTATGTGACCTTGTTGTCACATGGCAACCTTTTTTGATGCAGCCATGCTGAATCAGTACTCAACAGGCTTGTGCATGTCTGAGCCATGCTCCATTTAGGAGATATCAACTATCATGATGTGTTTGAGATTAGCCATTAATGGCTATAACAAGCTTGAAGAAAATAAGGTATATAACAAAAGGTATCTGCTTTATATTAGTTCAACATTGTGATTTTGGTACAAGGTTTTTTGTTTTTGTTTTTATTTTGATATTTGGAAATTTTGTATCTCAAGAGAGCACGTTGTTTATATGTATATATATTAGAACTGAAATGTTTTTTTCATAAGATTTTCAATTCAATTCTTTATATGAATCACTCACAGTTTATGTTTAATACTTTGCTTTTGATCCACTCATGGGCAGTGATGAGATCATGTGAAAGGAGGAAAAGACGAGGTGATGATAGAAGGCGCATAGATAAATACCTGGTGACGATAGAAGGCGCATAGATAAATACCGAAAGGTATGGGAAGTTTTTGTTACACAAACAAATGGAAAGTTTTTATTTCATTTATCTTCAAATTTTTGGGCAATATGCAGCTACTTTATTACACGAACGTTACCATAGGGGTAGGGTAGCAGGTGTAGGGCAACATACATTGGAAGAAGAGTATCGTGATATTACACGAGATTAAATTTCTGCTCTATACATATGCTGGGTTTTTTTTGGTCACTAATCGATGTAGTTATCAAGATGAAAAATATTGGTACAAAACTCGTCATTAAAAGAGTTATAGTGGAAAATAAACGGGTGCAAAGAATAGTTACAGAAGCTAATATGTTTTTGGTTAATGGGATATTCCCTGTGAATTTTATACCATAACCAAACATTACAAAACAAGTAGTATGGCTAAGTACCATACTAGTTCATATGCATGAAAAGTCATGCAATGTTTACAAGCAATTACGCATACTAATAACCAAACTTAAACAGAAACCCTAATCACTAGCGACACCCTATACAAAAATATAGAGAGCAGCATAGTCAGGCTCGTATCTAGTTACATCATAGTCATTAAGGGTTATATATCACCAGCCCTCTGGGCAAGTTCCAAGCCTCCACAAATCTTCCAACTTGAGTCGTTGATTTGAAACGTAAGGTAACGAGCTTCAAACGAACAGTTGTAGCCACAATGTCACAAATCTGATCAACCTTCCTGACTTCACTTGAAAATAATCTTCGATTCCGTTCTTGCCATAAAAAATAGGCCGTAGCAGCAACTAGCAACTTCCCAATTACATTCTTAGCCGATTTGGAACTGGCACGTTTGGTCATCCAATCGACAACATCTTCCCATTTCGAGCTCACTTGATGCATTTGAGCTAAATGGCGCACTTGAATCCATACCTGTTCAGAAAATTTACACTAAAAAAACAAATGGTTATGGGAATCAGGTCCTTGTTGGCATAGAGGACAACACAATAGATTGAAATTCATATTTCCTCCTGAACACCACTGCATCATCTTATCTTGTGTCCTCAGCTTTCTTCTCATAATCAACCACATCAGAAAAGCATGCCTTGGAATCATTTGAGGAAACCAAACTGCCTTATACCATGGAACTTCCTGTTGCTTGCACCGTAAAGAATCCCATACAACACTTGAAGAAAATGGTTTTTCTAATCCTTGTTCATCCTTCCAAATCAAAAGATCATGAATACCACTTGACAATTGTAGATTAGGTAAATCAATTAAGACATGAAACAAGTCAAGCCAGGCTATAGGCCACTTCCAAATGCCATCATCAATAAGATCAGCAACAGTGGACTGAAGGGACAGGCCTGTACGCATTATGTCTCTAGGTGTAACATAATTACGAATTGGACATACTTCAGCCCACTTATCAAACCACATTGAAGCACTCATTCCATCACCTAATTTAGTCCATATGTGTGGCCTTATATGTTGGCGTAGTTGCAAGATTTTCCGCCATCCCCACGTACAATTCTGTGGAATTGGAATATCCCAGAAATTCCTATCTTTTATCTTGTAAGAATGGATCCATTTAACCCACAAAGAATCCCTACCAGTTAATAGACTCCACACATGTTTGACCACTAAAGACTTATTGAAATCAGAAATCCTTCGAATTCCAAGTCCTCCCTCCGATTTTGGTACACATAAAGATTTCCATGCAACCTTAGCTTTACCTTTAATAGTATCACCTTGATTCCACAGAAATCTCCTCATTTTGCTTTCCAAGTCATTAATAACACTTTGGGGAAGAATAAACACTGATGCCCATAAATATGTAGTGATGACAGCACAGACCTTACTAATTGAAGTCTAGAACGACAAAGATTTATTCCTCCAATCAGTGATCCGTTTCTCCATTCCTTCTAATAACACCTTACAATCCTTATATAGCAATCTAGATGAAATAAGAGGGACTCCAAGGTAACGAACAGGAAGACTTCCTTCCTCAAAGGGCATGATGTCCAAAATAGATTGCTTAACAGGATCAGAAACATTGCAAAAAAAGGCAGTACTCTTTGACATGCTTGGTACTAATCCTGACATATCTTTGAACATATTAATAGAATCCAATATGATTCTCACTGACCTAGTATCACCTCGTGAGAATATAAACAAATCATCCGCAAAGCACAAATTAATAATGCTTTGTTTCTCACATTTGTTATGGAACCTGAAGTTAGAAGACAAAGAAGAACTGTTCAAAAGCAGTGTTAGAACTTCCATAACCAACGTAAATAGATATGGCGACATAGGATCACCCTGTCTCAATCCTTTCTTTCCTCTGAAGTACCCTTGAAGTTTCCATTGATGCATAATGAAAAGGATGTCGTAGAGACACAAGTCATGATCCATTTAATCATCGTTGGGTGAAAACCAAAGCCAATTAAAACCTCCTGTAAGAACTTCCAATTAACTGTGTCATACGCTTTCTGGATGTCAATCTTAAACGCACATCTTGGGGGGCCAACATTTCGATGATAATTATGCATTAACTCCTGAGTGAGTAGTATATTATCTGAAATAAGTCTCCCTGGAACAAACGCAGACTGGTTGATACTAACAATATCATGCAACCCATCCTTTATTCTATTCGTAATAATCTTGCTTATACATTTATAAATGGTATTACAGCAAGAAATAGGACGATAGTCATTAATAAAGGCAGGTGTGGAAACCTTTGGAATTAACGCAATGATAGTATGATTCATCTGTTGCAACAGCTTTCCATTTCGAAAAAACTCATGTATTGCTAGACAAACCTCACTACCAACAATATTCCAAGCACTCTTGAAGAAAGCTGAGGTATACCCATCAGGTCCAGGTGCTTTATTCTCACCAATACTGAACATAGCATTTTTTATTTCCTCATCAGTAATATTCCTGACCATATTTGCCGCCTTGTCATGGCCAAGAACCCTAGTAAACAAACCAGGTGTTGGGTAAATTCTGATTTCATCTTCCTTACCCAGAAAATTCGTAAAATGATCCACCATGGCTTGATGTGCAGCTCCACCCTCATGTGTAACACCTTGCATGTCTTTGATGATTTCAATTCGTGATCTGTGATTTTTGTACTTCAACGTTTTATGAAAAAAAGCGGAGTTTGCATCCCCTAAAGCAAGCCATTCCACTTTAGCCTTTTGTTTAAGGAAACATTCTTCATCAAGTTGTGCTTCTTTAAACTCATTAAGCACTGTTGCTTCTTTATTACGTAGTGAAGAATCCAAAGGATCTTTATCTAAAGCAACCTGAAGCAAATCCAACTCCTTCCTAAGATTATCTACCCGAGTATGAATATTACCCTGTTTCACCAGTAGTTTTCGTAAAGGTTTTTTCAGTGTTTTCAGCTTTTTTACTACTTGAAACATGTAATGCCCATGCACATCTTGCTGCCATTCACGTTCAACAGCTTCTTTAAAACCCAGCTTATGTACAAGAAGATTCATAAATTTGAAAGGTTTGGGGCTAGTTCTTGTAACCGAAGGGAGCTTTAAGATACACGGTGAGTGATCTGACACCCTGTAAGGTTGAAACAGTGCAACCGCAGATGGGAAATTATCCACAAATTTCAAATTTCCCATAACACGGTCAATCTTTTTAAACACACCAGTACCTTTCTTGGGTTTTTGATTCCAAGTGAAATGTAAACCAGAGCTATTAATATCTAACACTTCAATTGCTTCAACACACTCTTTAAAATCATTCATACCAAGAGTTACTTTCGATGTACCCAACAAAGAGTCTTCAAGATTCAGCGAAGAATTGAAGTCACCCAGAATTACCCATGGTCGATCATGGATGAACACTTTATGTTTACCCAAATCATTCCATAAATCTCTTCGTCTTTTATAATAATTATCTGCATACACAAACGAGCAAAACAAAGATTTCTGATCCAACTTAAAAGTAACTTGGGTATGCATGACCTGATCAGTTTGTGAGATAACCATTAAATCAACAAAATCAGTATCCCACCCGACAATAATCCTTGTACCTTTAGTACATAACCCTCCATTCGATGTCCAACTCCAAGTTTTACATATATTCTTACATGTGTCAAACAACTTACTAACATCCATATGGGATTCGAGAATAGCACATATGTTCAAATGATTTTCATACACTACATGTTGAACCTCCTTTTGTTTGAGGGGGCGATTCAACCCTCTTATGTTCCAGGAGGCAATACTACCCATTAAAACCATCATTACCGGGAGTGCTTGCCCCCTCAGAAGGTTTTATTGGTGCATTAGGCTGAAAAGTATCTTCATATGGTTCAGCAAAAATGGTCTCAACACTTTCATTATCCGAATCACCATCAACAAGATTTTCAAGTTTCTTCTTTTCAATTTCCATCCTTTCTTCCATAGTAGTAACATGAAATAATGGATCAGCAGCTCCCTCTCCATAATCATTCAAAGGGTCATAAGAGTTTTGAGTACTAATCGATGGCTTAGAAGAACTGCCTACCTCCGTTGTAACTTTAGGTTTTACCACAGGTCTATATTCAAACACAGGCTTTTGTTTTTGCTTAACTGAGAATCCTTGTGTTTTTCCTTTCCTCTTACTGTTCACCTGTTGAAACCCATCATTGTCCATTGATTTAGCCACCGGAGCAGCTTTGATAGCCTTAGGACATGCAGAATCAACATGTCCAAAAACTTTGCAAGTCGAGCACCTAGGCGGCTTCCATTCATATTCAATTTTTATAACTGAGTTCGTATAACCCTCTTCATCCATTTTTGGAATGGCAATAACAATTTTATCTTTAAAGTCCTCCTCAGCGTCCAATTCAACTAATGCTCTAGCATAACTATTCCGACCCCAAGATTCAATACACATATCAGTTGTGTATGAATCTAGCTTTTTTGGATCACCCACTTTTGATGTCAACAGACTTAACCCATCATCAGTGTATGCAACCATAGGGACATCATGCATTTTCACCCAAACTGGAACATTTTTCATATCAGTTTTAGTAAGGTTAAGATTCGGGTTCCACATATTCAGAATTATAGGTGAACTTCTAATAATCCAAGGTCCATTCTCAAGCACATAATCCATACCCGCTTTTGTTTTAAATTTAAAGAAGTAAAAACCACTAGCATTCATCATAATACGTGTTAGACCATGCTTTATCCATGCATTTTTGACAAAATTATCCACAACTGGGAAAGCAATTTTCTTCCCCAAGAAGTAACCATACAACGTATTATCATATCGAGCACATACTTCAGTCATGGACTCTTTTGGCAGAAAAACATCAACACCCTCCACATTACTTGTGGTTTCAATCTTCCTTAGGTTAATTGTCCTCTTCACAGCTCCAGTTTGTACACCATCACCTTGCAATTTAGCAGCATAAGATACAGTTGGTTTTTTCTGTTGAAACTGTGAATCCTCAGCCAAGCTTGGTTTACTAAATCCAGGGAAAGCAGACTCTTTAGCAACTGGTTCATGTGAACAACCAGAAACACTTTCCACCGGTGTAGAAAATGCATCATGCATATCTGACTTAGGTGTCTTATCGATCTTCTCCAACCTAGGCTCGTTTACACCAGTATTTAGCAGTTCAGGATCGACTGATGTAGCATCCTTATTATCATTATTATTCACCTTCAATCCCTGAAGCGATTCCGCAGCAGCATTATTCAGATCAGCAGACCCTGGTACCTCAACAGTTACACCAGCTTTTTGAAACCCTTCAGAATTAGGACCAACATCAGATTCATGCTCCTTGCTCACTGCTGCACCAGCAGAAGCTAATATGTTCATGCACACTTTCGCAACTTATAAGCTATAGTTGTTTGCATAGTCAACGATGGAATATAAACTAACAACATATATCTTTATGACTTTATCATTGCAGAAACAGTATAGATTTTTATCATAATTGAAGTCGCCTTTAACCCATCAAAAAGTATATATACATTTTATTGTTTAGAGTCTAAAGTGTTTCTCAGTGACCTCATATATTTCAAGTAATGTCATAAAAGGACAATGCTTTTGAATGGTATGAAGTTGTATTTGAATGGCCAGTGAGAAGGTAACCTTCATATCTATGCACCCGCCACCTAAACACCCCCCCCCCCCCCCCGCTCCTCCTCCTCTTTTCTCCTCCGGTACTTTTGTTCTTGAAGCTAATTTTGGTTACATATATAGGTGTAATGTTCTCAAATGCATTATGTGGGATGACAATGCTGTCCAGTTTAACAACTATATTGCTGGCCATAATTCTACTAAGATGATCATAGTTATCATCCAGTTTAAATTTTTAATTGACTTCAATTGTTCTCACTTTGTTTCTAACAGGAGGAATCTTCTAAAATCAAGGTCTTTTTCAAGTCATGGTACGAGATGATGATTACTTATGTTTAGTAGCTTAACGTTGATTTTTAGTTACATACCCAATCGAGTGGTTAAAGAACATTCTAAACGATGGTGGAAAATGCTCCGGGAACAAAAAGGTACATAGATGTCGATCTTATTAATTATGAAAACTTGCATTTTTAAATCTTAGAGATCTATTTGGAGTGTTCATGTATGATTTATGGGGTGTTGATTTTAGGCAGCCTTATGTAGCACTACAATAATACTCAGTGACTTCAATTGTCTTTGGTAGGATTTAGGTTTCAGTTATAAATGGTTGACGATAAAGGTTGACTGGTTAAAAGTATTTTCAAAAGCTTCAAAAGTGTCGCTGATAAGTTTCAGAGGTGCCACTTAAGTTTGAAAGCTTCAAGGGGTAGCACTTGTCACATATGTATGAAAGGTGCCACTGAGTAGTCACTGATTATTATTGATGAGTTAGATCGAATATCACTAAGTTCTATTTACCTGTTTGCTGTTTTTAGTTCTTAGCACATATTGCATGTTTAAGTTTCCAACTTATCAATTGATCTATTCTTATATCAGTTTTGAATTTAGGGAGCAAATTTTGCTTGGGCCAAGTCTGAAGACTTGGTTAAAGTGATTAAAGCACCTACCTATTTTGCTACCTACTTTCATGAATTGACTACTTTAACTAATGATAATGATGATATATTAAGTTTTATTGAATTAGTTGATGCAGGTTGTGCCTTATTCACGTATGTCCAAGTATAGGTTAATGAATGATACATTAGCTACCAAAATAGTTAGTTAGATTATTGATTATGGAAATGGGTCAATTAGAAGCCGAACTCAAGTTTGAGTTGCTGAAGCTTCAGGTCGCTCAAACTTTATCCTCTTTATAGCTGCTTCTTTCTTATCTAAAGGCTGTGTTCTTATAAACTAGATATCAAAGATATGGATGGGTTGGTAATGGGTAAAATGAGGGTGAATTCAATTGGTTCATAACTTCCTATTAGTACATATTGCCTGAAGCTACTAGATGAGTTTTGCCTAGACCCTATTCTTAGGTTGTGCTTTAGGCCCTGGATTCAGAGGTTCGTTCTTACCAACAATGTGCTTATGGTTCTTCTTTTATATCTAAGTTCCCTTGAAGAGTGAGTAACTTTTGGATATGCAATTTATCAATGTTGATAAGATATTCGTTAATCAATAGATTACATTACATTTCTTCTCAAAAACACAAGTGATGATGAACTTGATGAACTGAGTTCACCCTTGACTGTACCAACTGAACACTTCTCGGAGATCACCTGCTTCAACAAAGCCAACTTGATCAAAGGATATGAGCTATCGGGGTAGCATTCGGTATCAACTTCCTAAAGAGGTATGATGAATGAATAGTTTACATAGTGACTTCTAGCGGATGTGAAATTCTGAAATACATGAGAAAATGAAATGGTTTTGTTTGAGGTACTCATATTCATGGTCAGGTTTTCATTTTCTGATCTGGAAATGTCCAAGTTCACTTAACTGAATAACACCAGTGAACCGGAGAAGTCAACTGAACTGAAGGATAGAACTGAATGAATAATGCCATCTGAGCAGGCCATGCTAATTCTGCCAGCAATAGCCCATTTCAGACAAGTGTTCACTGAACCAGTCCAGTCGCCAGTAGTAACACTTCGCCAGTGGAAAGAGTCTCCATTAACAACCAGCAGTGATCCACTAGTGAAGATATCCACTGAAGCACTCCAGTGACCAGCTCCAGTCTAGTCTCCAGATGGATGCTCCAGATTTAAGTCTCCAGTGGAAGTTCCAGATCTACGTTCCAGTTTTCATTAATAAAGTTTGTTTCAGTCACATGTTTGTGGACCCAATAAAGAAGGAATGACAGCTGTCAAAGAAGATAAGGGAGGAGCGTGTGACAACGTTAATCCTAACGGTTTTGTGGGCCCTTGTGCAGAAGGAATCTTTCTAGAAGCTTTGTCTGTCCATTTCCCATTGGTTGATAAATTAGTGGTTGTCCTTAGCACATGACAGTTTTTTGATTATTTTATTGTATTTCGTTAATTCCTAGGTAATAGCATGTGGCTATAAATAGGGGCTATTTTACATTGTAAAGGTAGACTTGTTGGATTGAATGAAATTAATAGAGCAGCCTCTATTTCTTAAAATCTTCTTTTACCTTTAGAGATCTTTGATCTTGGTGGTTAGGAGTGACCCCTTTATCAATATTTGTGGTGGTTCGTCCTTTATCAAATATTGTGGTGAGGTCTAAATCTTCGGTTTCCTTTATCTGTAATCGTGGTGGCTAGACCTTTATCGATTATAGTGGTGGGGCGGAGTGTTTCCTTTATCCATGATTCCGGTAGCTTGGCCTTTACGAATCTTGGTGGTGGATTCTTTTATCTATCATTTTTATTTTATAGTCTTGTTTTATTGTTTGTTTCATATTAAAATCCAGAAAATACCAAAAATAGTCTTCCGCTGTCGTTTGTCGCGTGATTTACGCATCAAATTTGGTATCAGAGCCAGGTTTAAAAAGGTTTCTTAATCTTTTTATCCGTGGGTTTTGTTGTTTGTTGGATCAGATTCAAAAGGGTTGTTCTAATCTTTTGATCTGTTGGAGTTTTGTTTAGATCTGTTATTATTGATATTATTTGTTGGGTATTAATGGCTTTTAGAAGAAATATGACATTAGAAGAAGCTCATAATGCTAGGAGGGATAGACAAATAGAAGATCTACAAGAAGCACTTGGTAAAGTTGTTCATATGTTAGAAGATGGTGGTTTAAGGTTTAATAGAGACCATATTGTTGCTAGTGAAAGAGATTCTGAATCTCAAGGTCCTAGTGAAAGATCTGATAGTACACCCAGAAACTCTAGTGATTCTGATAACCGCATCCTAGAGAAAGAGTTGATGATATTAAAGATATTAAGATAGATCCACCAGATTTTGTTGGTTCTTCTAACCCAGAAGAATACTTTGAATGGGTTCAGGTTATGGATAGGATTATGGAAATAAAGGGTTATGATGATAAAAAAAGTTTTAAGGTTGCCATTATTAAGCTTAAAAAGTATGCTTCATCTTGGTATGACAATATGAAATCTGAAAGGGAGTATAAAGGGAAGAGTAAAATCAAGACCTGGTCCAAATTGAAAGAAGTTATGCAGAAAAGATTTGTTCCTCAGTCGTACAAGCAAGATCAGTACCTTCTGATGAATAATCTGAAGCAAGGCACTAAAGAAGTTGTGGAGTATATTAGGGAGTTTGAGCAACTGAAGACAAGAACTGGTGTCAAAGAAATTGAAGAGCATACTATCGCCAGATTCCTTGGTGGGTTGAATGCTACCATTACTGAGAAGATAGAATTGCAGCCCATCTGGACTTATGAAGGTGCTTGCAAATTGGCCCTCCAGATTGAAAAGCAACTGAAGAAGAAGGTCCAGTACAAACCTTTCACTAAGGTTACTTCCAGTTCCAGTCAACCAGTTACCAGGCCCAGTGAAACTGGTCAGAAACCCTTCAGAGGAAAGGAGAAAGAAACTGGAGGATCAAAAGAACCAGTTGGAAGAAAATGTTTTAAGTGTCATGGTTTTGGTCACTTCCAGACGCAGTGTCCCAACCAGCGAGCACAAACTGCCAAAGAGATTGAAAGCTTACCAGATGTTGATACTGAATAAGGTGAACCAGTGTATGACGAAGAAGAAAGTGAAGAAGCATATGTAGGTGCAGATGTTGGAGAGATGCTAGTGGTAAGAAGAGTGATGCACACTGATGAAGTTGCAACTGATACTGCCCAGAGAGAAAATATCTTCCATTCCAGATGTACTGTTAAAGGAAAGGTATGTGATCTGATCATTGACGGTGGGAGTTGTGCTAATGCTGCTTCAACTTACATGGTAGAGAAACTGGAACTGCCTACAGTAAAGCATCCTCGTCCTTACAAATTGCAATGGCTCAGTGAAGGATCTGAGGTAAAAGTTAATCGACAAGTTACTATTCCTTTTTCCATTGGATCTGTTTATCAAGATAAAATTGTTTGTGATGTTGTTCCTATGTATGCTTGTCATATATTACTTGGAAGACCTTGGTTATTTGATAATTATGTATTTCATAATGGTCGTATGAATTCTTATTCATTATCTGTAAGTGGGAAGAAGGTCACTTTGACTTATCTGAAACCCAATGAATTACTGAAAATTAATAAGAAAGACCAGCCCAGCAAGTCTTTGTTTATGTCTCAAACTGAAGTAGAAGAAGAGTTAACTGGAGGCTCTCCAGTTATGATGTTACTGGTGCTTGAGCGTACTGAAGAGAAGGAGTTCACTGGAGTCCCCAGTCTCCTGAAGTCTCCACTGAAGGAATTCACTGATGTTTTCCCAGAAGACCTACCTGAAGGTTTGCCACCAGTAAGAGGAATTGAACACCAGATTGACCTGGTTCCAGGTTCAGTTCTTCCAAACAAAGCTGCTTATAGTTGTTCACCTACTGAAGCAAAGGAGTTGCAAAGGCAGGTAGATGAGTTGGTTGCCCAAGGTTATGTCAGAGCAAGCATGAGTCCTTGTTCAGTTCCATCTCTCCTGGTCCCAAAGAAAGATGGTTCGATGAGAATGTGTGTTGATAGCAGGGCCATAAATAATATAACTATTAAGTATAGATATCCCATTCCCAGATTGGATGATATGCTTGATGAGTTACATGGCTCCAGTGTGTTTTCTAAAATTGATCTCAGAAGTGGTTATCACCAGATCAGAATGAAGGATGGAGATGAATGGAAGACTGCTTTCAAAATTAAAGGAGGCCTTTATGAATGGTTAGTAATGCCTTTTGGTTTATCTAATGCTCCTAGTACTTTCATGAGATTAATGAATGAAGTCCTCAGGCCACTTATTGGTCAGTTTGTCGTTGTTTATTTTGATGATATTCTTGTATATTCGAAAACTGAAGCTGAACATGTTAACCATTTAAGAAATGTGTTTGAATTACTGAGAAGGCACCAGTTGTATGGTAAACTGGAGAAATGTGATTTCATGGTTGACAGTGTAATATTTCTAGGGTATGTTGTTTCAAAAGAAGGTATTTCCATGGATCTTTCAAAGGTAGAAGCCATCAGATCATGGCCAGTTCCAACTACAATCACTGAAGTTAGGAGTTTTCATGGACTGACATCTTTTTATAGAAGATTTATCAAAAATTTCTCTACAGTTGTGGCTCCAATCACTGACTGTCTGAAGAAAGGTGTATTTAACTGGCCTAATTCAGCCCAGTTGGCTTTCGAGTCACTGAAGGAAAAGCTCAGTTCAGCTCCAGTTCTATCCTTGCCAGATTTTGATCAGTTGTTTGAGTTAGAGTGTGATGCTAGTGGAGTAGGTATTGGTGCAGTTTTGGTACAAGCAGGGCATCCAGTTGCCTATTTTAGTGAAAAGCTCAATGGTTCTAAACTGAAGTATAACACTTATGACAAAGAATTTTATGCAATTATTCGTGCTATCACTCACTGGTCACATTATCTGAAGCCAAAGCAGTTTGTCTTATTTTCTGACCATGAAGCACTGAAGTTCATTAATGGTCAACATAAGCTTAACGCCAGACATGCAAAATGGGTGGAATTTTTGCAGTCTTATTCTTTTGTTTCTAAACATAAAGCTGGAGTGGCTAATGTTGTTGCTGATGCACTTTCCAGACGATACTCGTTATTATCAATTCTGGAAGCAAGAGTCCTTGGATTTTCTTTCATTAAAGAGTTGTATGCTGCTGATCCAGACTTCACTGATCGCCTCACTGAAACTAACCAGAAAGGACCATTTGTTGTTCAGGATGGTTTCTTATTCAAGAATGGAAAGTTGTGTATTCCAAAGGGTTCTATTAGAGATTTACTGATAAGAGAAGCTCATGGAGGAGGTCTGGCTGGCCATTTTGGTATTTACAAAACTGGAGAGATTCTCACTGAACACTTCTACTGGCCAAGTTTACTGAAGGATGTTTAGAGTATCATCAGTCGCTGTCCAACTTGTCACCAGGCGAAGGCTACTTTTCATAAAGGACTGTATACTCCTCTTCCAGTTCCAAGCCAGCCATGGGAAGATCTCAGTATGGATTTCATTGTTGCATTGCCTAGAACTCAGAGAGGAAAAGACTCAATAATGGTGGTTGTTGATCGATTTTCAAAAATGGCACATTTTGTTCCCTACAACACCACAAATGATGCTTCAGCAGTTGCAAATCTATTTTTCAAAGAAATTGTTCGTTTGCATGGGATTCCAAAAACAATTGTTTCAGATAGAGATGTGAAGTTTCTGAGTTATTTCTGGAAGACCTTATGGAGACTGATGGGTACCAGATTATTGTTCAGTACGTCTCACCATCCTCAGACTGATGGACAGACTGAAGTCACGAACAGAACAATTGGTATGTTATTAAGAACACTGGTGAAGAAGACACTGAAAGATTGGGATCTGAAGCTTGCTCATGCTGAGTTTGCTTTCAACAGAGCTCCAAAATATTCAACCAGTAAATCCCCGTTTGAAGTTTGTTATGGTATCAATCCACTGACTCCCATTGATTTAATTCCATTTTCGATTGAACCAAAGGCAAGTATTGAAGCTGAAACCAGGGCAAAAGAAATAAAGAAAATTCATGAACAAGTGAAGACCAGAATAGAGAAAGCAAATGCCAACTACAAGGCCAAGGCAAACAAGAATAGAAAGCAGCCCAGTTTTGCACCAGGTGATCATGTTTGGGTGCATCTAAGAAAGCAAAGAGGAAGAGTAAACTGATGCCCAGAGTTGAAGGACCCTTCAAGATTCTGGAGAGATATGGTGATAATGCTTACAAGGTTGAGCTACCTGGAGATATGGCAGTTTCAAGTACTTTTAATGTGGGAGATCTGATGCCTTATCTGGAAGATGAATACCTCGAGTACTTGAGGACAAGTCCTTTCTTAGAGTAGGAGATTGATGTGGAAATGTCCAGGTTCACTGAACTGAATAACACCAGTGAACTGGAGAAGTCAACTGAACTAAAGGATAGAACTGAACGAATAATGCCATCTGAGCAGGCCATGCTAATTCTGCCAGCAAATCAGCAATGGCCCTTTCACCAGTGGTAACACTCCTCCAGTG
The DNA here is from genome assembly GCA_034093135.1 of Erigeron breviscapus. Classification (NCBI taxonomy): domain Eukaryota; kingdom Viridiplantae; phylum Streptophyta; class Magnoliopsida; order Asterales; family Asteraceae; genus Erigeron; species Erigeron breviscapus. Next base: position 252,301,805 of record CM067167.1, read on the forward strand.
CAAAGAGTCTCCAGTGACAAGCAGTAGTGATCCACCAGTGAAGTTCTCCACTGAAGCACTCCAGTGACCAGCTCCAGTCTAGTCTCCAGATGGATGCTCCAGATTTAAGTCTCCAGTGAAAGCTCCAGATTTATGTTCCAGTTTTCATTAATAAAGTTTGTTCCAGTTACGTGTTTGTGGACACCCAATAAAGAAGGAATGACAGCTGTCAAAGAAGATATGGGAGGAGCGTGTGACAACGTTAATCCTAACGGTTTTGTGGGCCCTTGTGCAGAAGGAATCTTTCTAGAAGCTTTGTCTGTCCATTTCCCATTGGTTGATAAATTAGTGGCTGTCCTTAGCACATGATAGTTTTTTGATTATTTTATTGTATTTCATTAATTCCTAGGTAATAGCTTGTGGCTATAAATAGGGGCTCTTTTTCATTGTAAAAATCATGTTATGTTGAAATGAATGAAATTAATAGAGCAGCCTCTATTTCTTAAAATCTTCTTTTACCTTTAGAGATCTTTGATCTTGGTGGTTAGGAGTGGCCCCTTTATCAATATTTGTGGTGGTTCGTCCTTTATCAGATATTGTGGTGAGGTCTAAATCTTCGGTTTACTTTATCGGTAATCGTGGTGGCTAGACCTTTATCGATTATAGTGGTGGGGCGGAGTGTTTCCTTTATCCTTGATTCCGGTGGCTTGGCCTTTACGAATCTTGGTGGTGGATTCTTTTATCTATCATTTTTACTTTATAGTCCTGTTTTATTGTTTGTTTCATATTAAAATCCAGAAAATACCAAAAATAGTCTTCCGCTTTCGTTTGTCGCGTGATTTACGCATCATTTTCATTTTCCCATTTGCTTAAAAATACAACTTGTCTTTATTATGTTTTTATTTTTCTGACAAGTGTTTATGTTTGAGTTCACATGTAACAATGTGGGCAAGTAGATAGAGTTATATTTTTGAGAAATTGCAGAAATGAAAATCTTGGAATTGATTGTGTAAAGAGTTTAATATATCGACTTGGGCTCAAGCATTTGGGTTGTATGTTTTTGATGGAACATTTCCATGCTTTGAGCAGATGTTTTTTTTTAAGTTAGGTGTTATAATTTTTGGATTTTAATGTCATTTTATAAGATTTGTAATATGACATTTAAAATGTAAAATGCATTCATTTTATAAGATTTGGAACATTTTCATGTTTTGACCGTTTAGCATTTGAACCGTGTATATTTTAACCGAACAATCTGATGGTTTTTATATATTTTTATTGTATTGATATTGAAAAAAAATAAATTCAACACGCTCGTGTTTTACGCGGGATCTAAATCTAGTAGTACATAAAGTAAAAAGGTCTTCCTCGTAATCAGTGTAAAGCTTTGTAAGTACTTTACACTGATGCTTTCCAGTCTTCATCTGGGCAGAATGTCCACTGGGCTTCGCTGCCATGGTCATTCTCTTTCTTTCATTTGTTGTCTTCGACTTCAATTGGAATGTCTTCAGTTCTTAGTCAGATCTCAACTGGAGTGAAGCTCCAGTGGCATTAACTGTACACTGGCCACTGGACTTCTATTATTTCTGGACAAATCTTCTAGTCTCCAGATGCAAATGGAGACGCTCCAATTTTCACCAAAACTAGACCGAACAAATTCCCCATTTGTCCTGAAATAATGCCAAGTCTTTTCAAGTTCTCTATCTATACAATGTACAAACTGGAAAGTCTTGTTTTGACTAAATCTATCTAATTTTTCAAGGCATTTTTATAGATCATCAAATGCCTTGGGTTTTTCTCTTGTTCCTTGTTAGATATAATCAGTTATCTATCTTGTGGGTTTTTTTTTGGTTACTGGGATATCCCTGTGAATTTTATACCATAACCAAACATTACAAAGCAAGTAGTATGGTTGAGTTACCATACTAGTTCATATGCATGACATGCCATGCATATGTGAAGCAAGCGATAAACGCAATCTAGATTATACCATACTCTAAATCTTAGCTATACAGGATCACTAAGACTACAACTAGACGCTATAGACAATTTGCATCAGGTCACTTCATCATATACCACAAGCATTCGTGGTGAGGCAGAAGCAGCTACAAGCAGCTTTCCAATCACACTCTTAGCCGAGTTGGATTTGTTTCTTGGCAGCAACCAACTAACAATGTCTTCCCATCTAGGACTCACTTGCTGCATTTGAGCCAAATGACGAACTTGTTCCCAAACCTGTTTAGAAAAAGAACACTCAAAAAACAAATGGTTATGTGAATCTGGTCCTTGCTTGCATAAAGGACAGCAAACTAGATTGTAATTCATATAGCCTCCAGCACACCACTTCATTATCTTGTCTTGAGTTCTTAGCTTACGCCTCATGATTAGCCACATTAAGCAAGCATGTCTTGGTATCATTTGTGGAAACCAAACAGCTCTATACCATGGAACACAATCTTGTTTAAACCGAACCGAGTCCCAAACTAGTGATAGTTGTATGTTCGGTAACCCAATTAAGACAGGAAAAAGATCATACCAAGCGACGGGCCATCTCCAATTACCTTGATCGATCAAATCAGCCACTTTATCATCAAGATGGAAACCTGCCCTATGTATTTCACGAGTTGAAATCTGATCACGAAGCGGGCACCCCTCTGCCCATTTATCAAACCAAACTGAAGTGCCATTTCCATCTCCAATAGATGACCATATATGAGGGCGCACTTGTTGCCTTAACTGTAAAATTTTCCGCCACCCCCAGCTACAATTCTGTGGAATTGGAACATCCAAAAAGCTTCTGTCTTTTAACCTATAAGAGTGAATCCACTTAACCCATAAAGATTCCCTATGGTTTAGAAGGCTCCAAATATGATTAACCATTAATGCCTTATTAAAATCAGCAATTCTTCTTATCCCAAGTCCTCCTTCTGATTTTGGCAGACACACCTGTTTCCAGGCTACTTTCGCTTTCCCTTTTACCATATCACCTTGGTTCCATAGAAAGCCTCTCATTTTATTCTCCAATCATCAATGATACGCTGTGGAAGAATAAATACAGATGCCCAATAAATATGCAAAGATGATAAAACCGATTTAATCAATTGAAGTCTCCCAGCAAAAGATAAAGACTTAGTCTTCCAATCAGTGATCCGTTTCTCCATTCTTTCTATTAGCATCTTACAGTCTTTAAAGAGTAGACGGGTCGAAATCAGTGAGACTCCAAGATATCTAACAGGTAAGCTCCCTTCTTCAAATGGCAAAATATCAAGGATAGACCGTTTAGTAGAATCTGAAACATTACAAAAGTAGGCAGTACTTTTTGGTAAACTTGGTACAAGCCCTAACATGTCACTAAATGTTTTGATTGATTCCATAATAACTTTAGCAAATCTGACTTTACCACGTGAAAAAACAAACAGATCGTTAGCAAAGCATATGTTAATGATACTCTGTTTCTCACACTTATGATGATACCTGAAATTGGATGCAAGGGAGACAGATTTATTTAAAACAAGCGTTAGCACTTCCATTACTAGGGTAAAAAGGTATGGTGATAGAGGGTCACCCTGCCTTAAACCTCTTTTCCCTTTAAAGTACCCATGTAAGTTACCATTTATGCTTAGGGAATAGGATGCGGTAGTGACACAAAGCATAATCCATTTGATCATAGTTCTGTGGAACCCGAAACCAATTAGGACTTCCTTAAGAAAGTTCCAATCCACCGTGTCATAGGCTTTCTGAATGTCTATCTTAAAAGCACATCGTGGGGGTCCAACATTCCTATGATAGTTATGCATTAGATCCTGGGTGAGTAAAATGTTATCTGAGATCCGTCTTCCTGGGACAAATGCCGATTGATTGATACTGACAATATCATGCAATCCTTCCTTTATTCTATTAGTAAGAATCTTACTAATACATTTGTATAAAGTGTTACAACAAGAGATAGGACGATAACCATTGATAGAGGAAGGAGTAGTAACCTTTGGAATCAAGACAATAAAATTCATGAAGCAACCTCCCATTGCGATAAAATTCATGAATTGCTATGCATACCTCACGTCCAACAACACTCTAAGCATTTTTAAAGAAAGCTGAGGTGTATCCATCAGGCCAGGAGCTTTATTTTCCCCAATATCGAACATGGCTTGTTTTATCTCTTCATCAGTGACATTTCGTACCATATTAGCAGCCTTATTATGTTCCAACACTCGTCTAAACAGATCTGGAGAAGGATAGATAGTCGTGGTGCCTTTCTCACCCAAAAAATTTGTATAATGATCAACAAATGCTTTCTGAGCATCCCCTCCATCATGAGTGACTCCTTGCATATCTTTCACAGACTCAATACGTGACCTATGATTTTTGCATTTTAAAGATTTATGGAAAAAAGTCGAGTTAGCATCACCAACATCAAGACATTCCACTTTTGATTTCTGCTTAAGGAATCTCTCTTCATCAAGCTGTGCATCTTTAAAATCATTGAGGATCTGAGCTTCCTTATCTCTTAATGATAAGTCCATGGGATCTTTATCTATGGCAATCTGAATAGTGTCCAGTTCTTTACGCAATTCATCAACCCGAGCATGCAAGTTGCCTTATTTAAGGAGGAGCTTGCGCATAGGAGTTTTGATATTCTTAAGCTTCTTAACAACACGAAACATAAAATGCCCAGTAATCTCCTCTACCCATTCACGTTCCACTGCTTCCATGAAGCCCTGTTTATAAACAAGAAAGTTAGCAAATTTAAAAGGTTTTGGTCTAGATCTTGTTATCGAAGGGAGTTTGAGTACACATGGTGAATGGTCCGATACTCTATATGGAAGGAATGAAGCGTTTGCAGCTGGATAATCATCTACAAATTTCATATTCCCCATAATGCGATCAATCTTCTTAAAGATCCCAATTCCCTTTTTCGGCTTCTGATTCCATGTGAAATGTATCCCCGAGCTGTTGATATCCAACACTTCAATTTCATTAATACATTCATTAAAATCCCGCATTCCTATACTCATCGTTGAAGATCCCAACAAATTATCCTCAAGATTAAGTGATGAATTGAAGTCACCCATAATAACCCATGGTTTATCATGGACGAAAGCTTTATGTTTAACAAGGTCATTCCAAAGCTCTCTCCTTCTTTTATAATAGTTATCTGCATAGATAAACGAGCAAAACAAAGCTTTCTGGTCCATCTTGAAAATTACTTGAGTGTGTATAACCTGATCTGTTTATGAAATCACCATTAAATCAATTAAATCCGTATCCCACCCAAGTATTATTCGTGTGCCCTTGCTGCACAAACCACCATTTGAAGTCCAATTCCAGGTCCTACATATCTTTTTACAAGTGTCGAACAGTTTACTTACATCAATATGCGACTCCATAATAGCACAGAGATTCCAATGATTCTGATGCGTAAATCACGCGATAGACAACAGCGGAAGATTATTTTGATATTTTCTGAATTTTAATAAAACAAACAACACAAAAATAAAAGATAGATAAAGAATCCACCACCAAGACTCGTAAAGGCCAACCCACCGGAATCAAGGATAAAGGAAACACTCCAACCCACCACTATGTTTGATAAAGATCTAGTCACCACAAACACAGTTAAAGGAATCGAAGATTTAAAAGACCTCACCACAATATTTGATAAAGAACAAGTCACCACAAATATTGATAAAGGGGTCACTCCTAACCACCAAGATCAAAGATCTATAAAGGTAAAAGAAGATTTGTAAGAAATAGAGGCTGCTCTATTAATTTCATTCAACATCAACTGCCTTTTACAATGAAAATAAGTCTCTATTTATAGCCACAAGCTATTTCCTAGGAATCATCGAAATAATAAAATATTACAATAAAAGCTGTCATGTGCAAGCCACTAATTAATTTGGAACAATAAGAAATGGACACGTAAGCTTCTAGAAATATTCCCCTGCAAGTGGTCCCACAATACCGTTAGAAACGTCTTGTCACACGCGCCTTCCTTAACAGCTGTCATTCTTCTTTATTGGGTCCACAGACGACTTCAGTGGGAACTTTATTAATTGGAAACTGGAAACACAAATCTGGACCGCCACTGGAGACAAAATCTGGAGCACTTCACTGGAGGACCTTCAGTAGTGGTCACTGGAGCATTCATCTGGAGCTGGTCACTGGAGAACTTTACTGGTGGATTATCAGTGTTGATCACTGGAGCTTGCCACTGGAGAAATGTTACCACTGGTGACTGGATTGGTTCAGAAAAGACTTGTCTGAAATGGGCCACTGCTGGAAATCAACATGGCTTGTTCAGATGGCATGATCAGTTCGGTTTCTGATGCGTAAATCACGCGACAAATGACAGCGGAAGACTATTTTTGGTATTTTCTGGATTTTATATGAAACAAACAATCAAACAAGACAATAAAATAAAAATGATAGATAAAGAATCCACCACCAAGACTCGTAAAGGCTAAGCCCCCGGAATCAAGGATAAAGGAAACACTCCGCCCCACCACTACAACCGATAAAGGTCTAGCCACCACGATTATAGATAAAGGAAACCGAAGATTTAAAAGACCTCACCACAATATTTGATAAAGAAGAAGTCACCACAAATATTGATAAAGGGGTCACTCCTAACCACCAAGATCAAAGATCTATAAAGGTAAAAGAAGATTTGTAAGAAATAGAGGCTGCTCTATTAATTTTCATTCAACATCAACTACTTTACAATGAGAGATAAAACCTCTATTTATAGCCACATGCTCTACCTAGGAATCAACGACAAAATAATAAAATAATACATAAAAGCTGTCATGTGCAAGCCACTAATTAATTTGGACCAATAAAATATGGGCACGTAAGCTTCTAGAAACATTCCCCTGCAAGTGGTCCCATAATACTGTTAGAAACGTCTTGTCACACGCGCCTTCCTTAACAGCTGTCATTCTTCTTTATTGGGCCCACAACGACTTCAGTGGGGACTTTATTAACTGGCAACTGGAAACATAAATCTGGACCGCCACTGGAGACAAAAACTGGAGCACTTCACTGGAGGATCTTCAGTAGTGGTCACTGGAGCGTTCATCTGGAGGACCTTCAGTAGTGGTCACTGGAGCATCCATCTGGAGAACTTCACTGGAGGGCTTTCAGTAGTGGTCACTGGAGCATCCATCTGGAGATTGCCACTGGAGAAGTGTTACCACTGGTGACTGGACTGGTTCAGAAAAGACTTGTCTGAAATAGGCCACTGCTGGAAGGATCAACATGGCTTGCTCAGATGGCATGATCAGTTCAGTTGACTTCTTCAGTTCACTGGGTTCCTCCAGTTCAGTGAATCTGGACATTTCCGCATCATTCTCCCCCTCTGAAAAGAGACTTGTCCTCAAGTCTTCGAGGTACTCATCCTCCAGATAAGGCATCAGATCTCCCACATTAAAAGTACTTGAGACTGCCATGTCTCCAGGTAATTCAACCTTGTAAGCATTATCGCCATATCTCTCCAGAATCTTGAACGGACCTTCAGCTCTAGGCATCAGTTTACTCTTTCTCTTCGCTGGAAACCTTTCTTTTCTCAGATGCACCCACACAAGATCACCTGGTGAAAAACTGGGCTGCTTTCTATTCTTGTTTGCTCTGGCTTTATAACTGGCATTTGCCTTCTCTATTCTGGCCTTCACTTCTCCATGAATTTTCTTTATTTTCTTTTGCTCTGGTCTCAGCTTCAATGCTTGCTTTTGGTTCAATCGAGAATGGAATTAAATCAACGGGAGTCAGTGGATTGACACCATAACAAACTTCAAATGGGGATTTACTGGTAGAATAGTTAGGAGCTCTGTTGAAAGCAAACTCAGCATGAGCAAGCTTCAGATCCCAATCCTTCAATGTCTTCTTCACCAGTGTTCTTAATAGCATACCAATCGTTCTGTTAGTGACTTCAGTCTGTCCATCAGTCTGAGGATGGTGAGACATACTGAACAACAATCTGGTTCCTATCAATCTCCATAGAGTCTTCCAAAAATAGCTCAAGAACTTGACATCCCTATCTGACACAATCGTTTTGGGAATTCCATGCAACCTGACAATCTCCTTAAAGAACAAATTTGCTATTGCTGAAGCATCATTGGTTGTGTTGCAAGCAATAAAATGTGCCATCTTTGAAAACCTATCAACAACCACCATTATCGAATCCTTCCCCCCTGTGTTCTGGGCAGTGCAACAATGAAGTCCATACTGAGATCTTCCCATGGCTGGTTTGGAACTGGAAGAGGAGTATACAAACCCTTGTGAAAAGTAGTCTTCGCCTGATGACAAGTTGGAAACGACTGATAAGACTCTGGACATCCTTCAGTAGACTTGGCCAGTAGAAGTGTTCAGTGAGGATCTCTCCAGTCTTGTTAATGTCAAAATGGCCAGCTAAACCTCCTCCATGTGCTTCTCTTATCAGCAAATCTCTAATTGAACCTCGGGGAATGCACAACTTTCCATTCTTAAATAAGAAACCATCTTGTACAGTAAATGGTCCTTTCTGGTTAGCTTCAGTGAGGTGATCAGCAAAGTCTGGATCAGTAGCATACAACTCTTTTATGAAAGAAAATCCAAGAACTCTTGCCTCCAGAATAGATAACAATGAATAACGTCTGGAAAGTGCATCAGCAACAACATTAGCTACTCCAGCTTTGTGCTTAGAAACAAACGAATAAGACTACAAAAATTCCACCCATTTTGCATGTCTGGCATTAAGCTTGTGTTGACCATTTATAAATTTCAGGGCTTCATGATCAGAGAACAAGACAAACTGCTTCGGCTTCAGATAATGTGACCAGTGAGTGATAGCACGAATAATTGCATAAAACTCCTTGTCATAAGTGCTATACTTCAGTTTAGAGCCATTGAGCTTTTCACTAAAATATGCAACTGGACGCCCTGCTTGTACCAGAACTGCACCAATACCTACTCCACTGGCGTCACACTCTAATTCAAACAACTGATCAAAATCTGGCAAAGATAGAACTGGAGCTGAACTGAGTTTTTCCTTCAGTGACTCAAAAGCCAACTGGGCTGACTTAGGCCAGTCGAATACACCCTTCTTTAGACAATCAGTGATTGGGGCCACAACTGTAGAGAAATTCTTGATAAACCTTCTGTAAAAAGAAGCCAGTCCATGAAAACTTCTTACTTCAGTGATTGTAGTTGGAACTGGCCATGATCTGATGGCATCAACCTTAGAAGGATCCATAGAAATACCATTCTTAGACACAACGTATCCTAAGAATATTACACTGTCCACCATAAAGTCACATTTCTCCAGTTTGCCATACAACTGGTGTCTTCTCAACAGTTCAAATACACTCTTCAGATGATTAACATGTTCAGCTTCAGATTTTGAGTAAACCAGAATATCATCAAAATATACAACAACAAACTGACCAATGAGTGGCCTGAGAACTTCATTCATCAGTCTCATGAAAGTACTGGGAGCATTAGATAAGCCAAAAGGCATAACTAACCATTCATACAACCCTCTTTTGATCTTGAAAGCATTTTTCCACTCATCTCCATCCTTCATTCTTATCTGGTGATAGCCACTTTTGAGATCAATCTTGGAAAACACTCTGGAGCCATGTAACTCATCAAGCATATCATCCAACCTGGGAATGGGATACCTATACCTAATGGTTATATTGTTGATGTCTCTGCTATCAACACACATTCTCATCGTACCATCTTTCTTTGGCACCAGAAGAGCTGGTACTGAACAATGACTCATACTTGCTCTGACATAATCCCTGGCAACCAACTCATCTACTTGCCTCTGCAACTCTTTGGCTTCATTGGGTGAACACCTATAAGCAGCTTTGTTTGGTAGAACTGACCCTGGAACCAAGTCAATCTGGTGCTCAATTCCTCTTACTGGTGGCAAACCTTCAGGTAGATCTTCTCGGAAAACATCAGTGAATTCCTTCAGTAAAGTCTTCAGGAGACTGGGGACACCAGTGAACTCCTTCTCTTCAGATTTTTCTACGACCAGTAACATCATAACTGGAGAGCCTTCAGATAACTCTTCTTCGACTTCAGCTTGAGATAAAACAAAGGCTTACTGGGCTGGTCTTTCTTGACTTTCATCAGTTTATTAGGCTTCAAAGAAGTCAGTGTGACCTTCTTTCCACTTATACTCAAAGAATACGAGTTCATTCAACCTTCATGAAGAACATAATTTTCAAATAACCATGGTCGACCCAATAAAATATGACAAGCATCCATAGGTACAACATCACAAACAATTTTGTCTTGATAAACTGACCCAATTGAAAACGGAATAGTAACTTGGCGATTAACTTTTACCTCTGATCCTTCACTGAGCCATTGCAACTTGTAAGGTCGAGGGTGCTTAACTGTAGGTAGCGCCAGTTTCTCTACCATGTAAGTTGAAGCAGCATTTGCACAACTCCCGCCATCAACGATCAGATCACAAACTTTTCCTTTGACTGTGCATCTGGAGTGAAAAATGTTCTCCCTCTGGGCAGTATCAGTGGTAACTTCATCAACATGCATCACTCTTCTGACAACCAACATTTCTCCAACATCTGCACCAACATAAGACTCTTCATCTTCTTCTTCATCATCATACACTCGCTCACCTTCTTCAGTGTCGACATCTAGCAAACATTCAATTTCTCTGGCAGTCAAGGCTCTTTGATTAGGACACTGGGCCTGGAAGTGACCAAAGCCATGGCACTTGAAACATTTTCTTCCAACTGGTTCTTTCGATCCTCCAGTTTCTTTCTCTTTGCCTCTGAAGGATTTCTGGATAGTTTCAGTAAATCTGGGAACTGGTTGACTGGCAACTGGTTGACTTGCACTGGCAGGAACCTTACTGAATGACTTGTACGGAACCTTCTTCTTCAGTTGTCTTTCAATCTGGATAGCCATCTTGCATGCACCTTCATATGTCCAGATAGGCTGCAACTCAATCTTCTCAGTAATGGCAGCGTTCAGACCACCAAGAAATCTGGCAATAGTGTGCTCTTCCAAGAAATGGCAATGGTTGCTCTTCAGTCTTCATTCACACCAGTTCTGGTCTTCAGATGCTCAAACTCTCTAATGTATTCCACAACTTCCTTGGCTCCTTGCTTCAGATTGTTCATCAGTAGATACTGATCTTGCTTGTACGACTGGGGAACAAACCTCTTTGCATAACCTCCTTCAGTTTGGACCAGGTCTTGATTTTACTTTTGCCCTTGTACTCTCTTTCAGATTTCATGTTATCATACCAAGATGAAGCATATTTCTTAAGTTTGATAATGGCAACTTTGAAGCTTTTTCTATCATCATAACCTTTTATTTCCATAATCCTGTCCATCACCTGGATCCATTCAAAATACTCTTCGGGGTTAGAAGACCCATTAAAATCTGGTGGATCTATCTTAATATCCCTAGTATCATCACCCTTATGCCTCCTACGTCTTTCTCTAGGATGTGGTTCATCATAATCACTAGAGTTTCTAGGATTACTATCAGATCTTTCACTAGGCCCTTGAGATTCAGAATCTCTATCACTGGCAACAACATTTTCTCGATTAAATCGTAAACCACCATCTTCTAACATATGAACAATTCTACCAAGTGCTTCTTGTAGATCTTCAATCTGCTTATCTCTCCTAACATTATTAGCTTCGTCTAAAGTCATATTTCTTCTAAACGCCATTTATAACCAACAAATCAATAGATCTATACTAGCAACAACTAGATCTAAACAATCAACAAACATATCTGACTAAATCGAAATGAGATCTAAACAAACAATACCCCAACGGACAAAAAGATTAAGAAACCTTTTTAAACCTGTCCCTGATACCAAATTGATGCGTAAATCACGCGACAAATAACAGCGGAAGACAATTTTTGGTATTTTCTGGATTTTATATGAAACAAACAATCAAATAAGACAATAAAATAAAAATGATAGATAAAGAATCCACCACCAAGACTCGTAAAGGCTAAGCCACCGGAATCAAGGATAAAGGAAACACTCCGCCCCACCAATACAACCGATAAAGGTCTAGCCACCACGATTATAGATAAAGGAAACCGAAGATTTAAAAGACCTCACCACAATATTTGATAAAGAACAAGTCACCACAAATATTGATAAAGGGGTCACTCCTAACCACCAAGATCAAAGATCTATAAAGGTAAAAGAAGATTTGTAAGAAATAGAGGCTGCTATAATTTTCATTCAACATCAACTGCTTTACAATGAGAGATAAAACCTCTATTTATAGCCACATGCTCTACCTAGGAATCAACGACAAAATAATAAAATAATACATAAAAGCTGTCATGTGCAAGCCACTAATTAATTTGGACCAATAAAATATGGGCACGTAAGCTTCTAGAAACATTCCCCTGCAAGTGGTCCCATAATACTGTTAGAAACGTCTTGTCACACGCGCCTTCCTTAACAGCTGTCATTCTTCTTTATTGGGCCCACAACGACTTCAGTGGGAACTTTATTAACTGGCAACTGGAAACATAAATCTGGACCGCCACTGGAGACAAAAACTGGAGCACTTCACTGGAGGATCTTCAGTAGTGGTCACTGGAGCGTTCATCTGGAGGACCTTCAGTAGTGGTCACTGGAGCATCCATCTGGAGAACTTCACTGGAGGGCTTTCAGTAGTGGTCACTGGAGCATCCATCTGGAGATTGCCACTGGAGAAATGTTACCACTAGTGACTGGACTGGTTCAGAAAAGACTTGTCTGAAATGGGCCACTGTTGGAAGGATCAACATGGCTTGCTCAGATGGCATGATCAGTTCAGTTGACTTCTTCAGTTCACTGGGTTCCTCCAGTTCAGTGAATCTGGACATTTCCGCATCATTTTCCTTCAGCTCAGTTAGCTTCTTCAGTTCACTGGGTTTATCCAGTCCAGTGAATCTGGACATTTTCGCATCAGATTCTCTTGCACTACCTGTCGAACCTCCATTTGTTTCAGAGGGCGGTTCAACCCCCTTATATTCCATGAAGCTATACTACCCATTAAAACCATCTTTACCGGGAGTGCTTGCCCCCTCAGAAGTTTTAACTGGTTCATTCGGTACTTCACAATGTTCAGCCTCTAAATTAACAATTTCCTCATCATCCGAATCTCCATCCACCAAATTTGATTGTTTTTCTTTTTCCGTTTCAGCTCTCTCTTCTTCAGTATACTCTTGAAGAACTGGTTCAGATTCACCTTTTCCATAATCGTTCAATAGCTCATATGAGTTATGGGTGTGAATCTGTGATTTAGACGAACTCGTCCCCTCACATTCCTTCGTACCAGAAGTGCTAGGCACATCTTTTTGTTGCTTCTGATTAACAACTGGTCTATATTCAACTCTTGTTTTCTGTTTGTTAAGTAGAAACCCAGCCTTGTACGATCCCTTCTTTCTTCCTCTAACCTCAGTAAAGCCATCATTATCAACTAAATTCGCTGGTTTGCTGGCTGTTCTAACTCTCTTTGGGCACACATCTGTATTATGTCTTTTTTTTTTTTTTTTTTTGGTTTGCTGGCTGTTCTAACTCTCTTTGGGCACACATCTGTATTATGTCCAAATATACAACATGTAGCACACCTCTGTGGTCGCCATTCATACTCTACTCGCATTGTTTCATTAACATAGTGATCATCATCTAGAACTGGAATTGCCATTGTTAAATAATCCCTAAACTCATTCTCAGCTAAGATCTCAATCAATGCCCTTGCATAACTACTTCTGCCCCATGATTCAGTGCAGATGGTACTCGTGTAAGAATCAAGCATTTTTGGATTTCCCAACTTAGTAGCTAGCAAGCTCAGTCCATCATCCGTATATGCAGCAATAGGAACATTGTGGATTTTAATCCACACTGCTACTTCTTTGATATCATCCTTTTTTAGCTTTGCTGTGGGTGACCAAATATTCAAAAAAATAAGCATACTCCGTATAAGCCTAGGACCTCCCTCTAATACATTCAACATCCCTTTTTTATCATTGAATTTGAAGAAGAAAAATCCATCCGCATTCATCATTACTTTTTGGAGACCAAACTTAGTCCAATTAGTCTTGACATAGTATTCAACAACAGGATAAGCAAGTCTATCACCCAAAAAATAACCAAACAATGTATTAGCAAATCTGTCTTGGACAAGATGAACCGATTCCTTTGGGAGAACTATATCCACACCATCACGATTCACACTGTTTTCTAGCTTCCTGAAGTTCACAACCTTTTTAATTGATCCACTCTTGAGTTTGGCAGCATACGTAGGTGTAACCTCAGGAGCATCCAGACCATCTGGTTTCTTAAGAAAAGCATCATTATATTCAGTGGGTTTGCCCATCATAGAATCTGGGCTGACCTCCTTCTCACTCGCCTGCTTTTCCCCATCACCACTCCTAGTGTTTTTATCCTTCTCTTTGTTTGTTTCAGGTTTTTCGGATGGAGGACAATTTTCATTAATATTAGCAACTTTATTAATATCATCGACACGAAGTGAAAAATTTGTTTGTTGCTTTCCATTATCATTATTCATCTGACCATCATCAATTTTCTCAGCAGAACCTTAAATCTTCTTTGCTGTTCCCTCTGCAAGCGTGGACCTGATTCGCATCAACATTTATTTTTTGAATGTAATTACTCAATGCAGATTTGGAATTTGGTTCGCCCCTTAATGGGATTTCATGCAGTTCCAAACCGATGGACTGATATCACTTCAATGCTATTGTTGACATCAAAGCCTAATCTTGCCAAGACGGTTATTGCTAAGCTTTTGATTGCTGCTTCGGCTTATTACTTATGGCAAGAGAGAAACTCCAGATTATTTTCTCCTAAAGAAAGATCGGTTGCTCAATTGCGTGATGTTATTGTGTCTACTGTCCGAATGAAGTTAGCCACTATGAAGTTCAAGAAAAAGATTCAAGGAAGAAGCATCCTAGAAGAATGGAAGTTGGATATCACGTAAACATTTATTAAACATCACTTTTATTGTTTTGTCATTAAGAAGTCAACCAGTCTTCTAAATGTGTCCCTCTGACAGGCCTTTGGATTTATCTAAGGGTAGGAGTCTCCATTTGGTTAGCCATTTTGAGCTCTTCACTGTGATGTGCATGTTTGAGATTTGGTTTCGATTTGGTAGAATGATAGAGGTTGATGTTTGATATTGGTTACTTACATATTAGAGGTGTATTATTAATGCTTTTGATGTTATTAGCCTTTTTTATGTATTGTTCAGCTAGGTCGTTTGTGACGTTATTGTTTCACATACATATGGCATGCCATATGTATGAATTAGTTTGGTACTTTGCCAAGCTACTTGTAATAATCTTCTTTTGGGTGATTTATAAAAGCTTACCGGGGTTTAAATTCCCCTTTACCAAAAAAAAAACCAGGAGTTTCGATAGTGGTATTAGAACCACCACCTGAATTCACATCAGCCATAGACAGATTTGATGAGGTAACACCTTTATTAGTATTCGAATTAGGGTTTTCCCCCTTATGAGGACTGCCACCCTTCTTCTTTTTCTTTCCGGACATTGAATCCTGTCTAATCTTATTGAATCGTTCCTCTAAAGCTTTCAGATCGAAAGGACTATCCCTCTTCATACACACTCTATCACCATGCAGCAAACAAGAAAACAAGCTAGCAAAAAAAGTAACTATATTACGAGCAGCAAAAGAAAAACCCTAAAACCCTACTAAAAACCCTAAAAACAAAAAGAAACAAAACCCTTAACTGTTTAACAAGTTCCTGTAGATCTAGCTAAACTACACGAAGGTAGCCGCGATCATGAACAAGGTAAACAATCAGGAAGATGATCATTCAATTTAGGGTTTGGATGGCGATCAGAAAAGAAACGAAAAAACCCTAAAAACATTAACCCTAACCTAAAGATAGCAGCTAATCGTGATTAGATCACCAAAAGAGATACAATAATCACAAGAATCCACCATAATCAGGTAGTTTTAACGATTAAAGGGAGAAAAAATATAGCAAGGGTGATCACCATACGTAGGGAGAGGGATTGGAGAACTTCCTTGTAAACAAACAATCTGGCAACTTGTATACTGGAAATTGAAATTACAAAAGTTACAAGATTGAAAATAAAATTACAAGATTGAAAATAAAATTACAAGATGATAACAAAGAAGTAAAACTATCTTGATGGCCCTTCACCAGTTTTCCTTCTTTTGGCCAGTGAAGAAATAGGTTGAGTGTCTTCAACGTCAAAGTTTAATCTTGATTCAACATTCTCTTTAAATTTTATGAGATTCTGGAGAATGTGAATCCAACACTTTTCCAACTTACTCTTCACTAATCTTGCCTCCAGAATGTTCAGCATCTCCACGTGCTCTGCATGACCATACCTATGTATATCTGGATTCTCAGTATAGCACATTGGTCCATTGAAGTATTTAACCCCAACATTGAAGAAATTTGTCCCTGGCTTAATTGTTACTTTGACATCAGTGATTTTGCCAAGGTTATATATCCGCTGCATCAGTGCACTTAAGTAGGCCCTTGCTTCAGATTCATTTGCCAGTTTGATCTGGCCAGTGCTCAGCTTTTGTACTGTAGCTTTGACATCTTTAGTTGATGGTTCAGTTGGTTGCACCCAAGTCCTCAGGTTTGCATCTCTTGGAAATGGTTTTGTTCTTCCTTTAGACATGGGTGGGTTAAATACTTTGTGCAAAATTTTGTTAACTTGGGCAATTCTTTTTTCAATACCTGCTGCCCTTATTTCTCTAGCCTTCTCCACTGATACATTTATATTTCTGGCATCAAACTCAACTTCATCATCTGGATAGTCCTTCTCAAGTTCGATACCAAGTCTTTCCATTAAGGCACCAACTATCCTTTGATCCTTTTTCACTTTTGCATACTGCTCCCGTGTGAGGCCCAACAAACCGGCATCACTGGCATCTAAGGCACCAAAATGTTGGATTTGAGCCCTAGCAACCCTTTGATCTTCTTTCCTTTGTTTCTTTCTTTCTTTAATGGCGTTGCCAATTACTGCCAGACTTCTACTTTCTTGCTCAGTCACTGGAGGAAGTTGATCAATGTTTCCAGTTTCTAGCAAACCAGCTTTAGTACTGGCTGCTTTAGCTTGTGTATCAGTGGCCAGCACAAGGGCAGTTTCATCAGCTTTACCTTTGCCCTTGTCAAGATTCTCCCTATCACCAACATCTTCAAACTGTTCAATTACTTGCTGACCAACATCAGTACTGGCAGCCACAACAACTTGCCTTTCACTTGATCTTGGTGCAAGGATAGCACTAGATCTGTCCCCCTTGGCAGAGTCAAAACCAACACGAATTGCGACTCTGATAACCACGACTGCATATCCTTGCACTCTCTGAAAATAGTACATATCATTCTGATTGTTCTCCAGAGGTGATTGGTCTCTCTCGACTGGGCCAATACATTACCAGCAACTTGATCTTGGCCAATCTTCAAGTCTTTCATCAGTTTAGCATCATCTGGAGAGAGACCAGCAGTCACAAATCTTTCATCAGCTTTAGCTTGTGTATCAGTGGCCAGCACAAGGGCAGTTTCATCAGCTTTACCTTTGCCCTTGTCAAGATTCTCCCTATCACCAACATCTTCAAACTGTTCAATTACTTGCTGACCAACATCAGTACTGGCAGCCACAACAACTTGCCTTTCACTTGATCTTGGTGCAAGGATAGCACTAGATCTGTCCCCCTTGGCAGAGTCAAAACCAACACGAATTGCGACTCTGATAACCACGACTGCATATCCTTGCACTCTCTGAAAACAGTACATATCATTCTGATTGTTCTCCAGAGGTGATTGGTCTCTCTCGACTGGGCCAATACATTACCAGCAACTTGATCTTGGCCAATCTTCAAGTCTTTCATCAGTTTAGCATCATCTGGAGAGAGACCAGCAATCACAAATCCCTTTTCCTTCAGATTCCTTCTCTTTTTGTCTTCCAACCTCAGTTGCCAGATTTGATATGGTAGTGGAATGCTCAGTAACCTTGGTTGCCAAAGTATCTAGACTGGTTCTCAACTTGTTGATCTCAGATGTAATTAGGGCCAGATCAACCGGAGGAGAAGCAATCTTGGTGATCTCAGACATCACCCTTTCAATTAGTTGTTCTTCTCTGGCAGCCAAAGTGTCTTCAATCTTTTGGCCAACTGAAGTTGCCAATTGTTGCCCAAGCTCTGTCACATTGAGATCAGGTCGGTCAAAAATCTCCTTAACCTGTCTCTCTATCTCCTTTATCATTTCAGATGATCTGATAGTTGTGCCAAGTAAACTGGAGATTGATGTGGTGACTTTTGTTTGAGTTAGGTCAAAGGCTTCCTTTAGAGAAGTGGCCAGATTGTTACAGCCAGTGACCAACTCATTGAGCTTTTGGAATACCAAGTCCTCATTCGCAGCAAATTTGTTAATCCCCAGATCCACAACCTTTTGATTTGTGATACTATCTTTGTTGTATCTGGAGATGGACTTAGCATTCTTCTCAATTGTCTTATGAACATCCTCCACCCTTTTGATAAGGTTTTGGATGTCGGTAGTAAAGGAGACAAATTGAGTTTCCAGTGACTGAGGAGGAAGTGTCACTGGACCGGCAACAGGTTCTACTAGAGCAACAAGAGGAGGCACATTAAGGGAAACCTCACCAGTTGACAGTCCAGTAGAAGAAGGAAGATAAAGCATATTGTGGGAAAGAAGAAGGACGAATAGAGAGATCAATGGGTTGAATATACTGAGTATTCTCAGGTATATTCAACGGCGGCGGTGGTGGCATACTTCTATCTCTAAAAAGAGATATCATGCCAGATGATGGTGGTGGTGCCATATGTCTATTTCTAGACACAAAGTCAGATGGTGGTGGTGGCATTTCAGTGAGCACATTTTTTGTGGAGGTGAAACTGAAATTGAAGGTTGTGGGGGCGAGATATGAGATGAAGGGTCTTGATCTTGTACAGAAGAATCAAGTATCTTAGTATCTAAAGCAGTTTCTTCAGAGTCCGAAGACTCTATCTGAAAATCATCGTCATCAACATCCATGCCCAGATCCATGAATGTTTCAGATGGCTGAACTTGAGGTTCAGTCTCCTGAAGAACTGGTTCAGTTTCCTAAACAGTTGTTTCAGTTAAGGGCTCAGTCGTGGTGACATCATCGCCAGGAATAGAGGTCACTGGAGTTGCCTCAGTTATCACTGCTCTATCCTCAGTAATAACTTCATCGGCCGAAGAGATTGGAACCTCAGTCGCCAGTTGTGACTGGTCAGCGACTTCATCAGTTCGTGTAAGAGATGTCAGAAGTTTGGCCTTCAAGGTTTTGTGCAGACACGGACTCTATTTTGGGTTGGGTTAGCCCAGTATCTCTTCACCACTCTCTCCTACAACAGTATCGGAAGTGGTTGCTTGCAGTTGTTCCCTTTAACTATCTTCAACATCCTGTTGGGGGGATACTAAAGGGTTGGCTTGGGTACTAGTGTCAGTGGCTCGTACTGACCTTTGCCTAGGACGACGGGTTCTTGGAGCCGTTTGGACAACTGGAAGACCTGTTGGGAGGTCTCCAGTGACTTGTGTAGGAACTGACACACTGGAACTGGCGGGGTTAGACTGTTGTTCAGGCCCAACAACTGTCTCATTGCCAGTAGACGAACCGGTGGGTCCCTCATTGTTTTGAGGCCCGCCCTGTCTCTGATACCAAATTTGATGCGTAAATCACGCGACAAACGACAGCGGAAGACTATTTTTGGTATTTTCTGGATTTTATATGAAATAAACAACAAACAAGATAATAAAATTAAAATGATAGATAAAGAATCCACCACCAAGACTCGTAAAGGCCAAGCCACCGGAATCAAGGATAAAGGAAACACTCCGCTCCACCACTATAATCGATAAAGGTCTAGCCACCACGATTACAGATAAAGGAAACCGAAGATTTAGACCTCACCACAATATTTGATAAAGGACGAACCACCACAAATATTGATAAAGGGGTCACTCCTAACCACCAAGATCAAAAGATCTATAAAGGTAAAAGAAGATTTTTGTAAGAAATAGAGGCTGCTCTATTAATTTCATTCAACATCAACTGTCCTTACAATGAGAAATACTACCTCTATTTATAGCCACATGCTATTTTCTAGGAATTAATGACATAATAAAATAATACATAAAAGCTGTAAAATATGCTAAGCCACTAATTTATTTTGACCAATAGAAAATGGACAGCGTGGGGTTTCTAGGAACATTCCTCTGCAAGTGGTCCCACAATACCGTTAGAAATGTCATCGTCACACGCGCCTTCCTTTACAACTGTCATTCTTCTTTATTGGGCCCACAAACGACTTCAGTGGAAACTTTATTATCTGGAAACTGGAGACAAAATCTGGACTTCCACTGGAGACAGATCTTGGAGCATTCATCTGGAGCTGGTCACTGGAGTGCTTCAGTGGATATCTTCACTGGTGGATTACCACTGTTGGTCACTGGAGAATCTTGCCACTGGAGAAGTGTTACTACTGGTGACTGGACTGGTTCAGAAAAGACTTGTCTGAAATGGGCCACTGCTGGCAGAATCAACATGGCTTGTTCAGATGGCATGATCAGCTCAGTTTCCTTCAGCTCAGTTGACTTCTTCAGTTCACTGGGTTCCTCCAGTTCAGTGAATCTGGACATTTCCGCATCATTCTCCTCCTCTGAAAAGGGACTTGTCCTCAAGTCCTCGAGGTACTCATCCTCCAGATAAGGCATCAGATCTCCCACATTAAAAGTACTTGAAACTGCCATGTCTCCAGGTAACTCAACTTGTAAGCATTATCGCCATATCTCTCCAGAATCTTGAACGGACCTTTAGTTCTGGGCATCAGTTTACTCTTTCTCTTTGCTGGAAACCTTTCTTTTCTCAGATGCACCCACACAAGATCACCTGGTGCAAAACTGGGCTGCTTTCTATTCTTGTTTTCCTTGGCCTTGTAACTGGCATTTGCTTTCTCTATTCTGGCCTTCACTTGTTCATGAATTTTCTTGATTTCTTTCGCTCTGGTTTCGCTTCAATACTTTTTTTGGTAAAGGGGAATTTAAACCCCGGTAAGCTTTTATAAATCACCCAAAAGAAGATTATTACAAGTAGCTTGGCAAAGTACCAAACTAATTCATACATATGACATGCCATATGTATGTGAAACAATAACGTCACAAACGACCTAGCTGAACAATACATAAAAAAGGCTAATAACATCAAAGCATTAATAATACACCTCTAATATGTAAGTAACCAATATCAAACATCAACCTCTATCATTCTACCAAATCGAAACCAAATCTCAAACATGCACATCACAGTGAAGAGCTCAAAATGGCTAACCAAATGGAGACTCCTACCCTTAGATAAATCCAAAGGCCTGTCAGAGGGACACATTTAGAAGACTTGTTGACTTCTTAATGGCAAAACAATAAAAGTGATGTTTAATAAATGTTTACGTGATATCCAACTTCCATTCTTCTAGGATGCTTCTTCCTTGAATCTTTTTCTTGAACTTCATAGTGGCTAACTTCATCCGGACAGTAGACACAATAACATCACGCAGTTGAGCAACCGATCTTTCTTTAGGAGAAAACAATCTGGAGTTTCTCTCTTGCCATAAGTAATAAGCCGAAGCAGCAATCAGAAGCTTAGCAATAACCGTCTTGGCTAAATTAGGCTTTGATGTCAACAATAGCATTGAAGTGATATCAGTCCATCGGTTTCAGCTTCAATACTTGCCTTTGGTTCAATCGAAAATGGAATTAAATCAATGGGAGTCAGTGGATTGACACCATAACAAACTTCAAATGGGGATTTACTGGTAGAATAGTTAGGAGCTTTGTTGAAAGCAAACTCAGCATGAGCAAGCTTCAGATCCCAATCTTTCAGTGTCTTCTTCACCAGTGTTCTTAATAACATACCAATTGTTCTGTTCGTGACTTCAGTCTGTCCATCAGTCTGAGGATGGTGAGACGTACTGAACAACAATCTGGTACCCATTAATCTCCATAGAGTCTTCCAGAAATAACTCAGAAACTTCACATCTCGATCTGACACAATTGTCTTGGGGATCCCATGTAATCTGACAATCTCCTTAAAGAACAAATTTGCTACTGCTGAAGCATCATTGGTTGTGTTACAAGCAATAAAATGTGCCATTTTCGAAAATCGATCAACCACCACCATTATTGAATCTTTTCCCCTCTGAGTTCTGGGCAGTGCAACAATGAAATCCATACTGAGGTCTTCCCATGGCTGGTTTGGAACTGGAAGAGGAGTATACAACCCTTTGTGAAAAGTTGTCTTCGCCTGGTGACAAGTTGGACAGCGACTGATGATACTTTGGACATCCTTCAGTAGACTTGGCCAGTAGAAGTGTTTAGTGAGGATCTCTCCAGTTTTGTTAATGCCAAAATGGCCAGCTAAACCTCCTCCATGTGCTTCTCTTATCAGTAAATCTCTTATCGACCCCCTGGGAATGCACAACTTTCCATTTTTAAATAAGAAACCATCCTGAACAACAAATGGCCCTTTCTGGTGAGCTTCAGTGAGACGATCAGAAAAATCTGGATCAGCAGCATACAATTCTTTGATAAAAGAAAATCCAAGAACCCTTGCTTCCAGAATAGATAACAGTGAATATCGTCTGGAAAGTGCATCAGCAACAACATTAGCTACTCCAGCTTTGTGTTTAGAAACAAAAGAATAAGATTGCAAAAATTCCACTCATTTTGCATGTCTGGCATTAAGCTTGTGTTGACCATTAATGAACTTCAGTGCTTCATGGTCATAAAATAAGACAAACTGCTTCGGCTTCAGATAATGTGACCAGTGAGTGATAGCACGAATAATTCCATAAAATTCCTTGTCATAAGTGCTATACTTCAGTTTAGAACCATTGAGCTTTTCACTGAAATATGCAACTGGACGCCCTGCTTGTACCAGAACTGCACCAATACCAACTCCACTGGCGTCACACTCTAACTCAAACAACTGATCAAAATCTGGAAAAGATAGAACTGGAGCTGAACTGAGCTTTTCCTTCAGTGACTCAAAAGCCAACTGGGCTGACTTAGGCCAGTCAAACACACCTTTTTTCAGACAATCAGTGATTGGGGCCACAACTGTAGAGAAATTCTTGATAAACCTTCTGTAAAAAAATGCCAGTCCGTGAAAACTTCTTACTTCAGTGATTGAAGTAGGAACTGGCAATGATCTGATGGCTTCTACCTTTGAAGAATCCATAGAAATTCCTTTTTTTGATACAACATACCCCAGAAATATTACACTCTCTACCATAAAATCACATTTCTCCAGTTTACCATATAACTGGTGTCTTCTCAACAGTTCAAATACACTCTTCAGATGATTAACATGTTCAGCTTCAGATTTTGAATATACCAGAATATAATCAAAATAAACAACAACAAACTGACCAATAAGTGGCCTGAGGAATGCATCAGTCTCATGAAAGTACTAGGGGCATTAGATAAACCAAAAGGCATTACTAACCATTCATAAAGGCCTCCTTTAATTTTGAATGCAGTCTTCCACTCATCTCCATCCTTCATTCTGATCTGGTGATAGCCACTTCTGAGATCAATCTTAGAAAACACACTAGAGCCATGTAACTCATCAAGCATATCATCCAATCTGGGAATGGGATATCTATACTTAATAGTTATATTATTTATGGCCCTGCTATCAACACACATTCTCATCGAACCATCTTTCTTTGGGACCAGGAGAGCTGGAACTGAACAAGGACTCATGCTTGCTCTGACATAACCTTTGGCAACCAACTCATCTACTTGATTCTGCAACTCCTTTGCTAGGCGAACATCTGTAAGCAGCTTTGTTTAGAAGAACTGAACCTGGAACCAGGTCAATCTGGTGTTCAATTCCCTCTTACTGGTGGCAAACCTTCAGGTAGGTCTTCTTGGAAAACATCAGTGAATTCCTTCAGTAGAGATTTCAGGAGACAGGGGACTCCAGTGAACTCCTTCTCTTCAGTACGCTCAAGCACCAATAACATCATAACTGGAGAGCCTCCAGTTAACTATTCTTCTACTTTTTTGGGTAAAGGGGAATTTAAACCCCGGTAAGCTTTTATAAATCACCCAAAAGAAGATTATTACAAGAGTTGGCAAAGTACCAAACTAATTCATACATATGACATGCCATATGTATGTGAAACAATAACGTCACAAACGACCTAGCTGAACAATACATAAAAAGGCTAATAACATCAAAAGCATTAATAATACACCTCTAATATGTAAGTAACCAATATCAAACATCAACCTCTATCATTCTACCAAATCGAAACCAAATCTCAAACATGCACATCACAGTGAAGAGCTCAAAATGGCTAACCAAATGGAGACTCCTACCCTTAGATAAATCCAAAGGCCTGTCAGAGGGACACATTTAGAAGACTTGTTGACTTCTTAATGGCAAAACAATAAAAGTGATGTTTAATAAATGTTTACGTGATATCCAACTTCCATTCTTCTAGGATGCTTCTTCCTTGAATCTTTTTCTTGAACTTCATAGTGGCTAACTTCATCCGGACAGTAGACACAATAACTATTCTTGAACTTCATAGTGACTATTCTTCTACTTCAGTTTGAGACATGAATAAAGACTTGCTGGGCGGGTCTTTCTTATTAATTTTCAATATCTCATTGGGTTTTAAAGAAGTCAGAGTGACCTTCTTCCCACTTACAAATAATGAATAAGAATTCATACGACCATTATGAAAAACATTATTATCAAATAACCAAGGTCTACCCAGTAATATATGACAAGCATCCATAGGAACAACATCACAAACAATTTTATCTTGATAAACAGATCCAATGGAAAAAGGAATAGTAACTTGTCGGTTAACTTTTACCTCAGATCCTTCACTGAGCCATTGCAACTTGTAAGGACGAGGGTGCTTTACTGTAGGTAGTGCCAGTTTCTCTACCATGTAAGTTGAAGCAGCATTAGCACAACTCCCACCGTCAATGATCAGATCACACACCTTGCCTTTAAAAGTACATCTGGAGTGAAAAATATTCTCTCGCTGGGCAGTATCAGTTGCAACTTCAGCACGCATCACTCTTCTTACCACTAGCATCTCTCCAACATCTGCACCTACATATGCCTCTTCACTTTCATCTTCGTCATACACTGGTTCACCTTCTTCAGTATCAACATCTGGTAAGCTTTCAATCTCTTTGGCAGTTAGTGCTCGCTGGTTGGGACACTGTGCCTGGAAGTGACCAAAACCATGACACTTAAAACATTTTTTTCTAACTGGTTCTTTCGATCCTCCAGTTTCTTTCTCCTTTCCTCTGAAGGATCTCTGAACAGTTTCACTGGGCCTGGTAACTGGTTGACTGGAACTGGAAGTAACCTTAGTGAAAGGTTTGTACTGGACCTTCTTCTTCAGTTGTTTTTCAATCTGGAGGGCCAGTTTGCATGCACCTTCATAAGTCCAGATGGGCTGCAATTCCATCTTCTCAGCAATGTTAGCATTTAACCCACCAAGGAATCTGGCGATAGTATGCTCTTCAGTTTCTTTAACACCAGTTCTGGTCTTCAGTTGCTCAAACTCCTAATATACTCCACAACTTCTTTAGCACCTTGCTTCAGATTATTCATCAGTAGATATTGATCTTGCTTGTACGACTGAGGAACAAATCTCTTCTGCATAACTTCCTTCAGTTTGGACCTGGTCTTGATTTTACTCTTACCCTTATACTCTCATTCAGACTTCATATTATCATACCAAGATGAAGCATACTTTTTAAGCTTAATAATGGCAACCTTAAAAACTTTTTTTTATCATCATAGCCTTTTATTTCCATAATTCTTTCCATAACCCCATTCAAAGTATTCTTCTGGGTTAGAAGACCCATTGAAATCTGGTGGATCTATCTTAATGTCTCTAGTATCATCACCCTTATGTTCATCAGTAGATACTGATCTTGCTTGCACGACTGGGGAACAAATCTCTTCTGCATAACTTCCTTCAGTTTGGACCTGGTCTTGATTTTACTCT
This sequence comes from Erigeron breviscapus, assembly GCA_034093135.1. Lineage (NCBI taxonomy): Eukaryota > Viridiplantae > Streptophyta > Magnoliopsida > Asterales > Asteraceae > Erigeron > Erigeron breviscapus. The sequence goes on from CM067167.1 coordinate 252,327,879, forward strand.
TACCCTAATACTCTCATTCAGACTTCATATTATCATACCAAGATGAAGCATACTTTTTAAGCTTAATAATGGCAACCTTAAAAACTTTTTTTTATCATCATAGCCTTTTATTTCCATAATTCTATCCATAACCCCATTCAAAGTATTCTTCTAGGTTAGAAGACCCATTGAAATCTGGTGGATCTATCTTAATGTCTCTAGTATCATCACCCTTATTCTCCTTCGTCTTGCTTGTACGACTGAGGGACAAATCTCTTCTGCATAACTTCCTTCAGTTTGGACCTGGTCTTGATTTTACTCTTACCCTAATACTCTCATTCAGACTTCATATTATCATACCAAGATGAAGCATACTTTTTAAGCTTAATAATGGCAACCTTAAAAACTTTTTTTTATCATCATAGCCTTTTATTTCCATAATTCTATCCATAACCCCATTCAAAGTATTCTTCTAGGTTAGAAGACCCATTGAAATCTGGTGGATCTATCTTAAGTTCTCGTTAATATTGAAGTTCCTCATATTAATATTGATCGAAATGATTACTTTCAATGGTGTGATTCTAGTAACCAAGTAAAGCCTTTCTCTTCCTTTACGGTTTGGGATACTATCAGATACAGGCAAAATGAAGTTCAATGGGTTGATATGGTATGGTTCTCTCAGTGTGTCCCGCGTTATTCCTTTCATCTTTGGCTGGTTTTTCGGAACAAACTCAAAACTCAAGATAGATTGAAAGAATGGGAAGCTGGAGGTGGCTACAATCTGAATCTGATGTGTTGTCCATTATGTCAGAGAGGTCGTGATTCTCATGCTCACCTCTTCTTTGAATGTAAATTTTCCTCACAGGTTTGGAATGGAATGAAAGAGTTGGCTGGTATTATTGCTTGGCTTTCACCTATTGCTAAGCATCGCTCGACTAAAAGTGTTATTGGTAGATTGGTGGTGGCAACTTCTTCTTATTTCATTTGGCAGGAAAGGAATGCTCGGCTTTTTGCTAATAGATCGAGATCTGCCTCAGAAATCCTACAAATCATTATTTATAATGTGAGACTTAAGATTGCTACGCTTAAGTTCAAACATGGCATTCAAGGCAGTGAGTTGCTCGACAAATGGAGAATTCCCTCTTTTCTCTTATTACTAAATTTGAATGAAAAGTCAAAAGTTCCAGCAAGTTACCACTGCGCCGCAGTGAGCCAGAACTATGCTCACTGCGCCGCAGTGGGCTAAATGAACAAAAGGGCCGAGAATGGCCACTGCGCCGCAGTGGGCCATTGCCAAGCTCACTGCGCCGCAGTGAGCTAAAATGCACAAACCAGCCCTAGCCACTGCGCCGCAGTGGGACTAGCCCATGCCACTGCGCCGCAGTGGCCTCATTCTGCAGCCAGCACCAGCAGGTGCAAATATGCAGGCAAGCCCAAATCGTTTTTCGACTAAGTTCCTTTCATTAAAAGTTTCAACAAGTGCAATAGACCTGGAAACATACCATTTCGCCAACCATTTCGCCATTTCAATCATTTTGATATCAAAACCAAATTCTAAGCCAAAATATCCATTTATCATCAAAACCCTAATTTCATATCTAATTTAAAGGCTTCCCATTTCCATAATCAAAACTGAAAACAAACCCTTAATTGAATTTAAACCAAATCAAAGTTTGAGAAAGTTACTTTACCAAATGGTGTTCTTGAGAAATAAGAAGAAATATGAAGATGATGATTTTGATCCTTGCCAAAACCCTAATTATTATTGGAAAATGATTAATTTGCTTTGATTCCCCTTTGATTTCTCCTTGCCAGAAATGATTTAGAGCATAAAAAGAATTTTGTGTGTGTGTGGTGTGTGTGTATTGTGTCGACAGGCAAAGAAAGAAAAAGGAGGGAAGTGTTTTGTTGTTTGTTTGTTGCTTAATTCTCAGCCACAAACAAAGGGGCCGGCCTATGTGGCTCCTTTTCGGTCATTTAAATACCCCAAATTTGGAAAAATGCTTACGATTTAATACCGTTTGACCAAAAGTTTAAAATGTAAAATAAAGGTATTTTCCTCGTCTCATTTTTAGTCAAGACAAGCCAATAAAGTTTCGTCAAAATGAACTTTATAATATTAAGTCTAGACAGTCTAATTATTTTGTTCAAGACATAACCTTTAAATATTAATTTAAAGTTATTTTAAAGACTCGGCATTCGTCTAGATAGCTAATAGTCTACGTCATCAAGATACGTCTAATTTGACTAAGTCAAAAGTCCAAAAGTCTTATAAGTTTCACGTCAAATGACTGTCTAATTGAGATTAGGACTAACCCGATGTTAATTAATTACGAGTTGTCACAAGAATTATTCTGGGTAGACCATGGTTATTTGATAATTATGTCTTTCATAATGGTCGTATGAATTCTTATTCGTTAATAGAAGGACCAGCCCAGCAAGTCTTTGTTTATGTCCCATACTGAAGTGGAAGAAGAGTTAACTGGAGGCTCTCCATTTATGATGTTACTAGTGCTTGAGCGTACTGAAGAGAAGGAGTTCACTGGAGTCCCAGTCTCCTGAAGTCTCTACTGAAGGAATTCACTGATGTTTTCCCAGAAGACCTACCTGAAGGTTTCCACCAGTAAGAGGAATTGAACACCAGATTGACCTGGTTCCAGGGTCAGTTCTCCCAAACAAAGCTGCTTATAGATGTTCACCTACTGAAGCAAAAGAGTTACAAAGGCAGGTAGATGAGTTGGTGGCCAAAGGTTATGTCAGAGCAAGCATGAGTCCTTGTTCAGTTCCAGCTCTCCTGGTCCCAAAGAAAGATGGTTCGATGAGAATGTGTGTTGATAGCAGAGCCATAAATAATATAACTATTAAGTATAGATATCCCATTCCCAGATTAGATGATATGCTTGATGAGTTACATGGCTCCAGTGTGTTTTCTAAAATTGATCTCAGAAGTGGTTATCACCAGATCAGAATGAAGGATGGAGATGAGTGGAAGACTGCATTCAAAATTAAAGGAGGCCTTTATGAATGGTTAGTAATGCCTTTTGGTTTATCTAATGCTCCTAGTACTTTCATGAGACTGATGAATGAAGTTCTCAGGCCCCTTATTGGTCAGTTTGTTGTTGTTTACTTTGATGATATTCTTGTATATTTAAAACTGAAGCTGAACATGTTAATCATTTAAGAAGTGTGTTTGAATTACTGAGAAAACACCAGCTATATGGTAAACTGGAGAAATGTGATTTCATGGTTGAAAGTGTAATATTTCTGGGTATGTTGTTTCAAAAGAAGGTATTTCCATGGATCCTTCAAAGGTAGAAGCCATCAAATCATGGCCAGTTCCAACTACAATCACTGAAGTCAGAAGTTTTCATGGACTGGCATCTATTTATAGAAGATTTATCAAACATTTCTCTACAGTTGTGGCTCCAATCACTGATTGTCTGAAGAAAGGTGTGTTTGACTGGCCTAATTCAGCCCAGTTGGCTTTCGAGTCACTGAAGGAAAAGCTCAGTTCAGCTCCAGTACTATCTTTACCAGATTTTGATATGTTATTTGAGTTAGAGTGTGACGCCAGTGGAGTAGGTATTGGTGCAGTTTTAGTACAAGCAGGGCGTCCAGTGGCTTATTTCAGTGAAAAACTTAATGGGTCAAAACTTAAGTATAACACTTATGACAAAGAATTTTATGCAATTATTCGTGCTATCACTCACTGGTCACATTATCTGAAGCCAAAACAGTTTGTCTTATTTTCTGATCATGAAGCACTGACGTTTATTAATGGTCAGCATAAGCTTGATGCCAGACACGCAAAATAGGTGGAATTTTTGCAGTCTTATTCTTTTGTTTCTAAGCACAAAGCTGGAGTGGCTAATGTTGTTGCTGATGCACTTTCCAGGATATTCGTTGTTATCAATTCTGGAAGCAAGAGTCCTTGGATTTTCTTTCATTAAAGAGTTGTATGCTGCTGATCCAGACTTCGCTGATCGCCTCACTGAAGCTAATCAGAAAGGACCATTTGTTGTTCAAGATGGTTTCTTATTCAAGAATGGAAAGTTGTGTATTCCAAAGGGTTCTATTAGAGATTTACTGATAAGGAAAGCACATGGAGGAGGTCTGGCTGGCCATTTTGGTATTAACAAAACTGGAGAGATCCTCACTGAACACTTCTACTGGCCAAGTTTACTGAAGGATGTCCAGAATATCATCAATCGCTGTCCAACTTGTCACCAGGCGAAGGCTACTTTTCACAAAGGAATGTATACTCCTCTTCCAGCTCCAAGCCATCCATGGGAAGATCTCAGTATGGATTTCATCGTTGCACTGCCCAGAACTCAGAGGGGAAAAGACTCAATAATGGTGGTTGTTGATCGATTTTCAAAAATGGCACATTTTGTTCCCTGCAACACCACAAATGATGCTTCAGCAGTTGCAAATCTATTTTTCAAAGAAATTGTTCGTTTGCATGGGATTCCAAAAACAATTGTTTCAGATAGAGATGTGAAGTTTCTGAGTTATTTCTGGAAAACCTTATGGAGACTGATGGGTACCAGATTAATGTTCAGTACGTCTCACCATCATCAGACTGATGGACAGACTGAAGTCACAAATAGAACAATTGGTATGTTATTAAGAACACTGGTGAAGAAGACACTAAAGGATTGGGATCTGAAGCTTGCTCATGCTGAGTTTGCTTTCAACAGAGCTCCAAATTATTCAACCAGTAAATCCCCGTTTGAAATTTGTTATGGTGTAAATCCACTGACTCCCATTGATTAAATTCAATTTTCGATTGAAGCAATGGCAAGTATTGAAGCTGAGGCCAGAGCAAAAGAAATCAAGAAAATTCATGAACAAGTGAAGGCCAGAATAGAGAAAGCAAATGCCAGTTACAAGGCAAGAGCAAACAAGCATCGAAAGCAGTCCAGTTTTGCTCCAGGTGATCTAGTTTGGGTATACCTCAGAAAAGAAAGATTTCCAGCAAGAAGGAAGAACAAGTTGATGCCCAGAGCTGAAGACCATTCAAGATTCTGGAGAGGTATGGTGATAATGCTTATAAAGTTGAGCTACCTGGAGATATGTCAGTTTCAAGTACTTTTAATGTCGGAGATCTGATGCCTTATCTGGAAGATGAATACCTCGAGGACTTGAGGACAAGTCCTTTCTTAGAGGAGGAGATTGATGTGGAAATGTCCAGGTTCACTGAACTGAATGATACCAGTGAACTAGAGAAGTCAACTGAAATGAAGGGTAGAACTGAACGAATAATGCCATCTGAGCAGGCCATGCTAATTCTGCCAGCAATAGCCCATTTCAGACAAGTGTTCACTGAACCAGTCCAGTCACCAGTGATAACACTTCTCCAGTGGAAAGAGTCTCCAGTGACAACCAGTAGTGATCCACCAGTGAAGTTCTCCACTGAAGCACTCCAGTGACCAGCTCCAGTCTAGTCTCCAGATGGATGCTCCAGATAAGTCTCCAGTGAAAGTTCCAGATTTAAGTTACCAGTTTCAGAATAATGAAGTTTGTCCAGTCGTGTGTTTGAGGGAATGACAGCTGTCAAATAAGATAAGGGAGGAGCGTGTAACAACGTTAATCCTAACGGTTTGTGGGTCCTTGTGCAGAAGGAATCTTTCTAGAAGCTTTGTCTGTCCATTCCTTATTGGTTGATAAATTAGTGGCTGTCCTTAGCACATGACAGCTTTTTGATTATTTTATTGTATTTCGTTAATTCCTAGGTAATAGCATGTGGCTATAAATAGGGGCTCTTTTTCATTGTAAAAGTTAAGTAATGTTGAATTGAATGAAATTAATAGAGCATCCTCTATTTCTTAAAATCTTCTTTTACCTTTAGAGATCTTTGATCTTGGTGGTTAGGAGTGACCCCTTTATCAATATTTGTGGTGGTTCGTCCTTTATCAAATATTGTGGTGAGGTCTAAATCTTCAGTTTCCTTTATCTGTAATCGTGGTGGCTAGACCTTTATCGATTATAGTGGTGGGGCAGAGTGTTTCCTTTATCCTTGATTCCGGTGGCTTGGCCTTTACGAATCTTGGTGGTGGATTCTTTTATCTATCCTTTTATTTTATTGTCTTGTTTTGTTGTTTGTTTCATAAAATCCGAAAAATACCAAAAATAGTCTTCCGCTGTCGTTTGTCGCGTGATTTACGCATCAGGTAGGTTGGAGTGTTTCCTTTATCCTTGATTCCGGTGGCTTGTCCTTTACGAATCTTGGTGGTGGATTCTTTATCTATCCTTTTATTTTATTGTCTTGTTTTGTTGTTTTGTTTCATAAAACTCATAAAATACCAAAAATAGTTTTCCGCTGTCGTTTGTCGCGTGATTTACGCATCAAATTTGGTATCAGAGACAGGTTTCCAAAAGGTTTAATCTTTTAGTCCTTGGGTTTTTGTTATTTTGTTATTGGGTCCGATTCAAAAGGGTTAACTTAATCTTTTGGAGTTTGTTTGTCCTTTGGTTAGATATGTTATTGTAAGTATTGTTTTGTTGAATATTAATGGCTTTTAGAAGAAATATGACATTAGAAGAAGCTCATAATGCTAGAAGGGATAGGCAGATTGAAGATCTACAAGAAACTCTTGGTAGAGTTGTTAATCTGTTAGAAGATGGTGGTTTAAGGTTTAATAGAGAACATGTTGCTGTAGGTGAAAGAGATTATGAATCTCAAGGTCCTAGTGAACGATCTGATAGTACACCCAGATCTTCTAGTGATTCTGATGAGTCTAATCAGTCTACAAGAAGAAGAAGGAGACATAAGGTTGATGATACTAAAGACATTAAGATAGACTCACCAGATTTTGTTGGTTCTTCAAATCCTGAAGAATTCTTTGAATGGGTTCAGGTTATGGATAGAATAATGGAGATAAAGGGCTATTATGATAAGAAAAGTTTTAAAGTTGCCATTATTAGGTTGAAAAAGTACGCTTCATCCTGGTATGACAATATGAAGGCTGAAAGAGAGTGATGCGGAAATGTCCAAGTGCACTGAACTGGAGGAACCAGTGAACTGGAGAAGTCAACTGAGCTAAAGGAAACTGAGCTGATCATGCCATCTGAACAAGCCATGTTGATTCTGCCAGCAGTGGCCCATTTCAGACAAGTCTTTTCTGAACCAGTCCAGCCGCCAGTAGTAACACTCCTCCAGTGGCAAGTCTCTCCAGTGACCAAATACTGGTGATCCACCAGTGAAGCTCTCAACTGAAGCGCTCCAGATAAATACTCCAGTAACCACTACTGAAGGCCACCAGTGAAGCGCTCCAGATTATGTCTCCAGTAGAAGTCCAGATATTTGTCTCAAGTTGCCAGATAATAAAGTCCCCACTGAAGTCCTATGTCTGTGGGTCCAATAAAGAAGGAATGACAGCTGCCAAGGAAGGAGCGTGTGACTAACGGTATTATGGGACCACGTGCAGGGGAATATTTCTAGAAGCTTTACTTGTCCAATTTCTATTGGTCAATTAATTAGTGGTGGTCCGTAGCACATGACAGCTTTTTGATTATTTTATTGTATTTCGTTATTTCCTAGGTAGGGCATGTGGCTATAAATAGAGGCTTATTTTCCTTGTAAAAAAACAGTTTTTGATGTTGAATGAAATTAATAGAGCAGCCTCTATTTCTTACAAAAATCTTCTTTTACCTTTAGAGATCTTTGATCTTGGTGGTTAGGAGTGACCCCTTTATCAATAATTGTGGTGGTTCGTCCTTTATCAAATATTGTGGTGAGGTCTTTAAATCTTCGGTTTCCTTTATCTGTAATCGTGGTGGCTAGACCTTTATCGATTATAGTGGTGGAGCGGAGTGTTTCCTTTATCCTTGATTCCGGTGGCTTGGCCTTTACGAGTCTTGGTGGTGGATTCTTTTATCTATCATTTTTACTTTATTGTCTTGTTTTGTTGTTTATTTCATATAAAATCCAGAAAATACCAAAAATAGTCTTCCGCTGTCGTTTGTCGCGTGATTTACGCATCAAATTTGGTATCAGAGCCAGGTTTTCAAAAAGGTTTCTTAATATTTTTATACGTGGGTTTTTGTTGTTTGGTTGTTTAGATCTGTTGAAGTTTTGTTTAGATCTGTTGATTGATTGTTTAGATCTATTGGTTATTTGCTTGGATCTATTGATTGTGAGCTATTTGTTGGTTATAAATGGCATATAGACGAGATATGACTTTAGAAGAAGCTCATAATGTTAGAAGAGATAGGCAAATAGAAGATCTACAAAAGGCTCTTGGTAAAATAGTCCATATGTTAGAAGATGGTGGTTTACGATTTAATCGAGAAAATATTGTTACTGGTGAAAGAGATTCTGAATCTCAAGGTCCTAGTGTAAGATCTGATAGTACACCTAGAAACTCTAGTGATTCTGATGAACCACATCCTAGAGAAAGGCGTAGGAGGCATAAGGGTGATGATACTAGGGATATTAAGATAGATCCACCAGATTTTAATGGGTCTTCCAACCTAGAAGAGTATTTTGAATGGGTCCAGGTGATGGACAGAATAGTGGAAATAAAAGGTTATGATGATAAAAAGAGTTTCAAGGTTACCATTATTAAACTTAAGAAATATGCTTCATCATGGTATGATAACTTGAAATCTGAAAGGGAGTACAAGGGTAAAAGTAAAATCAAGACCTGGTCCAAACTAAAAGAGGTCATGCAGAAGAGGTTTGTTCCCCAGTCGTACAAGCAAGATCAGTATCTACTGATGAACAATCTGAAGCAAGGAGCCAAGGAAGTTGTGGAGTATATTAGAGAGTTTGAGCATCTGAAGACCAGAACTGGTGTGAATGAAACTGAAGAGCATACTATCGCCTGATTCCTTGGTGGGTTGAATGCTACCATTACTGATAAGATTGAGTTGCAGCCTATCTGGACATATGAAGGTGCATGCAAGACGGCTATCCAGATTGAAAGACAACTGAAGAAGAAGGTTCCGTACATGTCATTCAGTAAGGTTTCTGCCAGTGCAAGTCAACCAGTTACCAGTCAACCAGTTCCCAGATTTATTAAAACTGTGCAGAAATCTTCAGAGGCAAAGAAAAGGAAACTGGAGGATCAAAAGAACCAGTTGGAAGGAAATGTTTTAAGTGTCATGGCTTTGGTCACTTCCAGGTCCAGTGTCCTAATCAAAGAGCCTTGACTGCCAGAGAGATTGAATGTTTGCCAGTGTATGACACTGAAGAAGGTGAACCAGTGTATGATGAAGATGAAGAAGAAGATGAGTCTTATATTGGTGCAGATGTGGGAGAAATGTTGGTTGTCAGAAGAGTAATGCATGCTGATGAAGTTACCACTGATACTGCCCAGAGAGAACATTTTTCACTCCAGATGCACAGTCAAAGGAAAAGTTTGTGATCTGATCATTGACGGTGGGAGTTGTGCTAATGCTGCTTCAACTTACATGGTAGAGAAAGTGGCACTACCTACAGTTAAGCACCCTCGTCCATACAAGTTGCAATGGCTCAGTGAAGGATCTGAGGTAAAAGTTAACAGACAAGTTACTATTCCTTTTTCCATTGGATCTATTTATCAAGATAAAATTGTGTGTGATGTTGTTCCTATGGATGCTTGTCATATATTACTGGGAAGACCTTGGTTATTTGATAATAATGTTTTTCATAATGGTCGTATGAATTCATATTCAGTATTTGTAAGTGGGAAGAAGGTCACTCTGACTTCTTTAAAGCCCAATGAAATACTAAAAATTAATAAGAAAGACCAGCCCAGCAAGTCTTTGTTTTTGTCTCAAACTGAAGTAGAAGAAGAGTTAACTGGAGGCTTTCCAGTCATGATGTTACTGGTGCTTGAGCGTACTGAAGAGAAGGAGTTCACTGGAGTCCCCAGTCTCCTGAAGTCTTTACTGAAGGAATTCACTGATGTTTTCCCAGAAGACCTACCTGAAGGTTTGCCGCCAGTAAGAGGAATTGAACACTAGATTGACCTGGTTCCAGGTTCAGTTCTTCCAAACAAAGCTGCTTATAGATGTTCACCTACTGAGGCTAAGGAGTTGCAAAGGCAGGTAGATGAGTTGGTTGCCAGAGGTTATGTTAGAGCAAGTATGAGTCCTTGTTCAGTTCCAGCTCTCCTGGTCCCAAAGAAAGATGGTTCAATGAGAATGTGTGTTGATAGCAGGGCCATAAATAACATAACTATTAAGTATAGATATCCCATTCCCAGATTGGATGATATGCTTGATGAGTTACATGGCTCCAAAGTATTTTCAAAAATCGATCTCAGAAGTGGCTATCACCAGATAAGGATGAAAGATGGAGATGAGTGGAAAACTGCTTTCAAAATCAAGGGAGGTTTGTATGAATGGTTAGTTATGCCTTTTGGCTTATCTAATGCTCCCAGTACTTTCATGAGACTGATGAATGAAGTTCTTAGGCCACTCATTGGTCAGTTTGTTGTTGTTTACTTTGATGATATTCTGGTGTATTCAAAATCTGAAGCTGAACATGTTAGCCATCTGAAGAAGGTATTTGAACTGTTGAGAAGACACCGGTTGTATGGCAAACTGGAGAAATGTGATTTTATGGTGGAAAGTGTGATATTTTTGGGATATGTTGTGTCTAAGAATTGAATTTCTATGGATCCCTCTAAGGTTGATGCCATCAGATCATGGCCAGTTCCAACTACAATCACTGAAGTAAGAAGTTTTCATGGACTGGCGTCATTTTATAGAAGATTTATCAAAAATTTCTCTACAGTTGTGGCTCCAATTACTGACTGTCTGAAGAAAGGCGTGTTCAACTGGCCGAGTTCAGCCCAACTGGCGTTTGAGGCACTGAAGGAGAAGCTCAGTTCAGCTCCAGTCTTATCCTTACCAGATTTTGATATGTGATTTGAGCTAGAATGTGATGCTAGTGGGGTAGGTATTGGTGCAGTTTTAGTGCAAGCAGGGAGACCAGTTGCATACTTCAGTGAGAAGCTGAATGGATCTAAACTGAAGTACAACACTTATGATAAAGAATTTTATGCAATAATTCGTGCTATCACTCACTGGTCACATTATCTGAAGCCGAAGCAGTTTGTCTTATTCTCTGACCACGAAGCACTGAAGTTTATAAATGGTCAGCACAAGCTTAATGCCAGACATGCCAAATGGGTAGAATTCTTACAGTCTTATTCATTTGTTTCAAAACATAAAGCTGGAGTTTGTAATGTTGTTGCTGATGCATTGTCTCGAAGATACTCATTGTTGTCTATTCTAGAAGCGAGAGTGCTTGGATTTTCATTCATAAAGGAGTTATATGCTGCAGACCCAGATTTTTCTGAAAAATTCACTGAAGCTAATCAGAAGGGACCATTTACTGTACAAGATGGTTTCTTATTTAAGAATGGAAAATTGTGCATTCCCAGAGGTTCGATTAGAGACTTACTAATAAGAGAAGCACATGGAGGAGGTCTAGCTGGTCATTTTGGAATCAACAAGACTGGAGAGATCTTGACTGAACATTTCTACTGGCCAAGTCTACTGAAGGACGTCCAGAATATTATCAGTCGCTGCCCAACTTGTCACCAGGCAAAGACAACTTTTCACAAAGGATTATACACTCCTCTTCCAGTTCCAAACCAACCTTGGGAGGATCTCAGCATGGATTTTATTGTTGCACTGCCCAGAATCCAGAGGGGAAAAGATTCAATTATGGTGGTGGTTGATCGATTTTCAAAAATGGCACATTTTGTTGCTTGTAATACAACAAATGATGCTTCAGCAGTGGCGAATCTGTTTTTTAAAGAAATTGTGAGATTGCATGGGATTCCCAAATCGATTGTTTCAGATAGAGATGTAAAATTTTTAAGTTATTTCTGGAAGACGTTATGGAGACTGATGGGTACCAGATTGTTATTCAGTACGTCTCACCATCCTCAGACTGATGGGCAGACTGAAGTCACCAACAGAACGATTGGTATGCTGTTAAGAACACTGGTGAAGAAGACGCTGAAAGATTGGGACCTGAAGCTTGCTCATGCTGAGTTTGCTTTCAACAGAGCTCCTAACTATCTTACCAGTAAATCGCCGTTTGAAATTTGTTATGGTATCAATCCACTAACTCCCATTGATTTAATTCCATTTTCGATTGAACCAAAAGCAAGCATTGAAGCTGAAACCAGAGCAAAAGAAATAAAGAAAATTCATGGAGAAGTGAAGGCCAGAATAGAGAAGGCAAATGCCAGTTACAAGGCCAAAGCAAACAAGAATAGAAAGCAGCCCAGTTTTGCACCAGGTGATCTTGTGTGGGTGCATCTGAGAAAAGAAAGGTTTCCAGCAAAGAGAAAGAGTAAACTGATGCCCAGAGCTGAAGGTCCGTTCAAGATTCTGGAGAGATATGGTGATAATGCTTACAAGGTTGAATTACCTGGAGATATGGCAGTTTCTAGCACGTTTAATGTGGGAGATCTGATGCCTTATCTGGAGGATGAGTACCTCGAAGACTTGAGGACAAGTCTCTTTTCAGAGGGGAGAATGATGCGGAAATGTCCAGGTGCACTGAACTGGAGGAACCCAGTGAACTGGAGAAGTCAACTGAGCTAAAGGAAACTGAGCTGATCATGCCATCTGAACAAGCCATGTTGATTCTGCCAGCAGTGGCCCATTTCAGACAAGTCTTTTCTGAACCAGTCCAGCCGCCAGTAGTAACACTCCTCCAGTGGCAAGTCTCTCCAGTGACCAAATACTGGTGATCCACCAGTGAAGCTCTCAACTGAAGCGCTCCAGATAAATACTCCAGTAACCACTATTGAAGGCCACCAGTGAAGCGCTCCAGATTATGTCTCCAGTAGAAGTCCAGATATTTGTCTCCAGTTGCCAGATAATAAAGTCCCCACTGAAGTCCTATGTCTGTGGGTCCAATAAAGAAGGAATGACAGCTGTCAAGGAAGGAGCGTGTGACTAACGGTATTGTGGGACCACGTGCAGGGGAATATTTCTAGAAGCTTTACTTGTCCATTTTCTATTGGTCAATTAATTAGTGGTGGTCCGTAGCACATGACAGCTTTTTGATTATTTTATTGTATTTCGTTATTTCCTAGGTAGGGCATGTGGCTATAAATAGAGGCTTAATTTCCTTGTAAAAAAACAGTTTTTGATGTTGAATGAAATTAATAGAGCAGCCTAGATTTCTTACAAAAATCTTCTTTTACCTTTAGAGATCTTTGATCTTGGTGGTTAGGAGTGACCCCTTTATCAATATTTGTGGTGGTTCGTCCTTTATCAAATATTGTGGTGAGGTCTTTAAATCTTCGGTTTCCTTTATCTGTAATCGTGGTGGCTAGACCTTTATCGATTATAGTGGTGGAACGGAGTGTTTCCTTTATCCTTGATTCCGGTGGCTTGGCCTTTACGAGTCTTTGTGGTGGATTCTTTTATCTATCATTTTTACTTTATTGTCTTGTTTTGTTGTTTATTTCATATAAAATCCAGAAAATACCAAAAATAGTCTTCCGCTGTCGTTTGTCGCGTGATTTACGCATCAGAGAGTATAAGGGCAAAAGTAAAATCAAGACGTGGTCTAAGCTGAAAGAAGTTATATAGAAAAGGTTTGTTCCCCAGTCGTACAAGCAAGACCAGTATCTTCTGATGAATAGTCTGAGCATACTATCGCCAGATTCCTTGGTGGGTTGAATGCTACCATTACTGAGAAGATAGAAGTGCAGCCCATCCGGACTTATGAAGATGCTTGCAAACTGGCCCTCCAGATTGAAAAGCAACTGAAGGTCCAGTACAAACCTTTCACTAAGGTTTCTTCCAGTTCCAGTCAACCAGTTCTGAAGCCCAGTGAAACTGGTCAGAAATCCTTCAGAGGAAAGGAGAAAGAAACTAGAGGATCAAAAGAACCAGTTGAAAGAAAATGCTTCAAGTGTCATGGTTTTGGTCACTTCCAGGCACAGTGTCCCAACCAGCGAGCACTCACTGCTAAGGAGATTGAAAGCTTACCAGATGTTGATACTGAAGAAGGTGAACCAGTGTACGATGATGATGAAAGTGAAGAGGCATATGTAGGAGCAGATGTTGGAGAAATGTTAGTAGTAAGAAAAGTGATGCATACTGATGAAGTCGTAACTGACACTGCCCAGCGAGAGAACATTTTTCATTCCAGATGTACTGTTAAAGGCAAGGTGTGCAATCTGATCATTGATGGTGGAAGTTGTGCTAATGCTGCTTCAACTTACATGGTAGAGAAACTGGAACTACCTACAGTAAAGCACCCTCGTCCCTACAAGCTACAATGGCTCAGTGAAGGATCTGAGGTAAAAGTTAATCGACAAGTTACTATTCCTTTTTCCATTGGATCTGTTTATCAAGATAAGATTGTTTATGATGTTGTTCCTATGGATGCTTGTCATATTTTATTGGGTAGACCTTGGCTGTTTGATAATTATGTGTTTCATAATGGTCGTATGAATTCTTATTCATTATTTGTAAGTGGGAAGAAGGTCACTTTGACTTTCTTTGAAACCCAATGAGTTGTTGAAAATTAATAAGAAAGACCAACCCAGCAAGTCTTTATTTATGTCCCAAACTGAAGTTGAAGAAGAACTCACTGGAGGTACTACAGTCATGATGTTACTGGTGCTTGAATGTACCGAAGACAAGGAGTTCACTGGAGTCCCCAGTCTCCTGAAGTCTCTACTGAAGGAATTCACTGATGTTTTTCCTGAAGACCTACCTGAAGGTTTGCCGCCAGTAAGGGGTATTGAACACCAGATTGACCTGGTTCCCGGTTCAGTCCTCCCAAACAAAGCTGCTTATAGATGTTCACCTACTGAAGCAAAGGAGTTGCAAAGGCAGGTAGATGAGTTGGTTGCCAAAGGTTATGTGAGAGCAAGTATGAGTCCTTGTTCAGTCCCAGCTCTCCTGGTTCCAAAGAAAGATGGTTCGATGAGAATGTGTGTTGATAGCAGGGCCATAAATAATATAACTATTAAGTATAGATATCCCATTCCCAGATTGGATGATATGCTTGATGAGTTACATGGCTCGAGTGTGTTTTCTAAGATTGATATAAGAAGTGGCTATCACCAGATTAGAATGAAGGATAGAGATGAGTGGAATACTGCATTCAAAATTAAAGGAGGTCTTTATGAATGGTTAGTGATGCCATTTAGCTTATCTAATGCTCCTGGTACTTTCATGAGGTTGATGAATGAAGTTCTCAGGCTACTTATTGGTCAGTTTGTTGTTGTTTATTTTGATGATATTCTTGTTCATTCGAAAACTGAAGCTGAACATGTTAACCATTTAAGAAATGTGTTTGAATTACTGAGAAGACACCAGTTGTATGGAAGACTGGAGAAATGTGATTTTATGGTGGAGAGTGTGATATTTCTTGGGTATGTGGTATCAAAAGAAGGTATTTCTATGGATCCCGCAAAGGTAGAAGCCATCAGATCATCGCCAGTTCCTACTACCATCACTGAAGTAAGAAGTTTTCATGGACTGGCATCATTCTATAGAAGATTTATCAAGAATTTCTCTACTGTTGTGGCTCCAATCACTGATTGTCTGAAGAAGGGTGTGTTCAACTGGCCAAGTTCAGCACAACTGGCATTTGAAACACTAAAGGAAAGGCTCAGTTCAGCTCCAGTACTATCTTTGC
The DNA here is from genome assembly GCA_034093135.1 of Erigeron breviscapus. Lineage (NCBI taxonomy): Eukaryota > Viridiplantae > Streptophyta > Magnoliopsida > Asterales > Asteraceae > Erigeron > Erigeron breviscapus. The sequence goes on from CM067167.1 coordinate 252,343,477, forward strand.
CAGATTTTGATATGTTGTTTGAGTTAGAATGTGACGCCAGTGGAGTAGGTATTGGTGCAGTTTTAGTACAAGCAGGACGTCCAGTGGCATATTTCAGTGAAAAACTCAATGGTTCCAAACTGAAGTATAGTACTTATGACAAAGAGTTTTATGCAATCATTCGTGCTATCACTCACTGGTCACATTATCTGAAGCCAAAACAGTTTGTCTTATTTTCTGATCATGAAGCACTAAAGTTTATTAAATGGTCAGTAAAAGCTTAATGCCAGACATGCAAAATGGGTGGAATTTTTGCTGTCTTATTCTTTTGTTTCTAAGCACAAAGCTGGAGTGGCTAATGTTGTTGCTGATGCACTTTCGAGACGATATTCGTTGTTATCAATTCTGGAAGCAAGAGTTCTTGGATTTTCTTTCATTAAAGAGTTGTATGCTGCTGATCCAGACTTCGCTGGTCGCCTCACTGAAGCTAATCAGAAAGGACCATTTGTTGTTCAAGATGGTTTCTTATTCAAGAATGGAAAGTTGTGTATTCCAAAGGGTTCTATTAGAGATTTACTGATAAGGGAAGCACATGAGGAGGTCTGGCTGGCCATTTTGGTATTAACAAAACTGGAGAGATACTCACTAAACACTTCTACTGGCCAAGTTTACTGAAAGATGTTCATAATATTATTAGTCACTGTCCAACTTGTCACCAGGCGAAGGCAACTTTTCACAAATCAGCCATGGGAAGATCTTAGCATAGATTTCATTGTTGCACTGCCCAGAACTCAAAGGGGTAAAGATTCAATAATGGTGGTGGTTGATCGCTTTTCAAAAATGGCACATTTTATCCCTTGCAACACCACAAATGATGCTTCAGCAGTAGCAAATTTATTCTTCAAAGAGATTGTTCGTTTGCATGGGATTTGATGTGTAAATCACGCGACAAACGACAGCGGAAGACTATTTTTGGTATTTTCTGGATTTTATATGAAATAAAAAACTAAACGAGACAATAAAGTAAAATGATAGATAAAAGAATCCACCACCAAGACTCGTAAAGGCTAAGCCACCGGAATCAAGGATAAAGGAAACACTCCGCCCCACCACTACAACCGATAAAGGTCTAGCCACCACGATTATAGATAAAGGAAACCGAAGATTTGAAAGACCTCACCACAATATTTGATAAAGAACAAGTCACCACAAATATTGATAAAGGGGTCACTCCTAACCACCAAGATCAAAGATCTATAAAGGTAAAAGAAGATTTTGTAAGAAATAGAGGCTGCTCTATTAATTTTCATTCAACGTCAACTAACTTACAATGAGAGATAAAACCTCTATTTATAGCCACATGCTCTACCTAGGAATTAACGACAAAATAATAAAATAATACATAAAAGCTGTCAAATGCTAGCCACTAATTGAATTTGGCCAATAGGAAATGGACAGCGTGGGCTTCTAGAAACATTCCCCTGTAAGTGGTCCCACAATACCGTTAGAAATGTCATTGTCATACGCGCCTTCCTTTACAGCTGTCATTCTTCTTTATTTGGCCCACAAACATGGGACTTCAGTGGACACTTTATTCTCATGCACACATCCTTATCCAAGACCTTATAGAACTGGTGACGTGGCAGCCTTTTATTGAATAAAGCAACTTCTTGACTGAACAAAACTCTGCTGAAGTATGCTGACTGGAGTTGCTCACTGATGCTATTCGCTGATGACTTTCATTTGATCAGGGAGGGACTTGCCACTGGAGTAAAGTAACAATTGGAGGTTGTTTGTCAGCGAAGGCTTGTCCATAATGGGCTATGGCTGGCAAGATGAGCATGGCTTGTTCTGGAGGCATCTTCAGTCCAATGCTCGCTTCCAGTTGATTGCTGCCAGGTATTTCAGCGAGTGGGATCATATTCGCATCATTCTCCCCCTCTAAAATAGGACTTGTCCTCAAGTCCTCGAGATATTCATCTTCAAGGTAAGGCATCAAATCTCCAACATTAAAAGTGCTTGAAACCGACATGCTTCCTAGTAATTCAACCTTGTAAGCGCTGTCACCGAACTTTTCCAGTATTCTGAATGGTCCTTCAGCTCTTGGCATTAGTTTGTTCTTTCTCTTGGAAGGAAATCTTTCTTTTCTGAGATGCACCCAAACAAGATCGCCAGGTGCAAAACTAGGTTGCTGACGATGCTTATTAGCTCTGGCCTTGTATTCTTCATTTGCTTTCTCAATTTTTGCCTTTACTTGCTTATTAGCTCTGGCCTTGTATTCTTCATTTGCTTTCTCAATTTTCCCATCAATCTCCACAAAGTTTTCCAGAAATAACTCAGAAATTTCGTATCCCTATCAGAAATAATGGTTTTGGGAATTCCATGAAGACGGACAATTTCTTTGAAGAATAAATTTGCTACTGCTGAGGCATCATTAGTGGTGTTACAAGGAATGAAATGGGCCATTTTTTAGAATCTGTCAACCACCACCATGATAGAATCTTTTCCTCTCTGGGTTTTGGGTAAAGCAACAATGAAATCCATGCTCAGATCTTCCCATGGTTGACTTGGAACTGGAAGAGGAGTGTACAAACCTTTGTGAAAAATTGCCTTGGCCTGATGACAAGTTAAGCATCTGCTGATGATATTCTGGACGTCTTTCAGCAGACATGGCCAATAGAAATGTTCGCTGAGGATGTCAGCAGTCTTAGTAATACCAAAATGACTAGCGAGTCCTCCGCCATGAGCTTCTCTTATCAGCAAGTCTCGAATTGAGCCCTTAGGGATACACAACCTTCCATTTTTAAATAAAAACCCATCTTGCACTAAATATGATCCTTTGGAAGGACCATCAGTGAAGTGACCAGCAAAATCTGTATCAGCAGCATACAAATCTTTGATAAAAGAGAACCCAAGAACCCTTGCTTCCAAAATGGAAAGCAATGAATATCTTCTTGAGAGTGCATCAGCAACAACATTCTCTACCCCAGCTTTATGTTTAGACACAAATGAATAAGACTGCAAAAATTCCACCCATTTTGCATGCCTTGAATTTAACTTATGCTGACCATTGATGTATTTCAGAGCTTCATGATCAGAATATAAAACAAACTGCTTGGGCTTCAGATAGTGTGACCAGTGATTGACAGCCCTGATGATAGCATAGAATTCTTTGTCATACGTACTGTACTTCAGCTTCGAACCATTCAACTTTTCACTAAAGTATGCGACTGGTCTCTTTTCTTGAACAAGGACTGCTCCAATACCAACTGATGCGGGAATGTCCAGATTCAATGAACCAAGTTTGACTAAAGCTGAGCTGGAGGAATCTGGAGAAAAGCAGTTGACTAAACTGAAGAAGGAATCTGAGCGAACCATGCAGTCTGAACAAGCAATGTTAATTCTGCCAGCTGTATCACATTTTAACCATCTTTTTACTGAAACAACTCAGTCTCCAGTAGTGACCTTGCTCCAGTGGGAATTATCGCCAGTGGCATCTGACGAGCTCCAGTTGCATCTGAAGGACTCCAGTGAAAATCAATTCTGAAGGGCTCTAGTAGTGAATACTGAAGGCCACCAGTGAAGTGCTCCAGATGAATTCTCCAGTTGTCTATAATAAAGTTTGTTTTTAACTGAAGTTGTTTGTGGGCCCAATAATAAAGAAGAATGACAGCCGTTAAAGAAGGCGCGTGTGACAGAACGTTTCTAACAATATTATGGGACCACTTGCAGGGGAATGTTTCTAGAAGCTTACGTGTCCATATCTTATTGGTCCAAATTACTTAGTGGCTTGCACATGACAGCTTTTATGTATTATTTTATTATTATGTCGTTAATTCCTAGGTAGAGCATGTGGCTATAAATAGATGCTCTATTTCTCATTGTAAGGGAGTTGATGTTGAATGAAAATTAATAGAGCAGCCTCTATTTCTTACAAATCTTCTTTACCTTTATAGATCTTTGATCTTGGTGGTTAGGAGTGACCCCTTTATCAATATTTGTGGTGATTTATTCTTTATCAAATATTGTGGTGAGGTCTTTTAAATCTTTGGTTTCCTTTATCTATAGTCGTGGTGGCTAGACCTTTATCGATTGTAGTGGTGGGGCGGAGTGTTTCCTTTATCCTTGATTCCGGTGGCTTAGCCTTTACGAGTCTTGGTGGTGGATTCTTTATCTATCATTTTACTTTTATTGTCTCGTTTGTTATTTAATTCATATATAATCCAGAAAATATCAAAAATAGTCTTCCGCTGTAGTTTGTCGCGTGATTTACGCATCAATTTGGTATCAGAGACAGGTTTGAAAAAGGTTTCTTAATCTTTTTGTCCGTTGGGGTATTGTTTGTTTAGATCTGTTGAGGTTTTGTTTAAGATCTGTTGATTGATTGTTTAGATCTATTAGTTATTTGCTTAGATCTATTGATTGAGAGTTATTTGTTGGTTATAAATGGCGTTTAGAAGAAATATGACTTTAGACGAAGCTAATAATGCTAGGAGAGATAGACAGATTGAAGATCTACAAGAAGCACTTGGTAGAGTTGTTCATATGTTAGAAGATGGTGGTTTACGATTTAATCGAGAAAATGTTGTTGCCAGTGAAAGAGATTCTGAATCTCAAGGCCCCAGTGAAAGATCTGATAGTAATCCTAGACACTCTAGTGATTCTGATGAACCACATCCTAGAGAAAGGCGTAGGAGGCATAAGGGTGATGATACTAGGATATTAAGATAGATCCACCAGATTTTAATGGATCTTCTAACCCAGAAGAGTATTTTGAATGGGTCCAGGTGATGGACAGGATTATGGAGATCAAAGGGTATGATGATAGGAAAAGCTTCAAAGTTGCCATTATTAAACTGAAGAAGTATGCTTCATCTTGGTATGATAACATGAAATCTGAAAGAGAATACAAGGGCAAAAGTAAAATCAAGACCTGGTCCAAACTGAAGGAGGTTATGCAAAAGAGGTTTGTTCCCCAGTCGTACAAGCAAGATCAGTATCTACTGATGAACAATCTGAAGCAAGGAGCCAAGGAAGTTGTGGAATACATTAGAGAGTTTGAGCATCTGAAGACCAGAACTGGTGTGAATGAGACTGAAGAGCACACCATTGCCAGATTTCTTGGTGGTCTGAACGCTGCCACTACTGAGAAGATTGAGTTGCAGCCTATCTGGACGTATGAAGGTGCATGCAAGATGGCTATCCAGATTGAGAGACAACTGAAGAAGAAGGTTCCGTACAAGTCATTCAGTAAGGTTCCTGCCAGTGCAAGTCAACCAGTTGCCAGTCAACCAGTTGCCAGATTTACTGAGACTGTCCAGAAAGCCTTCAGAGGCAAAGAAAAGGAAACTGGAGGAACGAAAGAACCAGTTGGAAGAAAATGTTTCAAGTGCCATGGCTTTGGTCACTTCCAGGCCCAGTGTCCTAATCAAAGAGCATTGACTGCTAAAGAAATTGAATGTTTACCAGATGTCGACACTGAAGAAGGTGAGCCAGTGTACGATGAAGAAGAAGAAGAAGAAGAAGCTTATGTTGGTGCAGATATTGGAGAGATGTTGGTTGTCAGGAGAGTGATGCATACTGATGAAGTTACAGTTGATACTGCTCAGAGAGAGAATATTCCACTCCAGATGCACAGTGAAAGGCAAGGTATGTGATCTGATCATCGATGGTGGCAGTTGTGCAAATGCTGCTTCAACTTACATGGTAGAAAAACTGGAACTACCAACAGTGAAGCATCCCAGACCTTACAAGTTGCAATGGTTAAGCGAAGGTTCTGAAGTAAAGGTAAATCGACAAGTCACTATTCCCTTTTCAATTGGGTCAGTTTACCAAGATAAAATTATATGTGATGTTGTTCCCATGGATTCCTGTCACATTTTGTTGGGACGACCATGGTTATTTGATAATTATGTTCATCATGATGGTCGTATGAATTCATATTCTCTGAATATAAGTGGAAAGAAGGTCACACTGACTTCTTTGAAGCCCAACGAACTGATGAAAGTCAAGAAGGATCAGCCCAGTAAGCCTTTGTTTTTATCTCAATCTGAAGTTGAAGAAGAGTTATCTGGAGGCTCTCCAGTTCTATTGCTACTGGTCGTTGAACAGTCTGAAGAGAAGAAGTCCCCAGTTTACTGAAGTCATTACTGAAGGAGTTCAGAGATATTTTTCCTGAAGATCTACCTGAAGGTTTACCTCCAGTTAGAGGTATTGAGCACCAGATTGACTTGATTCCAGGCTCAGTTCTTCCAAACAAAGCTGCTTATCATTGTTCTCCTAATGAAGCCAAAGAATTGCAAAGACAAGTAGATGAACTGGTCGAAAAGGGTTATGTCAGAGCAAGCATGAGTCCTTGTTCAGTTCCTGCTCTACTGGTCCCAAAGAAAGATGGAACGATGAGAATGTGTGTTGATAGCAGAGCCATCAACAATATAACTATTAAGTATAGATATCCTATTCCCAGATTGGATGACATGCTTGATGAGTTACATGGCTCCAGAGTGTTTTCAAAGATTGATCTCAGAAGTGGTTATCACCAGATCAGAATGAAGGATGGAGATGAGTGGAAAACTGCATTCAAAATCAAATGAGGCTTATATGAATGGTTAGTGATGCCTTTCGGCTTGTCAAATGCCCCCAGTACGTTCATGAGACTGATGAATGAAGTTCTCAGGCCACTTATTGGTCAGTTTGTTGTGGTATACTTTGATGATATTCTGGTGTATTCAAAATCTGAAGCTGAACATGTTAATCATCTGAAGAAGGTATTTGAACTGTTGAGAAGACACCAGTTGTATGGCAAACTGGAGAAATGTGATTTTATGGTGGAAAGTGTAATATTCTTAGGATACGTTGTGTCTAAGAATGGTATTTCTATGGATCCTTCTAAAGTTGATGCCATCAGATCATGGCCAGTTCCAACTACAATCACTAAAGTAAGAAGTTTTCATGGACTGGCTTCTTTTTATAGAAGATTTATCAAGAATTTCTCTTCAGTTGTAGCTCCAATTACTGACTGCCTGAAGAAAGGTGTGTTCAACTGGCCGAGTTCAGCCCAACTGGCGTTTGAGTCACTGAAGGAGAAGCTCAGTTCAGCTCCAGTTCTATCTTTGCCAGATTTCGACATGTTATTTGAACTTGAATGTGATGCAAGTGGTGTGGGTATTGGTGCAGTACTGGTGCAAAGTGGTCGTCCAGTTGCATACTTCAATGAGAAACTGAATGGATCTAAACTGAAGTATAGTACTTATGACAAAGAATTCTATGCAATTATTCGTGCTATCACTCACTGGTCACATTATCTGAAGCCGAAACAGTTTGTATTGTTTTCTGATCATGAAGCACTAAAGTTTATAAATGGTCAGCACAAGCTTAATGCTAGACATGCAAAGTGGGTAGAGTTCTTGCAGTCTTATTCATTTGTTTCAAAGCACAAGGCTGGAGTTTGCAATGTTGTTGCTGATGCCCTATCACGAAGATATTCTTTATTATCAGTTCTGGAAGCAAGAGTACTTGGATTTTCTTTCATAAAGGAGTTATATGCTGCTGATCCAGATTTTTCTGAGAAAATTACTGAAGCTAATCTGAAAGGACCATTCACTGTTCAAGATGGTTTCTTATTCAAGAATGGTAAGTTGTGCATTCCAAGGGGTTCAATAAGATATTTATTAATAAGGGAAGCACATGGAGGAGGTCTAGCTGGACATTTTGGAATCAACAAAACTGGAGAGATTCTGACTGAACACTTCTACTGGCTAAGTCTACTGAAGGACGTCCAGAGTATTATCAGTCGCTGTCCAACTTGTCACCAGGCAAAGGCAACATTTCACAAAGGTTTGTACACTCCTCTTCCAGTTCCAAACCAACCTTGGGAAGATCTCAGTATGGATTTTATTGTTGCACTGCCCAGAACCTAGAGGGGAAAAGATTCTATAATGGTTGTTGTTGATAGATTCTCAAAAATGGCTCATTTTGTTGCTTGTAATACAACAAATGATGCTTCAGCTGTAGCGAATTTGTTCTTTAAGGAGATTGTCAGATTACATGGAATTCCTAAATCCATTGTTTCTGATCGAGATGTGAAGTTTTTAAGCTATTTCTGGAAGACTCTATGGAGACTGATGGGTACCAGATTAATGTTCAGTACGTCTCACCATCCTCAGACTGATGGACAGACTGAAGTCACGAACAGAACAATTGGTATGTTATTGAGAACACTGGTGAAGAAGACGCTGAAGGATTGGGATCTGAAGCTTGCTCATGCTGAGTTTGCCTTCAATAGAGCTCCAAATTATTCAACCAGTAAATCCCCATTTGAAGTTTGTTATGGTGTCAATCCACTGACTCCTATTGATTTAATTCCTTTTTCGATTGAACCAAAGGCAAGTGTTGAAGCAGAGACCAGAGCAAAAGAAATCAAGAAGATTCATGAACAAGTGAAGACCAGAATTGAGAAAGCAAATGCCAGTTACAAGGCCAAGGCAAACAAGAACAGGAAGCAGCCCAGTTTTCACCAGGTGATCTTGTTTGGGTGCATCTCAGAAAGGAAAGATTTTCAGCCAAGAGAAAAAGCAAACTGATGCCCAGAGCTGACGGTCCATTCAAGATTCTGGAGAGATATGGAGAAAATGCTTACAAAGTTGAACTTCCTGGAGATATGTCAGTCTCTAGTACATTCAATGTTGGTGATCTGATACCCTACCTGGAGGATGAGTATCTCGAAGACTTGAGGACAAGTCTCTTTTTAGAGGGGGAGAATGATGCGGGAATGTCCAGATTCAATGAACCAAGTCTGACTGAAGCTGAGCTGGAGGAATCTGGAGAAAAGCAGTTGACTAAACTGAAGAAGGAATCTGAGCGAACCATGCAGTCTGAACAAGCAATGTTAATTCTGCCAGCTATATCACATTTTAACCATCTTTTTACTGAAACAACTCAGTCTCCAGTAGTGACCTTGCTCCAGTGGGAATTATCGCCAGTGGCATCTGACGAGCTCCAGCTGCATCTGAAGGACTCCAGTGAAAATCAATTCTGAAGGGCTCTAGTAGTGAATACTGAAGGCCACCAGTGAAGTACTCCAGATGAATTCTCCAGTTGTCTATAATAAAGTTTGTTTTTAACTGAAGTTGTTTGTGGGCCCAATAATAAAGAAGAATGACAGCCGTTAAAGAAGGTGCGTGTGACAGAACGTTTCTAACAATATTATGGGACCACTTGCAGGGGAATGTTTCTAGAAGCTTACGTGTCCATATCTTATTGGTCCAAATTACTTAGTGGCTTGCACATGACAGCTTTTATGTATTATTTTATTATTATGTCGTTAATTCCTAGGTAGAGCATGTGGCTATAAATAGATGCTCTATTTCTCATTGTAAGGGAGTTGATGTTGAATGAAAATTAATAGAGCAGCCTCTATTTCTTACAAATCTTCTTTACCTTTATAGATCTTTGATCTTGGTGGTTAGGAGTGACCCCTTTATCAATATTTGTGGTGATTTATTCTTTATCAAATATTGTGGTGAGGTCTTTTAAATCTTCGGTTTCCTTTATCTATAGTCGTGGTGGCTAGACCTTTATCGATTTAGTGGTGGGGCGGAGTGTTTCCTTTATCCTTGATTCCGGTGTCTTAGCCTTTACGAGTCTTGGTGGTGGATTCTTTATCTATCATTTTACTTTTATTGTCTCGTTTGTTATTTAATTCATATATAATCCAGAAAATATCAAAAATAGTCTTCCGCTGTAGTTTGTCGCGTGATTTACGCATCACCAACTCCACTGGCGTCACACTCCAATTCGAATAATAACTCAAAATTTGGTAAGGACAGGACTGGTGTTGAGTTGAGCTTTTCTTTCAGCAATTCAAAGGCACTCTGAGCTGACTTAGGCCATTCAAACACACCTTTCTTTAGGCAATCAGTAATGGGAGCTACAACAGTTGAGAAATTTCTGATGAATCTTCTATAAAATGATGCCAGACCGTGAAAACTTCTTGCCTCTGTAATCGTTGTAGGAGCTGGCCAGGACTTAATTGCTTTAACCTTCGAAGGATCCATTGAAATTCCATTTTTAGATACAACGTATCCAAGAAATATCACACTTTCCACCAAGAAATCACATTTCTCCAGCTTCCCATACAACTTGTGTTTCCTCAGCAACATAAATACTTCTCTCAGATGATTAACATGCTCAGCTTCATTCTTCGAATATACTAGAATATCATCAAAATAAACTACCACAAAATGACCAATGAGTGGTCTGAGGACTTCATTCATCAGCCTCATGAAAGTACTTGGGGCATTCGATAAGCCAAAAGGCATTACTAGCCATTCAAATAGACCCCCTTTAATCTTGAATGCAGTTTTCCATTTATCTCCATCCTTCATTTGAATCTGGTGATAGCCACTTCTCAGATCGATTTTGGAAAATATACAGGAACCATGTAATTCATCAAGCATATCATCCAACCTGGGGATAGGATATCGATACTTGATAGTGATATTATTGATGGCTCTACTATCAACACACATACGCATTGAGCCATCTTTCTTTGGAACTAAGAGAGCTGGTACAGAACATGGACTCATACTTGCTCTCACATAACCCTTAGCAATCAGTTCATCGACTTGCCTTTGCAATTCTTTAGCTTCAGTGGGTGAACACCTATAAGTAGCTTTGTTAGGAAGGATTGATCCTGGAATTAGATCAATCTGGTGTTCAATACCCCTGATAGGAGGCAAACCAGAAGGCATTTCTTCAGGAAATACGTCAGCATATTCTTTCAGCAAGGGTTTGACTAAACTGGAAATGTCAGCGAGCCCCTTCTTATCAGCAAGTTCAACCATCAGCAACATCAATACTGAGGTGCCATCAGCGAGTTCTTTCTCAACTTCGGTTTGGGTCATGAACAAAGCCTTGTCTCGCTGATCCATTACCTTGGTTTTTGAGTGCTCATCGGGTTTCAAAGAAGTTAGGGTGATCTTTTTCCCATTTACAAATAATGAATAAGAGTTTAAACGGCCATTGTGGGATACATGCTTATCAAACAACCATGGCCTTCCCAACAACAAATGACACGCATCCATAGGGACAACATCACAAACAATCTCATCCTGATAAATAAGACCAATAGAAAATGGAATAGTAACTTGTTGAGTAACCTTTACCTCTGTTCCCTCACTGAGCCATTGAAGCTTGTAAGGACGGGGATGCTTCAGTGTAGGTAACCCCAGTTTATCAACCATGTAAGTTGAAGCAGCATTAGCACAGCTGCCTCCATCAATGATAAGACTGCATACCTTTCCTTTGACGGTACATCTTGAGTGGAAGATATTCTCTCGCTGAGCTTTGTCAGCAGTTACTTCATCAGCGTGCATCATTCTTCTGACCACCAGCATCTCCCCAATATCAGCACCTACATATGTTTCTTCAACGCCATCATCATCATCGTACACTGGTTCTTCTTCCTCAGTTTCAGCTTCTGGTAAATTTTCTATCTCCCTGATAGTCAGTGCTCGCTGATTGGGACACTGGGCCTGGAAATGACCAAATCCATGGCACTTGAAACATTTCTTTCCTACTAGCTCTTTTGATCCTCCAGTTTCTTTCTCCTTTCCTCTGAAGGGTTTCTGAACAGTTTCACCGGGCTTGGTAGCTGGTTTACTAGAGCTAGAAGTAATCTTAGTGAAAGGTTTGTACTGAACCTTCTTCTTCAACTGCTTTTCAATCTGGAGGGCCAGTTTGCATGCACCTTCATAAGTCCAGATGGGTTGTAATTCCATCTTCTCAGCAATGATAGCATTCAACCCCCCAAGGAATCTGGCGATAGTATGCTCTTCAGTTTCTTTGACACCAGTTCTTGTCTTCAGCCGTTCAAACTCCCTGATATACTCTACCACTTCTTTAGCACCTTGCTTCAGATTATTCATCAGTAGATACTGATCTTGCTTGTACGTCTGAGGAACAAATCTCTTCTGCATAACTTCCTTCAGTTTAGACCAGGTCTTGATTTTACTCATATCCTTATTTTCCCTTTCAGATTTCATATTATCATACCAAGATGAAGCATACTTTTTAAGCTTAATAATGGCAACCTTAAAACTCTTTTTATCATCATAACCTTTTATTTCCATAATTCTATCCATCACCTGAACCCATTCAAAATATTCTTCTGGGTTTGATGAACCAACAAAATCTGGTGGATCTATCTTAATATCCTTAGTATCATCGACCTTATGTCTCCTTCGCCTTTCTCTGGGCTGTGGAACATCAGAATCACTAGAGTTTCTGGGCGTACTATCAGATCTCTCACTAGGATCTTGAGATTCAGAATCTCTTTCACTAGTAACAATATTTTCTCGATTAAATCTTAAACCACCATCTTCAAACATATGAACAACTCTACCAAGTGCCTCTTGTAGATCTTCAATCTGCTTATCTCTCCTAGCATTATGAGCTTCTTCTAATGTCATGTTTCTTCTAAAAGCCATTTATATTCAACAAACAATAGATCTATACCAGCAACAACTAGATCTAAACAACCAACAAACAGATCTGACTAAATCGAAATGAGATCTAAACAAACAATACCCCAACGGACAAAAAGATTAAGAAACCTTTTTAAAACTTGGTTCTGATACCAAATTGATGCGTAAATCACGCGACAAACGACAGCGGAAAGACTATTTTTGGTATTTTCTGGATTTTATATGAAATAAACAACTAAACGAGACAATAAAGTAAAATGATAGATAAAAGAATCCACCACCAAGACTCGTAAAGGCTAAGCCACCGGAATCAAGGATAAAGGAAACACTCCGCCTCACCACTACAATCGATAAAGGTCTAGCCACCACGATTATGGATAAAGGAAACCGAAGATTTAAAAGACCTCACCACAATATTTGATAAAGAACAAGTCACCACAAATATTGATAAAGGGGTCACTCCTAACCACCAAGATCAAAGATCTATAAAGGTAAAAGAAGATTTTGTAAGAAATAGAGGCTGCTCTATTAATTTTCATTCAACGTCAACTAACTTACAATGAGAGATAAAACCTCTATTTATAGCCACATGCTCTACCTAGGAATTAACGACAAAATAATAAAATAATACATAAAAGCTGTCAAATGCTAGCCACTAATTGAATTTGGCCAATAGGAAATGGACAGCGTGGGCTTCTAGAAACATTCCCCTGCAAGTGGTCCCACAATACCGTTAGAAATGTCATTGTCACACGCGCCTTCCTTTACAGCTGTCATTCTTCTTTATTTGCCCCACAAACATGGGACTTCAGTGGACACTTTATTCTCATGCACACATCCTTATCCAAGACCTTATAGAACTGGTGACGTGGCAGCCTTTTATTGAATAAAGCAACTTCTTGACTGAACAAAACTCTGCTGAAGTATGCTGACTGGAGTTGCTCGCTGATGATATTCGCTGATGAGCATGGCTTGTTCTGGAGGCATCTTCAGTCCAATGCTCGCTGCCAGTTGATTGCTGGGTATTTCAGCGAGTGGGATCATATTCGCATCAGGATTCCAAAGACAATTGTTTCAGATAGAGATGTAAAGTTTTTAAGTTATTTCTGGAAGACCTTATGGAAGCTGATGGGTACCAGATTGATGTTCAGTACGTCTCATCATCCTCAAACTAATGGACAAACTGAAGTCACTAATCGTACAATTGGCATGTTATTGAGAACACTGGTGAAAAAGACACTGAAAGATTGGGATCTGAAGCTTGCTCATGCTGAGTTTGCTTTCAACAGAGCTCCAAATTATTCTACCAGTAAATCGCCATTTGAAATTTGTTATGGTGCCAATCCTTTAACTCCAATTGATTTGATTCCTTTTTCGATTGAACCAAAGGCAAGTATTGTGGCTGAGGCTAGAGCAAAAGAAATCAAGAAAATTCACCAGCAAGTGAAGGTCAGAATTGAGAAGACTAATGCAGATTACAAGGCAAGAGCAAACAAGCAAAGAAAGCAGTGCAGTTTTGCTCCGGGTGATCTAGTTTGGGTGTACCTTAGAAAAGAAAGATTTCCCGCAAGAAGGAAAAACAAGTTGTTGCCCATAGCTGAAGGACCATTCAAGATTCTGGAGAGATATGGTGATAATGCGTACAAGGTTGGGTTACCTGGAGATATGTCAGTTTCAATTACTTTTAATGTTGGGGATCTGATGCCTTATCTAGGGGATGAGTACCTCGAGGACTTGAGGACAAGTCCTTCTTTAGAGGAGGAGATTGATGCAGAAATTCCCAGGTTTACTGAACTGACTGACACCAGTGAACTGAAGAAACCAAGTGAACTGAAGAAGCTAACTGACCCGATAATGCCATCTGAATAAGCCATGTTGATTCTGCTCTAGTGGCCCATTTCAGGAAAGTTTTTACTGAATCAGTCTAGTCGCCAGTAGTAACACTTCTCCAGTGGCAAGTTTCTCCAGTTGCGGCCAGTAGTGATCCACCAGTAAAGTTTACCACTGAAGCACTCCAGTGACCAGCTCCAGTCTAGTCTCCAGATGGATGCTCCAGATTTAAGTCTCCAGTGGAAGTTCCAGATTTACGTTCCAGTTTTCATTAATAAAGTTTGTTTCAGTCACATGTTTGTGGACCCAATAAAGAAGGAATGACAGCTGTCAAAAACGATAAGGGAGGGGCGTGTGACAACGTTAATCCTAACGGTTTGTGGGCCTTTGTGCAGAGGGAATCTTTCTAGAAGCTTTGCTTGTCCATTTCCTATTGGTCAATTAATTATTGGTTGTCCTTAGCACATGACAGCTTTTTATTTATTTCATTATTGTATTTTCTTTTCTAGAAAATAGCATGTGGCTATAAATAGGGGCTCATTCTCACTTGTAAAAGTAGACTTGATTGATTGAATGAAATTAATAGAGCAGCCTCTATTTCTTATCCAAAAATCTTCATTTACCTTTATGGATCTTTGATCTTGGTGGTTTGAAGTGATCCCTTTATCTATATTTGTGGTGGTTCGTCCTTTATCAAATATAGTGGTGAGATCTTAAATCTTCGATTCCTTTATCTGTGTTTGTGGTGGCTAGACCTTTATCAAACATAGTGGTGGGTTGGAATGTTTCCTTTATCCTTGATTCCGTTGGCTTGTCCTTTACGAATCTTGGTGGTGGATTCTTTATCTATCCTTTTATTTTATTGTCTTGTTTTGTTGTTTTGTTTCATAAAACTCATAAAATACCAAAAATAGTCTTCCGGTGTCGTTTGTCGCGTGATTTACGCACACTTAAAGCTTCAACTTTTTTTATCTTAGGTTGCTGTGATATCTGTTCAACAAGTTCTGTGACCTGTTTAACAGTGAGTGGTTTTTGATTTTCTATTTCTGTACTGAATTGGGATATTCTTTTTAGGATTTGGTTTTGGTTTTTCTTGATGATTTCGATATGAGCTTCGTGGTCCTCAAGGGTTTTATGGATTTGATGCAAGTGTTTGAGAGCTACTTTGCTACCTAAATTGACTTGGTCATAGGTTCTACTAACATTATTTTCTAAAGACAAAAGATTATCGGAAATAAAATTTAAATGAGAGTTTTCTGAGGATGCAACATGTTGAGTTTTTGAATTATGAAAACAATAGAAGGCAATATTTTCTTTAGTAACTGCTTGATTATATTTTGGTAATTCTAAGTTTAGATAATCAAGGCCTGCAACTCGGGAATTATCATACCATTCCTGAAGAGATTTTTCAAACCTTTCGGACATTAATTTAGCACATGGATTTTTACAAAATTATCTTTTCTTAATTTACTCTCACCCGTACTGCTTTTAGGACTTATCCATGCCTATACCTTTTCCAGTCTTTTGAATAAATTAATAAAAGCAACTTTGTAAAACCATTTAATTTGTTTGAAATAAATTCTAAGTTATGAACACAGGAATTTTGGTAGACTTACCCTTCAGTCCTTGAAATAGTTTAGATAGCCATAACGGTTTTGAAACCTGGCTCTGATACCAGTAGATTCAGCGGAGTGAATACCGATCGTGCAGAGAGTCAAAACGATAAAACTCAAACTGGAAAGTGATTAAAACTTATAGAAAATAGACCTTAAAAATATAAAACTTAAAATTTTGAACAGATTATAAAACTCAAACTGTAAACCTTTATTGAAAATATTTAGAGAATTATCAGATTAGGTAATGCCTATCATGATTCTTCTCAACATACAACGACTCCTATTTATACACCCTAAAGAGATGGGATTAGGTATTAGCCGGGTGCACTTATGGGCCCCATAGTCACTAATTTCAACCTATCTTTTTCTCTTTAATTACACACCATTCCTTTAGAGAAGGAATTATTCGACTATTTACAATCGACAAATAAAAAGGAATATGGAGTACAATAATTTGATACAATAATTCAAACGACACACTATATTTAAAACATGTGGGAATCTTGATGATGAGTAGTCCGAATGGTCCATCATTTGTTTCTTTAATAATTTACGACATGTGGGAATTCTGATAGTGGGTGATAAGGTAGGCTCCACCATTTGTCTTCCACTGCTCCGTGGGTTTTGAGGATTTTGGTCTGGGCTTTTATTTGTTTGGCCAGTTCCTTATTTTCTTCAAAGTCATCCGGGACAGATTGTAGTCCATCCATTTGGGCTGATAACTTTAACAACTCCTTATCGGCCCTTTGGGCTTTAGCTTCTTCTAATCCATCTACCAGATAACATGCTTTTTCCAACCATGAACTTGTGCATCTTAATGATGCGGGAATGTCCAGATTCACTGAACTGACTGACACCAGTGAACTGGAGAAGTCGACTGAACTGATAATGCCATCTGAACAAGCCATGCTAATTCTGCCAGCGATAGCCCACTTCAGACAAGTGTTCATTGAACCAATCCAGTCGCCAGTAGTAACACTTCTTCAGTGGCATAAAGCTCCAGTGGCAACCATCAGTGATCCACCAGTGAAGTTATACACTGAAGCACTCCAGTGACCAGCTCCAGTCTAGTCTCCAGTTGGATGCTCCAGATTTAAGTCTATAGTTTCCAATGAAGAAAGTATGTTTCAGTCACATGTTTGTGGGGCCAATAAAGGAATGTGCTTGACAGCTGTTGATGGAGATAAGAGAGAAGCGTGTGACAACGTTAATCCTAACGGTTTGTGGGTCCTTGGGCAGAAGGAATCTTTCTAGAAGCTTTGCTTGTCCATTTCCTATTGGTTGATAAATTAGTGGTTGTCCTTAGCACATGACAGCCTTTAGTTATTTAATATTATTATTGTATTTTCTTTATTTTAGAAAATAGCATGTGTGGCTATAAATAGGGGCTCATTTCTCATTGTAAAGGCAGACTGATTGATTGAATGAATTTAATAGAGCTGCCTCTATTTCTTATCCAAAATCTTCCTTTACCTTTATGGATCTTTGATCTTGGTGGTTTGAAGTGATTCCTTTATCTATATTTGTGGTGGTTCGTCCTTTATCAAATATAGTGGTGAGATCTTAAATCTTCGATTCCTTTATCTATGTTTGTGGTGGCTAGACCTTTATCAAACATAGTGGTGGGTTGGAGTGTTTCTTTTATCCTTGATTCCGGTGG
The DNA here is from genome assembly GCA_034093135.1 of Erigeron breviscapus. Lineage (NCBI taxonomy): Eukaryota > Viridiplantae > Streptophyta > Magnoliopsida > Asterales > Asteraceae > Erigeron > Erigeron breviscapus. The sequence continues at coordinate 252,361,047 of CM067167.1, forward strand.
CCAGTCCTTTACGAATCTTGGTGGTGGATTCTTTTATCTATCATTTTATTTTATTTTTTTGTTTTGTTGTTTGTTTCATATAAAATCAGAAAATCCTCACAAAAATAGTAATTCCGCTGTGCTAGTTCTTTGCTTAAGTTGTTACATTCCGCTGTGCTTAGATTTGCGTGAGATTTACGCATCACTTAATGTTTGTGTTAAGGAGACTAGACCTTGATTGACTTGAGATTCCTGATGAGTAGTATTATAGCCCAGTTGATTCCCATTCCATAGCTCATCGAGTGTAGTCTCCAGAAACTCCAATCCTTGAGTTGTTAATCCTTGCTCTTCTAGGTTGCAACGTTCTACGTTTCTTGCAATAAGGACATTGACCAGTCTTGACAAATTATCAGCTAATACATTAAGCTTGCCATCAATGTGTTCCAAATGGATATTAACTCTTGTTCCAGTGAAGTAATCAACAAAATTCATCCACCTAACCCTTGAAGGTTTACTTTGGACGGTCTTGTTAGAAAAGCTAATAATTGCCTGGCAGTCTGTTCGCAAGTGTTACCTCGCCTTTCCCAATGTAATAAATTTTGAAGGACTTTAATCCTTCCATGGCAGCATGAATTTCAGCATCTATTGTGGACTTTATGGGATTAAATTTTCCACTGGCGTAAGCACACACTTTTTCTTCTTTTCTTGGATCATTCTTCTTTCGTTTCAATTTACAGACTGCACCCCAGCCTTCCATACATCCATCCGTCTCGATTATCATATATGCATTTCCATATCTGGCAAGTTCTGCACTTGCTCCTTGATCTTGCGGACGATTTCCCAGTCGGATGGTTTCATCCTTTTATCACCATGCGGACTGGTCTTCTCATATAAGGGGTCCCAACAATGTTCCTAGCTTTGGAATATATGCCCGAGCATAATTAAGAATTCCAAGCCAAGAGCGCAATCCCTTCTTATTTTTCAGGTTTTCTTCCTCAAATCCAGCTATCTTCTTGATGATGTGGGGTTGAAGCTTAATCCTACCGTTGCCAATTGTTGCCCCAAGGAACTCAACTTCACGGACAACAATTTTCATCTTTTTTCTGATAAGATTAACCCATTTTCCTTGCAGATTTTCAACATTTTCTCCAGCTGCTTGGCATGACTTTTCTCATCATCCGAAAATACGAGTATATCATCAATATATACAGCCATACAGTTTTCATAATCTTTGAAGTAATGATCCATTTTTCTTTGAAAAATTGCTGGAGCATTCTTGAGACCGAATGGCATAACAAGCCATTCATACAACCCATCTGGTGTGATGAAAGCAGTCCATGGAATTGAACTTTCTTCCATAGCCACCTGGTGGAATCCACTCTTTAGATCAAACTTAGAGTAGATTTTTGAATTGCCAATCTTCTGTATGATGGTGTTGATGCTAGGCAAGGAATATTGATCCTTGTAAGTATTATCATTAAGCGTTCTGTAATTGAACACCATCCTTTCCTTCCCCTTTATCTCCTTCCCAGTCTTGGGGTCCACCGATGTTCCGGAGTTGACCATCATTGCCATGGTCCTATGACGGCTTTTACTTGGTCTGATAAAACTCAAAACGATACCAGTAGAGTCAGCGGAGTGAATACCGATCGTGCAGAGAGTCAAAACGATAAAACTCAAACTGCAAAGTGATTAAAACTTATAGAAAATAGACCTTAAAAATATAAAACTTAAAATTTTAAACAGATTATAAAACTCAAACTGTAAACCTTTATTGAAAATATTTAGAGAATTATCAGATTAGGTAATGCCTATCATGATTCTTCTCAACATACAACGACTCCTATTTATACACCCTAAAAAGATGGGATTAGGTATTAGCCGGGTGCACTTATGGGCCCCATAGTCACTAATTTCAACCTATCTTTTTCTCTTTAATTACACACCATTCCTTTAGAGAAGGAATTATTCGACTATTTACAATCGACAAATAAAAAGGAATATGGAGTACAATAATTTGATACAATAATTCAAACGACACACTATTTAAAACATGTGGGAATCTTGATGATGAGTAGTCCGAATGGTCCATCATTTGTTTCTTTAATAATTTACGACATGTGGGAATTCTGATAGTGGGTGATAAGGTAGGCTCCACCATTTGTCTTCCACTGCTATGGGTTTTGAGGATTTTGGTCTGGGCTTTTATTTGTTGGGCCAGTTCCTTATTTTCTTCAAAGTCATCCGGGACAGATTGTAGTCCATCCATTTGGGCTGATAATTTTAACAACTCCTTATCGGCCCTTTGGGCTTTAGCTTCTTCTAATCCATCTACTAGATAACATGCTTTTTCCAACTAGGAACTTGTGCATCTTAATGTTTGTGTTAAGGCGACTAAACCTTGATTGACTTGAGATTCCTGATGAGTAGTATTATAGCCCAGTTGATTCCCATTCCATAGCTCATCGAGTGTAGTCTCCAGAAACTTCAATCCTTGAGTTGTTAATCCTTGCTCTTCTAGGTTGCAACGTTCTACGTTTCTTGCAATAAGGACATTGACCAGTCTTGACAAATTATCAGCTAATACATTAAGCTTGCCATCAATGTGTTCCAAATGGATATTAACTCCTGTTCCAGTGAAGTAATCAATAAAATTCATCCACCTAACCCTTGAAGGTTTACTTTGGACGGTCTTGTTGTAAAAGCTAATAATTATCTGGCAATCTGTTCGCAGTGTTACCTCGCCTTTCCCAATGTAATAAATTTTGAAGGACTTTAATCCTTCCATGGCAACATGAATTTCAGCATCTATTGTGGACTTTATGGGATTAAATTTTCTACTGGCGTAAGCACACACTTTTTCTTCTTTTCTTGGATCATTCTTCTTTCATTTCCATTTACAGACTGCACCCCAACCTTCCATACATCCATCCGTCTCGATGATCATATATGCATTTTCTGGAGGGATTTCCATATCTGGCAAGTTCTGCACTTGCTCCTTGATCTTGCGGACGATTTCCCAGTCGGATGGTTTCATCCTTTTATCACCATGCGGACTGGTCTTCTCATATAAGGGTCCCAACAATGTTCCTAGCTTTGGAATATATGCCCGAGCATAATTAAGAATTCCAAGCCAAGAGCGCAATCCCTTCTTATTTTTCAGGTTTTCTTCCTCAAATCCAGCTATCTTCTTGATGATGTGGGGTTGAAGCTTAATCCTACCGTTGCCAATTGTTGCCCCAAGGAACTCAACTTCACGGACAACAATTTTCATCTTATTTTCTGATAAGATTAACCCATTTTCCTTGCAGATTTCAACATTTGCTCCAGGTGCTTGGCATGACTTTTCACATCATCCGAAAATAAGAGTATATCATCAATATATCCATACAGTTTTCATAAACTTTGAAGCAATGATCCATTTTTCTTTGAAAAATTGCTGGAGCATTCTTGAGACCGAATGGCATAACAAGCCATTCATACAACCCATCTGGTGTGATGAAAGCAGTCCATGGAATTGAAGAGGGCACGCTACCTGTAAGGTATCTTGGGGTTCCGTTAATTTCATCACGTTTGTTGTATAAGGATTGCAAGGTTCTGGTTGAAAGGATGGAAGCTAGGATCACTGATTGGAAAAACAAGTCTCTTTCATTCGCAGGCAGGTTACAACTCATCAACTATGTCTTAAGTTCGATGCACAGTTATTGGGCGTCGGTTTTTATTCTTCCGGTTAGTATTATTAATGAGCTAGAGAAGAAGATGCGTGGTTTTCTTTGGTGCCAAGGCCCCATGGCAAAAGGAAAAGCGAAAGTGGCTTGGAAAGGCTGTTGTCTTCCAAAATATGAGGGGGGATTGGATATTAGACGTGTTCATGATGTTAATAAGGCCTTAATGATGTCACATATTTGGAGTATAATAAACAAAAGACGTTCTTTATGGGTGAATTGGATTTATTCCAACAAGCTTAAAGGACGAAACTTTTGGGATATACCATTACGTGCTGGTAGTGCTTGGGGATGGAGAAAAATCTTATTGATGCGAGAATCCATTAGGCCTCATATTAAATACCGAATTGGAAATGGGGACTCTACCTCAGCATGGTTTGATTCTTGGTTAGATATTGGCCCATTGAGTAAGTACATCTCAAATAGAGAGATTGCACGAGCTGGATTTCAAAGGGACACACGAGTTAGTGAGCTGGTTAATAATGGTAGCTGGAATTGGCCTATAGCTTGGTATGATTTGTTTCCGGTACTTATTAATATTACACCACCTATAATCCATCCAAATTCTCAAGATGTTATTTTCTGGAAAGATGGTAAGGGGGCGGAAGTGGTGTATTCAACAGCTGTTACATGGGATTGTGTTAGAATTCATCAACAAAAAATTCCTTGGGTTGAAATGGTATGGTTTCCTCATTGCATTCCTAGGCATTCTTTCTTAGTTTGGTTAATTATGAAAAGGAAACTGAAAACTCAAGATAAGCTCAGGAAATGGGATGTTAGTGGCACGACTAACTTGAATTTGGTGTGCTGTCCACTTTGCAAATGTGGACCTGATTCTCATGAACATATTTTCTTTGAATGTGTTTATGCGTTGCAGGTTTGGAATTTGGTTAAGCCTCTAGCTATGATGCAACACGTTTCATGCAAATGGGACGACATTGTTGATTGTCTGCTCACTAAAGGACACCAAAATTGCACGAGGATAGTAATTGGCAAACTTCTTGTATCTGCTACTGCTTATTTTGTATGGCAGGAGAGGAACAACATGTTATTCACTTCAAACGAACGATCTGTAGCTCAATTACGGGATGTTATTGTTACAACGGTGAGGCTCAAACTTGTTACCATGAAATTCAAGAGGAAGACTAATGGGCTGAGTATTCTCGATCTTTGGGAGCTTCAAGATTCATAGATTTATTGAGCGTGAGGTTCAAGCATACTAGTTGATAGTGTAATTAGCTTGTATTATTTATAATAGGTTTCTGGTTTTGCTTTGTTTGTAGCTTGTTTAACATACATACGGGTCTGTCGTATGTATGAATTAGTGTGATACTCTGTCATACTACTTGGATTAACTGTTTTTTGGGTGATATAAAAGCTTACCGGGGTTTAAAATCCCCTTTACCCAAAATAGAGTAGATTTTTGAATTGCCAATCTTCTGTATGATGGTGTTGATGCTAGGCAAGGAATATTGATCCTTGTAAGTATTATCATTAAGCGTTCTGTAATTGAACACCATCCTTTCCTTCCCCTTTATCTCCTTCCCAGTCTTGGGGTCCACCGATGTTCCGGAGTTGACCATCATTGCCATGGTCCTATGACGGCTTTTACTTGGTCTGATAACCACAAGATACCAGATAGAGTCAGCGGAGTGAATACCGATCGTGCAGAGAGTCAAAACGATAAAACTCAAACTGCAAAGTGATTAAAACTTATAGAAAATAGACCTTAAAAATATAAAACTTAAAATTTTAAACAGATTATAAAACTCAAACTGTAAACCTTTATTGAAAATATTTAGAGAATTATCAGATTAGGTAATGCCTATCATGATTCTTCTCAACATACAACGACTCCTATTTATACACCCTAAAAAGATGGGATTAGGTATTAGCCGGGTGCACTTATGGGCCCCATAGTCACTAATTTCAACCTATCTTTTTCTCTTTAATTACACACCATTCCTTTAGAGAAGGAATTATTCGACTATTTACAATCGACAAATAAAAAGGAATATGGAGTACAATAATTTGATACAATAATTCAAACGACACACAATATTTAAAACATGTGGGAATCTTGATGATGAGTAGTCCGAATGGTCCATCATTTGTTTCTTTAATAATTTACGACATGTGGGAATTCTGATAGTGGGTGATAAGGTAGGCTCCACCATTTGTCTTCCACTGCTATGGGTTTTGAGGATTTTGGTCTGGGCTTTTATTTGTTGGGCTAGTTCCTTATTTTCTTCAAAGTCATCCGGGACAGATTTTAGTCCATCCATTTGGGCTGATAATTTTAACAACTCCTTATCGGCCCTTTGGGCTTTAGCTTCTTCTAATCCATCTACTAGATAACATGCTTTTTCCAACTAGGAACTTGTGCATCTTAATGTTTGTGTTAAGGCGACTAAACCTTGATTGACTTGAGATTCCTGATGAGTAGTATTATAGCCCAGTTGATTCCCATTCCATAGCTCATCGAGTGTAGTCTCCAGAAACTTCAATCCTTGAGTTGTTAATCCTTGCTCTTCTAGGTTGCAACGTTCTACGTTTCTTGCAATAAGGACATTGACCAGTCTTGACAAATTATCAGCTAATACATTAAGCTTGCCATCAATGTGTTCCAAATGGATATTAACTCCTGTTCCAGTGAAGTAATCAATAAAATTCATCCACCTAACCCTTGAAGGTTTACTTTGGACGGTCTTGTTGTAAAAGCTAATAATTATCTGGCAATCTGTTCGCAGTGTTACCTCGCCTTTCCCAATGTAATAAATTTTGAAGGACTTTAATCCTTCCATGGCAACATGAATTTCAGCATCTATTGTGGACTTTATGGGATTAAATTTTCTACTGGCGTAAGCACACACTTTTTCTTCTTTTCTTGGATCATTCTTCTTTCATTTCCATTTACAGACTGCACCCCAACCTTCCATACATCCATCCGTCTCGATGATCATATATGCATTTTCTGGAGGGATTTCCATATCTGGCAAGTTCTGCACTTGCTCCTTGATCTTGCGGACGATTTCCCAGTCGGATGGTTTCATCCTTTTATCACCATGCGGACTGGTCTTCTCATATAAGGGTCCCAACAATGTTCCTAGCTTTGGAATATATGCCCGAGCATAATTAAGAATTCCAAGCCAAGAGCGCAATCCCTTCTTATTTTTCAGGTTTTCTTCCTCAAATCCAGCTATCTTCTTGATGATGTGGGGTTGAAGCTTAATCCTACCGTTGCCAATTGTTGCCCCAAGGAACTCAACTTCACGGACAACAATTTTCATCTTATTTTCTGATAAGATTAACCCATTTTCCTTGCAGATTTCAACATTTGCTCCAGGTGCTTGGCATGACTTTTCACATCATCCGAAAATAAGAGTATATCATCAATATATCCATACAGTTTTCATAAACTTTGAAGCAATGATCCATTTTTCTTTGAAAAATTGCTGGAGCATTCTTGAGACCGAATGGCATAACAAGCCATTCATACAACCCATCTGGTGTGATGAAAGCAGTCCATGGAATTGAAGAGGGCACGCTACCTGTAAGGTATCTTGGGGTTCCGTTAATTTCATCACGTTTGTTGTATAAGGATTGCAAGGTTCTGGTTGAAAGGATGGAAGCTAGGATCACTGATTGGAAAAACAAGTCGCTTTCGTTCGCAGGCAGGTTACAACTCATCAACTATGTCTTATGTTCGATGCACATTTATTGGGCGTCGGTTTTTATTCTTCCGGTTAGTATTATTAATGAGCTAGAGAAGAAGATGCGTGGTTTTCTTTGGTGCCAAGGCCCCATGGCAAAAGGAAAAGCGAAAGTGGCTTGGAAAGGCTGTTGTCTTCCAAAATATGAGGGGGGATTGGATATTAGACGTGTTCATGATGTTAATAAGGCCTTAATGATGTCACATATTTGGAGTATAATAAACAAAAGACGTTCTTTATGGGTGAATTGGATTTATTCCAACAAGCTTAAAGGACGAAACTTTTGGGATATACCATTACGTGCTGGTAGTGCTTGGGGATGGAGAAAAATCTTATTGATGCGAGAATCCATTAGGCCTCATATTAAATACCGAATTGGAAATGGGGACTCTACCTCAGCATGGTTTGATTCTTGGTTAGATATTGGCCCATTGAGTAAGTACATCTCAAATAGAGAGATTGCACGAGCTGGATTTCAAAGGGACACACGAGTTAGTGAGCTGGTTAATAATGGTAGCTGGAATTGGCCTATAGCTTGGTATGATTTGTTTCCGGTACTTATTAATATTACACCACCTATAATCCATCCAAATTCTCAAGATGTTATTTTCTGGAAAGATGGTAAGGGGGCGGAAGTGGTGTATTCAACAGCTGTTACATGGGATTGTGTTAGAATTCATCAACAAAAAATTCCTTGGGTTGAAATGGTATGGTTTCCTCATTGCATTCCTAGGCATTCTTTCTTAGTTTGGTTAATTATGAAAAGGAAACTGAAAACTCAAGATAAGCTCAGGAAATGGGATGTTAGTGGCACGACTAACTTGAATTTGGTGTGCTGTCCACTTTGCAAATGTGGACCTGATTCTCATGAACATATTTTCTTTGAATGTGTTTATGCGTTGCAGGTTTGGAATTTGGTTAAGCCTCTAGCTATGATGCAACACGTTTCATGCAAATGGGACGACATTGTTGATTGTCTGCTCACTAAAGGACACCAAAATGTTGCGAGGATAGTAATTGGCAAACTTCTTGTATCTGCTACTGCTTATTTTGTATGGCAGGAGAGGAACAACATGTTATTCACTTCAAACGAACGATCTGTAGCTCAATTACGGGATGTTATTGTTACAACGGTGAGGCTCAAACTTGTTACCATGAAATTCAAGAGGAAGACTAATGGGCTGAGTATTCTCGATCTTTGGGAGCTTCAAGATTCATAGATTTATTGAGCGTGAGGTTCAAGCATACTAGTTGATAGTGTAATTAGCTTGTATTATTTATAATAGGTTTCTGGTTTTGCTTTGTTTGTAGCTTGTTTAACATACATACGGGTCTGTCGTATGTATGAATTAGTGTGATACTCTGTCATACTACTTGGATTAACTGTTTTTTGGGTGATATAAAAGCTTACCGGGGTTTAAAATCCCCTTTACCCAAAATAGAGTAGATTTTTGAATTGCCAATCTTCTGTATGATGGTGTTGATGCTAGGCAAGGAATATTGATCCTTGTAAGTATTATCATTAAGCGTTCTGTAATTGAACACCATCCTTTCCTTCCCCTTTATCTCCTTCCCAGTCTTGGGGTCCACCGATGTTCCGGAGTTGACCATCATTGCCATGGTCCTATGACGGCTTTTACTTGGTCTGATAACCCCAAGTTTTAGCAATGCCTTGATATGCCTCTGAAATTGCTCCTTCATGGCCGGCGTAACATGGCTTAGGGGTTTATCTTGAATTGTGATATCAGGATTAATGATATCCAATTTGCACTTGATCTGGTTCTTCTGCCAATGCTTCAATGGCTCTTCCCCAATATAACCTTGTTGTTTCAACCTTTCTAATAAAGGTCTAAACTTCTGTTGAAATGTTACACTTGTATGGCCAATATTGAAGAACACAGCTTCACTTATAGCCAAAAACTCATTTTCTTCCAACTCCATTTCTTGTATAGCACATCCTTGTATCTCCGTATCTGGTCTCGTCTGGATTGTTGTTATTCCCTTGTAGAAAGTAACTGTATTACCTTCTAAGCGAACCCCTCCTTGTTGGCTTTTAAGAAAATTACAGCCAATCAGCATTTCTATGCCATCACGTTCTCTCATTCCCATTGGGAAACAATATGCGAAAGGAATCCTGAATTTATATTCCCCTATCTCCATTTGCCCACCTTTCAGCTTTTCATCAACTTCTTGAACTGAGTTGATTCCTGAGAATTTAACGGAGTAAAGGCATCTTTCAATGGCCTTTACTGGAACAACATTTTTGTCCACACAGCACGTAGTACATCCTGTGTCAAGAATTGCTTTGACAGTGAACCTTTCAACACCTGGGATGTCAAATGTGACAGGCAGGTTATACATCCTGTTTATGACCTTCTTCTTCTTAAGACCCAATTTAATGGTCTCTAACTCTTGCATAAGGTTAGCTTGCTCAATAATAACCAGTGCGTGCTCCATTTCTACAACCTCATCTACTTCTGGGTCGCTATCAACGTAATTCTTCAGGTTACCTGGGTTCAGCCCTCTTCTTTTCAAGACTGCCTTATCCTTTTCATTATTAGGATCAAGCAACCCCGTGTTCTTTTTTAATCCGCTGGGACCTTCTTCTACATCTTTGAGTGGTTGATTTTGCCTTTTAACCAGCTCCTCCCATTCTTTTACCAGTTTTCTTTCTCATTTTCCTTAAAGACACCTTTTCCTTTAAGGTCTTCTGCATCTTGTTCAAGGCTCTTTTCCATCTGCATCTCTAGCCTTTCATTTTCATTTGAAAGATGTATACAATATCTGAGCAATTCATTAAGGAGCTCATCTTTACTGTGATAAATCTTTTCTTCTGGTGGGTCTGGGGTTACTTCTAGCTGTAAGTAATACTTTGAGCATAACTTACATGCTGTTAGTAAGCACTTTGTACAGTGACTTCTGACCCTTTTTGCAGTTTTTAATCCGCAGTAAGAGCATCCCTCATTCTCTATGGCTACTTCAGAGTTTATTACTAACTCATGCTTGCTACACTTCTTCTGCTCATCATTTAATGGCAATGATGACCTCCAATTTGCATTTGGTGATTTTGTAGGAATTCGATCTCCTTCCATGAATACCCCCATTCTTCGGGAAGCCCAGTTGTGAGGGCATTAGCAATATACTCTTTAGTTTTTCCAGCCGATTCACCTTCAGAGAGACTGCAGATTCCATCAGAATCTTCATCGCCCATATCTACAGAAACAACATCACAGTCATCAGGTAGCTCTGTTTCCTTTAGCATGGCAGCTCTTGTCATATTTCCTTTTGAGCTTTTGCATTCCCTTGCAAAGTGACCTTCTTCTCCACAAAGTGAGCCAGAAAGCACTCAAGCGGGTTACTTTCTTGGTGAAGAACCCAACTGGGATTATCCCTCGCTACAAAAATTTGTACAAGCAGCTGAGAAACTTGGAGCAAAACAAGAAAGGGGTTACAGTAGTGTAACTTCTGGTTACAAACCACCCACTGAGCCATTAATGGGTCAGGTTGGTTATCCACCAGCCACTGGAACGGGACAGAAAGTATTAATGGGTCAAGTTGGTTATCCCTAAGATGGCTCAATGGGTGGTTTGTAACCAGAAGTTACACTACTGTAACCCCTTTCTTGTTTTGCTCCAAGTTTCTCAGCTGCTTGTACAAATTTTTGTAGCGAGGGATAATCCAGTTGGGTTCTTCACCAAGAAAGTAACCCGCTTGAGTGCTTTCTGGCTCACTTTGTGGAGAAGAAGGTCACTTTGCAAGGGAATGCAAAAGCTCAAAAGGAAATATGACAAGAGCTGCCATGCTAAAGGAAACAGAGCTACCTGATGACTGTGATGTTGTTTCTGTAGATATGGGCGATGAAGATTCTGATGGAATCTGCAGTCTCTCTGAAGGTGAATCGGCTGGAAAAACTAAAGAATATATTGCTAATCCCCTCACAACTGGGCTTCCCGAAGAATGGGGGATGAGGGATGCTCTTACTGCAGATTAAAAACTGCAAAAAGGGTCAGAAGTCACTGTACAAAGTGCTTACTAAGAGCATGTAAGTTATGCTCAAAGTATTACTTACAGCTAGAAGTAACCCCAGACCCACCAGAAGAAAAGATTTATTACAGTAAAGATGAGCTCCTTAAGGAATTGCTCAGATATTGTATACATCTTTCAAATGAAAATGAAAGGCTTAAGAAGCAGATGGAAAAGAGCCTTGAACAAGATGCAGAAGACCTTAAAGGAAAAGGTTTCTTTAAGGAAAATGAGAAAGAAGAACTGGTAAAAGAATGGGAGGAGCTGGTTAAAAGGCAAAATCAACCACTCAAAGATGTAGAAGAAGGTCCCAGCGGATTAAAAAAGAACACGGGGTTGCTTGATCCTAATAATGAAAAGGATAAGGCATTCTTGAAAAGAAGAGGGCTGAACCCAGGTAACCTGAAGAATTACGTTGATAGCGACCCAGAAGTAGATGAGGTTGTAGAAATGGAGCACGCACTGGTTATTATTGAGCAAGCTAACCTTATGCAAGAGTTAGAGACCATTAAATTGGGTCTTAAGAAGAAGAAGGTCATAAACAAGTTGTATAACCTACCGACACATTTGACATCCCAGGTGTTGAAAGGTTCACTGTCAAAGCAATTCGACACAGGATGTACTACGTGCTGTGTGGACAAAAATGTTGTTCCAGTAAAGGCCATTGAAAGATGCCTTTACTCCGTTAAATTCTCAGGAATCAACTCAGTTCAAGAAGTTGATGAAAAGCTGAAAGGTGGGCAAATGGAGATAGGGGAATATAAATTCAGGATTCCTTTCGCATATTGTTTCCCAATGGGAATGAGAGAACGTGATGGCATAGAAATGCTGATTGGCTGTAATTTTCTTAAAAGCCAACAAGGAGGGGTTCACTTAGAAGGTAATACAGTTACTTTCTACAAGGGAATAACAACAATCCAGACGAGACCAGATAGGAAGATACAAGGATGTGCTATACAAGAAATGGAGTTGGAAGAAAATGAGTTTTTGGCTATAAGTGAAGTTGTGTTCTTCAATATTGGCCATACAAGTGTAACATTTCAACAGAATTTTAGACCTTTATTAGAAAGGTTGAAGCAACAAGATTATTATGGGGAGGAGCCATTGAAGCATTGGCAGAAGAACCAGATCAAGTGCAAATTGGATATCATTAATCCTGATATCACAATTCAAGATAAACCCCTAAGCCATGTTACGTTGGCCATAAAGGAGCAATTTCAGAGGCATATCAAGGCATTGCTAAAACTTGGGGTTATCAGACCAAGTAAAAGCCGTCATAGGACCATGGCAATGATGGTCAACTCCGGAACATCGGTGGACCCCAAGACTGGGAAGGAGATAAAGGGGAAGGAAAGGGGGGGGGGGGGGGGGGGGGGCGGTGGACCCCAAGACTAGGAAGGAGATAAAGGGGAAGGAAAGGATGGTGTTCAATTACAGATAGCTTAATGATAATACTTACAAGGATCAATATTCCTTGCCTAGCATCAACACCATCATACAGAAGATTGGCAATTCAAAAATCTACTCTAAGTTTGATCTAAAGAGTGGATTCCACCAGGTGGCTATGGAAGAAAGTTCAATTCCATGGACTGCTTTCATCACACCAGATGGGTTGTATGAATGGCTTGTTATGCCATTCGGTCTCAAGAATGCTCCAGCAATTTTTCAAAGAAAAATGGATCATTGCTTCAAAGATTATGAAAACTGTATGGCTGTATATATTGATGATATACTCGTATTTTCGGATGATGAGAAAAGTCATACCAAGCACCTGGAGAAAATGTTGAAAATCTGCAAGGAAAATGGGTTAATCTTATCAGAAAATAAGATGAAAACTGTTGTCCGTGAAGTTGAGTTCCTTGGGCAACAATTGGCAACGGTAGGATTAAGCTTCAACCCCATATCATCAAGAAGATAGCTGGATTTGAGGAAGAAAACCTGAAAAATAAGAAGGGATTGCGCTCTTGGCTTGGAATTCTTAATTATGCTTGGGCATATATTCCAAAGCTAGGAACATTGTTGGGACCCCTTATATGAGAAGACCAGTCCGCATGGTGATAAAAGGATGAAACCATCTGATGCGTAAATCACGCGACAAACGACAGCGGAAGACTATTTTTGGTATTTTCTGGATTTTAATGAAACAAACAACAACAAAATAAAAGATAGATAAAGAATCCACCACCAAGATTCGTAAAGGACTGGCCACCGGAATCAAGGATAAAGGAAACACTCCAACCCACCACTATGTTTGATAAAGGTCTAGCCACCACAAACACAGAAAGGAATCGAAGATTTAAAGACCTCACCACAAATATTGATAAAGGGGTCACTCCTAACCACCAAGATCAAAAGATCTCTAAAGGTAAAAGAAGATTTGTAAGAAATAGAGGTTGCTCTATTAAATTTATTCAACATCAACTAACTTTACAAAGAGAAATTAAGCACCTATTTATAGCCACACATGTTATTTCCTAGGATAAAGAACAAGTCACCACAAATATTGATAAAGGGGTCACTCCTAACCACCAAGATCAAAAGATCTCTAAAGGTAAAAGAAGATTTGTAAGAAATAGAGGTTGCTCTATTAAATTTATTCAACATCAACTAACTTTACAAAGAGAAATTAAGCACCTATTTATAGCCACACATGCTATTTCCTAGGAATAAAGAAATACAAATATTAAATAAATAAAAGGCTGTCATGTGCTAAGGACAACCACTAATTTATCCACCAATAGGAAATGGACAAACAAAGCTTTTAGAAAGATTCCTTCTGCACAAGGGCCCACAAACCGTTATAAATAACGTTGTCACACGTGCCTTCCTTATCCCTGTCAACAGCTGTCATTCCTTCTTTATTGGGTCCACTGCCATGTCACCGAAATAAACTGAACTGACAAAACTGGTGACTTTATTCTGGTATTTCTAGACTGGAGTCGTTCACTGGTAAGCTTCACTGAAGGGTCTTGACTGGAGCCTGGAGACTGGAGACTGGAGGATCTTCACTGGAGCCTGGATCTGGAGGATCTTCACTGGAGAAGTGATCTGGAGGATCTTCACTGGAAAGTGATCTGGAGGATCTTCACTGGAGAAGTGATCTGGAGGATCTTCACTGGAGAAGTGATCTGGAGGATCTTCACTGGAGAAGTGATCTGGAGGATCTTCACTGGAGAAGTGATCTGGAGGATCTTCACTGGAAAAGTGATCTGGAGGATTTTCACTGGAGAAGTGATCTGGAGGATCTTCAACTGGAGCTGGATCTGGAGGATCTTCACTGGAGAAGTGATCTGGAGGATCTTCACTGGAGAAGTGATCTGGAGGATCTTCACTGGAGAAGTGATCTGGAGGATCTTCACTGGAGAAGTGATCTGGAGGATCTTCACTGGAAAGTGATCTGGAGGATCTTCACTGGAGAAGTGATCTGGAGGATCTTCACTGGAGCCTGGATCTGGAGGATCTTCACTTGAGAAGTGATCTGGAGGATCTTCACTGGAAAAGTGATCTGGAGGATCTTCACTGGAGAAGTGATCTGGAGGATCTTCACTGGAGAAGTGATCTGGAGGATCTTCACTGGAAAAGTGATCTGGAGGATCTTCACTGGAGAAGTGATCTGGAGGATCTTCACTGGAGAAGTGATCTGGAGGATCTTCACTGGAGAAGTGATCTGGAGGATCTTCACTGGAGAAGTGATCTGGAGGATCTTCACTGGAAAAGTGATCTGGAGGATTTCACTGGAGAAGTGATCTGGAGGATCTTCACTGGAGCCTGGATCTGGAGGATCTTCACTGGAGCCTGGATCTGGAGGATCTTCACTGGAGAAGTGATCTGGAGGATCTTCACTGGAGAAGTGATCTGGAGGATCTTCACTGGAAAAGTGATCTGGAGGATTTTCACTGGAGAAGTGATCTGGAGGATCTTCACTGGAGAAGTGATCTGGAGGATCTTCACTGGAGAAGTGATCTGGAGGATCTTCACTGGAGAAGTGATCTGGAGGATCTTCACTGGAGAAGTGATCTGGAGGATCTTCACTGGAGAAGTGATCTGGAGGATCTTCACTGGAGAAGTGATCTGGAGGATCTTCACTGGAGAAGTGATCTGGAGGATCTTCACTGGAGAAGTGATCTGGAGGATCTTCACTGGAGAAGTGATCTGGAGGATCTTCACTGGAGAAGTGATCTGGAGGATCTTCACTGGAAAAGTGATCTGGAGGATCTTCACTGGAGAAGTGATCTGGAGGATCTTCACTGGAGAAGTGATCTGGAGGATCTTCACTGGAGAAGTGATCTGGAGGATCTTCACTGGAGAAGTGATCTGGAGGATCTTCACTGGAGAAGTGATCTGGAGGATCTTCACTGGAGAAGTGATCCGGAGGATCTTCACTGGAGAAGTGATCTGGAGGATCTTCACTGGAGAAGTGATCTGGAGGATCTTCACTGGAGAAGTGATCTGGAGGATCTTCACTGGAGAAGTGATCTGGAGGATCTTCACTGGAAAAGTGATCTGGAGGATCTTCACTGGAGAAGTGATCTGGAGGATCTTCACTGGAGAAGTGATCTGGAGGATTTTCACTGGAGAAGTGATCTGGAGGATCTTCACTGGAGAAGTGATCTGGAGGATCTTCACTGGAGAAGTGATCTGGAGGATCTTCACTGGAGAAGTGATCTGGAGGATCTTCACTGGAGAAGTGATCTGGAGGATCTTCACTGGAAAAGTGATCTGGAGGATCTTCACTGGAGAAGTGATCTGGAGGATCTTCACTGGAGAAGTGATCTGGAGGATCTTTACTGGAGAAGTGATCTGGAGGATCTTCACTGGAGAAGTGATCTGGAGGATCTTCACTGGAGAAGTGATCTGGAGGATCTTCACTGGAGAAGTGATCTGGAGGATCTTCACTGGAGAAGTGATCTGGAGGATCTTCACTGGAGAAGTGATCTGGAGGATCTTCACTGGAAAAGTGATCTGGAGGATTTTCACTGGAGAAGTGATCTGGAGGATCTTCACTGGAGAAGTGATCTGGAGGATCTTCACTGGAGAAGTGATCTGGAGGATCTTCACTGGAGAAGTGATCTGGAGGATCTTCACTGGAGAAGTGATCTGGAGGATCTTCACTGGAGAAGTGATCTGGAGGATCTTCACTGGAGAAGTGATCTGGAGGATCTTCACTGGAGAAGTGATCTGGAGGATCTTCACTGGAGAAGTGATCTGGAGGATCTTCACTGGAAAAGTGATCTGGAGGATTTTCACTGGAGAAGTGATCTGGAGGATTTCACTGGAGAAGTGATCTGGAGGATTTTCACTGGAGAAGTGATCTGGAGGATCTTCACTTGAGAAGTGATCTGGAGGATCTTCACTGGAAAAGTGATCTGGAGGATCTTCACTGGAGAAGTGATCTGGAGGATCTTCACTGGAGAAGTGATCTGGAGGATCTTCACTGGAGAAGTGATCTGGAGGATCTTCACTGGAAAAGTGATCTGGAGGATCTTCACTGGAGAAGTGATCTGGAGGATCTTCACTGGAGAAGTGATCTGGAGGATCTTCACTGGAGAAGTGATCTGGAGGATCTTCACTGGAAAAGTGATCTGGAGGATTTTCACTGGAGAAGTGATCTGGAGGATCTTCACTGGAGAAGTGATCTGGAGGATCTTCACTGGAGAAGTGATCTGGAGGATCTTCACTGGAGAAGTGATCTGGAGGATCTTCACTGGAAAAGTGATCTGGAGGATCTTCACTGGAGAAGTGATCTGGAGGATCTTCACTGGAGAAGTGATCTGGAGGATCTTCACTGGAGAAGTGATCTGGAGGATCTTCACTGGAGAAGTGATCTGGAGGATCTTCACTGGAGAAGTGATCTGGAGGATCTTCACTGGAGAAGTGATCTGGAGGATCTTCACTGGAAAATGATCTGGAGGATCTTCACTGGAAAGTGATCTGGAGAACTTCACTGGAGAAGTGATCTGGAGGATCTTCACTGGAGAAGTGATCTGGAGGATCTTCACTGGAGAAGTGATCTGGAGGATCTTCACTGGAGAAGTGATCTGGAGGATCTTCACTGGAGAAGTGATCTGGAGGATCTTCACTGGAAAGTGATCTGGAGGATCTTCACTGGAGAAGTGATCTGGAGGATCTTCACTGGAGAAGTGATCTGGAGGATCTTCACTGGAGAAGTGATCCGGAGGATCTTCACTGGAAAAGTGATCTGGAGGATCTTCACTGGAGAAGTGATCTGGAGGATCTTCACTGGAGAAGTGATCCGGAGGATCTTCACTGGAGAAGTGATCTGGAGGATCTTCACTGGAGAAGTGATCTGGAGGATCTTCACTGGAGAAGTGATCTGGAGGATCTTCACTGGAAAAGTGATCTGGAGGATCTTCACTGGAGAAGTGATCTGGAGGATCTTCACTGGAAAAGTGATCTGGAGGATCTTCACTGGAGAAGTGATCTGGAGGATCTTCACTGGAAAAGTGATCTGGAGGATCTTCACTGGAGAAGTGATCTGGAGGATCTTCACTGGAGAAGTGATCTGGAGGATCTTCACTGGAGAAGTGATCTGGAGGATCTTCACTGGAGAAGTGATCTGGAGGATCTTCACTGGAGAAGTGATCTGGAGGATCTTCACTGGAGAAGTGATCTGGAGGATCTTCACTGGAGAAGTGATCTGGAGGATCTTCACTGGAAAAGTGATCTGGAGGATCTTCACTGGAGAAGTGATCTGGAGGATCTTCACTGGAGAAGTGATCTGGAGGATCTTCACTGGAGAAATGATCTGGAGGATCTTCACTGGAGAAGTATCATCTTCTAAACCCTTTCTATACCCAGTTAGACTAACAAATAATTCATCTCCGACCTTAGTCTTCATTTTAACTCTTATCTCCATTCTAAATTGCTTCTGATCAATTACATCAGTTTTGAATAATGCTTCAATATCATGCAGCTCATCAGTTTGAGTAACAATACTGGGCATTTCAACATACTTCCTTTCTTCACAAAGATCAAATATATAAGAAACTGTTTGTAATCCTTCTCTAATCTTACATTTCAATTCAGCTCGTGACTTTAAAAGATCAGTTTCTAACAATGCATAGTCATCATGGGTTTCACCAGTTGGAGTATATAGACAAGCTTTCTGAAGTGTTAACGAACTGGACACTTCAGCCCATACTATGGCCCTATCATACTTAAACATATCAGCATGAACAAATAATTTAGTAACTTCAGCCTTAATCATTTCATCAGGCCAGAAACGATTAAGAGTGTCTTGCTTCTCTCGCACACATAATGAACTAGTGTTCAAGTGGCCATCATGATAAGCATTATCAAGTATCAAAAGACGATCATTCATAGGAATAACACAAAAACCCATACCATAATAATCGATTCTGAAATTAAACATAAGTGCTCGGTTAGTAGTTGTTACCCCTATGCCTTCCTTAAGCCATTGAGTTGTGACTGGAGGTGACTGATTAGGTATAGAGTTCTTCATCAGGCATATGGACATTTCTTGTTGAACTTCAACTGATGGATCTCCAGTTGGATCTTCAGTTGGATCTTCATCAGTAAAAGCTTCACTGGAGTACACTTTTCGCTGGACTTCATCAGTGAGAGTTCCAGTCGAATGTACTGCTTGCTGGGCTTCTTGGATCAGCGATGATTTATCACCAGCAGCTCTTATGGACTCTTTTTCGCTAGTAACATAACAAAAACAAGTCTGGCTAACACTTCCTTGCTGGGATTCATCAACACTAACTTTACGAGAATGATTAGCATTCCGATTCAGCAAGAAATCATCAAGGTCAGCTTCAATTACTTCTTCACCATCGTCATCATAAACACATGGTTGGAAAAAATCATCTTCTTGCTGAACGTCATCCATATCAAGTGAATGATCAGTTCTCTTGAAGAGTAAAAAGTCATCAGCAACATCACTTATTTCTTCTTTATCATAAATAGGCTCTTGTTCAACATCGACTTCAACTTTTATCTTTTTGAAAGAATTAGGGACTGATCTAATCACCATGAGATTTAAATTGCAATCAGTGAGTTTCTTACGAGAATTTTTCTTTTTTGTTTCTCTCACATGATTTTCTAACACATCTAAGATTATCCCCATTTGTTTTTCAAGAGATTTAAGCTGTCTATCTCTTCGAAAATTCTCTAAAGCAAGATTTCTATTATAACCCATTTCTATTATCTAAATGAAAAGATAATCAAAAATAGATCTAGACAAGAGAGATCAGATCTGAAATTGGAAACCACAATTTCATGAATAAACACATTCAGATCTAAACAATAATATTCAAATAACGATCAGATCTATGAAGATTTGAGACAACTTATCCAAACAGATTTTTGACAAAGAAACAAACACCAACAGGATAAAAAGATTAAGAAAACAAAACCTGTCTCTGATACCAAATTTGATGCGTAAATCACGCGACAAACGACAGCGGAAGACTATTTTTGGTATTTTCTGGATTTTATATGAAACAAACAACAAAACAAGACAATAAAATTAAAATGATAGATAAAAGAATCCACCACCAAGATTCGTAAAGGCCAAGCCACCGGAATCAAGGATAAAGGAAACACTCCAACCCACCACTATGTTTGATAAAGGATCCTAACCACCAAGATCAAAAGATCTCTAAAGGTAAAAGAAGATTTGTAAGAAATAGAGGCTGCTCTATTAATTTCATTCAACATCAACTAATGGTCTTGACTGGAGCCTGGAGACTGGAGACTGGAGGATCTTCACTGGAGAAGTGATCTGGAGAATCTTCACTGGAGAAGTGATCTGGAGGATCTTCACTGGAGAAGTGATCTGGAGGATCTTCACTGGAGAAGTGATCTGGAGGATCTTCACTGGAATTGATCTGGAGGATCTTCACTGGAGAAGTGATCTGGAGAATCTTTACTGGAGAAGTGATCTGGAGATCTTCACTGGAGAAGTGATCTGGAGAATCTTCACTGGAGAAGTGATCTGGAGAATCTTTACTAGAGAAGTGATCTGGAGAATCTTCACTGGAGAAGTGATCTGGAGAATCTTCACTGGAGAAGTGATCTGGAGGATCTTCACTGGAGAAGTGATCTGGAGGATCTTCACTGGAGCCTGGATCTGGAGGATCTTCACTGGAGCCTGGATCTGGAGGATCTTCACTGGAGAAGTGATCTGGAGAATCTTTACTAGAGAAGTGATCTGGAGGATCTTCACTGGAACCTGGATCTGGAGGATCTTCACTGGAGCCTGGATCTGGAGGATCTTTACTGGAGATGTGATCTGGAGAATCTTCACTGGAGAAGTGATCTGGAGGATCTTCACTGGAGAAGTGATCTGGAGGATCTTCACTGGAGAAGTGATCTGGAGAATCTTTACTAGAGAAGTGATCTGGAGAATCTTCACTGGAGAAGTGATCTGGAGGATCTTCACTGGAGAAGTGATCTGGAGGATCTTCACTGGAAAAGTGATCTTGAGGATTTTCACTGGAGAAGTGATCTGGAGGATCTTCAACTGGAGCATGGATCTGGAATTGCTTCACTGGAGTCTTGACCTGGAGAACCTTCACCGGCATATTCCATCTGGAGCATTTCGACTGAAGCAACTTACTGGAGTTATTTACTGAAGCTGTCCAGTGGTTAACTTCACTGGTGGACTGAGAACTAGTTGAAATGGGCCACTGAAGTGTAACTGAGATGGGTCTGGTAAACTTCATCACTGGTGAACGCTCACTGAAGTATATGTTAAGTAAAGTTCTGAGCACCCATCTCTGGCCAGTGTCACTAATGAATACTTGCTGAGGAAAGACTTGCTGATGTACTGAAGTGTTACATGCTGTTCTGGACACTTGCTAGTTGCATCTGGTGCTGACCAGTTCACTGGTCGTCATCAGTTGAAGTTGTTTCAGCGAGACTTGTTGCTGATCAGGACTTGTTTTGTCACTGATGAACTTTAAGGCCAGCAACACTTGATTTGGTTGCATAACTTCAGTGCTCGACTTATCATTAAGATCAATATACACCAGTAGTGTAATACTAACAAAGGATAACCAAGGGTAATTGGTTGCTTGTTGAACTTCAATTAGCAAATATACGAACCCACCTTTGTTGTGGAAATTGTTCGGGGTCATTTCCGCATCACCATCCGACTGGGAAATCGTCCGCAAGATCAAGGAGCAAGTGCAGAACTTGCCAGATATGGAAATCTCTCCAGAAAATGCATTGGGAAAGGCGAGGTAACATGATGTAGATACGTCCAGGCTCACTGAACTGGAGGAACCCAGCAAACTGAAGAAGTCAACCGAGCTGAAGGAAACTGAGCTAATAATGCCATCTGAACAAGCCATGGTGATTCTACCAGCATTGGCCCATTTCAAACAAGTCTTTTCTGAACCAGTCCAGTCACCAGTAGTAACACTTCTCCAGTGGCAACATCCTCCAGTGACCAACTCTGATAATCCACCAGTGAAGATGTCCAGTAGCTTGCTCTAGATGACTGCTCCAGATGAATGCTCCAGTGACCAACACTGAAGGTCCACCAGATGAATGCTCCAGTGACCAACACTGGAGGTCCACCAGTGGCAGTCCAGATTTATGTTCCATTGTCCAGATAATAAAGTCCCCACTGAAGGCTTATATCTGTGGGTCCAATAAAGAAGGAATGACAGCTGTCAAGGAAGGAGCGTGTGACTAACGGTATTGTGGGACCACGTGCAGGGGGAAATGTTTCTAGAAGCTTTACGTGTCCATTTTCCATTGGATAATTAATTAGTGGTGGTCCGTAGCACATGACAGCTTTTTGAATATTTTATTGTATTTCGTTAATTCCTAGGTAGAGCATGTGGCTATAAATAGGGGTTTATTTTCCTTGTAAAAAGGGGTAGTGGATGTTGAATGAAAATTAATAGAGCAGCCTCTATTTCTTACAAAAATCTTCTTTTACCTTTATAGATCTTAGATCTTGGTGGTTAGGAGTGACCCCTTTATCAATATTTGTGGTGACTTGTTCTTTATCAAATATTGTGGTGAGGTCTTTTAAATCTTTGGTTTTCTTTATCTATAGTCGTGGTGGCTAGGCCTTTATCGATTGTAGTGGTGGGGCGGAGTGTTTCTTTATCTATAGTCTGATGACTAGGCCTTTATCGAATCTTTGGTGGTGGATTCTTTTATCTATCATTTTATTTTATTGTCTTGTTTATTGTTGTTTGTTTCATATAAAACCAGAAAATACCAAAAATAGTCTTCCGCTGTCGTTTGTCGCGTGATTTACGCATCAAATTGGTATCAGAGCCAGGTTTAAAAAGCTAATAATGCTAGGAGAGATAGGCAAATTGAAGATCTACAAGAAGCACTTGGTAGAGTTGTTCATATGTTAGAAGATGGTGGTTTACGATTTAATCGAGAAAATGTTGTTGCCAGTGAAAGAGATTCTGAATCTCAAGGTCCTAGTGTAAGATCTGATAGTACACCTAGAAACTCTAGTGATTCTGATGAACCATATCCTAGAGAAAGGCGTAGGAGGCATAAGGACTTACTATAAGGACTTGAGGGCAAGTCCTAAAAAAGAGGGAGCGAATGATGCGGAAATGACCCCGAACCATTTCCACAAAAAAGGTGGGTTCGTATATTTGCTAATTGAAGTTCAACAAGCAACCAATTACCCTTGGTTATCCTTTGTTAGTATTACACTACTGGTGTATATTGATCTTAATGATAAGTCAAGCACTAAAGTTATGCAACCAAATTAAGTGTTGCTGGCCTTAAAGTTCATCAGTGACAAAACAAGTCCTGATCAGCAACAAGTCTCGCTAAAACAACTTCAACTGACGACGACCAGTGAACTGGTCAGCACCAGATGCAACCAGCAAGTGTCCAGAACAGAAAGTAACACTTTAGTACATCAGCAAGTCTAAAACTCAGCAAGTATTCATCAGTGACACTAGCCAAAGATGGGTGCTCAGTACTTTACTTAAGTTATACTTCAGTGAGCGTTCACCAGTGATGAAGTTTACCAGACCAATCTCAGTTACACTTCAGTGGCCCGTTTCAACTAGTTCTCAGTCCACCAGTGAAGTTAACCACTGGACAGCTTCAGTAAATAACTCCAGTAAGTTGCTTCAGTCGAAATGCTCCAGATGGAATATGCCGGTGAAGGTTCTCCAGGTCAAGACTCCAGTGAAGCAATTCCAGATCCATGCTCCAGTTGAAGATCCTCCAGATCACTTCTCCAGTGAAAATCCTCCAGATCACTTTTCCAGTGAAGATCCTCCAGATCACTTCTCCAGTGAAGATCCTCCAGATCACTTCTCCAGTGAAGATTCTCCAGATCACTTCTCCAGTGAAGATTCTCCAGATCACTTCTCCAGTGAAGATCCTCCAGATCACTTCTCCAGTGAAGATCCTCCAGATCACTTCTCCAGTGAAGATCCTCCAGATCACTTCTCCAGTGAAGATTCTCCAGATCACTTCTCCAGTAAAGATCCTCCGCTCCAGGCTCCAGTGAAGATCCTCCAGATCCAGGCTCCAGTGAAGATCCTCCAGTCTCCAGTCTCCAGGCTCCAGTCAAGACCCTTCAGTGAAGCTTACCAGTGAACGACTCCAGTCCAAAAATACCAGAATAAAGTCACCAGTTTTGTCAGTTCAGTTTATTTCGGTGACATGGCAGTGGACCCAATAAAGAAGGAATGACAGCTGTTGACAGGGATAAGGAAGGCACGTGTGACAACGTTATTTCTAACGGTTTGTGGGCCCTTGTGCAGAAGGAATCTTTCTAGAAGCTTTGTTTGTCCATTTCCTATTGGTGGATAAATTAGTGGTTGTCCTTAGCACATGACAACCTTTTATTTATTTAATATTTGTATTTCTTTATTCCTAGGAAATAGCATGTGTGCTATAAATAGGTGCTTAATTTCTCTTTGTAAAGTTAGTTGATGTTGAATGAAATTAATAAAGCAGCCTCTATTTCTTACAAATCTTCTTTTACCTTTAGAGATCTTTTGATCTTGGTGGTTAGGAGTGACCCCTTTATCAATATTTGTGGTGACTTGTTCTTTATCAAATATTGTGGTGAGGTCTTTAAATCTTCGATTCCTTTATCTGTGTTTGTGGTGGCTAGACCTTTATCAAACATAGTGGTGGGTTGGAGTGTTTCCTTTATCCTTGATTCCGGTGGCCAGTCCTTTACGAATCTTGGTGGTGGATTCTTTATCTATCTTTTATTTTTGTTGTTGTTTGTTTCATTAAAATCCAGAAAATATCAAAAATAGTCTTCCGCTGTCGTTTGTCGCGTGATTTACGCATCAAATTTGGTATCAGAGACAGGTTTTGAAAAAGGTTTCTTAATCTTTTTATCCTGTTGGTGTTTGTTTCTTTGTCAAAAATCTGTTTGGATAAGTTGTCTCAAATCTTCATAGATCTGATCGTTATTTGAATATTATTGTTTAGATCTGAATGTGTTTATTCATGAAATTGTGGTTTCCAATTTCAGATCTGATCTCTCTTGTCTAGATCTATTTTTGATTATCTTTTCATTTAGATAATAGAAATGGGTTATAATAGAAATCTTGCTTTAGAGAATTTTCGAAGAGATAGACAGCTTAAATCTCTTGAAAAACAAATGGGGATAATCTTTAGATGTGTTAGAAAATCATGTGAGAGAAACAAAAAAGAAAAATTCTCGTAAGAAACTCACTGATTGCAATTTAAATCTCATGGTGATTAGATCAGTCCCTAATTCTTTCAAAAAGATAAAAGTTAAAGTCGATGTTGAACAAGAGCCTATTTATGATAAAGAAGAAATAAGTGATGTTGCTGATGACTTTTTACTCTTCAAGAGAACTGATCATTCACTTGATATGGATGACGTTCAGCAAGAAGATGATTTTTTCCAACCATGTGTTTATGATGACGATGGTAAAGAAGTAATTAAAGCTGACCTTGATGATTTCTTGCTGAATCGGAATGCTAATCATTCTCGTAAAGTTAGTGTTGATGAATCCTAGCGAAAAAGAGTCCATAAGAGCTGCTGGTGATAAATCATCGCTGATCCAAGAATCCCAGCAAGCAGTACATTCGACTGGAACTCTCACTGATGAAGTCCAGCGAAAAGTGTACTCCAGTGAAGCTTTTACTGATGAAGATCCAACTGAAGATCCAACTGGAGATCCATCAGTTGAAGTTCAACAAGAAATGTCCATATGCCTGATGAAGAACTCTATACCTAATCAGTCACCTCCAGTCACAACTCATTGGCTTAAGGAAGGCATAGGGGTAACAACTACTAACCGAGCACTTGTGTTTAATTTCAGAATCGATTATTATGGTATGGGTTTTTGTGTTATTCCTATGAATGATCGTCTTTTGATACTTGATAATGCTTATCATGATGGCCACTTGAACACTAGTTCATTATGTGTGCGAGAGAAGCAAGACACTCTTAATCGTTTCTGGCCTGATGAAATGATTAAGGCTGAAGTTACTAAATTATTTGTTCATGCTGATATGTTTAAGTATGATAGGGCCATAGTATGGGCTGAAGTGTCCAGTTCGTTAACACTTCAGAAAGCTTGTCTATATACTCCAACTGGTGAAACCCATGATGACTATGCATTGTTAGAAACTGATATTTTAAAGTAACGAGCTGAATTGAAATGTAAGATTAGAGAAGGATTACAAACAGTTTCTTATATATTTGATCTTTGTGAATAAAGGAAGTATGTTAAAATGCCCAGTATTGTTACTCAAACTGATGAGCTGCATGATATTGAAGCATTCTTCAAAACTGATGTAATTGATCAGAAGCAATTTAGAATGGAGATAAGAGTTAAAATGAAGACTAAGGTCGGAGATGAATTATTTGTTAGTCTAACTGGGTATAGAAAGGGTTTAGAAGATGATACTTTTGTTTATTCTAATTTTATGAGAAGGTTTGCTGAAATGTTATACTCGTTAAGGCATCAGAAATCTGAAAATTCAAGCTTTGTTACCGGGTGGGAATTATCAGAAGTCGTTTATGACCTGAAGATGTTCAGAAATGAAAACTCGAGGACTTACTATAAGGACTTGAGGGCAAGTCCCAAAATAGAGGGAGAGAATGATGCGGAAATGACCCCGAACCATTTCCACAAAAAGGTGGGTTCGTATATTTGCTAATTGAAGTTCAACAAGCAACCAATTACCCTTGGTTATCCTTTGTTAGTATTACACTACTGGTGTATATTGATCTTAATGATAAGTCGAGCACTGAAGTTATGCAACCAAATCAAGTGTTGCTGGCCTTAAAGTTCATCAGTGACAAAACAAGTCCTGATCAGCAACAAGTCTCGCTGAAACAACTTCAACTGACGACGACCAGTGAACTGGTCAGCACCAGATGCAACGAGCAAGTGTCCAGAACAGCAAGTAACACTTCAGTACATCAGCAAGTCTTTCCTCAGCAAGTATTCATTAGTGACACTGGCCAGAGATGGGTGCTCAGTACTTTACTTAAGTTATACTTCAGTGAGCGTTCACCAGTGATGAAGTTTACCAGACCCATCTCAGTTACACTTCAGTGGCCCGTTTCAACAAGTTCTTAGTCCACCAGTGAAGTTAACCACTGGACAGCTTCAGTAAATAACTCCAGTAAGTTGCTTCAGTCGAAATGCTCCAGATGGAATATGCCGGTGAAGGTTCTCCAGGTCAAGACTCCAGTGAAGCAATTCCAGATCCATGCTCCAGTTGAAGATCCTCCAGATCACTTCTCCAGTGAAAATCCTCCAGATCACTTTTCCAGTGAAGATCCTCCAGATCACTTCTCCAGTGAAGATCCTCCAGATCACTTCTCCAGTGAAGATTCTCCAGATCACTTCTCCAGTGAAGATCCTCCAGATCACTTCTCCAGTGAAGATCCTCCAGATCACTTCTCCAGTGAAGATCCTCCAGATCACTTCTCCAGTGAAGATCCTCCAGATCACTTCTCCAGTGAAGATCCTCCAGATCACTTCTCCAGTGAAGATCCTCCAGATCACTTCTCCAGTGAAGATCCTCCAGATCACTTCTCCAGTGAAGATTCTCCAGATCACTTCTCCAGTGAAGATCCTCCAGATCACTTCTCCAGTGAAGATTCTCCAGATCACTTCTCCAGTGAAGATTCTCCAGATCACTTCTCCAGTGAAGATTCTCCAGATCACTTCTCCAGTGAAGATTCTCCAGATCACTTCTCCAGTGAAGATCCTCCAGATCACTTCTCCAGTGAAGATTCTCCAGATCACTTCTCTAGTGAAGATTCTCCAGATCACTTCTCCAGTGAAGATCCTCCAGATCACTTCTCCAGTGAAGATCCTCCAGATCACTTCTCTAGTGAAGATCCTCCAGATCACTTCTCCAGTGAAGATTCTCCAGATCACTTCTCCAGTGAAGATCCTCCAGATCACTTCTCCAGTGAAGATTCTCCAGATCACTTCTCCAGTGAAGATTCTCCAGATCACTTCTCCAGTGAAGATCCTCCAGATCACTTCTCCAGTGAAGATCCTCCAGATCACTTCTCCAGTGAAGATTCTCCAGATCACTTCTCCAGTGAAGATTCTCCAGATCACTTCTCCAGTGAAGATTCTCCAGATCACTTCTCCAGTGAAGATCCTCCAGATCACTTCTCCAGTGAAGATTCTCCAGATCACTTCTCCAGTGAAGATCCTCCAGATCACTTCTCCAGTGAAGATTCTCCAGATCACTTCTCCAGTGAAGATTCTCCAGATCACTTCTCCAGTGAAGATTCTCCAGATCACTTCTCCAGTGAAGATCCTCCAGATCACTTCTCTAGTGAAGATCCTCCAGATCACTTCTCCAGTGAAGATCCTCCAGATCACTTCTCCAGTGAAGATTCTCCAGATCACTTCTCCAGTGAAGATTCTCCAGATCACTTCTCCAGTGAAGATCCTCCAGATCACTTCTCCAGTGAAGATTCTCCAGATCACTTCTCCAGTGAAGATCCTCCAGATCACTTCTCCAGTGAAGATTCTCCAGATCACTTCTCCAGTGAAGATCCTCCAGATCACTTCTCCAGTGAAGATTCTCCAGATCACTTCTCCAGTGAAGATTCTCCAGATCACTTCTCCAGTGAAGATCCTCCAGATCACTTCTCCAGTGAAGATCCTCCAGATCACTTCTCCAGTGAAGATTCTCCAGATCACTTCTCCAGTGAAGATTCTCCAGATCACTTCTCCAGTGAAGATCCTCCAGATCACTTCTCCAGTGAAGATTCTCCAGATCACTTCTCCAGTGAAGATCCTCCAGATCACTTCTCCAGTGAAGATCCTCCAGATCACTTCTCCAGTGAAGATCCTCCAGATCACTTCTCCAGTGAAGATTCTCCAGATCACTTCTCCAGTGAAGATTCTCCAGATCACTTCTCCAGTGAAGATTCTCCAGATCACTTCTCCAGTGAAGATTCTCCAGATCACTTCTCCAGTGAAGATCCTCCAGATCACTTCTCCAGTGAAGATTCTCCAGATCACTTCTCCAGTGAAGATTCTCCAGATCACTTCTCCAGTGAAGATTCTCCAGATCACTTCTCCAGTGAAGATTCTCCAGATCACTTCTCCAGTGAAGAATCTCCAGATCACTTCTCCAGTGAAGATTCTCCAGATCACTTCTCCAGTGAAGATTCTCCAGATCACTTCTCCAGTGAAGATCCTCCAGATCACTTCTCTAGTGAAGATCCTCCAGATCACTTCTCCAGTAAGATTTGTCAGTTCAGTTTATTTCGGTGACATGGCAGTGGACCCAATAAAGAAGGAATGACAGCTGTTGACAGGGATAAGGAAGGCATGTGTGACAACGTTATTTCTAACGGTTTGTGGGCCCTTGTGCAGAAGGAATCTTTCTAGAAGCTTTGTTTGTCCATTTCCTATTGGTGGATAAATTAGTGGTTGTCCTTAGCACATGACAGCCTTTTATTTATTTAATATTTGTATTTCTTTATTCCTAGGAAATAGCATGTGTGGCTATAAATAGGTGCTTAATTTCTCTTTGTAAAGTTAGTTGATGTTGAATGAAATTAATAGAGCAGCCTCTATTTCTTACAAATCTTCTTTTACCTTTAGAGATCTTTTGATCTTGGTGGTTAGGAGTGACCCCTTTATCAATATTTGTGGTGACTTGTTCTTTATCAAATATTGTGGTGAGGTCTTTAAATCTTCGATTCCTTTATCTGTGTTTGTGGTGGCTAGACCTTTATCAAACATAGTGGTGGGTTGGAGTGTTTCCTTTATCCTTGATTCCGGTGGCCAGTCCTTTACGAATCTTGGTGGTGGATTCTTTATCTATCTTTTATTTTTGTTGTTGTTTGTTTCATTAAAATCCAGAAAATATCAAAAATAGTCTTCCGCTGTCGTTTGTCGCGTGATTTACGCATCAAATTTGGTATCAGAGACAGGTTTTGAAAAAGGTTTCTTAATCTTTTTATCCTGTTGGTGTTTGTTTCTTTGTCAAAAATCTGTTTGGATAAGTTGTCTCAAATCTTCATAGATCTGATCGTTATTTGAATATTATTGTTTAGATCTGAATGTGTTTATTCATGAAATTGTGGTTTCCAATTTCAGATCTGATCTCTCTTGTCTAGATCTATTTTTGATTATCTTTTCATTTAGATAATAGAAATGGGTTATAATAGAAATCTTGCTTTAGAGAATTTTCGAAGAGATAGACAGCTTAAATCTCTTGAAAAACAAATGGGGATAATCTTTAGATGTGTTAGAAAATCATGTGAGAGAAACAAAAAAGAAAAATTCTCGTAAGAAACTCACTGATTGCAATTTAAATCTCATGGTGATTAGATCAGTCCCTAATTCTTTCAAAAAGATAAAAGTTAAAGTCGATGTTGAACAAGAGCCTATTTATGATAAAGAAGAAATAAGTGATGTTGCTGATGACTTTTTACTCTTCAAGAGAACTGATCATTCACTTGATATGGATGACGTTCAGCAAGAAGATGATTTTTTCCAACCATGTGTTTATGATGACGATGGTAAAGAAGTAATTGAAGCTGACCTTGATGATTTCTTGCTGAATCGGAATGCTAATCATTCTCGTAAAGTTAGTGTTGATGAATCCCAGCAAGCAGTACATTCGACTGGAACTCTCACTGATGAAGTCCAGCGAAAAGTGTACTCCAGTGAAGCTTTTACTGATGAAGATCCAACTGAAGATCCAACTGAAGATCCAACTGAAGATCCAACTGGAGATCCAAGAGAAGATCCAACTGAAGATCCAACTGAAGATCCAACTGAAGATCCAACTGAAGATCCAACTAAAGATACAACTGGAGATCCAACTGAAGATCCAACTGAAAATCCAACTGAAGATCCAACTGAAGATTCAACTGAAGATCCAACTGAAGATCCAACTGGAGATCCATCAGTTGAAGTTCAACAAGAAATGTCCATATGCCTGATGAAGAACTCTATACCTAATCAGTCACCTCCAGTCACAACTCATTGGCTTAAGGAAGGCATAGGGGTAACAACTACTAACCGAGCACTTGTGTTTAATTTCAGAATCGATTATTATGGTATGGGTTTTTGTGTTATTCCTATGAATGATCGTCTTTTGATACTTGATAATGCTTATCATGATGGCCACTTGAACACTAGTTCATTATGTGTGCGAGAGAAGCAAGACACTCTTAATCGTTTCTGGCCTGATGAAATGATTAAGGCTGAAGTTACTAAATTATTTGTTCATGCTGATATGTTTAAGTATGATAGGGCCATAGTATGGGCTGAAGTGTCCAGTTCGTTAACACTTCAGAAAGCTTGTCTATATACTCCAACTGGTGAAACCCATGATGACTATGCATTGTTAGAAACTGATCTTTTAAAGTCACGAGCTGAATTGAAATGTAAGATTAGAGAAGGATTACAAACAGTTTCTTATATATTTGATCTTTGTGAATAAAGGAAGTATGTTAAAATGCCCAGTATTGTTACTCAAACTGATGAGCTGCATGATATTGAAGCATTCTTCAAAACTGATGTAATTGATCAGAAGCAATTTAGAATGGAGATAAGAGTTAAAATGAAGACTAAGGTCGGAGATGAATTATTTGTTAGTCTAACTGGGTATAGAAAGGGTTTAGAAGATGATACTTTTGTTTATTCTAATTTTATGAGAAGGTTTGCTGAAATGTTATACTCGTTAAGGCATCAGAAATCTGAAAATTCAAGCTTTGTTACCGGGTGGGAATTATCAGAAGTCGTTTATGACCTGAAGATGTTCAGAAATGAAAACTCGAGGACTTACTATAAGGACTTGAGGGCAAGTCCCAAAATAGAGGGAGAGAATGATGCGGAAATGACCCCGAACCATTTCCACAAAAAGGTGGGTTCGTATATTTGCTAATTGAAGTTCAACAAGCAACCAATTACCCTTGGTTATCCTTTGTTAGTATTACACTACTGGTGTATATTGATCTTAATGATAAGTCGAGCACTGAAGTTATGCAACCAAATCAAGTGTTGCTGGCCTTAAAGTTCATCAGTGACAAAACAAGTCCTGATCAGCAACAAGTCTCGCTGAAACAACTTCAACTGACGACGACCAGTGAACTGGTCAGCACCAGATGCAACGAGCAAGTGTCCAGAACAGCAAGTAACACTTCAGTACATCAGCAAGTCTTTCCTCAGCAAGTATTCATTAGTGACACTGGCCAGAGATGGGTACTCAGTACTTTACTTAAGTTATACTTCAGTAAGCGTTCACCAGTGATGAAGTTTACCAGACCCATCTCAGTTACACTTCAGTGGCCCGTTTCAACAAGTTCTTAGTCCACCAGTGAAGTTAACCACTGGACAGCTTCAGTAAATAACTCCAGTAAGTTGCTTCAGTCGAAATGCTCCAGATGGAATATGCCGGTGAAGGTTCTCCAGGTCAAGACTCCAGTGAAGCAATTCCAGATCCATGCTCCAGTTGAAGATCCTCCAGATCACTTCTCTAGTGAAGATCCTCCAGATCACTTCTCCAGTGAAGATCCTCCAGATCACTTTTCCAGTGAAGATCCTCCAGATCACTTCTCCAGTGAAGATCCTCCAGATCACTTCTCCAGTGAAGATTCTCCAGATCACTTCTCCAGTGAAGATTCTCCAGATCACTTCTCCAGTGAAGATCCTCCAGATCACTTCTCCAGTGAAGATTCTCCAGATCACTTCTCCAGTGAAGATTCTCCAGATCACTTCTCTAGTAAAGATCCTCCAGATCACTTCTCCAGTGAAGATTCTCCAGATCACTTCTCCAGTAAAGATCCTCCAGATCCAGGCTCCAGTGAAGATCCTCCAGTCTCCAGTCTCCCGGCTCCAGTCAAGACCCTTCAGTGAAGCTTACCAGTGAACGACTCCAGTCCAGAAATACCAGAATAAAGTCACCAGTTTTGTCAGTTCAGTTTATTTCGGTGACATGGCAGTGGACCCAATAAAGAAGGAATGACAGCTGTTGACAGGGATAAGGAAGGCACGTGTGACAACGTTATTTCTAACGGTTTGTGGGCCCTTGTGCAGAAGGAATCTTTCTAGAAGCTTTGTTTGTCCATTTCCTATTGGTGGATAAATTAGTGGTTGTCCTTAGCACATGACAGCCTTTTATTTATTTAATATTTGTATTTCTTTATTCCTAGGAAATAGCATGTGTGGCTATAAATAGGTGCTTAATTTCTCTTTGTAAAGTTAGTTGATGTTGAATGAAATTAATAGAGCAGCCTCTATTTCTTACAATCTTCTTTTACCTTTAGAGATCTTTTGATCTTGGTGGTTAGGAGTGACCCCTTTATCAATATTTGTGGTGACTTGTTCTTTATCAAATATTGTGGTGAGGTCTTTAAATCTTCGATTCCTTTATCTGTGTTTGTGGTGGCTAGACCTTTATCAAACATAGTGGTGGGTTGGAGTGTTTCCTTTATCCTTGATTCCGGTGGCCAGTCCTTTACGAATCTTGGTGGTGGATTCTTTATCTATCTTTTATTTTTGTTGTTGTTTGTTTCATTAAAATCCAGAAAATATCAAAAATAGTCTTCCGCTGTCGTTTGTCGCGTGATTTACGCATAAGATTCTGAATCTCAAGGTCCTAGTGTAAGATCTGATAGTACACCTAGAAACTCTAGTGATTCTGATGAACCACATCCTAGAGAAAGGCGTAGGAGGCATAAGGGTGATGATACTAGGGATATTAAGATAGATCCACCAGATTTTAATGGATCTTCTAACCCAGAAGAGTATTTTGAATGGGTCCAGGTGATGGACAGAATAATGGAAATAAAGGGATATGATGATAGAAAAATTTCAAAGTTGCCATTATTAAACTTAAAAAATATGCTTCATCTTGGTATGATAACATGAAATCTGAAAGAGAGTACAAGGGCAAAAGTAAAATCAAGACCTGGTCCAAACTAAAGGAGGTCATGCAGAAGAGGTTTGTTCCCCAGTGTACAAGCAAGATCAGTATCTACTGATGAACAATCTGAAGCAAGGAGCCAAGGAAGTTGTGGAGTACATTAGAGAGTTTGAACATCTGAAGACCAGAACTGGTGTGAATGAAACTGAAGAGCACACTATTGCCAGATTTCTTGGTGGTCTGAACGCTGCCATCACTGAGAAGATTGAGTTGCAGGCTATCTGGACATATGAAGGTGCATGCAAGATGGCTATCCAGATTGAAAGACAACTGAAGAAGAAGGTTCTGTACAAGTCATTCAGTAAGGTTCCTGCCAGTGCAAGTCAACCCGTTACCAGTCAACCAGTTCCCAGATTTACTGAAACTGTCCAGAAATCCTTCAGAGGCAAAGAAAAGGAAACTGGAGGATCAAAAGAACCAGTTGGAAAGAAATGTTTTAAGTGTCATGGCTTTGGTCACTTCCAGGCCCAGTGTCCTAATCAAAGAGCCTTGACTGCCAAAGAGATTGAATGTTTAAAAGAAGGGGAACAACAAGAAGGGGAGTTTGTGCTTGTTAAACGGAAAAAGAAAGGAAAAGGAAAGCAGGTTGCTGGTGTATTTCTAAACAAGCCAAAGCCAAACTTTGTATACCGGGCAAAACCACCTAGTTTTACTGGTGATCAACGTCAAAAAGTTGATTCAAATAAGCCATCCACTTCTCAAAAGGTTTCGAATAATCTTTCAAATTCTAGGGCTGGTATTAAAATTTCTAATCCCTATGATGCTCTTTCAAGCGAAAATGAGGTTAAAACTGGTCGTAAGAAAGCACCATAGGATGATGAAGATGAGGATGACATAGAGGATGTGTATGATGAAACAGCAATGTATATGGAGAAATCTGAGGGGGCAAGCACTCCCGGGATAGAGGTTCCTCATGATTAATATCGCATCATGGAATGTACGGGGCTTGAACCAGTCCCCTAAGCAAAGCGAGGTTCATCAGGTAATAAAGAAAAATAAAGTTTCGGTTTGTGCTATCCTGGAATCGCATGTTTCTGTTTCTAACATAGATAGATTATGTAATAAAGTGTTCCGTAATTGGAGCTGGACTACTAATAGTAATGTTTGTGCAAAAGGATCGAGAATTGTCTTAGGTTGGAACCCTGATGATGTTGATGTCATGGTTATTTCTCAAACTGACCAAGTTATGCATTCTCAAGTTCGTTTTAAAAGTGATAAAAAGGTGGTATTTTGTTCTTTCATATATGCACATAATGCGTATCAACAAAGGAGACTTTTGTGGCAGAACTTATCTCTCCATAAAGTTTTTATTGCTGATAGACCGTGGGTTCTCTTTGGTGACTTTAATGTAGCTCTCAATCTTGCTGAGAAGACGGTGGGTGTTTCTAAAGTTGATATTGCTATGCGGGATTTTCAAGAGTGTGTGGCTGATCTGGAAGTTAATGATGTTAATAGTTCAGGTTTATATTATAATTGGACTCAAAAACCTAAAGAAAAAAATGGGATTCTTAAAACATTGGATCGTATCATGGCTAATCAGGTTTTCTCATCTGATTTTATGGGGGCGCATGCTTACTTTCAGCCTTATCGAAATTCTGATCATGCTCCTGCTGTTCTTAGTATTCCTATGGTGTCGAAATTTAAGCTAAAACCTTTTAAGTTTTCTAATCTACTTGTTCATAACAGTGATTTTAAACAGGTGGTAAGTGACACATGGAAGAATGAGGTAATTGATGGTCATCACATGTTTCAAGTGGTGAATAAGTTGAAAGCTTTGAAACAACCACTTCAAAAGATGATGTATAACAGGGGTAACTTACATGAAAAGGTGGATAAGTTTCGAAATAAGCTGGATGAACTTCAAAAGGCTATTGATAATGACCCTTTTAATGGTTTGTTACGAGAAGAACATGCCTCTTCTTTACAAGAGTTCAACGATGCAATTTTAGAAGAAGAGAGATTCTTGAAACAAAAGGCAAAAGTTCATTGGCTTCGCGTTGGTGATAGTAATTCAGCATACTTTCACAAAGTGGTGAAAGCTAGAAAGTCCAGAAATCGAATTGATTCTATTATGGATTCCAATGGAGTTCGTATGGATGGAGATGGGGTGGCTAATGCTTTTATTGTTCATTATAAGGCTTTTCTTGGTTTACCTGGTGATGTATCTCCTTTGAATACAACAGGTTTATTTTCTAAGAAATTATCGCTTGAGCAGGCCAATTATATGGTGAGACCGATTACTGGAGAGGAGGTTAAGACGGCTATGTTTGCTATGGGTGATGACAAAGCTCCTGGGCCTAATGGTTTTTCCGCTTGTTTCTTCAAATATGCTTGGGACATAATAGGAGTTGATATTACAAAGGCTGTTTGTGATTTCTTTGTTAGTGGTAGACTTCTCAAGGAGGTGAATCACACGATAATTTCATTATTACCGAAAGTGGCTGCTCCTAACCGCATTACTGATTACCGACCTATCTCTTTATGCAACGTGATTTTTAAATGTATTACTAGAATAATCGCTAACAGGATCAAGGGTTCTTTGGATAGTTTGGTTCATAATAACCAATTAGCTTTTATTCCAGATAGAAATATTTCGGATAACATTCTCCTCACTCAAGAATTGATGCATAATTATCATCTTGATAGAGGTGTTTCGCGGTGTGCATTTAAGGTTGATATTCAAAAAGCTTATGATACTGTGGATTGGAGATTTTTGAAGAAGATTTTAATCGAGTTTGGATTCCATGCAACTATGGTCCATTGGATTATGACTTGTGTGGCTACTTGTTCTTTCTCACTCAGTATTAATGGTTCTCTTCATGATTTCTTCCTAGGCAAGCGGGGATTGAGGCAGGGTGATCCGTTATCTCCATATTTGTTCACACTTGTGATGGAGACTTTAACGTTGATCCTTCGAAGGAAAGTTCGCATTTCAGATCGTTTCAAGTATCACCCAAAGTGTGAAGGTTTGGATATAATAAATCTTTGTTTTGCAGATGATTTGTTCATTTTCTTGCATGGTGATGTCGATTCTGCTACTGTTGTTATGGAAGCACTTGAGAAATTTAAAGGAGTCTCTGGTTTGGCTCCTAGTATTCCGAAAAGCACTGCTTATTTCTGTAATGTCCTTAATCATGTTAAGCTATCTATTTTGCATGTGCTTCCGTTTGATGAGGGAAAGTTACCTGTTAAATATCTTGGGGTTCCTTTGGTGTCTACTCGACTTATTTACATGGATTGTCAAGAACTTGTTGAGAAGGTTCGAAATAGAGTTGGTGATTGGAAGAATAAGTTCCTCTCATTTGCTGGAAGACTACAACTTGTTCAATCTGTATTATCATCTATGCACGTGTATTGGGCTACTGTTTTCATTCTACCGGTGAGGGTGATAAATGAAATTGAACAAATTATGAGAAGATTTCTGTGGTCACAGGACCCATCTCAGAAAGGTAAAGCTAAAGTTGCTTGGGAAGTTGTGTGTCTTCCTAAGACTGAAGGAGGGTTGGGAATTAGGAGGCTGGAGGTTTTTAATGTTGCGTTAATGTCTATTCATATTTGGAACATTCTCTCCCTAAAAGAGTCTTTATGGGTTCGTTGGATACATATGTATAAGTTGAAAGGGAAGAGTTTTTGGGCAGTTCCTTATCGTGGGACTATGTCTTGGAGTTGGAGGAAACTGTTACAAATTCGTCCCTTGGTTCGTCCATATTTTTGGTGCAACATTGGTAATGGTCATTCAACAAATGTATGGTTTGATAACTGGTGTGTGGAATCCCCTATTTTCGATCGTTTGTCTTGTAGAATGATCTCGAATGCAGGTTTCTCTTTAACTTCAAAGGTGTCTGAAGTTGTTTACGATGGTTCGTTTGTGTGGCCTTCTGACTGGAGGTCTCGGCTGTCAGGTATAAACACACCTAGCTTACGAGATGATCGAGTTGATGAGGTGATGTGGAAGGACAATCAGAATATTGTGGGGGATTTTTCTGTTACTCGAGTATGGGAGACTATCCGCCCCAAAGATGCTGAAGTGTCTTGGTATTCGCTGGTTTGGCATGCACGGTGTATTTCGAAACATGCATTTCATCTTTGGCTTGTTTTGAGGAAAAGACTCAAGACACAAGATTTACTTAGACCGTGGGATGTTGGGGGACAATCATCACATCTTGTGTGTTCGTTATGTGAGTTACAACAAGACTCGCATGATCACTTGTTCTTCACTTGCTCTTTTTCTTCACAGGTTTGGCTTGGAATATGTTCGTTTGCAGGTATCTCTGTAAACGTCTCGGATTGGGACTTTATCAAGGCCGAGTTGATTCCTCTATCTAAGTGTAAGAACATTGAGAGCGTTATAACAAGGTTGGTTCTTGCAGCGTCCGCGTATTTCATTTGGCAAGAAAGAAATAGGCGTTTGTTTTCTCAACAACGAAGGTCGAGTGCTCAATTGATTCAGGAGATTGCTAGTGTGGTTCGTTTGAAGCTTCTCTCATTCCATTACAAGAGAAATGGCAAGGTTGAACGAATGTTGGGGGTTTGGAAGTTGCCGGCTTTTTTGATATCTTCGAAGTCTTAGGGCATGTGCTTTTATTTAGCTTAGTTAGTTTTTCTGGTGGGTATTCTTGTTTTTTGGTTTATGCGAATGGCATGTCATTCAGCATGAACTTGGTTGTTGCATTGCATGTATTTTGATTAGTCGCATAGATACTCAGTCTATGTGCCTGAACTTTTATTGATGATTTATAAAGCTAACCAGGGGTGACGGCCTTTTACCGGAAAAAAAAATGTTTACCAGACACTGAAGAAGGTGAGCCAGTGTATGATGAAGATGAAGAAGAAGATGAAGAGTCTTATGTTGGTGCAGATGTTGGAGAAATGTTGGTTGTCAGAAGAGTGATGCATGCTGATGAAGTTATCACTGATACTGCCCAGAGGGAGAACATTTTTCACTCCAGATGCACAGTCAAAGGAAAAGTTTGTGATCTGATCATTGACGGTGGGAGTTGTGCTAATGCTGCTTCAACTTACATGGTAGAGAAACTGGCGCTATCTACAGTTAAGCACCCTCGACCTTACAAGTTGCAATGGCTCAGTGAAGGATCAGAGGTAAAAGTTAATCGTCAAGTTACTATTCCGTTTTCAATTGGGTCAGTTTATCAAGACAAAATTGTTTGTGATATTGTACCTATGGATGCGTGTCATATTTTACTGGGTAGACCTTGGTTATTTGACAATAATGTTTTTCATAATGGTCGTATGAATTCATATTCAGTAATTGTAAGTGGGAAGAAGGTCACTCTGACTTCTTTAAAACCCAGTGAAATATTGAAAATTAATAAGAAAGACCAGCCCAGTAAGCCTTTGTTTTGTCTCAAACCGAAGTCGAAAAAGAGTTATCTGAAGGCTCTCCAGTTATGTTGTTACTGGTCGTTGAAAAATCTGAAGAGAAGGAGTTCACTGGTGTCCCCAGTCTCCTGAAGACTTTACTGAAGGAATTTACTGACGTTTTCCCAGAAGACCTACCTGAAGGTTTGCCACCAGTGAGAGGAATTGAACACCAGATTGACCTGGTTCCAGGTTCAGTTCTTCCAAACAAAGCTGCTTATAGGTGTTCACCTACTGAAGCAAAAGAGTTGCAAAGGCAGGTAGATGAGTTGGTTGCCAGAGGCTATGTCAGAGCAAGTATGAGTCCTTGTTCAGTGCCAGCTCTCCTGGTTCCAAAGAAAGATGGTACAATGAGAATGTGTGTTGACAGCAGAGCCATCAACAATATAACCATTAAGTATAGATATCCCATTCCCAGATTGGATGATATGCTTGATGAGTTACATGGCTCCAGAGTGTTTTCCAAGATTGATCTCAGAAGTGGCTATCACCAGATAAGAATGAAAGATGGAGATGAGTGGAAAACTGCTTTCAAAATCAAGGGAGGATTGTATGAATGGTTAGTTATGCCTTTTGGCTTATCTAATGCTCCCAGTACTTTCATGAGACTGATGAATGAAGTTCTCAGACCACTCATTGGACAGTTTGTTGTTGTTTACTTTGATGATATTCTGGTGTATTCAAAATTTGAAGCTGAACATGTTAGCCAT
This sequence comes from Erigeron breviscapus, assembly GCA_034093135.1. NCBI lineage: Eukaryota > Viridiplantae > Streptophyta > Magnoliopsida > Asterales > Asteraceae > Erigeron > Erigeron breviscapus. Next base: position 252,400,986 of record CM067167.1, read on the forward strand.
CTGAAGAAGGTATTTAACTGTTGAGAAGACACCAGTTGTATGGCAAACTGGAGAAATGTGATTTTATGGTGGAAAGTGTGATATTCTTGGGATATGTTGTGTCTAAGAATGGAATTTCTATGGATCCCTCTAAAGTTGATGCCATCAGATCATGGCCAGTTCCAACTACAATCACCGAAGTAAGAAGTTTTCATGGACTGGCTTCTTTTTACAGAAGGTTTATCAAGAATTTCTCTACAGTTGTGGCCCCAATCACTGATTGTCTGAAGAAGGGTGTATTCGACTGGCCTAAGTCAGCCCAGTTGGCTTTTGAGTCACTGAAGGAAAAACTCAGTTCAGCTCCAGTTCTATCTTTGCCAGATTTTGATCAATTATTTGAATTAGAGTGTGACGCCAGTGGAGTAGGTATTGGTGCAGTTCTGGTACAATGGCTCAATGGCTCTAAACTGAAGTATAGCACTTATGACAAGGAGTTTTATGCAATTATTCGTGTTATCACTCACTGGTCACATTATCTGAAGCCGAAGCAGTTTGTCTTATTCTCTGATCATGAAGCCCTGAAGTTTATAAATGGTCAACACAAACTTAATGCCAGACATGCAAAATGGGTGGAATTTTTGCAGTCTGATTCGTTTGTTTCTAAACACAAAGTTGGAGTAGCTAATGTTGTTGCTGATGCACTGTCCAGACGATATTCATTGTTATCAACTCTGGAAGCAAGAGTTCTTGGATTTTCTTTCATTAAAGAGTTGTATGCTACTGATCCAGACTTTGCTGATCACCTCACTGAAGCTAACCAGAAAGGACCATTTATTGTTCAAAATGGTTTCTTATTTAAAAATGGAAGGTTGTGCATTCCCAGGGGTTTAATAAGGGATTTGCTGATAAGAGAAGCACATGGAGGAGGTTTAGCTGGCCATTTTGGCATTATCAAGACTGGAGAGATCCTCACTGAACACTTCTACTGGCCAAGTCTACTGAAGGATGTCCAGAGTATCATCAGTCGCTGTCCAACTTGTCACCAGGCGAAGACTACTTTTCACAAAGTTCTAAACCAGCCATGGGAAGATCTCAGTATGGATTTCATTGTTGCACTGCCCAGAACTCAGAGGGGAAAAGATTCAATAATGGTGGTTGTTGATAGGTTTTCAAAAATGGCACATTTTATTGCTTGTAACACAACCAATGATGCTTCAGCAGTAGCAAATTTGTTCTTTAAGGAGATTGTCAGGTTGCATGGAATCCCCAAGACGATTGTGTCAGATCGAGATGTGAAGTTCTTGAGTTATTTCTGGAAGACTCTATGGAGATTGATGGGTACCAGATTTGTTGTTCAGTACGTCTCACCATCCTCAGACTGATGGACAGACTGAAGTTACCAACAGAACAATTGGTATGCTGTTAAGAACACTGGTGAAGAAGACACTGAAGGATTGGGATCTGAAGCTTGCAAATGCTGAGTTCACTTTCAACGGAGCTCCTAACTATTCTACCAGCAAATCTCCGTTTGAAATATGCTATGGTGTCAATCCACTGACCCCCATTGATTTAATTCCATTTTCGATTGAACCAAAAGCCAATATTGTCAGCTGAAGCCAAAGCAAAAGAAATCAAGAAGATTCATGAAGAAGTGAAGTCCAGAATAGAGAAAGCAAATGCAAGTTACAAGGCCAGGGCAAACAAGAATAGAAAGCAGCCCAGTTTTGCACCAGGTGATCTTGTGTGGGTGCATCTGAGAAAAGAAAGGTTTCCAGCAAAGAGAAAAAGTAAACTGATGCCCAGAGCTGAAAGACCATTCAAGATTCTGGAGAGATATGGCGATAATGCTTACAAAGTTGAATTACCTGGAGATATGGCTGTTTCAAGCACGTTTAATGTGGGAGATCTGATGCCTTATCTGGAGGATGAGTACCTCGAGGACTTGAGGACAAGTTCCTTTTCAGAGGAGGAGAATGATGCAGAGACGTCCAGGCTCACTGAATTGGAGGAACCCAGCGAACCGAAGAAGTCAACCGAGCTGAAGGAAACTGAGCTGATAATGCCATCTGAACAAGCCATGTTGATTCTACCAGCAAATCTCCGTTTGAAATATGCTATGGTGTCAATCCACTGACCCCCATTGATTTAATTCCATTTTCGATTGAACCAAAAGCCAATATTGTCAGCTGAAGCCAAAGCAAAAGAAATCAAGAAGATTCATGAAGAAGTGAAGTCCAGAATAGAGAAAGCAAATGCAAGTTACAAGGCCAGGGCAAACAAGAATAGAAAGCAGCCCAGTTTTGCACCAGGTGATCTTGTGTGGGTGCATCTGAGAAAAGAAAGGTTTCCAGCAAAGAGAAAAAGTAAACTGATGCCCAGAGCTGAAAGACCATTCAAGATTCTGGAGAGATATGGCGATAATGCTTACAAAGTTGAATTACCTGGAGATATGGCTGTTTCAAGCACGTTTAATGTGGGAGATCTGATGCCTTATCTGGAGGATGAGTACCTCGAGGACTTGAGGACAAGTTCCTTTTCAGAGGAGGAGAATGATGCAGAGACGTCCAGGCTCACTGAATTGGAGGAACCCAGCGAACCGAAGAAGTCAACCGAGCTGAAGGAAACTGAGCTGATAATGCCATCTGAACAAGCCATGTTGATTCTACCAGCAGTGGCCCATTTCAGGTAAGTCTTTTCTGAACCAGTCCAGTCACCAGTAGTAACACTTCTCCAGTGGCAACATCCTCCAGTGACCAACTCTGATAATCCACCAGTGAAGATGTCCAGTAGCTTGCTCCAGATGACTGCTCCAGATGATTGCTCCAGTGACCAACACTGAAGGTCCACCAGATGAATGCTCCAGTGACTAACACTGAAGGGCCACCAGTGGCAGTCCAGATTTATGTTCCATTGTCCAGATAATAAAGTCCCCACTGAAGGCTTATATCTGTGGGTCCAATAAAGAAGGAATGACAGCTGTCAAGGAAGGAGCGTGTGACTAACGGTATTGTGGGACCACGTGCAGGGGGAAATGTTTCTAGAAGCTTTACGTGTCCATTTTCCATTGGATAATTAATTAGTGGTGGTCCGTAGCACATGACAGCTTTTTGAATATTTTATTGTATTTCGTTAATTCCTAGGTAGAGCATGTGGCTATAAATAGGGGTTTATTTTCCTTGTAAAAAGGGGTAGTGGATGTTGAATGAACACTACGAACAGATTGCCAGGCAATTATTAGCTTTTACAACAAGACCGTCCAAAGTAAACCTTCAAGGGTTAGGTGGATGAATTTTGTTGATTACTTTACTGGAACTGGAGTTAATATCCATTTGGAACACATTGATGGCAAGTTTAATGTATTAGCTGATAATTTGTCAAGACTGGTCAATGTCCTTATTGCAAGAAACGTAGAACGTTGCAACCTAGAAGAGCAAGGATTAACAACTCAAGGATTGGAGTTTCTGGAGACTACACTCGATGAGCTATGGAATGGGAATCAACTGGGCTATAATACTACTCATCAGGAATCTCAAGTCAATCAAGGTCTAGTCGCCTTAACACAAACATTAAGATGCACAAGTTCCTGGTTGGAAAAAGCATGTTATCTGGTAGATGGATTAGAAGAAGCTAAAGCCCAAAGGGCCGATAAGGAGTTGTTAAAATTATCAGCCCAAATGGATGGACTACAATCTGTCCCGGATGACTTTGAAGAAAATAAGAAACTGTCCCAACAAATAAAAGCCCATACCAAAATCCTCAAAACCCATGGAGCAGTGGAAGACAAATGGTGGAGCCTACCTTATCACCCACTATCAGAATTCCCACATGTCGTAAATTATTAAAGAAACAAATGATGGACCATTCGGACTACTCATCATCAAGATTCCCACATGTTTTAAATAGTGTGTCGTTTGAATTATTGTATCAAATTATTGTACTCCATATTCCTTTTTATTTGTCGATTGTAAATAGTCGAATAATTCCTTCTCTAAAGGAATGGTGTGTAATTAAAGAGAAAAAGATAGGTTGAAATTAGTGACTATGCGGCCCATAAGTGCACCCGGCTAATACCTAATCCCATCTCTTTAGGGTGTATAAATAGGAGTCGTTGTATGTTGAGAAGAATCATGATAGGCATTACCTAATCTGATAATTCTCTAAATATTTTCAATAAAGGTTTGCAGTTTGAGTTTTATAATCTGTTCAAAATTTTAAGTTTTATATTTTTAAGGTCTATTTTCTATAAGTTTTTGATCACTTTGCAGTTTGAGTTTTATCGTTTTGACTCTCTGCACGATCGGTATTCACTTCGCTGACTCTACTGGTATCAGAGCTGGAAGAATTACGTTGATAGCGACCCAGAAGTAGATACTGAAGTTTTCTATAAGCATGTGAAGAGGTTCAGTGATACTGAAGTTTTGCCTTGACTTGAAACTGGCTCTTTTCTGCTTGCCCATCTCACACCCTGGACATGGCTTTTCTTTATTAAAAGAAACTGTAGGTATCCCATCAGCCACTTGTTTGCGAGATAACTTATTAATGTTCTTGAAGTTGAGATGGGATAACCTTTTGTGTCATAACCAGTTGGTGTCCTCATCAACTTTGGTATAGAAGCATTGCTCTTGTGGAGTTGTTTCCATATCCATGATGTACACATTACCCTTCCTTGGTGCAATCATCACCACTTTCCAATCCTTGTTTAAAATGGTGCCCTGTGCAATATCGAACAAAACTCTGTAGCCATCATCACAAAGTTGGCTTACACTTATCAGGTTATATTTCAAACCATTCACAAATGCAACTCTTTTGAATTTGACTTGTCCATTATTTAGCACACCATATCCTTCAGTTTTTCCACTTCCATCATTACCAAACGTCACTGCCGGTCCATCTTGGACAGTGAACTCTTCCAATAGGGGCTTACATCCGGTCATAGTCCGGCCAGCAGCGCTGTCCAGATACCAAGTATTCTTCTTTCGATCGCCCTGCACACCCACAAAAATCATTAGTTATTTTTGTGAACCCATCTCTTGATGGGTTCACTGGACTCTCCCTGGGAAGTCACAGTTGATTCTTGTTGGCTAGAACTGGAGACTGTAACTGGTGACTGGTTGTCGGTTCCAGTTTTAGGAGTAAAAACGACTGGTTTGATGGGTTTCTTCCCCTTTTTCTTCTCGTTTTTAGCTCCAGATTGAGCATTTTGTTTTTGTTTTGAAGGGGGTGCATTTTGTTTAACAACTGAAGAAGACGAAGCTCCTTCCAAATTTTTAGTTCTGGCAGTACAACTTAGAACCTGCCTTGTCAACTGTTGAATTTGACTTTTCAGTTTAAACAAAATGTCTTTATTAGTAGGCACCTGAACCTTGGACTTAGGTTCATCAGGGATATTAATCTTTGGAGTCTTGGGCTCCTTGGACTTTTGAGGCAAAGGTTTGTTACCAGTGACCTTTTTAACTGGAGCTTTAGCCTGTTCAGCTCCAGTTTTGACCTCAGATGGGGTGGTCTCAACAGGTTCAGTCTTAACAGATTTAGGCAAGTCATATGGAGTTTCTGGCCTAAGATCTGGTGGTAAACTGTGGATATCAGGTATGATGCCTGCAGTGTGCACATCTCCATTATTATAAGCCAATTGTTGTGCAGCATGGGTTTTTGTGCAAGCATCATAATTTAAACCAGATGACTTAATCCAAGATTTAATCACCTTTTGTTCCTTTTCCAAAGCAGTTTTTAGCTCTTGTTTTTTCCAGTTCAAGAGCTTCACATTTTAAAACTGACTCTTTGAGAGCCAACTGGACACTTTGTAAATGAGACAATTGTGGTTTTAAACTATTAAGTTTAGTTAAAACTGTTTCCAAGTACCTTTCACCATCAGTTCTAACAGTTTCAACATAAATTAAAACACAATTGAGTGATTTAGCCAGGTCCAGTTTCAGTTCAGGGTCAATCTGATTATCATAATCACAAACCTTTTTTAAAATGATGTCGACCCATCTACCAGCTATGACATCATCCTTCACCACATGTTGCTGATCTTCCAAAGCCATAAAACACATATCCCTAATCTCTTCTTCATCATTAGATGAGTCATCAGAGAGTTCCCATTTCTCTTCAGTTTTGGTCATCATGCACTTATTCTTTTCTTTTTCAAGTGACAAGAGGGCAATCTGGGCCTTAAGCTTTTTATATTTTGCTTTGTAGCTATCATCAGGCCTATTAAAATTAGGGACAGGGGAACCAGTTTGATTGTTCAACTGACTAGATCTGCATTCCTTCATAAAATGACCTTTCTTGCCACACTTATAGCATGTAAGATTGGCCTTGTCCAGAGAGTTGGAGTTGGAAGCATTGTTGGGTCCACCAAATCTATTAGATTTGTGCTTAAACCTATTAAAGGTTTTAGAAATCATGGCGACCAAATCCTCATTGTCAGTTTCATCACAATCATCACTGATTTCAGTGGTTAGGCCAGAGTTCAAGAAGTTGTTTAACATCTCTTTCATAGAATGTGACTGGACATTCTCATCAGATATTAAACCAGCACAAGGTTTCTCAGTGAAGCTAGAAACCTTGGAACTCTGAGCATGGTTCAAAGCATCCTGCTCAGCCACCAGTCTTTGTGCATTATTACCTTCAGTGAATCTGAAGGCTCCATAGAGAGATGCAAGAGTGTGACTGTGCAGGGTCTTACCTTGTCTTAAGACAAGAACCATATTTGCCCAATTGGAAGGAAGAATATCACAAAACTTCTCAAGAAGAATATCCTTATCCTTCTCAACTCCCAAGCCTCTTAATTGATTAATTAAGCTTGTAAATCTGGTATAAGTACCAGTTAGGCTCTCATTAGGGAGTGCAAAGAAGGATTCATACTTCTTGTTTAAAGCAACTTTCCTGGTGACAATGGTCTCATCACCTCCTTCAAACTGAAGAACCAACTCATCCCACATTGCCTTGGCACTGGGGAACAACACAAGGGTTGGAATTATTTCTTCAGGAACAGCCCCAAAGATCATGTTCTTGAGCTTGGTTTCCAAGTCAATAAGCCTGCGATCCTCATCAGACCAATGGTCTTTTGGCTTTTCTCTAGAACTCTTCTAGATCCAGTTGGATCAAGTAGAGGACTTATCCCAGGAGAGATAGATATATGTGGTCCATCTTTTAAGATTTTCAACATATACCTCTCTATCCCACCAAAATGCAAAAGCATCCTGGCCTTCCATGTTCCAAAGCCAGCCATGGGAAGATCTCAGTATGGATTTCATTGTTGCACTGCCCAGAACTCAGAGGGGAAAAGATTCAATAATGGTGGTTGTTGATAGGTTTTCAAAAATGGCACATTTTATTGCTTGTAACACAACCAATGATGCTTCAGCAGTAGCAAATTTGTTCTTTAAGGAGATTGTCAGGTTGCATGGAATCCCCAAGATGATTGTGTCAGATCGAGATGTGAAGTTCTTGAGTTATTTCTGGAAGACTCTATGGAGATTGATGGGTACCAGATTGTTGTTCAGTACGTCTTACCATCCTCAGACTGATGGACAAACTGAAGTTACCAATAGAACAATTGGTATGCTGTTAAGAACACTGGTGAAGAAGACACTGAAGGATTGGGATCTGAAGCTTGCTCATGCTGAGTTCGCTTTCAACAGAGCTCCTAACTATTCTACCAGTAAATCTCCGTTTGAAATATGCTATGGTGTCAATCCACTGAACCCCATTGATTTAATTCCATTTTCGATTGAACCAAAAGCCAGTATTGAAGCTGAAGCCAGAGCAAAAGAAATCAAGAAGATTCATGAAGAAGTGAAGGCCAGAATAGAGAAAGCGAATGCAAGTTACAAGGCCAGGGCAAACAAGAATAGAAAGCAGCCCAGTTTTGCACCAGGTGATCTTGTGTGGGTGCATCTGAGAAAAGAAAGGTTTCCAGCAAAGAGAAAAAGTAAACTGATGCCCAGAGCTGAAGGACCATTCAAGATTCTGGAAGAGATATGGCGATAATGCTTACAAAGTTGAATTACCTGGAGATATGGCTGTTTCAAGCACGTTTAATGTGGGAGATCTGATGCCTTATCTGGAGGATGAGTACCTCGAGGACTTGAGGACAAGTCCCTTTTCAGAGGAGGAGAATGATGCAGAGACGTCCAGGTTCACTGAACTGGAGGAACCCAGTGAACTGAAGAAGTCAACTGAGCTGATCATGCCATCTGAACAAGCCATGTTGATCTGCCAGCAGTGGCCCATTTCAGACAAGTCTTTTCTGAACCAGTCCAGCCGCCAGTAGTAACACTCCTCCAGTGGCAAGTCTCCCCAGTGACCAACTCTGATAATCCACCAGTGAAGATGTCCAGTAGCTTGCTCCAGATGACTGCTCCAGATGAATGCTCTAGTGACCAACACTGAAGGTCCACCAGATGAATACTCCAGTGACCAACACTGAAGGTCCACCAGTGGCAGTCCAGATTTATGTTCCATTGTCCAGATAATAAAGTCCCCACTGAAGGCTTATATCTGTGGGTCCAATAAAGAAGGAATGACAGTTGTCAAGGAAGGAGCGTGTGACTAACGGTATTGTGGGACCACGTGCAGGGGGAGAATGTTTCTAGAAGGTTTACGTGTCCATTTTCCATTGGATAATTAATTAGTGGTGGTCCTAGCACATGACAGTTTTTTGAATATTTTATTGTATTTCGTTAATTCCTAGGTAGAGCATGTGGCTATAAATAGTTTATTATTTCCTTGTAAAAAAACAGTTAGTTGATGTTGAATGAAAATTAATAGAGCAGCCTCTATTTCTTACAAATCTTCTTTTACCTTTATAGATCTTTGATCTTGGTGGTTGGGAGTGACCCCTTTATCAATATTTGTGGTGGTTCGTCCTTTATCAATATTGTGGTGAGGTCTTTTAAATCTTCGGTTTCCTTTATCTATAATCGTGGTGGCTAGACCTTTATCGATTGTAGTGGTGGGGCGGAGTGTTTCCTTTATCCTTGATTCCGGTGGCTTAGCCTTTACGAGTCTTGGTGGTGGATTCTTTTATCTATCAATTTACTTTATTGTCTCGTTTAAATTGTAGATAAAGAATCCACCACCAAGACTCGTAAAGGCTAAGCCACTGGAATCAAGGATAAAGGAAACACTCCGCCCCACCACTACAACCGATAAAGGTCTAGCCACCACGATTATAGATAAAGGAAACCGAAGATTTAAGACCTCACCACAATATTTGATAAAGAACAAGTCACCACAAATATTGATAAAGGGGTCACTCCTAACCACCAAGATCTAAGATCTATAAAGGTAAAAGAAGATTTTTGTAAGAAATTAGAGGCTGCTCTATTAATTTTCATTCAACATCAACTACTTTTACAATGAGAATAAGCCTCTATTTATAGCCACAAGCTATTTCCTAGGAATCATCGAAATAATAAAATATTACAATAAAAGCTGTCATGTGTAAGCCACTAATTAATTTGGACCACTAAGAAATGGACACGTAAGCTTCTAGAAATATTCCCCTGCAAGTGGTCCCATAATACCGTTAGAAACGTCTTGTCACACGCGCTTTCCTTAACAGCTGTCATTCTTCTTTATTGGGTCCACAGACGACTTCAGTGGGAACTTTATTAATTGGGAACTGGAAACAAAATCTGGAGCACTTCACTGGAGGACCTTCAGTAGTGGTCACTGGAGCAATCATCTGGAGCACTCATCTGGAGCTTGCCACTGGAGACAAAATCCGGAGCACTTCACTGGAGGACCTTCAGTAGTGGTCACTGGAGCAATCATCTGGAGCAGTCATCTGGAGCTTGCCACTGGAGAAATGTTACCACTGGTGACTGGACTGGTTCAGAAAAGACTTGTCTGAAATGGGCCACTGCTGGCAGAATCAACATGGCTTGTTCAGATGGCATGATCAGTTCGGTTTCCTTCAGCTCAGTTAGCTTCTTCAGTTCACTGGGTTTCTCCAGTCCAGTGAATCTGGACATTTCCGCATCATTCTCCCCCTCTGAAAAGAGACTTGTCCTCAAGTCTTCGAGGTACTCATCCTCCAGATAAGGCATCAGATCTCCCACATTAAAAGTACTTGAAACTGCCATGTCTCCAGGTAACTCAACCTTGTAAGCATTATCGCCATATCTCTCCAGAATCTTGAACGGACCTTCAGCTCTGGGCATCAGTTTACTCTTTCTCTTCGCTGGAAACCTTTCTTTTCTCAGATGCACCCACACAAGATCACCTGGTGAAAAACTGGGCTGCTTTCTATTGTTGTTTGCTTTGGCTTTGTAACTGGCATTTGCCTTCTCTATTTTGAACTTCACTTCTCCATGAATTTTCTTTATCTCTTTTGCTCTGGTTTCAGCTTCAATGCTTGCTTTTGGTTCAATTGAAAATGGAATTAAATCAATGGGAGTCAGTGGATTGACACCATAGCATATTTCAAACGGAGATTTACTGGTAGAGTAGTTAGGAGCTCTGTTGAAAGCGAACTCAGCATGAGCAAGCTTCAGATCCCAATCCTTCAGTGTCTTCTTCACCAGTGTTCTTAACAGCATACCAATTGTTCTGTTGGTAACTTCAGTCTGTCCATCAGTCTGAGGATGGTGAGACGCACTGAATAACAATCTGGTACCCATCAATCTCCATAGAGTCTTCCAGAAATAACTCAAGAACTTCACATCTCGATCTGACACAATCGTCTTGGGATTCCATGCAATCTGACAATCTCCTTAAAGAACAAATTTGCTACTGCTGAAGCATCATTGGTTGTGTTACAAGCAATAAAATGTGCCATTTTTGAAAACCTATCAACAACCACCATTATTGAATCTTTTCCCCTCTGAGTTCTGGGGAGTGCAACAATGAAATCCATACTGAGATCTTCCCATGGCTGGTTTGGAACTGGAAGAGGAGTATACAATCCTTTGTGAAACGTAGTCTTCGCCTGGTGACAAGTTGGACAGCGACTGATAAGACTCTGGACATCCTTCAGTAGACTTGGCCAGTAGAAGTGTTCAGTGAGGATCTCTCCAGTCTTGTTAATGCCAAAATGGCCAGCTAAACCTCCTCCATGTGCTTCTCTTATCAGTGAATCTCTTATCGAACCTCTGGAATGCACAACTTTCCATTTTTAAACAAGAAACCATCTTGAACAACAAATGGCCCTTTCTGGTGAACTCCAGTGAGGTGATCAGCAAAGTCTGGATCAGCAGGATACAACTCTTTTATGAAAGAAATTCCAAGAACTCTTGCCTCCAGAATAGACAGCAGTGAATAACGTATAGATAGTGCATCAGCAACAACATTAGCTACTCCAGCCTTGTGTTTAGAAACAAATGAATAAGACTGCAAAAATTCCACCCATTTTGCATGTCTGGCATTAAGCTTGTGTTGACCGTTTATAAACTTCAGGGCTTCATGATCAGAGAATAAGACAAATTGCTTAGGCTTCAGATAATGTGACCAGTGAGTGATAGCACGAATAATTGCATAAAACTCCTTGTCATAAGTGCTATACTTCAGTTTAGAGCCATTGAGCTTTTCACTGAAATATGCAAGACTGCTTGACACATAATCCCTTATAAGGCACATAAACATAATAGACTAACGTTAACTAACGGAAAGTCAATAGTCAAACATAAAACGTTTGGGATGTTACAGTGTAGACTTGGCCAGTAGAAGTGTTCAGTGAGGATCTCTCCAGTCTTGTTAATGCCAAAATGGCCAGCTAAACCTCCTCCATGTGCTTCTCTTATCAGTGAATCTCTTATCGAACCTCTGGAATGCACAACTTTCCATTTTTAAACAAGAAACCATCTTGAACAACAAATGGCCCTTTCTGGTGAACTCCAGTGAGGTGATCAGCAAAGTCTGGATCAGCAGGATACAACTCTTTTATGAAAGAAATTCCAAGAACTCTTGCCTCCAGAATAGACAGCAGTGAATAACGTATAGATAGTGCATCAGCAACAACATTAGCTACTCCAGCCTTGTGTTTAGAAACAAATGAATAAGACTGCAAAAATTCCACCCATTTTGCATGTCTGGCATTAAGCTTGTGTTGACCGTTTATAAACTTCAGGGCTTCATGATCAGAGAATAAGACAAATTGCTTAGGCTTCAGATAATGTGACCAGTGAGTGATAGCACGAATAATTGCATAAAACTCCTTGTCATAAGTGCTATACTTCAGTTTAGAGCCATTGAGCTTTTCACTTAAATATGCAACTAGACGTCCTGCTTGTAACAGAACTGCACCAATACCGACTCCACTGGCGTCACACTCTAATTCAAATAATTGATCAAAATCTGGCAAAGTTAGAACTGGAGCTGAACTGAGTTTTTCCTTCAGTGACTCAAAAGCCAACTGGGCTGACTTAGGCCAGTCGAATACACCCTTCTTCAGACAATCAGTGATTGGGGCCACAACTGTAGAGAAATTCTTGATAAACCTTCTGTAAAAAGAAGCCAGTCCATGAAAACTTCTTACTTCAGTGATTGTAGTTGGAACTGGCCATGATCTGATGGCATCAACCTTAGAAGGATCAATAGAAATACCATTCTTAGACACAACGTATCCTAAGAATATTACACTTTCCACCATAAAATCACATTTCTCCAGTTTGCCATATAACTGGTGTCTTCTCAACAGTTCAAATACATTCTTCAGATGATTAATAAGTTCAGCTTCAGATTTTGAGTAAACCAGAATATCATCAAAATATACAACAACAAACTGACCAATGAGTGGCCTGAGAACTTCATTCATCAGTCTCATGAAAGTACTGGGAGCATTAGATAAGCCAAAAGGCATAACTAACCATTCATACAACCCTCCCTTGATCTTGAAAGCAGTTTTCCACTCATCTCCATCCTTCATCCTTATCTGGTGATAGCCACTTCTGAGATCAATCTTGGAAAACACTCTGGAGCCATGTAACTCATCAAGCATATCATCCAACCTGGGAATGGGATACCTATACTTAATGGTTATATTGTTGATGGCTCTGCTATCAACACACATTCTCATTGTACCATCTTTCTTTGGGACCAGAAGAGCTGGCACTGAACAAGGACTCATACTTGCTCTGACATAACCCCTGGCAACCAACTCATCTACTTGCCTCTGCAACTCTTTGGCTTCATTGGGTGAACATCTATAAGCAGCTTTGTTTGGCAGAACTGACCCTGGAACCAAGTCAATCTGGTGCTCAATTCCTCTTACTGGTGCCAAACCTTCAGGTAGGTCTTCTGGGAAAACGTCAGTGAATTCCTTCAGTAAAGTCTTCAGGAGACTGGGGACACCAGTGAACTCCTTCTCTTCAGATTTCTCTACGACTAGTAACATCAAAACTGGAGAGCCTTCAGATAACTCTTCTTCGACTTCAGCTTGAGATAAAAACAAAGGCTTACTGGGCTGGTCTTTCTTGACTTTCATCAGTTCATTAGGCTTCAAAGAAGTCAGTGTGACCTTCTTTCCACTTATATTCAAAGAATACGAGTTCATACGACCATCATGAAGAACATGATTATCAAATAACCATGGTCGACCCAATAAAATATGACAAGCATCCATAGGTACAACATCACAAACAATTTTGTCTTGATAAACTGACCCAATTGAAAACGGAATAGTAACTTGACGATTAACTTTTACCTCTGATCCTTCACTGAGCCATTGCAACTTGTAAGGTCGAGGGTGCTTAACTGTAGGTAGCGCCAGTTTCTCTACCATGTAAGTTGAAGCAGCATTTGCAAAACTCCCACCATCAATAATCAGATCACAAACTTTTCCTTTGATTGTGCATCTGGAGTGAAAAATGTTCTCCCTCTTGGCAGTCTCAGTGGTAACTTCATCAGCATGCATCACTCTTCTGACAACCAACATTTCTCCAACATCTGCACCAACATAAGACTCTTCATCTTCTTCTTCTTCGTCATACACTGGCTCACCTTCTTCAGTGTCGACATCTGGCAAACATTCAGTTTCTCTGGCAGTCAAGGCTCTTTGATTAGGACACTGGGCCTGGAAGTGACCAAAGCCATGGCACTTGAAACATTTTCTTCCAACTGGTTCTTTCGTTCCTCCAGATTCTTTCTCTTTGCCTCTGAAGGATTTCTGGACAGTTTCAGTAAATATGGGAACTGGTTGACTGGCAACTGGTTGACTTGCACTGGCAGGAACCTTACTGAATGACTTGTACAAAACCTTCTTCTTCAGTTGTCTTTCAATCTGGATAGCCATCTTGCATGCACCTTCATATGTCCAGATAGCCTGCAACTCAATCTTCTCAGTAATGGCAGCGTTCAGACCACCAAGAAATCTGGCAATAGTGTACTCTTCAGTCTCATTCACACCAGTTCTGGTCTTCAGATGCTCAAACTCTCTAATGTACTCCACAACTTCCTTGGCTCCTTGCTTCAGATTGTTCATCATTAGATACTGATCTTGTTTGTACGACTGGGGAACAAACCTCTTCTGCATGACCTCCTTCAGTTTGGACCAGGTCTTGATTTTACTTTTGCCCTTGTACTCTCTTTCAGATTTCATGTTATCATACCAAGATGAAGCATATTTCTTAAGTTTGATAATGGCAACTTTGAAGCTTTTTCTATCATCATAACCTTTTATTTCCATAATCCTGTCCATCACCTGGATCCATTCAAAATACTCTTCGGGGTTAGAAGACCCATTAAAATCTGGTGGATCTATCTTAATATCCCTAGTATCATCACCCTTATGCCTCCTACGTCTTTCTCTACGATGTGGTTCATCAGAATCACTAGAGTTTCTAGGATTACTATCAGATCTTTCACTAGGCCCTTGAGATTCAGAATCTCTATCACTGGCAACAACATTTTCTCGATCAAATCTTAAACCACCATCTTCTAACATATGAACAACTCTACCAAGTGCCTCTTATAGATCTTCAATCTGCTTATCTCTTCTAGCATTATTAGCTTCATCTAACGTCATATTTCTTCTAAAAGCCATTTATATTCAACAAAACAATAGATCTATACTAGCAACAACTAGATCTAAACAACCAACAAACAGATCTGACTAAATCGAAATGAGATCTAAACAAACAATACCCCAACGGACAAAAAGAATAAGAAACCTTTTTAAACTTGTCTCTGATACCAAATTTGATGCGTAAATCACGCGACAAACGACAGCGGAAGACTATTTTTGGTATTTTCTGGATTTTATATGAACAAACAAGAAACAAGACAATAAAATTCAAATGATAGATAAAGAATCCACCACCAAGACTCGTAAAGGCCAGGCCACCGGAATCAAGGATAAAGGAAACACTCCGCCCCACCACTACAACCGATAAAGGTCTAGCCACCATGATTATAGATAAAGGAAACCGAAGATTTAAGACCTCACCACAATATTTGATAAAGAACAAGTCACCACAAATATTGATAAAGGGGTCACTCCTAACCACCAAGATCTAAGATCTATAAAGGTAAAAGAAGATTTTTGTAAATATGAGGCTGCTCTATTAATTTTCATTCAACATCAACTACTTTTACAATGAGAATAAGCCTCTATTTATAGCCACAAGCTATTTTCTAGGAATCATCAAAATAATAAAATATTACAATAAAAGCTGTCATGTGTAAGCCACTAATTAATTTGGACCACTAAGAAATGGACACGTAAGCTTCTAGAAATATTCCCCTGCAAGTGGTCCCATAATACCGTTAGAAACGTCTTGTCACACGCGCTTTTCTTAACAGCTGTCATTCTTCTTTATTGGGTCCACAGACGACTTCAGTGGGAACTTTATTAATTGGGAACTGGAAACAAAATCTGGAGCACTTCACTGGAGGACCTTCAGTAGTGGTCATTGGAGCAATCATCTGGAGCACTCATCTGGAGCTGCCACTGAAGACAAAATCCGGAGCACTTCACTGGAGGACCTTCAGTAGTGGTCACTGGAGCAATCATCTGGAGCACTCATCTGGAGCTTGCCACTGGAGAAATGTTACAACTGGTGACTGGACTGGTTCAGAAAAAACTTTTCTGAAATGGGCCACTGCTGGCAGAATCAACATGGCTTGTTCAGATGGCATGATCAGTTCGGTTTCCTTCAGCTCAGTTAGCTTCTTCAGTTCACTGGGTTTCTCCAGTCCAGTGAATCTGGACATTTCCGCATCAAAAGACCTCTATTTATAGGCAAAGGTTGACATTGGGATGTCAACCTTGCCGTACAAATATGGTTGAGAGCATTTAAGGAAGTGTATTTAATTCCTTAGAAATGCTTGATAAAGTAAGACATAAAGTCACTTTATCCAACCTACTTTATGCACTTTTGTACTTTAATCATAGACAAAGGTTATTGTCCGGATAACAACACATAAAGTAAAAAGGTCTTCCTCGTAATCAGTGTAAAGCTTTGTAAGTACTTTACACCGATGCTTTCCAGTCTTGATCTGAGCAAAATGTCCACTGGGCTTCGCTGCCATGGTCATTCTCTTTCTTCCATTTGTTGTCTTCGACTTCAATTGGAATGTCTTCAGTTCGTAGTCAGATCTCAACTGGAGTGAAGCTCCAGTGGCCTTAACTGTATACTGGTCACTGGACTTCTATTATTTCTGGACAAATCTTCTAGTCTCCAGATGCAACTAGAGACGCTCCAGTTTTCACCAAAACTGGACCTAACATATACAACTCAAATTTTAGTTGTATATGAAGGTTTACCAATACTATACCACAATCGACTTCTACATGTCCATCCTGCGGCTAAATCTATCCCACAACTTCCATATGATACAAAAACACACGAAACCGTATTATAAGGTTCTTTTGCTACTGTAAGGCGTTTTGAGTATAGTGCACGAGTTGTTTGAGTATAGTGGTCTAGCTGAACTACCCTGCCTGCAAATTCCAGACTCAAAATCATGAACATAATAAGAAAAAATTGTGCCCTTATTAATCAATCGTCTTTTATGAATAACATGAAAACTTTAACTTTGTACACCTTCATACAATCTTCTTGACCAGCAAAATATGAAGCTAATCCACTTATTATTGATAACTTAATATCGTTATACATTACCTTAAGAGACCGGTTCCTTTATCACAACCAAATATAGAGATCCAAAGACAAAAACTACGAAATTGCATCAAATTGCAAGATTAAAACTTGTAAGATATTTGAACTCTTTATACCCATTATTTGAACCACCCACTTTCTTAACTGTAAGATATACTTTGGTATTTCGAAAAGCACAAACCTTCGGTATTTTGTAAAGCACTAACCTGTTAACCCATTATTCGAAAAGCACAAACCTTCTGAAGATTAAGAAAAAAAAATTACTACGAAATCTACAAACATACCAGATTCAAAAACTTTATGACAATAACATCAACCTATTATATACCAAAAAGTTGATGTAAAAAAAATACCTCAAATGTCTCCAAATTTCTTAGCATCAACCTAAATCTGCAAGCAATATGCAATCAAAATAGTTATATCCAAATCATAATACAACTTTAAAATAAATAGATTTAGATCCACTTGATGCCTAATAACTAAAATTTAAAAAAACTTTCTTATGAAATCACCTGTTGCGGCTATGGTTATGACCTAACCCTGCGCGGAATCCACTCGTTAATAGCTTATCCAGCAACAGCAGATAGCCAAGCCGGCCAGCAAGCAACAACTTGTAAACCATGGATATTCTTAATCGGATTACTCAATCTAGGATTCAGCTTAGTCCGTCTTCTTTCTCCCCTTTCTGATCCCTTCCATTCGGTACCTCCCCACCTCTTTATCTAGGATCAAAACTTCATATTCTTTAATCATCTTCAATATTGTTCGGATCTAAAAAAAACTCATACAAAACCATCTTCAATATTGCCTGGATCTAGAAACTATAAAAAAAACCCTAAATAATAAAATCTAAAATTTTATAAAGAATTCCTTTGCTATACAAAAACCAAAGCAACATGAAGATTTTCATAAATAAAGAATAAAATTAAGACAAAAATACTTGCCAAATTCAAATTCTGATAGCATTGTGTGTTTTCTGATGAAGATGAATGGAAATAGGGAATTGAAAATAGCATCTGTGTGTTCTGATAAGGAGAGAGAAGACTATATCTGTTTCAATTTTGAAAGGGCCGCCTAAATGAAAATCCCGCCCATTTTATTGCATCAAAATATATATACTGATTTTTTTATAAACACACACCAATTACACCTAAAAATACCCACTAATTTCATCATCAAGGACATCACAAATTATATGTGTCATGCTTAAACGCTTGACACTTCAGATTTGTGATGTAATCTTGGTATCCTCCTTTAGTAGAATCGGAGGATGAGTTTTATAAATTTATAATGAATCCTGAATAGATACATTTGAGGTACCTTGTATTTGGGAAGCAAGATCTCCTAACACTTCAATGATAGTACATGAAACGTAATAAAATACTTGTAAACACTAACAATTGATATTATCGATCTTCAATGTTGAACATTTCTAATGAGATTAAACAATACTTGAACCGCAGCCTTGAAACCTTGCATAAAACTTGTATCATATCCAAACCTCTTTGCAAAGAACATTTGAAATCTTGAAACAACTTGAAATATTGGGTAGACATCCCAAACTATGCTGAAGTCTAACCTTGAACCATAAATTAACATGCACCAAGAACCTTCTAGACAAACAACTTGAAATTTGGGTTAGAAATTGCATATAACATCTGGTGGTCGTGTGAATTTGAAGGCGTTCAAAATTATAAAGTGGTTGAGTGTGTGCTTCCATGACTACTTGAGAGGGAACTTAAAACATTTGAAATAACCTGATTTGGTGAAATACTTGATTTCATGAAGCTTGCTTCATGTACCCTTTTATAATTAGAAACCGAACAAAAGACTTTCTAAACATTGCATAGAGCCTTTTCTGAGATTTTCTATGTCACTCAAGTAGAGCAGGTAATGTATTGTTTTGTTTATGGAATCAGGGAAGAATTGTATGATTCATTCCATTGAGATGAAGTGGACCACTCTTCAAAGAATGTGATACCTTCCATAAGTGATACATTTCATGTCCATATGGTGTTTCTTCCACAGCATCGTGAAATCAAATGAAATAGTACAATATGATTCTTTTATAACTCTGTAATCTTCAAGAACATTAATCATCAACAAAATAAATATTATCTGAGCTTTTCATGAGTTTTTATTGTGTTTTATATTTTATTATTTGCAACTAAAAAGTATAAAATGTATCCAAATGTGATGCGAATATGATCCCACTCGCTGAACTGACTAATTCCAGTCAGCTAGAAGGGGTCGCTGAACACAGTCAGCTAGAAAGGGTCGCTGAGGGGGTCGCTGGAATACCTGGCAGCAATCAACCGGCAGCGAGCATTGGACTGAAGATGCCTCCAGAACAAGCCATGCTCATCTTGCCAGCCATAGCCCACTATGGACAAGCCTTCGCTGACAAACAACCTCCAATTGTTACTTTACTCCAGTGGCAAGTCCCTCCCTGATCAATGAAAGTCATCAGTGAATAGCATCAGCGAGCAACTCCAGTCAGCATGCTTCAGCAGAGTTTTGTTCAGTCAAGAAGTTGTTTTATTCAATAAAAGGTCTTGGATAAGGATGTGTGCATGAGAATAAAGTGTCCACTGAAGTCCCATGTTTGTGGGCCCAATAAAGAAAGGAAGGCGCGTGTGACAATGACATTTCTAACGGTATTGTGGGACCACTTGCAGGGGAATGTTTCTAGAAGCCCACGCTGTCCATTTCCTATTGGCCAAATTCAAGTAGTGGCTAGCATTTGACAGCTTTTATGAATTATTTTATTATTTTCGTTAATTCCTAGGAAATAGCATGTGGCTATAAATAGGGGCTTTAATTTTCATTGAAAGATAGTTTTTTGGTTATCAAATGGAATGAAAAGAACACTTTCTTTTCCTTATCAAATCTTCATATTACCTTCATAAATCGTTGTTTATTTGGGTGTTTGGAGTGATCCCTTTATCTTTAATTGTGGTGGTTCGTCCTTTATCAATTAAAGTGGTGAGATCTTAAAATCTTCGATTCCTTTATCTATATTCTTGGTGGCTTGTCCTTTATAGATTATAGTGGTGGGTTGGAGTGTTTCTATTATTTGATTCCGGTGGATCGTTTCCTTTACGAATCAAGTATTAGATTCTTATCTATCTTTGCATTTTATTGTCTTGTTCGTCTTTGTTGTCTTATAAACCAGAAAATCCTCATAAAAATTATTACATTCCGCTGTGTTGTGAAAATCTCACATCAATTTGGTATCAGAGACAGGTTTAAAAAGGTTTCTTAATCTTTTTGTCCGTTGGGGTATTGTTTGTTTAGATCTCATTTCGATTTAGTCAGATCTGTTTGTTGGTTGTTTAGATCTAGTTGTTGCTGGTATAGATCTATTGTTTGTTGAATATAAATGGCTTTTAGAAGAAACATGACATTAGAAGAAGCTCATAATGCTAGGAGAGATAAGCAGATTGAAGATCTACAAGAGGCACTTGGTAGAGTTGTTCATATGTTAGAAGATGGTGGTTTAAGATTTAATCGAGAAAATATTGTTACTAGTGAAAGAGATTCTGAATCTCAAGGTCCTAGTGAGAGATCTGATAGTACGCCCAGAAACTCTAGTGATTCTGATGTTCCACAGCCCAGAGAAAGGCGAAAGAGACATAAGGTCGATGATACTAAGGATATTAAGATAGATCCACCAGATTTTGTTGGTTCATCAAACCCAGAAGAATATTTTGAATGGGTTCAGGTGATGGATAGAATTATGGAAATATAAGGGTAAGAGTAAAATCAAGACCTGGTCCAAACTGAAGGAAGTTATGCAGAAGAGATTTGTTCCTTAGACGTACAAGCAAGATCAGTATCTACTGATGAATAATCTGAAGCAAGGTGCTAAAGAAGTGGTAAAGTATATCAGGGAGTTTGAGCAGCTGAAGACAAGAACTGGTGTCAAAGAAACTGAAGAGCATACTATCGCCAGATTCCTTGGTGGGTTGAATGCTATCATTGCTGAGAAGATGGAATTACAGCCCATCTGGACTTATGAAGGTGAATGCAAACTGGCCCTCCAGATTGAAAAGCAGCTGAAGAAGAAGGTTCAGTACAAACCTTTTACTAAGATTACTTCTAGCTCCAGTCAACCAGCTACCAGGTCCAGTGAAACTGTTCAGAAACCCTTCAGAGGAAAGGAGAAAGAAACTGGAGGATCAAAAGAACCAGTAGGGAAGAAATGTTTCAAGTTCCATGGATTTGGTCATTTCCAGGCCCAGTGTCCCAATCAGCGAGCACTGACTATCAGGGAGATAGAAAGTTTGCCAGAAGCTGAAGAAATATATGTAGGTGCTGATATTGGGGAGATGCTGGTGGTCAGAAGAATGATGCACGCTGATGAAGTCACTGCTGACAAAGCTCAGCGAGAGAATATCTTCCACTCAAGATGTACCGTCAAAGGAAAGGTATGCAGTCTTATCATTGATGGAGGCAGTTGTGCTAATGCTGCTTCAACTTACATGGTTGATAAACTAGGTTACCTACACTGAAGCATCCCCGTCCTTACAAGCTTCAATGGCTCAGCGAGGGAACAGAGGTAAGGGTTACTCAACAAGTTACTATTCCATTTTCTATTGGCCTTATTTATCAGGATGAGATTGTTTGTAATGTTGTCCCTATGGATGCGTGTCATTTGTTGTTGGGAAGGCCATGGTTGTTTGATAAGCATGTATTC
Organism: Erigeron breviscapus; assembly: GCA_034093135.1. Classification (NCBI taxonomy): domain Eukaryota; kingdom Viridiplantae; phylum Streptophyta; class Magnoliopsida; order Asterales; family Asteraceae; genus Erigeron; species Erigeron breviscapus. The sequence goes on from CM067167.1 coordinate 252,422,730, forward strand.
CACAATGGCCGTTTAAACTCTTATTCATTATTTGTAAATGGGAAAAAGATCACCCTGACTTCTTTGAAACCCGATGAGCACTCAAAAACCAAGGTGATGGATCAGCGAGACAAGGCTTTGTTCATGACCCAAACCTAAGTTGAGAAAGAACTCGCTGATGGCACCTCAGTAATGATGTTGCTGATGGTTGAACTTGCTGATAAGAAGGGGCTCGCTGACATTTCCAGTTTAGTCAAACCCTTGCTGAAAGAATATGCTGACATATTTCCTGAAGAAATGCCTTCTGGTTTGCCTCCTATCAGGGGTATTGAACACCAGATTGATCTAAATCCAGGATCAATCCTTCCTAACAAAGCTGCTTATAGGTGTTCACCCACTGAAGCTAAAGAATTGCAAAGGCAAGTCGATGAACTGATTGCTAAGGGTTATGTGAGAGCAAGTATGAGTCCATGTTCTGTACCAGCTCTCTTAGTTCCAAAGAAAGATGGCTCAATGCGTATGTGTGTTGATAGTAGAGCCATCAATAATATCACTATCAAGTATCGATATCCTATCCCCAGGTTAGATGATATGCTTGATGAATTACATGGTTCCTGTATATTTTCCAAAATCGATATGAGAAGTGGCTATCACCAGATTCGAATGAAGGATGGAGATGAATGGAAAACTGCATTCAAGATTAAAGGGGGTCTATTTGAATGGCTAGTAATGCCTTTTGGCTTATCGAATGCCCCAAGTACTTTCATGAGGCTGATGAATGAAGTCCTCAGACCACTCATTGGTCATTTTGTGGTAGTTTATTTTGATGATATTCTAGTATATCCGAAGAATGAAGCTGAGCATGTTAATCATCTGAGAGAAGTATTTATGTTGCTGAGGAAACACCAGTTGTATGGGAAGCTGGAGAAATGTGATTTCTTGGTGGAAAGTGTGATATTTCTTGGATACGTTGTATCTAAAAATGGATATTCAATGGATCCTTCGAAGGTTGAAGCAATTAAGTCCTGGCCAGCTCCTACAACGATTACAGAGGCAAGAAGTTTTCACGGTCTGGCATCATTTTATAGAAGATTCATTAGAAATTTCTCAACTGTTGTAGCTCCCATTACTGATTGCCTAAAGAAAGGTGTGTTTGAATGGCCTAAGTCAGCTCAGAGTGCCTTTGAATTGCTGAAAGAAAAGCTCAGCTCAGCACCAGTCCTGTCCTTACCAAATTTTGAGTTATTATTCGAATTGGAGTGTGACGCTAGTGGAGTTGGTATTGGTGCAGTCCTTGTTCAAGAAAAGAGACCAGTCGCATACTTCAGTGAAAAGTTGAATGGTTCGAAGCTGAAGTACAGTATGTATGACAAAGAATTCTATGCTATCATCAGGGCTGTCAATCACTGGTCACACTATCTGAAGCCCAAGCAGTTTGTTTTATATTCTGATCATGAAGCTCTGAAGTACATCAATGGTCAGCATAAGTTAAATTCAAGACATGCAAAATGGGTGGAATTTTTGCAGTCTTATTCATTTGTGTCTAAACATAAAGCTGGGGTAGAGAATGTTGTTGCTGATGCACTCTCAAGAAGATACTCATTGCTTTCCATTTTGAAAGCAAGGATTCTTGGGTTCTCTTTTATCAAAGATTTGTATGCTGCTGATACAGATTTTGCTGGTCACTTCACTGATGGTCCCTCCAAAGGATCATATTTAGTGCAAGATGGGTTTTTATTTAAAAATGGAAGGTTGTGTATCCCTAAGGGCTCAATTCGAGACTTGCTGATAAGAGAAGCTCATGGCGGAGGACTCGCTGGTCATTTTGGTATTACTAAGACTGCTGACATCATCAGCGAACATTTTTATTGGCCATGTCTGCTGAAAGACGTCCAGAATATCATCAGCAGATGCTCAACTTGTCATCAGGCCAAGGCAATTTTTCACAAAGGTTTGTACACTCCTCTTCCAGTTCCAATCAACCGTGGGAAGATCTGAGCATGGATTTCATTGTTGCTTTACCCAAAACCCAGAGAGGAAAAGATTCTATCATGGTGGTGGTTGACAGATTCTCAAAAATGGCCCATTTCATTCCTTGTAACACCACTAATGATGCCTCAGCAGTAGCAAATTTATTTTTCAAAGAAATTGTCCGTCTTCATGGAATTCCCAAAACCATTGTTTCTGATAGGGATACCAAATTTTTGAGTTATTTTTGGAAAACTTTGTGGAGATTGATGGGAACTAAGCTCCTGTTCAGCACTTCTCATCACCCCCAAACTGATGGCCAGACTGAAGTTACTAATAGGACCATTGGGATGTTATTAAGGACGCTGGTGAACAAGACGCTGAAAGATTGGGATCTAAAGCTTGCTTATGTCTGAGTTCGCTTTTAATAGAGCCCCCAACCACTCAACCAGCAAGACTCCATTTGAAGTTTGTTATGGTACCAATCCTTTAACTCCCATTGATTTAATTCCTTTTTCAATTGAGCCAAGAGTAAGTGTTGATGCTGAAGAGAAAGCTAAGGAAATCAAAAAATACACCAGCAAGTAAAGGCAAAAATTGAGAAAGCAAATGAAGAATACAAGGCCAGAGCTAATAAGCATCGTCAGCAACCCAGTTTTGCACCTGGCGATCTTGTTTGGGTGCATCTCAGAAAAGAAAGATTTCCTTCCAAGAGAAAGAACAAACTGATGCCAAGAGCTGAAGGACCATTCAGAATACTGGAAAAGTTCGGTGACAGCGCTTACAAGGCTGATTTACCAGGAAGCATGTCGGTTTCAAGCACTTTTAATGTGGGAGATTTGATGCCTTACCTTGAAGATGAATATCTCGAGGAAAAGACCTATTTTAGAGGGGGAGAATGATGCGAATATGATCCCACTCGCTGAACTAACTAATTCCAGTCAGCTAGAAGGGGTCGCTGAAGGGGTCGCTGAACACAGTCAGCTAGAAAGGGTCGCTGAGGGGGTCGCTGGAATACCTGGCAGCAATCAACCGGCAGCGAGCATTGGATGCCTCCAGAACAAGCCATGCTCATCTTGCCAGCCATAGCCCACTATGGACAAGCCTTCGCTGACAAACAACCTCCAATTGTTACTTTACTCCAGTGGCAAGTCCCTCCCTGATCAATGAAAGTCATCAGTGAATAGTATCAGCGAGCAACTCCAGTCAGCATGCTTCAGCAGAGTTTTGTTCAGTCAAGAAGTTGTTTTATTCAATAAAAGGTCTTGGATAAGGATGTGTGCATGAGAATAAAGTGTCCACTGAAGTCCCATGTTTGTGGGCCCAATAAAGAAGAATGACAGCTGTAAAGGAAGGCGCGTGTGACAATGACATTTCTAACGGTATTGTGGTCACTTGCAGGGGAATGTTTCTAGAAGCCCACGCTGTCCATTTCCTATTGGCCAAATTCAAGTAGTGGCGGCTAGCATTTGACAGCTTTTATGAATTATTTTATTATTTTCGTTAATTCCTAGGAAATAGCATGTAGCTATAAATAGGGGCTTTAATTTTCATTGAAAGATAGTTTTTTTTGGTTATCAAATGGAATGAAAAGAACACTTTCTTTTCCTTATCAAATCTTCATATTACCTTCATAAATCGTTGTTTATTTGGGTGTTTGGAGTGATCCCTTTATCTTTAATTGTGGTGGTTCGTCCTTTATCAATTAAAGTGGTGAGATCTTAAAATCTTCGATTCCTTTATCTATATTCTTGGTGGCTTGTCCTTTATAGATTATAGTGGTGGGTTAGAGTGTTTCTATTATTTGATTCCGGTGGATCGTTTCCTTTACGAATCAAGTATTAGATTCTTATCTATCTTTGCATTTTATTGTCTTGTTCGTCTTTGTTGTCTTATAAGCCAGAAAATCCTCATAAAAATTATTACATTCCGCTGTGTTGTGAAAATCTTACATCAAAATGTAATGTAGAATATTTATGTGGACATTAATTTCATTACCTTGTGTATTATTACCTGATATGTTTCTGAATACAACACGATTGCACTTTGCATCATTTTTTACAGTTATAATATGGACTTTGTATATATCACTCTTATCCACATCCCACATTTATTGTTTCTCTTGAAAACGAGTTACATCTTATATACTTCATGGTAGCATTCTTGCCCACCATTGATTAGTAACATTTAGTTTTCATTTTGCTTGCAATAGTAACCGTTGATTCATCCATCTTTGTCATTCTTTAGTTTTCTTATACAATTTATTAAAAGGACACAATTTGCTTAATAGGTGCTTTTATCGAAACAAAGTTTCATCTCTTATAGAACTTTTGGTTTGCAATCAAATACAAATAAACCTGCGAAGCATGAAATTCGACTAGAAGAGAGTCTAACAAAACCGGTTTACCTAGAGAGAAAAACCCTGCCGCTCTCACCCTAATGGTGATCACCTCTCTTTCTTCTTCCCTTGATCTCCTGATTGATTCGATCATGATTACTTGTTAATGTGTCCCTATCACTAGTTCGTGGATTCTCTCCTGAATTGGTTGAAGTGCATGTTAGAGTTTTCTTTGTTCGTTTCTATTAGGGTTTCTTTCGTTTCTTGTTTTGATTGCTGTTTCTCTAGTCTGTTCTGTTTATTGTTCTAATCGATTACAAAGGGTGATTTGTTTGAGTCATTCGAGTAATCGATCAAGGCAGTTGCGTTTCAGGTTCTAGGGTTTTTTAGGGTTAGGGTTTTTTCTGATCTTTTTCGTTACTGTTTATCTTTGTATTGTGTGTTTATGTTTGCATGGGTTTCTTTGTTGAATGAAGAGAGCTGATTACGATCTGAATCTTAATAGTTTACGTTCTTCGTTTGGTAGATTTCGCACTATGAATCTTAATCCGAATATTAAAAAACCTGCTAGAGGAAAAAAAATAAGATACCATCACCTTCTAAAAGAGCTGCTGATGGTTTTTTGCCCGATGACAAACCTACTGAAGATGTGAAAGTTTGTGAGACTGTTCAGTCTAATAATGGTGTGAAGGTTAATGAGGATCAGCCTACTGTTCGTAATGAAGGGCTTCTTAATTAGGGGTTTTTGAATGATATGCCACCTCCGCCTTGCCCGATTAAGAGCACTAATGAAAATTTATTTAAGTCTGATGGGGTAAAAAAATCTGGTTCGTCTGTGGATATGTTCTTTACAGATGAGGATGCTGCTACAAATGCAAAACCTGCTACTACTTATGCTTCTGCTCTACAGGGTCAGGTTTCATCTTCTAGTAGTGGTAAGAAAGCTAACTTTCATTATATGCCTGTTGAATCTGCTGTTGATGGGGTTGATTTAGTTATTCCTATTGAGTCTGTTAAAGAAGTTACAAGCAGATTTTCAAATTCATTGTATGGTTATTTTTTGGGTGAAAGGCTGGCCTTTCTAGTGGTGGAAAATTATGTAAAGAATACCTGGGCAAAGTTTGGATAAAACGCTTAATGATGAACGATGCTGGTTTTTTCTTTTTCCAATTTAGTTCAAAGCAGGGTATGGAACAGGTCTTGGAGAAGGGGCCTTGGATGATACGCTCAACTCCTATTTTTCTTAATACTTGGACTCCTAACACTTCTTTAGCTAAACAGGATATCACTTCTTTAGCTAAACATTGGTTGCTTTTACTGAAGATGGGTTGAGTATGATTGCTTCAAAAGTGGGAAAACCGGTGATGCTTGATTCTTATACTAGTCAGATGTGTTTTTCATCTTGGGGCAGACATAGTTATGCAAGAGCAATGATAGAACTAGATGCGAAGGAAGTTCCTAGGGATAAAGTGGTTGTTGCAATTCCAAATGTTTCTGGAGAGGGTTTCTCTACTGAAGTGATTACAGTTGAATATGAATGGCAATCACCCCATTGCACTCATTGTAAAACTTTTGGACATGAAACTTCATCTTGCCCTCTTTGTGTAAAAACACGGAAGGTGACATTTAAAGAGAACATGACTGATGATGGGTTTATTGAAGTGGTGCGTAAAAGGAGTAAAGGAAAAATTGAGCAACAAAAAATGAAACAAACTGAAGGTTTTCGATTGAATAAACCAAAGGCAGTCTATGTGTATCAAAAAAGGCAACCTGATCCAAAAGGTTCAAATACAACACAACAGATTGGAAAAGATGGGAATGAGAAAAAACAGGTGGATGAGAAAAAAGACATGAATAAACCTTCGACATCAGGTTTGGATAATACAGTACATACTGTAAATCCTTTTGATGCTTTGGCAGACTTAGATGAGAATGGTAAAGTTAACCATGAAGCTCAGTCACATTATTTTTCTGAATCGGAGGATGAAGAGGTCATTTTTGATGAGTCAACTAACACTATGGTGGATGACATTCTTTCTGAGGGGGCAAGCACTCCCGGTCACAAGGTTTCCAATGGTTAGCATCCTTTCTTGGAATGTAAGGGGTTTGAATCAACTCCCTAAACAAAAGTTGGTTAGACAGGTTTTATCTGAAAATTCGATTTCTGTTTGTGCCATTCTTGAATCGCATCTTTCTCAGAGTAATCTGGCAACGGTGTGTTCAAAGATTTTTAACAACTGGAATTGGACTTCAAATTGTAATTTGTGTAATAAAGGAACCCGTATTATTGTGGGTTGGGATCCGCGTAATATTGATCTTATGGTTTTAGCTCAAACTGATCAGGCAATCCATACTCAGATTGTTATTAAAGCAGATAAGAAAATGTTACTTAGCTCGTTTGTGTATGCTCATAACCATTATGTTGATCGACGTGCTTTATGGTCTAATCTGGCTAGACATAAAATTTTTGCTTCGGGTAAGTCTTGGTGTGTTCTTGGTGATTTTAATGCTACCCTTAGTGTAAGCGATACTGCTGTTGGGTCTTCTGATATTTCTATTGCTATGAGGGAGTTTAGAGAATGTATCGACATCATAGAAGTTACAGATGTAAACATGGTTGGATTACAATATACATGGAATCAGAAACCAAAGGGTAGCGATGGTGTATTGAGGAAAATTGATAGAATCCTAGCTAATTTGGACTTTCATAATGATTTTTCTGGTGCTTCTGCAATTTTTCAACCGTATCTAATCTCTGATCATGCGCCTGGGATTCTTAAATTACCCACCAAAGCTAAATACAAACCGCAGCCTTTCAAATTTGCTAATCTTCTTATCTTTGATCAACGATTTAAGCAGGTGGTATGTGATAAGTGGGAAGTTCATTTTGATGGTTTCATAATGTATCAGGTTGTTCAAAATCTCAAATCTTTAAAGAAACCTTTGAGAAAGTTATTGATCGATAAAGGTAATCTCCATACAAATGTTGTTAAGCTTCGACATGAGTTAGAGGTTGTTCAAACTACCCTAGACAAAAATCCTCATGATTCTGCCCTTCGAGAGGAGGAGGCTATATATCTCAAAGCTTTTAATGATGCTGTTATTGAAGAAGAGAGATTCTTGAAACAAAAGGCAAAAATTGAATGGCTTCGTGTAGGTGATTCAAATTCTGCTTATTTTCACAAAGTTGTGAAGGGTAAAACAGCACAAAATCATTTAAGTTCAATTTTTGATTCGTCTGGTAATTTGATTGAAGTTATTGATGTCTATAATGCTTTTGTTCATCATTATACTAATTTCCTTGGCAGCTCTAGTGGTGTTTCTCCTATTGATCTTCAAGGTTTAATTTCGAACCATGTTTCTCCCCAAAAGGCTGCTGCAATTGTTTCTGAGGTCACGGATGAAGAAGTAAAATCTGCTATGTTTTCTATGGGTGATGATAAATCTCCAGGACCAGATGGGTATTCAGCTGCTTTCTTTAAAGGTGCTTGGGAGGTTATTGGAAAGGATGTTTCAGCTGCTGTTAGACATTTTTTTGTTTCTGGAAAACTTCTAAAGGAATTGAATCATACAGTTATTGCTCTAATCCCTAAGGTTTCATCTCCTTATCTGGTTACTGATTTTCGGCCAATATCCTTATGTAATATTCTTTTTAAATGCATTAGTAAAATAATTGCAAACAGAATTAAGGATAGCCTTTCGGATGTTGTTAGTAGTAATCAGTCAACTTTTATCCCTGGAAGAAGCATTTCTGATAATCTCCTGCTTACTCAAGATATAATGCATAATTATCATCTTAATAAAGGACCTCCTAGATGTGCTTTAAAGGTTGATATTCAGAAGGCATATGACACAGTTGACTGGGGATTTCTAAATGGGATTCTTATTGCGTTTGGTTTTCCCTCCCAAATTGTCCAATGGATTATGTTGTGTGTTTCTACTGTATCATATTCTTTGAGCATTAATGGAAGGCTGCATGGTTATTTTAAAGGGAAAAGAGGGTTGAGACAGGGTGATCCTTTGTCTCCTTATCTCTTTACCCTTGTTATGGAGATTCTCATACTCATTCTTAAAAGGAATGTTCGATCATCCCAGCTTTTCGAATTTCATCATCATTGCCATGAATTACAGGTGATAAATCTTTGTTTTGCTGATGATCTTTTTATTTTCATGCGTGGTAATGTGGATTATGCTAATCTTATCATGACGTCTCTTGAAGAATTTAAATCGGCTTCTGGGCTTTCTCCTAGCTTGCTTAAAAGTACTGCTTATTTTTGCAATGTTATTCCTTCGGTGAAGCAAGCTATTCTAAATGTATTGCCTTTTGAAGAAGGAAAGCTCTCGGTGAATTACTTAGGTGTTCCCCTTGTATCATCTAGGTTGATTTTACGTGATTGTAAGCTTTTAATTGATAAGGTTCAACGAAGAGTTAATGATTGGCGCAACAAGTTTTTGTCCTTTGCAGGACGTGTTCAGCTTATAAACTCGGTCCTCTCGGCTATTCATGTCTATTGGTCGACTGTTTTTATTCTTCCTATGAGTGTTATTCTTGACATTGAACAGATAATGCGTGGTTTTTTATGGTGTCAAGGAGATATGAAAAAAGGAAAAGCAAAAGTTGCTTGGGAAGATGTTTGTCGTCCTAAAGAGGAGGGTGGTCTTGGAATTCGTAAGTTACAACCTTTTAACGTTGCTCTTTTCTCAATTCATATCTGGAATATCATTACTTTAAAGGAGTCGTTGTGGGTTAAGTGGGTGCATACGCTTAAGTTACGTGGTGCGTCGTTTTGGAATGTTCCTATTAGAGGTAATCTTTCATGGAGTTGGAGGAAAATGCTTCAGATCCGACCACTCATCCGTGAGTTTATATGGGTTACTGTTGGAAATGGTCGAAAAACTTTTGTTTGGCATGATAATTGGTGTGCTCATAGTCCTTTATCTGTGAGTATTTCGCCCCGAGAAATAGCAGCCAATGGTTTCGTGATTAATTCAAAGGTTGCGGACTTATGTTTGAATGGGACTTGGCAGTGGCCAAATGATTGGTATGTTCGGTTTCCTAATATTGTATTTCCTCAACTTTCTGATGAGGAGGATACGTTTTTCTGGAAAGATAGACTTGGAGACAAGAGGAGGTTTTCTGTCCATACGGTCTGGGAAGATCTAAGACCGAGACATCCTCTTGTTAATTGGTGCGACATTGTGTGGTTTAATTATTGCATTCCGAGACATGCTTTCATTTTATGGTTGGTGTTTCGAAGAAAACTCAAAACTCAGGATGTAATAATGCAATGGGACGTGAATCCTGATGTTGATTTGCTTTGCCCCTTTTGCAAGCTTCAACCTGATTCACATAATCATATTTTCTTTGAGTGTATATATTCTATGCAGGTTTGGAATAGAGTCATTATGAAAGCTGGGCTTCAGACGCGACCTGCTAATTGGGATCTTATTGTGGATAGACTTATTCCAAGAGCTAAAAAGAAATCGATGCAAAATGTTATTGACAAGCTAATCCTAGCAGGTTCGGTATATTTTATATAGCAAGAAAGGAATGCTAGACTTTTCACTAAGATTTCGAGATCTGTTGATGTTCTTGTTGACCTGATTCTTTCAACTGTTCGTTTAAAGATGCTTACCTTCAGATATAAGAGAACTGCAAGTGTTGAGAGATTGATTGCGGCTTGGGACCTCCCGGTTCTATTAGTTAATTCTGTCTAAGTCTTTTCGCATTGAGTCTGTTTTTTGCTTTGCAATTTTCTGGTTTGTAATCTGTGTTTTATTGGTTCTTGCTTTGCACTTTTGTGCATGGACATTGTAAAGCCAACTAGCATTTTCTGCTATGTTGCCTGTTTTAAATTTTATATGATATCTAACCAGGGTAAAATCCCTTTTACCCAAAAAAAAAAAGAACTTTTGGTTTTAAAAAAGTTCCACAACAAATGCTACAAAACCCTAATGCTCTCTCCCTAATGGCGATTCCTGTTCTTCTTCTTCCCATGATTTCTCTTCTTGATTCGATCTCTTCTCCTTGTTAATGTGTCCCTCTCACTAGTTCTTGAATCCCCTGGATTTTTGAATTCGTTGATGTGCATGTTAGAGGCTGTTTGAGTCATTTTTTTAGGGTTTTCATTCGTTTCTTTTTCTTTAATCTCGGAATCCTAGCTTTCACCTTTTTCTGATCTTTTAGCATTCTTGTCAGATCGCGGCTAAGTATTTAGTTCAGCTAGATCGCCGGCGACTTTGCTAACGGATTAAGAGAGGGTCGATGGTTTTAGGGTTTCTCTAGGGTTAGGGTTTTATTGATTTTAATTGCCTTTTTTTGCTTTTGATATTATCGTGACCTGGTTTTATGAAGAGAGTTGTGTCTTTTGATTTTTCTGAAGTAGCTGATAGATTTAATAAAATTAAAAATCGTGCTAGTGATCGTATGGAACAGGGAGGTGTGTTTCATAAGCCGATTAGGGTTCCTGTAAACCCTAATTCTGAGTTTTCAGATATGCCGGATCTCCCTAAGGTTGATGACGCGTTTTGGGATAGACATGCACCACCTGCTCAATATGGATGTGTAGAGACTGGTGTTGACAACAACCATGCAAACGAGTCTGGGGTTTTCGAAAACCCTAATATGCCTGATTGTCCTCATAAGAAGAGTAGTGAAGATGGTCTTGGAAATACGAATTCTGTGCAAGCATCTGATTCAAATACGCAACCTACTAATCTGGATGGGGAACAAACTGCTGATGCTGGGAAATCAAAAGGAGGTGTGTCTTATGCAAATGCTTTGAAGAAAGCCAATGTGCAGAAAAAGGTTAATTTTCGAATGCTTAATGTCGAATCTGTAGTTGAGGGTGTGGATTTAGTGATTCCTTTAACATCTGTAAGGGAGGTCCATAGTCGATTTATGAATTCTCTTTATGGTTATTTTCTTGGGGAACGATTGGCCTATCCAGTCGTTGAAGCCTATGTTAAAAATGCTTGGGAAAAGTTTGGTTTGAAGAAAGTTATGATGAACAACGCTGGATTTTCCTTCTTTCAGTTTGAATCAAAGAATGGAATGACACAAGTATTGGAGAAAGGTCCTTGGATGTTTAGATCGACTCCGATTTTCCTAAGTGAATGGACACCTACTTCTTGTCTTACGAAGCAAGATTTAACATCAGTTCCAGTTTGGGTCAAGCTATATGATGTTCCTCTAGCAGCCTATACTGAGGATGGACTAAGTATGATTGCATCCAAATTGGGAAAACCTGTTTTACTTGACTCATATACAAGTCAGATGTGTTTGAGCTCATGGGGAAGACATTCTTATGCTAGGGCCTTGATTGAATTGGATGCGACGAAGAAATGGAAGGATGAGTTGATCATTGGTATTCCGAATTTGAATGGTGAAGGCATCAAAAAGGAAGTGGTTGTTGTTGAATTTGAATGGGAACCTCCACACCGAAGTCGATGCAAAATTTTTGGTCATACTGATAATTCATGTCCTTTACAGGCCCCAAAACAAAAGGAAACACCTAATATGGATTCGAATAAGGATGATGGGTTTACCAAGGTCAATCGTAAGAAAGCTAAAGGGAAGGCGAATAAGGAGGTGCATTTGCAAGGGGTTAAATTGAATAAACCCAAGCCGAATTGGGTATGGAAGCAAGCCCCGGCTCCAGCTGCTACTGATCCACAATCTTCATCTTTGAAACGTCCAGCTCAAGAGACACCAAAAGACCCACCTAAATCTGATCCGAGCACTTCAAATGTGAGTACTAGTAATACCTTTTCAGTTTTAGAGGAGGTGGCTGATGATCATATTAAAGAAGGGTTGCATCGTGCTAATGATTTGTCTAGAGTACCATCTGGTTCGTTCTTAAATATGGATAATGATGATGAAGTGGTTGAGGATGTTAATGATGAATCTTGTTAACCAAATTTGATGCGTAAATCACGCGACAAACGACAGCGGAAGACTATTTTTGGTATTTTCTGGATTTTATACGAAATGAACAATCAAACAAGACAATAAAATAAAAATGATAGATAAAGAATCCACCACCAAGACTCGTAAAGGCTAAGCCACCGGAATCAAGGATAAAGGAAACACTCCGCCCCACCACTACAGCCGATAAAGGTCTAGCCACCACGATTATAGATAAAGGAAACCGAAGATTTAAAAGACCTCACCACAATATTTGATAAAGAACAAGTCACCAAATATTGATAAAGGGGTCACTCCTAACCACCAAGATCAAAGATCTATAAAGGTAAAAGAAGATTTGTAAGAAATAGAGGCTGCTCTATTAATTTTTCATTCAACATCAACTAACTTACAATGAGAGATAAAACCTCTATTTATAGCCACATGCTCTACCTAGGAATCATCGACAAAATTAAAATATTACAATAAAAGCTGTCATGTGCAAGCCACTAACTAGTTTGGACCAATAAGACATGGACACGTAAGCTTCTAGAAACATTCCCCTGCAAGTGGTCCCATAATATTGTTAGAAACGTCACACGCGCCTTCCTTAACAACTGACATTCTTCTTTATTGGGCCCACAAACGACTTCAGTGGGGACTTTATTATTTGGCAACTGAAACATAGATCTGGACCACCACTAAGATAAAATCTGGAGCACTTCACTGGAGGACCTTCAGTAGTGGTCACTGGAGCATCCATCTGGAGCAGTCATCTGGAGCTTGCAACTGGAGGACCTTCAGTAGTGGTCACTGGAGCATCCATCTGGAGAAGTGTTACCACTGGTGACTGGACTGGTTCAGAAAAGACTTGTCTGAAATGGGATACTGCTGGAAGGATCAACATGGCTTGTTCAGATTGCATGATCAGTTCAGTTGACTTCTTCAGTTTACTGGATTCCTTCAGTTCAGTGAATCTGGACATTTCCGCATCATTCTCCCCCTCTGAAAGAGACTTGTCCTCAAGTCTTCGAGGTACTCATCCTCCAGATAAGGCATCATATCTCCCACATTAAAAGTACTTGAAACTGCCATGTCTCCAGGTAACTCAACCTTGTAAGCATTATCGCCATATCTTTCCAGAATCTTGAACGGACCTTCAGCTCTGGGCATCAGTTTACTCTTTCTCTTCGCTGGAAACCTTTCTTTTCTCAGATGCACCCACACAAGATCACCTGGTGAAAAACTGGGCTGCTTTCTATTCTTGTTTGCTCTGGTCTTGTAACTGGCATTTGCCTTCTCTATTCTGGCCTTTACTTCTTCATGAATTTTCTTTATTTCTTTTGCTCTGGTTTCGGCTTCAATGCTTGCTTTTGGTTCAATCGAAAAGGGAATTAAATCAATGAGAGTCAGTGGATTGACACCATAGCATATTTCAAACGGGGATTTACTGGTAGAATAGTTAGGAGCTCTGTTGAAAGCAAACTCAGCATGAGCAAGCTTCAGATCCCAATCCTTCAATGTCTTCTTCACCAGTGTTCTTAACAGCATACCGATTGTTCTGTTGGTAACTTCAGTCTGTCCATCAGTCTGGGGATGGTGAGACGTACTGAATAACAATCTGGTACCCATTAACCTCCATAGGGTCTTCCAGAAATAACTCAAGAACTTCACATCTCGATCTGACACAATCGTCTTGGGGATTCCATGCAACCTGACAATCTCCTTAAAGAACAAATTTGCTACTGCTGAAGCATCATTGGTTGTGTTACAAGCAATAAAATGTGCCATTTTTGAAAACCTATCAACCACCACCATTATCGAATCTTTTCCCCTCTGGGTTCTGGGCAGTGCAACAATGAAATCCATACTGAGATCTTCCCATGGCTGGTTTGGAACTGGAAGAGAGTATACAATCCTTTGTGAAAAGTAGTCTTCGCCTGGTGACAAGTTGGACAGCGACTGATGATACTCTGGACATCCTTCAGTAGACTTGGCCAGTAGAAGTGTTCAGTGAGGATCTCTCCAGTCTTGTTAATGCCAAAATGGCCAGCTAAACCTCCTCCATGTGCTTCTCTTATCAGTAAATCTCTTATCGAACCTCTGGGAATGCACAACTTTCCATTTTTAAATAAGAAACCATTTTGAACAATAAATGGTCCTTTCTGGTTAGCTTCAGTGAGGTGATCAGCAAAGTCTGGATCAGTAGGATATACCTTTAATGAAAGAAAATCCAAGAAGTAAAACATTATGAAGACTTCCTGGGAACTGAAGGGCCTCCATCTTGTTTTAATCCTAATGAAGTTTTCAGAAGAACTATTAGTAGGCAAAAAGCGGATTATATGGTTCGAGCGATCACTGATGTTAACTTTGCCTATAAATACAAGTCATTGCACAACAAGAATAACAAGTGAAATCACATAGTGAAAACACTTCACACTTTGCATACCTGCATTATTCTTGGTGAACTTGTGCAATATTCTCTCAATCGTAAAAAGAACATTTCACAACTTTAAGTGTTTCGATTGTTTAGAGAAATTCCGAGTGTAGATCAATTTGTAGTTCATAGGTTGTTAGGATATTTACATTCTTGTATTATCTTGGTTCCGCAA